>CM065690.1:39605932-39635530 GCA_017654935.2 Phymorhynchus buccinoides
GTTGTGACATCATCAATGGCATGATACACAATGTGACAAAATGGCTATCTTTCCTGAGTTGTCTAAAGCAAAAAAGCAGCATTCCACAACTATGACATCAAATGTTGTGACATCATCAATGGCATGATACACAATGTGACAAAATGGCTATCTTTCCTGAGTTGTCTAAAGCAAAAAAGCAGCATTCCACAACTATGACATCAAATGTTGTGACATCATCAATGGCATGATACACAATCTGACAAAATGGCTTAGAGATATCTTTCCTGAGTTGTCTAAATAAAAAAAATCAGCATTCCAAGACTATGACATTAAAAGTTGTGACATCATCAATGGCATCAAACTGCCCTAGTAGAAAGGGGCATGCAGGAAAGGGGTTAAGGTGTATCATATTATAAGGAATACTCCCAAATGTAATACACAAGATTCTGATTTTGTTTAAACAATTTCTCACTTGGTGATATTATAAGGTGCAGTGGTCTCAGTCTAGGAAAAAAGTATGCTAAAGACTTGTCCTAAAAGCAGCCTGTTGAAATTATAATATTTTGAAATGTTTTTGATGCCCTTCTTTTTCCCTTTCGTTGCTGGTTCGCTCAACAGGGATTAAAGTGTCCCTAACGCAGGCTGTCCCTTTTGTGTACAAGTTAAAAAGGGGTGTCTTCCTTTTCACCACATGCCCAGGAGTCCCGTTGTTGGAGTTCAGTTTTCATTTCAGGTTTTGGGGTTTCATGATCTTTCATTACAGGTTTTGGGGTTTTCAGGATCTTTCATTATATGATTTTGGGGTTTTCAGGATCTTTCATTATATGTTTTGGGGTTTTCAGGATCTTTCATTATATGTTTTGGGGTTTTCACAATCTTTCATTATATGTTTTGGGGTTTTCAGGATCTTTCATTATATGTTTTGGGGTTTTCAGGATCTTTCATTATATGTTTTGGGGTTTTCAGGATCTTTCATTATATGTTTTGGGGTTTTCAGGATCTTTCATTACATGTTTTGGGTTTTTTAGGATCTTTCATTACATGTTTTGGGGTTTTCATGATCTTTCATTACAGATTTTGGGGTTTTCACAATCTTTCATTGCATATGCTTTGGGGTTTTCAGGATCTTTCATTACATGTTTTGGGTTTTTTACAATCTTTCATATCATGTTTTTTAGGGTTTATCATGATCTTTCATTACAGGTTTTGGGGTTTTCCGCCTCTTTCATTATCAGACTTTTGGGTTTTTTCAAGCCTCATTACATGTTTTTTGGGGGTTTTCAAGCATCCTTTCATTACATTGGTTTTTTGGGGGTTTTCAGTCCTATTTCATACATGTTTCTGGCGCCCCGCCGCCAGCTCATACCCCCCCCCCCACATTACATGGTTCTGCGAGCCCGAGTTTTGGGGGTTTTCAAGCACTCTTTCAGCCCATTGTTGGGGTTTCACCCCTCATTACAGTCTTTGGGGTTTCATCACAGCCTTTTCCATTAAACATGTTTTGGGGGTTTGCAGCCTCTTTTCATGACATGTTTTTGTGGGTTTCACGGAATTGTAATTTTAGGGGTTTGGCGACCTCCTCTCACTTTCACCCCTGCATTTATGACCTGTGCGAGTCAGTTTCACTGCTTCTATAGCGCATCCACCTTCCAAGATGGTTCTTCGAAGTATCTTCTTTCTCTTCTTCCTCCTGTCATATGATCCATATGACCTCCTGTCATATGTTGCAGATCCCTCCGTCATATGAGGTGCGTATGATCATGCATAACTAGTAACTACGCCCATCATGTCCGTCTTCGGCTGGGTTCTTGAAGTACAGCTTAGACTCCTGGTACATTTCATTCTGTTTCCGGACAGCGGAGGACAATCGTCAGTTAGCTGTTCCAGCCGAATCGCCGCCTCTCCCACAACCACACCACACAACAACAACAACCACACCTACACCACCACCGCCACCACAACTACAACCTCAACACACTACCCCAAACAACTCTACTAGGACATTGACAACCGTCCCCACCACCACAACTAGCACGACTTCTACAGCCCTCCCCCACCATGCCATCGCTACATCAGAGAGCGGCAGTGCGGGGGGCAGGGGTCATCAGGAGGAGCTTCCTCTTAACTCCTGCGCCTTCTTCTACCGCCAGAGTCAGACCCGCACCATTCTATACCTCACCAGGGAAAGGCACCCAAGAAGACAAAAGGACAGTGTAAGGCTCAAAGTTCCGCTTTCTGCAAATAGTTGATTTCCAGGTAAAGTCCAAATTAAAATAATGATATTACATGCACGACAGTACATGGGAAACAAAAAACAAAACAAACAAGTTAAAGAAAAATCGACTTTGTGCAAGTGGCAAAACGCTTTTAGAGTACCATATTTTTCAGACTATAAAGGCCACTTTGAAATTTCAGAATTCTATTATATTTCTACTATTTGATTAGTCATATATAAGGCGCAGGGGCGAGTCTGGAAAAAACTGTCGCCTATAGTCGAAAAATAGGTAAGCCTACGCCATAAGGTCTTGCTTATTGCCATGGTTGTATTGTGAATTTGTACACATGTGATAGAAAGAAATTATCACTCATTGAAATGTCCTGTTTCTTTTATTTTGCTTTTCATTGAGACAGTAAGAGATCAAATCAATGACATAGGAATGTCTTCCATATAACTTAACCTCTTCACGCCACAGGAAAACAGGCAAAAAGAAAAGAAAACAGGAACATACCCAATGATTGATAAGTTTTCTTTCTATCAAAACAAAAATCCCATTTACAATGATTGATAGTTTTCTTTCTATAAACATGGCTACAAATTAAAATACAAACCATGGCAAAGTAAGCAGACTATGAGGCAGTAGGCATTCACATATTTTGCGGGACTATTCAGGCGACAGTTTTTTTCAAGACTCAGACCCCTGCGACTTAGTAATATGACTAATAAAGAATAGTAAGAAAATCTAATAACAGAATCTGAATTTCAAAGGTGCGCTTTATCGTCTGAAAAATATGGTAGCTCAAAAAAAGCGTTTTGCCATCTTTGCACAAAAGTTTGATTTTTCTCTTAATTTGTTTTTTGTGTTTTTGGATTTCCCAATGTACTGTCGTGCAGTATATCATTAAAGTTTAAAATTGGACTTTACCGGAAATCAAAGTATTGCAGAAAGCGGAGAAACTTTGAGCACCTTACCACTGTCCTTTTTGTTCGTCTTGGGTGCCTTTCTTGGTGAGGTAGTAGAAGTGGTCGGGGTCTGACTATGGCGGCTAGAATAGAAGAAGGAGCAGGAGTTGAAGGAAGCTCTCTGATGAGCCCCCTCCCCCCGCACTCGCTCTCCGATGTAGACGTGGCATGGTGGGGGGGAAGGGCTTGTAGAAGTCGTGCTATTGTGGTGGTCGGGGACGGTTGTCAATTTACTAGTCTAGAGGTGTTGGGGAGGTGTGAGGTTGTAGTGTCGGTTTGGTGAGGCGGTGGTGGTGGTAGGTTGTGGTTGTTGTTGTATGGTGTGGTGGTGGTGGTGGTGGGGAGCGCGCAGATGCGATGAACAGCTAACTGTAAGATTGTCCCCTGTCCTGAAAACAGAAATGAAAATGTAGCAAGGGAGTCTTAAGCTGATACTTCAGAACCCAGCGAAGAAGGACATGATGGGACTAACTATTTCTTATTATGCAGTCATAGCAATCATATGATAGCGAGGTCATACGCACTCATATGACAGGAGGTCTATGGGAACTCAATGACAGGAGGAAGAAGAAGAAGCAGATACTTAAGAACAATCTTGGTATTAGGGCTGGCGATATAATGCAGTTAACGACTGGCACATCATAACTGCAGGGGTGCAAGTGAGAGGAGGTCCCCAAACCTAAAACTACAATTCCTGAAAACCCAAAACATGTCATGACAAGAGGGCTGAAACCCCCAACCAAAACATGTAATGAAAAAGGCCTGAAACCCCAAACATGTAATGAGAGGCTGAAAACCCCCAAAAACATGTAGAAAGAGCTGTGAAACCCCAAAAACACGTAAGGAAAAGAGGCTGAAAACCCCCAAAAAAACATGTGTAATGAAAAGCTGAAACCCCAAAAAACATGTAATGAAAGAGGCTGAAAACCCCAACAAAACATGTAATGAAGAGGCTGAAAACCCAAAACATGTAATGAGGGCGGGGAACAAACCAAAAATCTATAAGGAAAGAGGCTGTGAAACACCAAAACCGTAATGAAAAGATCCCGCAAACCCGAAAACCTGTAATGAAAGATCCTGAAAACCCAAAAACCTGTAATGAAAATCTAGAAAAACCCAAAACCTGCAATGAAGATATGAAAACCCAAAACCTGCAATGAAAGACATTGAAAACCCCAAAAACATGTAATGAAAGAGCCTAAAAAACACCCAAAAACATGTAATGAAGATCCTGAAAAAACCCCCAACCTGTAATGAAAGATCCTGAAAAACCCCAAAACATATAATGAAAGATCCTGAAAACCCTAAAATCTGTAATGAAAGATCATGTGAAAACCCAAAACATGTAAGAAAGATCCGAAAAAAACCCAAAAACCTGTAATTGAAAGATCTGAAAACCCCAAAAGCATATAATGAATGAACGATCCTGAAAACCCCAAAATCTGTAATGAAAGATCATGAAAAACCCTCCAAAAACATGTAATGAAAGAATCATTAAAAACCAAAAAACTTGATAAAACTGAAAACTCCAAAAACCGGACTCCTGGCGCATGTGGAAAAATGAACACCCGTACTGTACATCAAAAGGGACAGCCTTCGTTAGCTGCACTGTCATCCCTGTTGGAGCGACCAGCAACGAAGAAAAGAAGGGCATCATAAACATTTCAAATATTAATAAATTTCAACAGCTGCTTTAGACCAGTTAGCATAGTTTTTTTCAGACTGCGACCACTGCACCTTATAATATCACCAAGTGAGAAATTGTTAAAACAAAATCAGAATCTTGTGTATTACATTTGGAGTATTCCTTATAATATGATACACCTTACCCCTTTCCTGCATGCCCCTTTCTATAGGGCAGTTGAGCCATTGATGATGTCACAACTTTTAATGTCATCGTCTTGGAATGATGATTTTTTTATTTAGCAATCAGGAAAGATATATCTAAGCCATTTTGTCAGATTGTGTAATTCATGCCAGATGATGTCACAACATTTGATGTCATAGTCGTGGGAATGCTGCTTTTTTGCTTAGACAACTCAGGAAAGATAGCCATTTGGTCACATTGTGTATCATGCCATTTGAGGATTCACAAACATTGATGTCATAGTTGTGGAATGCTTCTTTTTTGCTTTAGACAACTCAGGAAGATAGCCTTTTGTCACATTGTGTATCATGCCATTGATGATGTCAAGATACAGTTGATGTCATAGCGTGGAATGCTGCTTTTTGCTTAGGACAACTCAGAAGATAAGCCATTTTGTCACATTGTGCTATCATGCCATGATGATGTCACAACATTGATGTCATAGTCGTGGAATGCTGCTTTTTTGCTTTAGCCAACTCAGGAAAGATAAGCCATTTTGTCACATTGTGTATCATGCATTGATGAGGTCACAACTTTTGATGTCATATTCGTAGGATCTGCGAGCTTTGTTTTCGACAAGTCAAGAACGGTATAATTATGTCCTACACTTTTTGTCAGATCGGGTTCATTGTGTCCGAAAGGTCTCCTTTCGATTTATAATAACAAAAAGAGAACTCGCAATTTTTCTCCGCCATGAGGGGGTTAGGTCAATGTCCCCAGTGGGATACCTGGGGGGGGGCGGGGCTTTTCAAAAAATAGTTCCCCCACCTTCTGGAAGTTCTGTGCTTGTAAAGTTCTATTAATCTGCCACTCTTTGACGCTGCCTTTTCCTCTTTGCTTTCTATCATCTACTATCTTTCCTGATATTTGACCCGTTCTCCGCCTTTAAAAAAAAATCTTTCAAATTAATTTTCTCCTTTGCGCTCTCGAAATCGGAATGTGTCGGCTGTACGCAGTGAGGACGAGACCAGTGAAAACTGAAACCCAACATGTACGTTACTTCTTATCCATTATGGCCATATGGACAGGAATGCAGAAGAAGAAGAAGGAAAAGAGATCCAAAATGCCCTTGTCCTTTGCATTACACTCCTGACTTGAACCCTGAGCCAGGCCAGCTGCCCGGGAAGGTGAAGTCCTGAGTAACTGACGGAGGCTCATCAAAGGGGCACGTTGTGAAGGGGATCAGCATGGGCTCCTGGAGGTATCGTACGTGACAGTCCGCCCGAGTTGCTGCATGGACCATGGTCAGTGTCATTCGCAACAACGGTCAACACGCTCCAGCAGGGCGCAGTGTTGCCTACCGTCCGCCTTACTCAAGGCCTGGATCAACAGGTTCGACTGCAAGCAATAGGTTTTTGTGTGTGGTGTTATACATTTTGTTTTCGTTTTTTGATGTTTGATTTTGGCTGGGCGGTGCGGATGGCTGTCTGTTATCTCTCTCTCTCCTTTTTGTTTCTATCTCTCTGTTCCACACACACACCAACAGCAAGCACATCTCACACCGCACACCACCACACGCACACACATGTTGTACATGATTTGTATGTGCTTGCGGACTATATTATTATGTGTCTTTTTTCCTTAATTTCATTGAATGTTTGATTTTTTTTGTTTACAGTTTTTGCTTTTCATCTTGTTTGCTTCAGTTGTGTTTCCTATTTATTTATGACGACAGGATGAAAAAAATTTTGTTTAGCTTATTCCTTTATCGTCATTAAGATCATTTTGACTTGACCTTGACTTGACTTGACACACGTACACACACAACGCAATTGAGACTTCAACAAAAACATAACCTCACAGACAAAAGAAATAAATTACGTTATGTTTGTGTGTCGTGTTGTGCTTACTCTGTGCTTAAAGACTCCACACACACACACACACACACACACCCAATTTCTTTGTCTGATCTATCTGCATCTGTGTGTGTGTGTGTGGTCTTGTGTGTGTGTGTTCAGTGTGGTGTATGCTTGTCGTGCGTGCTTGAGTGCTTGGGGGTGGCGCGTGGTGTGATGTCCTGTCTGTTGCTGGGATGGTGTGTATGTTTACATGAGTGCTTGCTAAACTATTATGTGCATGTGTGGAAGTCCTTAAGGGCTGCGTACACATTAGCGTGTGTGTGTTCACGAGCTTTTCTCTATTTCCCCATGGCTAACACAGTGATAGCCCACTCCTTAAAATGAACTTCCAGATCAACTGTGTTGCCATGGGGAACTAGAGATATCTTGTGAATAGTGTTAACGTATACACAAACCTTTATTGCCTGTGCCGTAAAATAATTATAGAGTAGTGATGTGGTTGGCGATAATACACACATTATAAGAATCGTCCAAAGTATACATATCATAATGGAGTAAAGACTAAAAAACAAATGTGATTTCTTTCTTCTTCTTCTTCGATTGCTCAGACAGTCCTCCTGCTATATGAGCGCAGATGCGTCATGCTGCCGTTATGTCCCGTTACGAAGAGATAGTTATGCCACAGCATGTCCGTATTCGGCTAGAGAATTTTTTTGTTAAGAGTTTCTAGAATAAAGGCAGGGGAATTGACGACCAGCCAGTAAGGTAAGAAAGATGGTAGATGACAGTAAGCAAAGGGTAAAGGCAGACAAAGTCAAGAGAGTGACAGACTAGAGAAAGTTACAAGCATAGAACATTTCCAGAAGGTGGGGGGAAATATTTTGTACAAAAGACCCTTCAGTCTACCCACAGGGGAGAATAAATTGATTTAATTACAGGTAATATTACAGGTGCAAATGCTGACTGAGGGCAGGTGTGTTGGGGAAATCAGGTTGTTGCCAGGTAAGCTTTGGAGCAACAGGCCACTGAAAAATGGGGGTTCCAGGTCCGAGTCTCATTGCTACACCATGTCCACTATTATCACTGGCCTGAAAAGAAAAAGAATGCATGCATACATGAATGGCTACTAGTATGCATGCGCATACCCATACACAAACATTATTGGACACAGGGCACATTTTTAGACACACACACCACACACCAACACAGCAAACAGTTAGGCACATCAATGACACCTGGCATCATCCCTCACATCACACACAACACACACACACACACACACACAACGATGTGATGACACATACACATAACACACAAACATACATCATTGCACACAGACACACAAACACACACAAATAAAGAGAGTACCATACTTTGCGGACAATAAGGTTATACTTTTTTCCTAGACTGAGACCTCCTGCGCCTTATGATATGAATGATAATTTAGTAAGAAAATGTAACAATCGAGTCTGAAATTTGTGTCAAATTTGGGAGTTGTGCCTATTAGTCCGAAAAACAGGGTCATTAAATGAGACAGAGAAACTTTTCTACTCACCCCAGATGCACTCATATCGCACCTGAACAGCAACAGACTCACTGCTGTTAACACAGTCCCCTATCCACCGCAGGGCTTCTGTAGGTTCCTGACACACCCCACTCTCCCCTACCTCCCTGTTACAGCTGACATCCAACCCCGATCTAACTGATGACAGAGTGTAACGGCAGTCACTGGTCAGAGTACAAGTGCCATCTGCTGGAGCTCGGCTGTACTCTTCGGACATCACACGAATCCACTGGGAAGGGGAGCAACTCAGGGGAACTTGAAGACCGTCGGGAAGGCCGCAGGTTGTCTCCCGTCGTTCATCTGTAAAGATTGATAAGATTTAGAGTATTACTGCATGCATGGGGTGTGTGGGGGCGTGCCGTTGTGTGTGTCACGGTGCGTGTGTGTGTGTGTGTGTGTGTGGGGTGTTGTGCGTGTGTGTGTGTGTGTGCGTGTGTGCTTGATGTGCGTGTGCGTGCGTGTGTTTGGTCTATGACGTACTATAATTCTAAAGGACCCTCTAAAAGAATGTTGCAGGGTGTCCCAAGGGATGCACTATAAAAATTCTTTTTTTAGCATTCGCAATGCCACTAGGACCGTTTATCCTGCCTCTAGGACCCTCTATACTGTAAATGAAAGAGTCCCTGGGACCCCTTGTTTTGCGGGACAATTGGGAGCCCTGGTTGTGTGATATGCGTGTGTGTGTGTGCTGTGCGCATGCACGCATGATTGTGTGTTGTGTATGCACAGCATTTGCATGTAAAAGGGTAGGAAGGTGAGTGGGTGTTTTATGTGCATGTGTGTGCATTTGAGAAATGAATGTGAGCCTGCTTTGTCTTTACTTGCATAATATGATTAAAAACTTAATGTCAGAGTTTAATTTTTGTCTCTGATGCATGAAACTCTCATCTGACATACTGGTCGGGAGCAACCCGAATTTCACAGAGACGCCTCTGTGACTATAAAGTACTGGGTTGTCAGGACCAGTGCCACACTAATGGGTAGCAAATTTTCACCCACGTGCATTTTTTCAAAGAAAGTTCAAAATCTATTAATAGAGACCCTCTAAAACATCCAGGTGACCCCATCAAAAAATCTAGAGACATATTTCGTGTGCTGATTTTGAAGATAGAATTAATACTGAAAATGTCTTTATTCTTCTTCTTCTTCTTCTGCTGTGTTCCCATGGCCATCTGGCCATAATGGGTAAGGTTACGTATGTGTCCGGTTTTCAGTTTTCAGTGGTCTCCCTACAGCTGACATATTCCGATTTCGGAGGAGCTCAAAAGAGAAAAATTTGGAAGACTTTTTGGGTAAAGGTAAAGATGTGCCCCCCCCGCCCCCCCCCCCCCCCTGCATTTCTCGGGTTAATTCCATTTTCCCGTTTTGTCTTTCTTACCAAGACATAATCTGTATTTTATGTAACCTGTTTAGCTAACCTTTTTGGAATACTAACCCTATCCCTAACCCTAGGGCCCTGTATGTAATAGGACCACACCCACCCACCCCCCCCCCTAGTGGTGTTGCAGTACACGGCGCCATTTGTCCACAGTCGTGGTTCATGTGCGTTTTCCCAGTCGTGGGGGGGACGTAGGGTTAGGGATAGGGTTGGTATTTCAAAAAAGGTTATTAGCTAAAAGGGTTAATACAATACAATTTTATCTTTGGTAGAAAGGCTTTGACGGAAATTGTGTGTGTTAACAGAGAAATGCAGGGGGGGGGTCGCACCTCTTTACCTTTATCCGATGTTACAAAAAAAAAAAAGGCAGCGCATTGGGCCAATGAGTCAGAAAGATAGTATATGAGAGAAATGCAAAGGGAAAAGGCAAAGTCAAAGAGAATGACTGAATTGGAGGAGGTTACAAGCACAGAACTTTTTTCTTTTTTTTTTTTATTTGTGACGAAAGACACCCCCTGACCCCCCCCCCCCCCGCCCGCAGTATCTTTTTTTTTTTTTTTTTTTGGAGGGAGCGGTGTTCGACCTAAGCTTCTGCCCTTTTTCCTTTTTTTTACACCCCTGCCACCAAAAATATTTTTCCAAAATCCGGTACGTGTGTGGAACCTCCCTTATAGGCCAGCAATGACACCACTCCCTCCCACATAACACCTTATTTTTCTGAGACATTGCTCTTTAGTTATAGTTAGCCTCCCATTTCCTTTGATCAGACCCAAACCTAAATGGGACCCCCCCCCCCCACAGGCCAGATGTCAAAAGCCAGTGGCAGATTAGAAGTGCGAACAGTTACAAGAATACAGCCCAACTTCCAGAACGACCCGTTTGCACGGGACACTATTTGTACGAAAGACACCCCCCCCCCCCCCCCCAGTATCCCCACGGGTAGAGAAACTCGTGGAGGGGGCACGGTGTCGAACCAGCTCCCCTATGGAGGCACGAGGCATCCACCCACTGACCCCACTGTCAGTCTGGTTTTACCCTGATCCAAAAGGGTTCTCTGCTCTTGGCACAACCTGACAAATCAACAGCACATTTTATTTATTGTGCATGCATTCACCTGCCAAGTATATAATGCTGGAATAAACTGACACATTTGTAAAATATGTATTTATGTTGCATTGGCTTTCAGAAATGTGTTACATGTACTTAGCATAATATTGCATTAAATAGGTCAGGGTAAGGAGGGCAACTAGGCCTCGCGGCTTGAAAGTGCCTTTTCAATTTAGTTTTGTAGTATTGGCACAGCTGTGACGGTTTTTGATGACACAATCAGTCATGTGGTATCTCAAATTCTGTCAATTTAGGGTATTCTGTCCAGGAGGTTTTTAAACTATAAAACAGTGCATAGTTCAAGTGCATACCTAGAACTATATGCACTTTGTTCTATGTGTTAAACTTTTGTATTACATGTGTTGACCATTGGACATAGTGTTCCTTTCTATTAAAAAAACACACACACAAAAACGTTTATTTCACCACACACACACACACACACACACACACAAAACACAACAACAACATGAAAGGCTCAGAAATTAAGCAAAAGTGTAAGGTTATGCACCTTGGTAAAAATAATCCCAAGCATACATATATATGAAAAATAATGAAGATAACGGGTGTGGAACCTAACAGATGTTGAGAAAGTCTTGGGTGTTGTGGACCGGGCTGACTTTCGAACCTCACAAAATAAGATTGTATTAAAAGCCAACAGGATGTCTGTCTGCTGTTAGCATTATTACTAACAAATCAAAAGGTATATGATTCCTTTTTATTTAAAGGCTGTTGGTGAGACCTATGTTAGAGTATGGAAATCCGGTATGGTACCACATTTGAGAAAAAACACATGATATGCCAGAGGGCGTTCAGAGGAGGTTTACAAAAAAGATTGTTGGTACAAAGGATATGACCTATGAGGAAAGACTTATTTATCTGCGGATCCTAGCTAGGTCTAGAAGCATCAGGGGCGTGATCTGATGAAGTTTATAAAATATGTCCCACCATTTATACGATTTATTCCAAATATAACAGCCTACTAATCTTTGTGAGGGTGAAGAACCCATGGGCCATAACTTTAAGCTGCTACAAAAAAGATACTAAACACCAGACTAGCAAAAAACTTGTTTACAATAGAGTAATAAATGCATGGAATAACCTCCCGATGAAGCAGTAATGCAAGTCATTAAATTCATTCAAAAATACATAGACAAGTTTTTCCAAAACAAAATGTATTCAGTGAATATACAGATTTAAAGGAATATAAACACAGATGCCTAGTAGCATCAGTGAATGAAGCCAAACCAAAAAAAAATCAAAAAAAACATATTAGAGGGCAAAAGGCTAAACAAAATAGCTATAGTGCATTTATGCTAGGCTAGGTGCTATTGCTAACACACACATGTACACATGTAGGCAAGATGATCGAAGAAAGACAAACGGATTGAAATTCATCCTGCCTTCTCAGTGTCTACCTTGCTTTTGGTAGCCTGCAAAGTTTACCACACAAGCAAACAATAGCATTCTATGTCATATAACAAACAAAAACAAAAAATATAAACACACTTCCCAATCATGACATAGTCCCGCCCCGAAAAAAAAATCTTTTGACAAAATGAACATAGGCTATGCCTGGGTGGACTAGTGTCAGTTCGTCTAAGGACCCAGCTTGGATAGTTTGGGTCCCAGAACATGTCAATAAGCTCACCCATGGCGCAATGCTGTTCTCTATCGAATCTTGAGTCGCGTGACAAAAGACTTGTCAGACAAAGTCAGTGCCCATCTCAACATTGCTTCACCCCAGGCTCCATTTCACTTGATTTTCCCCAATTTACCACATGATTACTGTGTGAAAATTCTAAAAAATGATATTTCCTAACTGTACAACCTGTAACTGCAACAAAATCGAACGGAAAGACTGCATTGAGAGACAGTTTGTTAGTCACTTTGTTTGATCGACCTACTTAAACTTCAGCAAAGAGTCTCCTGTGTCACAGACGCTCCTTCCATACGGAAATGCCGACCAAGAGCCGAAGTTTAACCGACCGGACGGAAAACGACAAACTCAGTATATTTGGCGCTTTGCGCATGTGGAAATTAAAAAGGCTGTGGTCGTTGATTGTCAACATTTATTGCAAAATTTATGGGGAAAGAGGAGAGGAGAGGGAAGGGAAGAGGCCTGTTTTTGTGGTTTTTGTTGTTGTATGATATTGTCATGAGGCTTGTCGCGGGTCAATGCCCGAGTGGACTAGGCAGTTTTTAAGGCCTCTCAAATTATGTCACTTTTGTTCTAGGATAGTTTATTGCAAGGGCATGAGTTACTTAACTCTGTTTCTTTATTCCAACAACCTCCATATGAAATTCTGTCTCCCGGTGTTATTTGTTCCCCATCGAGGTATCAAAATTAATGCAAAATGTCCTAGTCCCGATGATGATCGGCCCCTGAAACAAGGCCGAATTATTCTACGTCTGAGTCCAAATTATTGGTCACTAGTCCAGTCCAAAGATCTAATTTTAATGTCAGCCCAAACATTAATGGTTGGGTCTTCGGGCTGAAAATCAGCCAATTAAGTGACTGCACTATTTCTGGGGCGGATCATCCCACAGACCAGAAAAGGCTCTTGATAACATTACATTAAAACTCCTTTACCTAAATCAAATTCCACGCAGCCGGGATCTATTTGGCTTATGCTTCTGGTCCTGGGATATAAGAGACAAGACTCAAGAGACAGACATGCAGATATAGATTATTAAGAACGAAATAGCTGCATGTTTAAAAGAAAGTGTAGTAGGCCAGTTTATTTGACTGTCATAATCTTCAGTACGTCACGTTGAAGGCGGGCAGTAGAAGAAGAAGAAGAAGGTAGGCCTATGCATGCAATGGAGATTTTATGTGCCCTAACAAAATCCCTTCATGAATTTATTAGGCATAATAGTCAAATACAAACAAGCACAATCCTCTGTTTTTGTTTTTAAAGAAAGGGTAAATCTGTTTTGAGGAATTGTACCGAGATAATGTACCGGTAGTAGGACCTGTACCCACTATCACGTCAGCCAGCTGTAGTTTAGTTAACTTGTATACCAACTGCCGTGAAGCTTTTGTAGTGTATTTTTTCCGCGCACCTCCTCACATGTTGTTCTCCCATTTTTTGCCTTTTTATATCCCTTTCGACGCCCAGCCTATTCTTCTTTCACGCCCCCAAAAAACTAATACTAGTTAAACTTAACTGGGTTAAAGAAAAAAAAATTATCTGCAATATTGCGAAGTTCCTTCTGTGATATGATAATTAACAGTGGGCCTATCCCTTTACCTCCAAAAATGAAGTAAATAGGGTTCTTCAGGCAACACTTTAGGGCCCTGATTCGATGCCTTTTAATTTACCGGCTGACATGGGTTTTAAATCATTGTGGTGCTAAAATGCGCCATTGGCGGTGAAAGGGTTCAAAAATAAACAGTAGCAGGCTAGCATGTAGGTTTTTAGAAGTGAAGGCACAAAAGCCCTAAATACAGGGCCGGAAGCACAGACTTTTGAAGGGGGGTTGGTTGGTCAAGGGGGGGGCGTGTCTGAAACATTTTTTTTTTAGGCCGGGTGGGGGGGTTCCAGGGGCCCGCCTATCCTATAGGCCCCGGTGGGGTCCAGGGGCTGCCTAGGCCCCGGTGGGGTCCAGGGGGGCGAAGCCCCCCGGCCGAATACGAGTTTTCAACATTTTAAAACTGTGTTGTGGCATCTCCTGTGAGCTCAGAACAGAACAGGACTTCTTAAGAGCGTTTAGACTTTTATCAGTTTTTTGCGGCACCTTGCTGCTAGCTTGCAGTCATAACACACAAAAGACAATCAAACATTATCACCTATATTGCAAGTAGCAGATCTCCCCTTTTTCTATTCTTGTTTTTTGTGACAGCCGAGGGGCGGTGCTGCAGCACCCAAAGCACCCCCCTCCCCTTATATCCGGCCCTGAAAATATATATTCATACACAAGCAGATAGGCCCTACTCTTTTATTAAAAAAAAAGGCCTACTAATTCTGTTTTAAATGTCCATATTTTTTCTATAACTGACAGAAAAAAACCTTAAGGTGCTTTAATTAGAAGTAAAACTATTCATCTCGTCTTTGGTAAGACTAATCTTGTTTATTTTTTGTCAATCAACCCCTGCCACTCCCTAAAGTTCCCCCAAAGCGTCTTTTGCTGATTGGTGGGCAAAACAGTCACCGTCTTGACTCCCCATACAACTAGTCTGCCAGCGCGCGACAGGCATGCTGTGGACACGAGAAGAGGTACTGCGCATGTCTGTTTCCTCATGTCGCGTGCAATCAGTCGGTGCGACTTTGAGTACACGCAAAAGGAAAAGGATTTGCGTGTGTTTAGTGGTGCGTGTGTCACCTCGCATTCCACCCAGTGCGTTAGTTCCGCCGTTATGTGGTCAGTGTGCGTTAAACAAGTTCCTTCAGGTGTGTTATTGCGGACATAGTGCTACAGTTTGTTTTTGATGTGAGGTTTAGGGCGCCAGGATTAAATAGTCTTATTGTTTGTCCCACAGGTCGTTGGACTAGTACTAGTAGTAGTACTGTTGAGTGTTGGAGGTGTGAAAATTTGTGTGAAAAGCCTCGTGTGAGAGTGTGGCTACAGTCTACTCTGAGTTGAAGGTGATTTGCAGCTTGCAGGTAGAGCGTTTGTTTACCTGAAAAATCCCTGCGCTCTGTGTTGTGTTTATAGGCTACTCAGCTGTACACTGGTGTCAGACGAGGTTCTTTCGTTGTGGTGAGAAAGGATAGTGACATTCTCTAGTCGCAGGTATGCACTGCACTAGTACAGTAGTGAGTACTATAGTGTAGAGCTATAGCAACTGTGTACAATGGAGTGAAGCCTTCCACTGTTAACGTTCCTCTTCCTACTTGTTGGATTTGGCATTTGCCGCGGATTGATCGAGACTTGCACAATGGCTATCAGTGGTGTCGTCCTCTGCTGTGATTTGTGTGCTGGGGATTTGTTTCCACATGGCCAGTGGCCATTGTGGGATCAGGCCATTGGCCAGGCAGGATAGACAGACATTGAGACAACCCCTCCACTGGCTTCAGGGATCCCCAGAGTCACCATGGCAGGTAATAGAGGTGTGCATAATCTTAAGTAGGTTAGATTAGTCAAGGTTTCACTTCTCACAGTACAATACCTTCAATGTATTAAAAGAAAGGAAAGAAAGAAAGTGAATCTGTAGCTCGCTACTATGAGAGTCTGTATTTGCGACAACCACAAATTTCAATCTTTCTTTACTTGAAAACTGTTTTCTAACCCTGAGACGCGCAGTAACTCCTAACCCTAGAGAACAAAGGTAAAAATTTGTGGTTTCCTGCTCAAAAAATTGACTCCAGCAAAATGCCTATGCAAATACAGACTCTCAATAGGTATGAGGACTGCAGATTTACACAGAGCGGATCTAGATTTGCACGCCAACAGGAGTGTGGTGTCTAAAACAACTGGAAAATATCTGGAAAATGCCGGAAAAATTAAAAATTTTGACATGCACAACCCAGGGCCTAGAATTCGCTACCGTGACCACGGTGACGATCTCAGCCTGTGTGAATGGTGTGTGATTTATGTGTGATGCCTACAAAACCGCGTCTACTTAAAAATAATTGACATCTACTCATTGAGTTCTTTGAGTATTTATGTTTATGCGCCGATGTGTTTGCAATTTTGCATTATATGTATATTGTACAGTTTGCATCTAACTCCCTCTCTGCCACTCCCGTTCGTGTGCGCGAGCTGTTTTGTTTGTAAACACGTCGATATGTATGCGTTATCAACTATATATGACGTGATTTCTATTCTACTTCTAGTGTGTGGGATAGCCGAACTACGGAAATGTGTCATCAGGACTTTGTTAATCACTTTGCTATATTCATTTTCATTTTCCATTGTAATAAATTTTGGGGTTTTCTGTAGAATGTTTTCATAATTCAACCCTACCATAATTCGGTGTTTTGATCATTCTGCCTTCACCATTAGGCATTTTTCAGTATGTTTTGACCATTCTGCATTTTCCGGTGTATAGACACACCGTAAGTAGGCCAGTTAAGATTTTTTTAGAACTAACTTTTGTCTCTTACCTCTTAGTAACTCTAACCAACTGTACCAGTACCGACCTCTACTAGATAGGACACTCCTTAAAACTAACAAAATCATTAGTTCATACTAATAATAGTAATATTTATGCACATTTTTTTCACAAACAGGGTTATTAACAATTGGAATTCACTACCTAATGATACTGCAACCGCAGGAACACTCAATAGTTTTAAAAACAAATTAGATAATTTTTGGGAAGATTATTGCTTACATACTAACATAAGTATTCAGTAATTGATTAGTATGCAGATCAGTTTGCTTTTTTCATTGTATATTGTACACTCTTTAAAAGAAAAGTAAAAGTTTTAAATCAAATCACACACACACACCACACACACACACATCACACACACACACACACACATGCGTGCACACGTGCATACACACACATACAGTGTCACACACTACTACACGACACACCACACTTGCAGCACAGTGTCACACACATACACACATACACACACACACACACACACACACACACTGGTATGTACACACACACACTGAACTGTATATACACTACACTAACACTTATCCATTAATGCCGTGTGTTGATGCTCTCTCACTCTTCAGTCGCACACATACACACACACACACACACACCACACACACACACACACACACACACACACACCACACATACACACACACACATACACACACACAGAGACACACAAACCACTTATCCCATTGCTGATATGCCGTCGTGTTTGATGCTCATCTTCAATAGTGCACACACGTACACACACACACAACACACACACACACAGGGTTTGTTCATTTTGGAAATGGAAACAACAGTATAAAAGAGTAAAAACAACAGATTAGGCCGGGGGTCCAGGGGCAACACCCTGGTGGGGGGTCCAGGGGGGCGAACCCCCCCTTCCGAAAATGATTTTGAGCATTTTTCAACCCATTTGGTGAGCTCTCCTGGCAGCTTAATCTTAATCTCCAACAAAAACAACCGATTCAAAGCCGATTTTAAACGATGTTCTTGATCGGCAATCGGTTAAAAATGAAAACCCTGCACACACACATATAATATGTTTGTGTTGTGTGTGTCGTGTGTGTGGTGTGTGTAGTGTGGTGGTGTGTCGGTGGTGTGTGTGTTGTGTGTGTGCAACTAATGAACCTGAGAGAGCGAGCATCAACACATGGCATTAGTGGATTTAGTTAAACTCTTATCACAACATTTTGTATTGCTAAAATTTACATGTTTAGACATAATTCTAAGTTTAAGTATTTCACTGACATTTCATCATACATAGGGCCTCATAATCAAACATATACTCACATACCCGCTACATAACCCCTTACCCATCATACCACATGCATCATAATCATACTGATTTTGTTTTTATGTTTGTGTGTGATGTATAAAGATCACTGTAAGGTGGATAGACCGTTAAAGTGTAAAAGAAAAACGAACACACACACCAACACACACACAACAAAACACGACCACACACACACAACACACACACACTACACAACACACACACACAACCACACACACACACACCTTAGCCATTTAATGACTGGTTTGTTGATGCTGGTCTTCAGTGCTTTATTGCTTCCATTTCATGCACCACTGCTCCCTGTCATTTGGGAGGAAGATGGCCACACGCCCTGATTACAAATAAGATGTTAGGAAAAGTAATAGTTAACTCTTATCAACATCTGTATTGTTAAAACATTCGGGACATTTCTGGTGTTGCACTGCCTCCAGGAATTGCCTCCAGGATCATTCAATGTCCCCACCATCTTTATATCTACTAATGTCCCATGTGTAGAAAAGACCTGTTCCACTTCCTCAGACCGGAGGACGTTAATCAGATTTTCATTCAAGTAATAGAATTAGAAGACTAGATGTTTTGTTTAATTCCGTGCCTCGAGGCAGTTAAGCCAAAGTAAAAGGGTGTCAATCAATGTGATAAAAGTGGAGGGAAAAATAATAAGTGGTAATTTTTTTTAATAGGATTTGTGCCCCTAAGGTTTAAGAAAAAAAGGCCCATCAGTTAGAAGAGATTTCAATCTCAACACGGTGATGAAAAGATTAGATCAGAGATTGGGTCAGGGAGTGGTGGGTTTTGAGCCTTAAGCAAGTTGTTAGATTTTAACTTTAAACTTAAAGGCGTGATGAATCATGAAGGTGGAAAATTGAAAGGGTTTGAGATGACATCTGTTGATCTGCATTGGAATCACCTTATGACATGCCTGTGGGTCACTGGATGGCATGCAAACACAGTGCAAAGGGGTGATTTGTTCTCTAGACAGTCTCAGCCTTTCTAGTTCTCTCTCTCTCTCTCTCTCCCTCCTTTTCTCTCTAGCATCTCTCTCTCTGTCCTCCTCTCTCTATCTCTCTCTCTCTCTCTCTCTCTCTCTTATCCGTTTGACATGGGGCAGATGGCCTCAGTTCATTAAATCGCTCATTGTTCATTGTTCTCTCCTCTCTCTGTGTGTCTCTCTCTCTCTCTCTCTCTCTCTCTCTCTCTCTCTCTCTCTCTCTCTCTCTCTCTGTTTCTCTCTCTCTCTCTCTCTCTCTCATCTCCTCTCTCTCTTCTACTCTCTACTCCTCTCTCTCTCTCTCTCCTCTCTCTCTCCATATTTAAAGCTAAATTATAACAAGGCTATTTTTTATGTTTAAGATTTTATCAGGCAATGCCCCACAATCTCTTACCAGTAGGTTTGTTGTCAATGACCGGCGCCACGAACATAAAATCATGCTCCCTCTTCCAAGAATTGACCTCTTCAAGACAAGCTTGGCTTATTCTGGTGGGGGCCCTGTGGAATGCCATGCTGGCTAATACTCAAATTGGAAACACTTCCAAGTCATTCAAAAAAAGATATAAAGATTTTCTGATGACAACTCTTTAATACGTTACCTGATATTACCCATTCACCACTTGTTTCCTTCCTAATATGAGTGTCACCACTGTTAACCATGCATGTTTAGTGTTCATAATATGTTATAGTGGTGATTGTGTGTATGCATGTGTGAGTTTGAATGTGAGTGTGTGTATGTGCGCGTTCATACATGTGAATGTGTATGTGTCGTGCCTGCGAATTTTGTGGGTATGTGTGTGTGTGTATTGTGTATGCTTGTGTGTGGGTACTGTGTATGTGGGTCGTGTTTGTGACTCTGTGTTTTTATTGTGTCGTGTTGTGTATGTGAGTGTTGGTGAGTTTATGTGTATGCACGTAATTATTTGCTTACTTTTGTTTTGTGTATGTTGTAATGTGTATAACGCAATTGGTATGTATGTTTAATGTGTATGATTTAATGCTAGTGTGCGGGATGACCATCATGGTGAATGTTGTGGTGAATGTGTTTGTGACGAGGTAATGGGTTTAAAAGTTAGTTTTAAGGGGCCTCTAGGGACTTCTTTTATTCGTTTTTTAGTGTGTTAAATTTTCAAGTAGAAAATTTGCCTTTAAACCCACTTCTCTAGGGTTGGGAGATGAGCAACTTTCCCGGCCCCTTTTCATTTATCCCGCCCTTTATATTTGTGCCCGGGTTTGTGGACTGGTATTCTCTCTCAGTATGGTTTGTAAGAAATACAAGTGGGTTTTGAATTGCTCTAAATGGCAGACAGAGAGCAAAACGCACGACTAGGGTTTTACATGAAATTACAAGACTCCCACTCTCATCAGTCTGACCAAAGAGTTCAGAATTATTTGACACTTGTATTTAATTTACTCACAAAATCTGCATAACATTATGCAACAATAATAATAAAGCAGCTCAATGGCGCCAAAACAAAAAATATGAATAAAAAAATCACAATGAAATCCGAAAGGATTTACAAGACTTTTGTCTTTCTAGAAGGTTAGCCCCCTAGCAGGGAAGGGTCACTACGGAACAGGCGTAGTGTCTTCAGTGCCAGGGGGAAAGTTCAAATGATTGGCGCGGTCCTGTAGACTTAGCTGTTGTCAAAGTTCCTCCGTAGTGTGATCGGCGAGTGCTGGGTACTGGGAATGGGCTTGCTACGTCAGGTGAGAGGGAGCTCCCAGTCGTTCCGGTTACGGTTAAGGCTTCTCTCTGACGGGATGGCACGGTTCAGGCGTGGTCTCCTCGCGGATTCTGGGTGCGGGTCGTCTTGGCGGCGTTCCCGTCTTGGTGATTGTGAGTCAGGGATGATCTTCCTGCCCACGATGCCCTGCTGATAATCACAGGAGAAGGTGGATGTAGATCTCTATGGCTTAGAGACAAGGGGCTTCAGTGCGAGGTCAGGGAATTAGTGGATCCCAAAGACGGCTAGAAGGCTTGCCCTTGTACAATAGCACTAGTTAATAAATAAACTGAATTTCAGTTAACAAACTGAGATCAGTAAAACATAAAAGGTGAGGATCAAGCCAACATCACTCTCCATCCAACACCTGGAAAAGGAATGGAAATCAGCAAAAGGAAAATATCATAAAAAAGTGCAAGATTGCAACCCACAGGTTTCCTACTAAAAATAGACACAAGGGTTAGTTCAAGGCATAAAATCCGGGGGTTAGTCTGCTTGGTACCAAAAGAGTTAAAGTGGTTTTTTAGTTTTCGTTAAAATATGTCAAAAAACACACCACACAAATAATCAGTGCCACATAAATAGAACAGAATGTTTACCACTTCTTTTCAATAACATCTATCTACTCCTTATTCATCATTGAACATTAGGATCTAGATCAAAAGTTTTCATAGGATCAAACAAAAAACAAATCTCAATCACCAGCCATCAATAATACTCACTAGTTGGGCTATTATGTACTGGCTGGGACAGAGAGGGTTGAGTCTGCAATGTTGCTTTAGCCAGGTTTCAGGCGTCTTGTGTGGGGAATGTCAAACAAAACAAAGTATAATCAATAGGCTAACCATTTTCCACTACTCAAATTATAGCCTTCACTTTCTCAAACACTGAAAAATCTCGTCCCTCACTGTGATTGGATTTATAGCAGCGAACACGTCACAAGATGACGTTAACTAATATTATCGCATACTAGTACCGAATCAATCACGCGCATGGTTACATCCTTATCACATGGCGACATTCCTATCCTTATCGTGATTTGAAAAGGAAGGGTTCAAAAGGGCGCCGACCTGTGGGGTTCACTTTCTTGTGATGGGGAGGTAGATCGGGCTTCAAAGGGATAAATGCCTTAATCAGCGTCTGTTTGAAGCTGAATGTGCAATTAAAGTGGCGGCCGGCCGCGAACCGAGAGGCACGAAGCCGAGGAGAATGAAAAGAAAAAAAAAAAAGGGGGGGGGGGTGGGGGGGTTGGTGTATTAAATAAAGAAAGAGGGGTCGCGCGTTCGCGGACACTTATGTCACAGTTAGATTTTTGTTTGCATTTATCCTTACAATTTGATTTATCTTTTTATGATGGTAGTGTATCTTATGTGCATGATGATTATTAGTTGTTTATGAACATTTTCTTATTTTACTTTTTTCTTTTTTTTTCGAATTTCTTCTCATTTAATGAGGGCTAGATGTAAACAAGCCTGTATTGTGCCTAGATCTTTTCCCACAATAAAAAAAGGTTCGTATGTGTTCGTTCTGACTCTTTCTCTCCCTCTCAGGTTCTCTACTCTCTCTGCTCTCTCTCTCTATCTCTCTCTCTCTCTCTCTCTCTCTCTACCCCTCTCTCTCTCTCTCTCTCTCTCTCTCTCTTCTCTCTCTCTCTCTCCTCTCTCTCTCTCTCTCTCTCTCTCTCGCTCTCTCTCATCTCTCTCTCTCCTCTCTCTATCTCTTCTCTCACTCTCTGTCTCTCCTCATTCTCTCTCTCTATATCCCTCTCTCTCTCAATGTCTCTCTCCTCTCTCTCTCTCTCTCTCTCTGCTCTCTCTCTCTCTCTCTCTCTCTCTCTCTCTCTTGTCTCTCTCTCTCTCTCTCTCACCTCTCTATATCTCCATGCTCTGCTCTCTACGATCGCTCTCTCTCTCTCGTCTCTCTCTCTCTACTACTCTCTCTCTTCTCTAAGATCTATCGTCTCTCTCTCTCTCTCGATGTCTCTCGATCAACTCTATCTGCTCTCTCTCTCTACGCTTGGCTGCGATGCCTCTCTCACAATAGATATGAGTCTTTCGTCTGTTCGGCCTTATCTTCATCGAGCACCATTATGGCATTGGGTTTGTTCCCATATAGTCCAACTTCTCCCAATCTCGCACCTAGATGGATTTAAAAGAAGGATTGTACGTTTCGTTATTAGGTGAGTTTTGTAACTATGTTTTTGAGAAAAACAAAACAAACAAAATTTGCTACTACGGTGCTCGATCACGGATTATAGAGGTAGAAGTCCTTGTTCCTATATATCTCACCCTTTGTCCTCTCTATGTTTCTTATTAGATCTAATGCTTAATACTCACTAAGAGGGGGCTCTCTTGTGAGCTCGTGATGGTGTACCATACCAAAAAATAAATGGTGTTACTGGTTTTAGTATTGTTTTTGTGACCACTTTATGATTCCTCATCACTCAATTAGTCCAATATACCATATGTGGAACATATTTTATCTTCTTATGATTATGGGTGATACTTTTTTTTTTCCAAGACTGATACCCCTGCACCTTATAACATGACCAATGAAATAGTAAGAAAATATATTGTGAGTAAACACGCAATCTGTGAAATTTTTTCATTGGGGGGTGTCCTTGTACTTTGGATTTGGTACATTTGCGCCTGGTAACGAACTCTGAATGTTTGTGTTGGTAGAATCTGGAGAGTTTGCGCTACCGGCATAGTCTAAAAAAGAATATGGTAACAAAATCTGAAATTTGGCGTGTTTATGCAGGTTTGTTGGTGGAAAATTGGGGGGAGTGCGCCTTCTATAGTTATTTTATCCAAAAAAATCTGATTGTAACACAAAATCTGAACTTTGGGGGATAAAAGTCTGGGGAGTGTTGCGCCTGTGAATACCTTATACATTAGTTAGTCCGAAAAAATATTGTTCAGGTAACAAAATCTGCAAAGGACATGATGAAAATTGGGGGGTGCTCATTTGTGCGCCTTACCCCTTTTATAGTTATAGTCCGAAAAAATATCGGTACACAAAAATCTGGAGTTCTGGGTTAAAATTCGTGGGAGCGGTGGGGGCGTTTCTAGTTATAGTCTCTCACTCTATTGGACTCTCATCTCTCTCTCTGGGTAAAATCTGGGCACGGTCTCTCTCTTATAGTTATTCATCCGAAAAATATGGTAACAAAAAACTCTGAAATTTGGGTTAAAAATTTGGGAGGGTGCGCCTTAATAATCAAGGTGCGCCTTGTAGTCCGTATAACATATGGTAACCGTTTTTGATAGGACAAAAGAAAACTGTCATTCAAGAATCTGTAACTCAGATTGTCAGCACCATAAACTGACTACTGTTTCAGACACTGCGGTGGGGGGACCAACGCCTTTCACGTCCTCGTCTGCTGACCTCCTGCCCCTCTCCCAGGTGGGAGGGAGGGCCGGGGGTGAGGGGAGGAGTGGAAGGTGGAGGAGGAATGATGACGAAGAGGTGCGGAGAGCTGCCAGCGAGGGTGAGGTCGACAGGGTTAGACTGCTCTTGGACACTGGAGGCCTATCTCTGGAACCTGACCAGGTCAGTGTCATTGGGTGTGTTGTGGTGGGTGAAAGAGGATTGAGGAGGGTTCGGTGTCTGTGTGATCGGAAGGATGTCAATGAGTGTATTTTAGTTTTTACTGTATAATTTGTGTGTCTGAACTCTGATCAAAGAAAGTGCCTTTAGTTAATAATAATATACATGTGTGTCTTTCTGACTAAAAAAATAAAAGAACATGCGCACGCACGCACGCACATGCACGCGCACACACACACTACACACTCATACATAAACTTCTCTTGTCATATAGACTTAAAACTTAAGCCGTCTTTCTTAAGGCATTTGAACTCAATCTCCTGTCTTATTTACTCCCAACATAGCATGTATGTGCGGTGGGAAAATTACTAATGACCACATTCTGTTCCACTGCAGAAGAATGAAAACCTATTTACAGTGAAATTCGCTTTTACTGAAAATTGAAGGGACTAAAAAATTGTTATTAGATAGTCAATATTTTGAGTTAAAAAAGACTCTCTTTCAGCATAAACTGATCAAAAATCTATTAAGCATGGTTGACCAGAAAATGTTCACGTGTGAGCTATCCAGTTGCTTTCTAGAGTTTTATCAGGATCTTCCATTGTACACAACTGCGGACCAGAAAATTTTGTGAGTTAAGTGAGTATCAGGAATCCATGTAAAACGGGTTATAGGAAAATCCATGTGACGTTACCCACTGCTTTTGATGTTAATCCAGGAATCCATTGTCAAAATGGGGGACCAGAAAGTCCTTGTGAGTTATCCAGTGCTTTAGAGTTATCAGGAATCCACTGTACAAACTGGGACCAGAAAAGTTATTGTCAGTTATCTCAGTGCTTTAGAGTATCAGGAATCCACTGTACAAAACGGGACCAGGAAAATTGCTTGCGAGTCACCCACCTGCTTTTTTGAGCTATCAGGACATCCATTGTACAAACTGGGACCAGAAAGTTACCTGTGAGTTATCCAGTGCTTTGAGTTATCAGGAATCCACTGTACAAACTGGGACCAGAAAAGTATTGTGAGTTATCCCCAAGTGCTTTAGAGTTATCAGGAATCCACTGTACAAAACTGGGACCAGAAAATTATTGGGAGTTACCCAATGCTTTTGAGTTATCAGGAATCCATTGTACAAACTGGGACCAGAAATTTATTGTGAGTTACCCTCTCAGTTGCTTTTTTGATGATCCAGTGGTTATCAGGAGATCCCACTGTTTACAACAATTAACTGGGACCAGGAAAAAAAAATGTTATTGCTGAGGGTTGTCCGCTCAGTGCTTTGAGGTTTTTTCTGTATCTCTCGGGAGATCCATCCACTTGTACCAAACTTGGGTGCTGACCAGAGTGAAAAGGGGAAAGTTATGTGAGGTTATCTGCCAGTGTGTCTTAGTTTTTGGATGAGTTTATCAGGGAATCCCATCTGTACAAACTGAGGGGGACCAGACAAGTTAGTTCGTGAGTAGGTTTCTCTCTTCTGCTTTTGTGAGTATCTTTATCAGGAATCCATTTTTGTACAAAACTGGGACCAGGGAAAATCATTGTGAGTTATCCAAAGTGTCTATTTGCTTGAGGGGTTATAGGAACCAATTGTAACAAACTGGGACCAGGAAAGAAAGAAAATTATTGTTATTTGTGCGAGTTACCCAGTGGTGCGATGCTTTTCGAGGGTTTTGGAGGTATCAGGAATCCCATTTGCTTGTACAAACGCGGAGACCCAGAAAATTATTTGTGTAGGGGACGTTACCCAGTGCTTTTGTAGTTGATCTCGTTGGTGTCATCCTCTGTACAGTTTACTCCACTGGAAACTCTGCTGCTTCCTCTTTGTACCAACTTTTTCGGTTAACAGGAATCTACTTCTCTACGTCTGTTTTTGCGAAAATCTTATCTATCCTTACATTCTTAGGTGTTCATTTGCCTCCTTGTCCCCCTTACGTTTTTCGGACTGTGGCTGGTCTCTTCTAGTTCACAAAGTAAAAGCACATTTTTTTTCTTACCTTTAGTTTGTTCATGTTATTTCGTGTTTATTATCTTTATCAGTATATCATTTTGTTTTATGGTATCTTTATGTACGCTTAAGTATGTTTATACCTTTCGTGTAAAATAACTTTTCATATGTCATCTATGTGTTCTGGTTGTTTGTCCTTGTTCTTTTTTGGTCTTCTTTTATGTCTTTTTACTCTCTCTCTCTTTCTCTCTCTTCTCTCCTCTCTCCTCTCTACTCTCTCTTCTCTCTCTCTCTCTCTCTCTCTTCTCTCTCTCTCTCTCTCCCCCCCCCCCCCCCTCCCCCCCTCCCCCCTCTCTCCCCCCCCCCCTATCCCCCCCTCCCCCCCCGCCCCCCCCTCTTTTTTCTCCCGCCATTTTTTTTTTCTGTATTTATTTTGATTATCATTATATCATTATTTTATCTTCATTTTTTGGTCTAAAAAAAAAACTTATGTGAATAGACATTAAAATTGTAAGAGAACGGTACACACACAAACAACACAGCACACACACACACACACACACACACACACACACACAGTGACCAGTAGTTTGACACTACACACCAGTAGAGTGGTGACACACATACACGCACACACTAATTCACACACACACAGCAGCAGTAACCATATACAAACAAACTATGCATTATCATGGTACTTGGTAGTAAAGTCACCTTTGTTAGCAGGTTTACGTGCAGTCGTTGAGTGTGAGAAGAGAGGACTGTTTCTTGTTTGGTGGGGGGGTAGAGGGGGGGGGAAGTCTGTCTGTATGCGCTTTTTTGTAACTATAGTTAGTAAGCATGTCTCCCTTACACTCTAATTTACGGTTTTTGTTGTGGGGCTGTGGCGGCTTTATGTCTGCTTCCTTGTTTTGGTTGACATGGTTTGCTTCTGTCCTCACTTCAAAGGCTCTGGGCTTCAAAAAGCAGGGCTGGAGGGTGGGAGATCATGCCCCCTTGCCTACTGTTTGCCCTGTTGCTACTGTGCTTCTACTATCTTTTCTGTCAGGGCCGCTGTAGGCACACACAGACCATTGTTAGCTCCTTCTGTCATTCTAACTAAGTCAAATGCAGTGTTAATTGTTATGCACAAAATGTGCATCTTTCACACTCAAAACACCCAATGGACGCATTGAGTTTCTTCTCTTCTTCTTCCTTCTTTTCTTCTTCTTCTCTTCTTCTCTTCTTCTTCTTATTCTTCGTGATCAATTGAACCCAGTGCATCATTATAAAGTAATGATGCACTTTCTAAAAAATGCTTTAAAACCATTACAAGAGGGATTCTTAAAACAACCAGATAAAGTGATCCCTGAAAGTCTGACACATGTGGTAAGCATATTGACTACAAGCTCTCTCTGCTGTGTTACAACTCCTGGACACTGAATGGTCTTGCTCCTTCGTACTCAGTGATCTCCTGAACCTTACGCACCTCTTAGACAGTTAAGCTCTCTCTGATTACTGCTCTAATATAGATTTTTGCCCCCCCTTTCGTTACCGCACAAGGATCTTTGTCGTGAACGGTCCTCTCTTTTCAGGCATCCTATATTGGAACAAACTTCCTCTTCCTCTCCATTCTTCAACTCCCTTTCTTCATTTAAATCTTCCCTAAAAGCCACTCTCTTCAAAATCGTAGCCTGCTCTTTTCTTTTTGAAAGTAAATTTTGCCCTTCTGCGTGGGCGCGTGGTTTGTGCGCAGGGTGGTTGTGGGGGGGGTGTTGTGTGGTGTGTGTGTGTTGCCGTGCGCGCATTTTGTGCGCTGCGCACGAGTGTGGTGTGTGTGGTGCGAAGCCATTTTGAAACTCATATGTCTACGCATGTTTTTGGGGTGGGTGGGGGTTATTCATTTATTTGTATTATTTAAGCGCTTAGGGCTGTTTAAGAATAGCGCATGTAAATGCTCGTTATTATTATTATATATTATTTAACGCACTAATCTGACCCCCTGATTCCAAGATAGAAATAAACTGAACATGTGAATGGGTGGGTGTTGTTCTTGATTTTGCCGAAGCCTAGGACAGGTTCTGGCTTTTGAGAAGTTAACTGGATCTGATTCATAATGAGAGGCGAGGTGATTATATGTGAGATGGATAGTGTGTGTTAAAATTTATGTTTGTGTGTGTGGTGTGTGGACTGCGTGCAGTGAGTGGTGTGGTGAGATAGTGTGTGTGTGACCTCGTGTGTGTGTGTGGTGACTGTGAGTGTGTGATATGTGTGGTGTGTGTGTGTTGTTTGTGGATAAAGCAACGTGATAATTAATTGACTGTGCCCATTACAGGACGGGCGGGACAGCTTTGGCATTTGCTGCCAGAAATGGAATGCTGATATCTGCAAACTGCTGGTGCAAACACCATTGGTCACTGGACCTCCAAGATACGGTCAGTAAATGTCATCACCTGTGTCCAGTAATCTGTCACCTCATCATGTTAATATTCATTATGGGTCACGACACTATATGAAATTATCTTTGTTAGATCCAGAAAATGTAATGTATGTCATGGTGTAAGTCGCCAGTCTGGAACCATTCTAAGCCCTTTCAGCCAGGACCTTTTAACCTGCTTTATTTATAGCTTTGAGTCAGGTTTTGACAAATTGTGTTATTCATTTCTATCCCACCCAAATTTTTTCCCTTCCCTTCTCGCACAGCACATGTAAGCTCTTTCCTGAACCCCATTTAGGTTAAGTACAATTAGAGTTTTTTACTAAGAAAGTGTTGCTTGTGTACAAGGCAAAAGAACGTGACCAGTGCCTTTTCAGGGTCTGTAGTTTGTTCTGAGACCCAGAAAAGTTAATTCCTATGGTAATAATGAAGAAGAATATATATATATGGGCTTTGGAAATGTGAATATTATTTTATTTATTTTTTTAAAGATGTTAGGTCCCGAGCGAAGCCTTCGGAGAAGTATTTTGTCTGTCTGTGCGTCAGTGTCGTCCGCCATCCGCGTTTTCTTGAAAACCGATTCAGTATAAATATTCAATCACATTTAGTGTACAATATTACAGGAATTAGCCATCGCCTGATTGCTTTTAGT
Organism: Phymorhynchus buccinoides; assembly: GCA_017654935.2. NCBI lineage: Eukaryota > Metazoa > Mollusca > Gastropoda > Neogastropoda > Raphitomidae > Phymorhynchus > Phymorhynchus buccinoides. The sequence goes on from CM065690.1 coordinate 39,635,455, forward strand.
TTACGTCAAGGTCATGCTGATTAAGGAGTTCAAACCCAAAACACTAACGTTAATATCTTGCAAAAGTTTGCGCCGT
>CM065690.1:39641030-39643530 GCA_017654935.2 Phymorhynchus buccinoides
CTTTTCATCAATAGATTATCTTCTCTTACTGGCAAAAAAATGCGGATTTTGCCTTCCCTTTCAGGAAAAGAGATGGATGTAGCCAATAATATGCAGATCCAGGATTTATAGAAGTGCCTGTGCATTTGTATGTGTCATACTCTATTCCTTCTTTTCCCCCCCCTTGCCTTTCCATAAAGCGACCACAGTCACTTTTGACTATTCTGTCTATGTGTGTGTGTGTGTAACATGTGTGCATATGTGTGAGTGTCTGGTTTAAATGTTTTATTTTCCAAATCAACATGAACAACAACTATGACATAACTGAAGCAACAACAAGCAGAGCTTATGGCGTGCTCAGTTCAAAACGAATTACACAGTATAAACATTGGCGGAATTTTACCAGGAAATACAAGCAATACATTTTTGAAAAGAAAGTCACAACAAACCAAACGAACAATGGACATAGCAATAGACAAAAGAAGCAAAATCGACAAAAAAAATGATAAGAGAGAGAGGGGGAGAGAGAGAGAGAGATAGAAGGAGAGAGAGAGAGAGAGAGAGAGAGAGAGAGAGAGAGAGAGAGAGAGAGCGAGAGAGAGAGAGAGAGAGAGAGAGAGAGAGAGAGAGAGAGAGAGAGAGAGAGAGAGAGAGATCCACCTCACACCACGAGTGTCTGTATGTGTGCATGTATGCTTGTGTATGTGTGATTGTGTGAGTGTGTGCATGCAGGCGTGTGTGGCTGGGGAGGGGGGCAGAAGAGAGGGAAAGCTACTGACTATAAAATTCCTACAACTTCCTTTTAAAATAAACTTTTTGCTGAACGGAATTTAATCTCTTCACTCTCAAACATATTCTTAGAATTCTACGATTTCATTCGTGTGACTGTTTTCTGTCATATATTTCGCCAAGAGGTGGTGTCTTCTTCATATGTGGGGTTTGGTATCTGATAATGACAGTGAAAAGAAAAATGAAACCACACATAAAGATCAAAATACCGTGTACTTACAATCAATGTTACCCTGTTGTGCCCTAGTTTCGCTTCTGTCCTTCCATATTTTGTGAAGAGTGACTTCCCTTGGCACTGATTTTGTTTGTTTGTTTCCTTGTTGTGGTTATTATCGTTTTCGTCGTTATTGTAAAACTATTTTAATTTCCATCAATTTTTTTTATGGAAGAAAATTAATAGCGCTAAAATATGCCCAAAAAGTTCGATGACTTGTACAAAATGTCAAGGTCACTATGAGGTAAAATAAAGTCAGTCAATACGCATTATGCTTAATCATCATCATAAGGCCATCATACATTAGTAAAACCATGAGCGAATTCTGGAATTTAAAAAGCAGATGTCCCATATGTGCCTTCCCAGGTCGAGAGGACGTAAAATTCAATTTCATTCAATTTAAAAAGCAGATTACTTATCTGTATCGTTATAAATTCGGGACTTTCCTGGAATTGCACTGCCTCCGGGCATTGCCTCCAGGATCGTTCCCACATCTTTATATCTACTAATGTCCCATATGTGTGTCTGTTAATACCGGAGGACGTTAAACGGATTTTCATCGAATTCGGGAGGAAGCAAGTTGTAATTAATGTAGCTAAATAATAACGCTAAAAGACAACAAATATAGAACATATTTTTTTGCAGCATATGAATGAATGATAAAGGGAAACAAATAACAGATATGCATCTGATTCCAGATCACAGAGGACGCGAAACAAGATATTCATGAGCGAATTCGCCTAACACATCACATCAAATGCCGAGTACCCATTTTGAGTGATCGAATGTGAGGGTCACTTCTATGAAAACCCTGCATAGCATATATAGCATAACATAGCAATAACATAGCATAAATGGCACTATAGGCTATTTTGTTTTAGCCTTTTGCCCTCTAAATTTGTTTTTGATTTTTGTTAGGTTTGGCTTCATTCACTGATGACTACTAAGCCGGCATCTGTGTTTTATTCATTTAAATCTTTATATTAACTGAATACATTTTGTTTTGGAAAAACTTGTCTATGATATTTTTGAACGAATGATTAGGTCTGCATCACTATCCTATCATTTACTTTAATGCTTACACACATATACAGGCACACGCTCTCACACTCACCACACCAACATCACACTACAATACAATATTGTCTGAATCACTTTTAGTGGAAGGACGTTAAACTGAAGAACAGCACACACACACACACACACACACACACACACACACACACACACACACACACACACACACACACACACACACACACACACACACACACACACACACACACACACACACACACACACACACACGGCACACTGACATACACACACACACACACACACACACACACACACACACACACACACACACACACACACACACGCACACGCACACACACACACACACACACACACACACACACACACACACACACACACACACACACACACACACACACACACACACACACACACACACACACACACATGCAGTAGGCTTAGTATAAGATGCATGTGCAG
>CM065690.1:39648530-39666030 GCA_017654935.2 Phymorhynchus buccinoides
AGCAAATAAATAAATAGATAATAAGCCAGAAGCAAACACGTAAATAACTAGAAAAAAACCTAAATCCACGGAACAGTTAAACAGACCATTTATTAAATTGTAAAAGACAATATTCAAGAGACCATCAGCTACTAATGAACAACTTACACACACATCAAGCTGTTACGCAAGGACTCATCTTGTTTTGTGCAGACTGGAGTATATACATAGTTTAAACAATCAAAATAGTCACTGTTATCACTTAAGTATAAACCATTATTTTCAATCACTCAACATCTACTAACCGTCCAATAAATGAACCAAACCGTTAACCCTTTCACCGCCAGCCATATTTCAGCCACAAATGTCCATTAAATTCACCTGGGTAGAGAACAAAATCCATCTGCAGTATTGGGGATTCTTCTGTGACATATAATCTAAAATAAGGTCTATCTTTACTTCCCAAAACTAAGACAATCGAGTCTTTGGAACAATAGACCCCAATGTCATGCCTTTTAGTGACATGGGTGTTAAATCACTGTGGTGAAAAAATGCGACATTGGTGAAAAAAGTTAGAGCATTGAGACTAAATGGTCAGATCAATGGAGAGATCATTGAGAGAGAGAGAGAGAGAGAGAGAGAGAGAGAGAGAGAGAGAGAGAGAGAGAGAGAGAGAGAGAGAGAGAGAGAGAGAGAGAGAGAGAGAGATATTTTAATTTAATGCAAAACATTTTGACTCATAATATGAGAGAGATTCTTAAAGAGTTGAGTTACCTTCCATCGTTTTCATTGTGCCTTCTAACAGAAAACCAAACATCATCACTACCACCACCGATCAAACAATTAGCACACATAGACACACACGAGAGAGAGAGAGAGAGAGAGAGAGAGAGAGAGAGAGAGAGAGAGAGAGAGAGAGAGAGAGAGAGAGAGAGAGAGAGAGAGAGAGAGAGAGAGAGAGAGAGAGAGAGAGAGAGAGAGAGAGAGAGAGAGAGAGAGAGAGAGAGAGAGAGAGAGAGAGAGAGAGAATGAATGAATGAATTTTATGTATAGAGGGTAATAGAGTAAGCAATATAATGCTTTTTTACATTCAGCCCTCTGGACAAAATACATAATATAATGAGCGAGAGAGAGAGAGAGAGAGAGAGAGAGAGAGAGAGAGAGAGAGAGAGAGAGAGAGAGAGAGAGAGAGAGAGAGAGAGAGAGAGAGAGACAGAGAGAGAGAGAGACAGAGAGAGAGAGACAGAGAGAGAGAGAGAGAGAGAGAGAGAGAGAGAGAGAGAGAGAGAGAGAGAGAGAGAGAGAGAGAGAGAGAGAGAGAGAGAGAGAGAGAGAGAGAGAGGGGAAATGAAGCGAAAACTGTTTCCTTGCTCACAAATGCATAATTTATTCTTCTTAAACAGGTTTCGCTGTCGTCAATGCAGATGTTCCAACCTAAAATTCACGTAGACAAGATTTCGGACGGAAATGGAAATGACGTCACATCGCCAGTGCGCATGACTTTTGTCTTTCCTCAGACTTCCTTCATGGCAGTCACTGCTTACCAAAACCAACAAGTCAGTTGAACGTTAAGATAAATTAATTCCCTTTCTTTTTTTGGGATTTGAATTTGCAATTTTTACAACACAAAACATAAAACACATGATGATATAAAAATGCCCCCCCCCCCCACCTTTATAATGATAACTTCTATGCATAGTCCATAAGCCTACATGTAGGCACATTATCAACCTCCCCCCCCCCCTCTCTCTCTTTGATTACAACGCAACAATGTGAAGATTGTGTTGTACTAACATCTGAGGTTAAATCAATGACAGGCACGCCTGTGCTCCAAATATCCTGTTACATACAACCCTACCATTTTAAAGCATACATCCCATCGGGTAACAGACATGTAACTAGCTTAATACATAGGCTTAATGCATACAAAACAAAATATTCTAAGAATGTTAGCTGTATTTGTCAAAGCAAAATTTCTATTAAACATATATTAAATTGCTCTAAATTAAATATTTTATACAGATTTTACAAATATTGAAATAAATACTCTGCTGTACAAAAAGATCATTCATTTTTGATTAACCTAGCACAAAATATTTTACATAGTTCAGTAGATACTCTTTATAACAGGTTTTCGATTGCAGGCTAGTATTGGTTGTTTTTTTCGGTTGTTTTTTGTTCTCTTTCTTTTTTTTCCCTTTTCTTCTTTGTTGTTGTTGTTGATTTTAATTCTGTTCGTGTAATATCACTGTGAAGTGAACACACATTAAATAAAAGATTCATTCATTCTCCAAATATCCAAGGTCACAGTGAGTAAGAGAGAAATCCCAGCACGTAATGGAAGTCTGGTCACGAAGCGTCTGGGACAAAATGTCTGGAGACCAACAAAAATACCACAGAGTGTTAAAAAGCAGCAGTGTAAATAGACCAAGGTAAAGATTTTAGATAGGATGTCGCGTCAATGGATTCGATTTTTGCATCCTTCTTCCCATTCCTGTGGTTGTTTTTTTCTTAGCTCTTTCTTTTAATGGAGCCTCTGTTATCTTATGTTTTTTAATCACTTTTGTTTCTTTTTCTTTCTTTCTGTGTGCTCTTTCGTTTTCTTTTCTTGGGTTTTGAATTGTTCCAGATCCTCTCATATTTTTTCATCTAAAAATTTAGCTTATTTCTTTTTCTCACCATAGTGCATGTTGATTTAATGCTGGTTTGAACATGCTACTGTTTGCTACAAGTGTGTCTTGATGGTGCTTTGCCTGGTGACATATTCTTCTTCTTCTTCTTCTTCTTCTTCTTCTTCTTCTTTTTCTCACCATAGTGCATGTTGATTTAATGCTGGTTTGAACATGCTACTGTTTGTACAAGTGTGTCTTGATGGTGCTTTGCCTGGTGACATATTCTTCTTCTTCTTGTTCTTCTTGTTCTTGTTCTTGTTCTTCTTGTTCTTGTTCTTCTTGTTCTTGTTCTTCTTGTTCTTGTTCTTGTTCTTGTTCTTCTTCTTCTTCTTCTTCTTCTTCTTCTTCTTCTTCTTCTTCTTCTTCTTCTTCTTCTTCTTCTTCTTCTTCTTCTTCTTTTTCTTCTTCTTCTTCTTCTTCTTCTTCTTCAGGATCTATTATCACTATTATCATTGTGTTGACCATCCTGCTTCGGTCATGTTATTAGATGAATCATTTCAACGAGAATTTCACTGTGCCGCTTTCCCTTCCTTTCCCTCATTATCCAACGTGTTTGGTGTGTAAGACAACGCATGTGCACATAGAAGATGAAAACAAAAATACAAATGCAGATTAATCAAAATAAACATGAAAAACGTCTGCACCAGTCTTAAGGGCCTGCTACACTACATACGATTCGCTGTCGATGCGATGCGATTGTGACGATGCGAGTCATGATGCACGTGAAATACTTCCGTCTAAAAATAAGTCTACTACTTTCGCTCTATATAGTCAAGTAGACCCAATACATGAATTTCACGTGAATCATGACTCTCATCGTCACAATCTCAACGCATTCACAGCGAATCGGATGTAGTCTAGCAGGCCCTTTAGTTTATAAAAAAATAGAAAGGTGACACTCGGTAATTATCCAAACCGCGCATTTTCTATAAAATATGCTTGCTGGAAAGTGCAGAAATAAACAGGAAAAGGGTGACAAAGTTACCCCTTGTTTAGCTGTAGCAGTCCATAGTCTGTTTTACGTGATTTTAGACCGACACTCCTTGCCATAGGCAAAATAATTAAATGTAATATTTACACTGACATCCGATAAAAAAAAAAGATAGTGTCCAAAAAAAAGAACAATTATTAAAAGATGGTTTGTTTAAGCTGTCGGTTTAAAAGAAGATACATAGATCGAGCGTTCAGTATGTTCTTAATTAAGGTAAATTCGGAGACCAATAAATGGTGTGACTATGATTTTTTAGGACATATTCGAAAAACCCCACAGCACTGTATTGGCGTTGTTTTCGTTTTTTTTATTATTTTAAATTCAAACCGTCGTGCTTACTGCCTTGCGGAAAAACAACAACAACCAAACTCAGAGAGAGAGAGAGAGAGAGAGAGAGAGAGAGAGAGAGAGAGAGAGAGAGAGAGAGAGAGAGAGAGAGAGAGAGAGAGAGAGAGAGAGAGAGACAGAGACAGAGAGAGAGAGAGAGAGAGAGAGAGAGAGAGAGAGAGAGAGAGAGAGAGAGAGAGAGAGAGAGAGAGAGAGAGAGAGAGAGAGAGAGAGAGAGAGAGAGAGAGAGAGAGAGAGAGAGAGAGAGAGAGAGACAGAGAGAGACAGAGAGAGACAGAGAGAGACAGAGAGAGAGAGAGAGAGACAGAGAAGGGAGACAAAGGCGTAATGAAGAGTTGTCGGCTGCAGAAAACATCATAGAGGACACCGCCACTGAAGAGTCCTAGAAGGACCATTGTACGGTGTTGATGATAGAGTTGGAGGGACTCTTGAGACCCCTGGCTGCCTGGGAACTTATCACCCTCTTGATTTCCCGAGATCATTTCGATGTGCCACCGTCTCCATGTGCCACCCTCATTGCGCCCCCGTCTCTGTATGTCACCGTCTATCTGTGCCCCCGTCTCTGTTTGACACAAACCTCCACGTGAACCATCGGGTTAGGATGGGAATAGGGTTATAGAAAACAAAGAAGAGAGATACAAGATGGAGACATATAGAGACGAGGACACACAGAGACGGGGACATATAGGAGATGGGGACATATAGAAACGGGGACACACAGAGACGAGGACACACAGAGACGGGGACATATAGGAGATGGGGACATATAGAAACGGGGACATATAGGAGATGGGGACATATAGAAACGGGGACGCATAGAGACGGGGACATATAGGAGATGGGGACATATAGAAACGGGGACGCATAGAGACGGGGACATATAGGAGATGGGGACATATAGAAACGGGGACGCATAGAGACGGGGACGCACAGAGACGGGGACATATAGGAGATGGGGACATATAGAAACGGGGACGTATAGAGATGAGGACGCATAGAGACGGGGACATATAGGAGATTGGGACATATAGAAACGGGGACACATAGAGACGGGGACATATAGGAGATGGGGACATATAGAAACGGGGACGCATAGAGACGAGGACACACAGAGACGGGGACATATAGGAGATGGGGACATATAGAAACGGGGACGTATAGAGACGGGGACATATAGGAGATGGGGACATATAGAAACGGGGACGTATAGAGACGGGGACATATAGGAGATGGGGACATATAGAAACGGGGACGCACAGAGACGTTGACATATAGGAGATGGGGACATATAGAAACGGGGACGTATAGAGACGGGGGGACACACAGAGACGGGGACATATAGGAGATGGGGACATGTAGAAACGGGGATGCATAGAGATGAGGACACACAGAGACGGGGACATATAGGAAATGGGGACATATAGGAGATGGGGACATATAGAAACGGGGACGTATAGAGACGGGGGGACACACAGAGACGGGGACATATAGGAGATGGGGACATGTAGAAACGGGGACGTATAGAGATGAGGACACACAGAGACGGGGACATATAGGAGATGGGGACATATAGAAACGGGTAGGTATAGAGATGAGGACACACAGAGACGGGGGCATATAAGAGATGGGGACATATAGAAACGGGGACGTATAGAGACGAAGACACACAGAGACGAGGACATATAGGAGATGGGGACATATGGAAACGGGGACGTATAGAGACGGGGACACACAGAGACGGGGACATATAGGAGATGGGGACATATAGAAACGGGGACGCATAGAGACGGGGACACATAGAGACGGGGACATATAGAGAAGGGGACATATAGAAACGGGGACGCATAGAGACGGGGACACATAGAGACGGGGACATATAGGAGATGGGGACATATAGAAACGGGGACGTATAGAGACGGGGACACATAGAGACGGGGACATATAGGAGATGGGGACATATAGAAACGGGGACGTATAGAGACGGGGACACATAGAGACGAAATTGGTGACACATAGAGACGGGGACACATAGAGACGAACTTGGTGACGCATAGCGATGGGGACACATAGAGATGGGGACACGTAGAGACGAAATTGGTGACACATAGTGATGGGGACACATAGAGACGAACTTGGTGACGCATAGCGATGGGGACACATAGAGATGGGGACACGTAGAGACGAAATTGGTGACACATAGTGATGGGGACACATAGAGACGAAGGCACATCTCTACGTAACGAATTTCCCCACTGAACCCCCCGTGGCCTCCCCTTGCTTCACTCGTCCTTCTTCTTCTTCTTCAAGCTGGGGATGTTTATCCTGCCCCGCACTCACCGGTCTTCATTCAGACCATTAATAGCGCACAGGATGCGTGCTATGTGAATTCGTGTCATCCATCCCACCGGCACACACGGCCTACTCGTACCGAATAGTGGAATGGGCTTTAACGTGTGCGCAAGATCTTGTGCGTACGTTCGCACACGGGACCTCGGTTTTAGGTCTCATCCGAAGGACCAGGAAATAGGAGTAAAGTATCTTTCCCAAGGATACAACACCGTCACTAGCCGGGTTCGAACCCACCGCACCCGCAAACCTGTCCTCGCTGTCCATGTAAAAATTAGTGTAAGTGGGAAAGAGACAATGGGAGTTCAAAGGTCAACTATGTATTATGTGCAAGTTTTATTAATAGCTTGTCCATTTTAACCCATTCAGAAGACAGATGAGAAACAAAACCCAGTCTCTTGAGCTACGAATTGTCTTATGACTATCTAAGCAAAATCGTAATCTGGCATGATTAAAAATGACCCCCACCCAACTCTAAAAATATAAATAATCAAATGAAAGAAGATGTAATCTCAGCACAGCGATTAGGTCTTTGTCACACGCCAATAGAGATGTGATGTATCGTAAATGACATCAAATGAGCACAGTGGATAACGTGATCACCTAATATTGAAGTAAAAAGATATTGAGCATTGAGATGTTGCATTTGAAGGATTGTGTGTGTCAAGTTCGATTTCCCAGGGTATAACCTCGTAGACCTCGTAGATTTGTAGTTTATCTGAAAGGCTATGGTGACAGTGATAACACAGCTTGTTACAGAATGGAGATTATCTTTAATAACCTCTCACACCTCTACACTCTATTATCGGGTCAAACACTCAACAGATTAAGTTGTTAGTCTATTATTGTGATGCGCATAATTGTTTTTATCTGACTCGACAACTCTGTGGATCATCATCACAGGCACAAGTGGTCTTATTTATCTTGGACAACACTTGTCCATGCCTGGTGTTAATCCAGGAAAATGGATAATGACAACATTATTGACCAGACGAAAGAAATCACACACATACACGCGCGCGCACACGCACACGCACGCACACGCACGCACGCACACGCACACGCACACGCACACACACACACACACACACACACACACACACACACACACACACACACACACACACACACACACACACACACACACACACACACACACACACATACACGCACGCTGAGACATTATGTCTGTATATGTGTCCTTGACGATTTTTGTAGGGGTTTCTCTATTTGCTTTCTATTCTGAACGTCTTTGACTGTGTTCTTTCTGATTTGTCATAAAATGTTTTCACAAGAATTGCTACAAAATTACGGAACAAAAATTTCTTTACATTATCTTGGCTCCATTTCCATTTATGCAAAACCTTTTTACCGTGTTACACAAGATTGACTAATAGTTATAGGTTCCAAACCTCAAAATCTTTATTTGTTTGCACACGTGGGATTAAATGGTTTCTGAGAGAAATAAGAGTTTCTGCAGTAACTAGGGATAACAATCTCTGTTGAAAGTAAGGAGTCAGTGTTATCTTTTAAAACTTATGAGTCAATAATTTGCTTTGGTAAAAACTGAGTCGATATTTTTTTAACAAACGAATGACAGGTTTCTATGTACATTCACGATTCTTGTATTTATATGTGTCTTCAGATCACCCGATTGAAAATCGCCACAAACCCCTTCGCTAAAGGGTTTCGTCATGTGGGCAAATACAGGTATGCTAAAGACCCATCAAATCACGTGTCAAAATCACGGGTTTCACGTGTTTTCCCTCTTATAGCTGGAAATAAATCTTGTTTTGACCAAGTCTGACTCCCATATAAATGGCCCCATATTCAAACCGACACATCAGTTTAAAGAGCAGCCTCAATTTGAATATGGGGAAATTTGTTTGTGGGTCACAGCAACCCAGAAAAAACCCAAGGGACTTAATCGTGGCGCGTCTGTGTATCTTTAAGGATGAATAAAGGGCCAACCACACACATACGAATCGTATCTGAATACGATGCGATTTTGACGATGTGAGTCATGAATCACGTGAAATGCATGTATTGGGTCTACTTGAGTATAGTGAGCGAAAATAACAGAAATTATTTTTAGACGGAAATGTTCCACGTGATTCATGACTCACCTCGTCAAAATCGCATCGCTTTCAGATACGAATCGTATGTGTGTGGCTGGCCCTTAAGAAACAACCCATCTGCCCGTACCGTACAACAAACCAATAAGCCACCATTCTGTCCAATTATCTCTACATAACACATTCTATGACACTTATAATCATGCGTTTAATACCTAAACATCCATCCACTGTTCTCTCCATCCATCCATCAATCCATCCATCCAACCAACTTACTAACCTATTATACTATCGAGCCAAGTAAGCAAGCAAGCAACCAATCTTATGATTAATTAATTAATCGATATTTAAACAGCTGTGCAAGAGGCAACCAGTTTATATGCAAATTATGTTAAGCTTAGAGAGCTTAAACAAATATAAGCGCTCTGAAAATTTCTTTATAAAAGAAATCACGTCAGCAAGTAAGCAATGAAGCATGTAGCCAACCAACCAACAAAAATCAGCCAACCAACTGTGTCACCTATTTCACAAACTGTATACATCACCATGAAACCACTCAAAGACCCCCCACGTCACGTGTCACATTCCCTCTTATGCTTGGAAGATTTCTTAAGATTTGTTACCAGCTATAAGAGGGAAAACACGTGAAAACCATGATTTTGACACGTGACGTGGTGGGTCTTTAACACCCCAATAGCAGCCACCCCCCAAAAGCCCCGCTTTTCAGCCAGTGGTTACCATGCACATGTTTTTACAAATATTTTAAGTGAAAAAGCCATGTACAGCAGAACAAATCTCCTACCACGTAATATCATGCATTGACCGATGTTAATCTTAAACAGAAAACTTTCCTTTTATACTTACGAATCAACATATTGGAGTATGAAATGGAGCTAGCACACGTTGTTAGTGATCACTCTGTTTCCTAAGATAATAGTTACAGTCACGTAATTAAGAACTGGTTGCTTGATTTCAGGAATCCTGCAACCCCACTACCTACCAGTTCACTGGATGTTCAGTTTGGTGTGACGCCTCTCACCGTTGTGAAAGACTGTCAGGTAGATCACTGATCATAGTGCGCGCGCGAGCGCGCGTGTGTGTAGCCGTTTTCAATATAATACTCTATGCAAACTGCAATTGCAACTACCAACTTTTTTGAACATTGAAAAACTGAAGCAACCAAAAGAACTCAATCACTATGGATTCCAATCACTCCTTTTCTATTATTTAACAAAATTTATATAGCGCTTCACCTTTAAGCTCTAAGCGCTTACATGGTGATTTCATTTTTGTTTAAGTGCCTTCAAAACATGAACCATCTTCCATCCATTTGTTTTCTTCGTGTTTACAGAACATGTTCTTTACAGTTAGGGAAGGATGACGAAGACAGGTTGATAGGTATGGAAATCACGTTGCTACAGAAGCACAAAAATGTGTCGATATTATACCAGAATAGGGGCAAAACTTCCCCATATTTCCCCAGAACTAGCAGCATAACAAATAGACAATGAATATTCAAATGCATTTTACCTACTTTGCAGACAAACTTTTCGCATGGAATCAAACTCGGCTGTATCAAGCCCAGTCCAAGCAGCTTAGAGCCGACAGGTTATGACGCCAGGATTCCCTCTACAAGCCTCCTTGGCTCAGTGATGCTGGAGTGGAACCCACATCTCTACTCACTCTCCTGGCTTCCTTCAGCCTGGGACTCTCTTGTTGAATACCACCCGGTTCATCCCTCAACTTACAAAGACGTTAGTTTGTTTTAGCGTCCATCATCCAACAGTTTCTTTTTCTTCTTCTTCTGCGCTCCCAGCCCATATGGCCATAATGGGTAAGGTACATATGCGTTTGGTTGCGTACAACCGACACATTCCAATTTCGGAGGAGCTCAAAGGAGAAAAATTATTTGGAAGATATTTGTGAAAAAAGGCAGGAGAATGGGCCAATAAGTCAGAAAGATAGTAGACGATAGAAAGCAAAGGGAAAAGGCAGAATCAAAGAGAGTGGCAGATCAGGGGAAGTTACAAGCACAGAACCTTCAGAAGGTGGGTGAACTATTTTTACAAAAGACTGCCGGTATCCCCCACGGGGAGAGACTCGGGGAGGGAGCGGGGTTGTCTAGCTCCCCCCGTATGAAAGCACGAGGCATCCACCCTCTGCCCTCATCCAACAGTAAACCACTGATGCTGGCATCTTTGAGTGGAAGCAGACTGATCGCTGATTTAAATTGGAGATGGTGGCAGTAGACTGAAGATGGCACCAGATGGCATGTGGCGTCGAGGGGCCAAAACAAAAGTGGGAATTGTAATGATCAGTCTGATACACAAAATGTGGGAATTGTAATGATCAGTCTGATACAGAAAATGTGGGAATTGTAATGATCAGTCTGATACAGAAAATGTGGGAATTGTAATGATCAGTCTGACACAGAAACTGTGGGAATTGTAATGATCAGTCTGATACAGAAAATGTGGGAATTGTAATGATCAGTCTGATACACAAAATGTGGGAATTGTAATGATCAGTCTGATACACAAAATGTGGGAATTGTAATGATCAGTCTGATACAGAAAATGTGGGAATTGTAATGATCAGTCTGACACAGAAACTGTGGGAATTGTAATGATCAGTCTGATACACAAAATGTGGGAATTGTAATGATCAGTCTGATACACAAAATGTGGGAATTGTAATGATCAGTCTGATACAGAAAATGTGGGAAATGTAATGATCAGTCTGATACACAAAATGTGGGAATTGTAATGATCAGTCTGATACAGAAAATGTGGGAAATGTAATGATCAGTCTGATACAGAAAATGTGGGAAATGTAATGATCAGTCTGATACACAAAATGTGGGAAATGTAATGATCAGTCTGATACACAAAATGTGGGAATGTTGTAATGATCAGTCTGATACACAAAATGTGGGAATTGTAATGATCAGTCTGATACACAAAATGTGGGAAATGTAATGATCAGTCTGATACACAAAATGTGGGAAATGTAATGATCAGTCTGATACACAAAATGTGGGAAATGTAATGATCAGTCTGATACACAAAATGTGGGAAATGTAATGATCAGTCTGATACACAAAATGTGGGAAATGTAATGATCAGTCTGATACACAAAATGTGGGAAATGTAGCTTGAAACACTCTGCATTATTTTGTTTGCTGCAGAAAAATAAAACATGTGTACAGATTTTAATCAAGTTTAGCAGAGAGTTCGTGTTCTCTTTCTCTGTCTCAGTCTCTCTCTGTCTCAGTCTAACACTCTCTCTGTGTCTGTCTGTCTGTCTGTCTGTCTGTCTGTCTGTCTGTCTGTCTGTCTGTCTGTCTGTCTGTCTGTCTCTCTCTCTCTCTCTCTCTCTCTCTCTCTCTCTCTCTCTCTCTCTCTCTCTCTCTCTCTCTCTCTCTCTCTCTCTCTCTCTCTCTCTCTCTCTCTCTCTCTCCCCCCCCCCCGCGCGCGTGTGTACATGAAAGTACGCAGATAGTAAAGGGAATGATGCGCAGTATCAAACACATACGAAACGGAGTATCGAAATGTATAAAAGACAAAACAAGAACAAACAAACAACAAAAGAAAGAAACAAAAAAAACCCCAAAACTAACAGAACACGCACACAACGAAACAATACAAACAAAATAAATATTAAAAATATCTGACAAGTCAGGCACTCTGTCGAGAAAGAAGAAAAGAATGTGAAAGAAGAGATTTAAGAGAAGACAAGAGCAACAGAAAGAGAAGCACCCCAAAACATGCAAAGAGCATGTATTCAAGAACGAAAAATGGAAAAGAAAGTGTAAAGCTTGAAAGAAAGAAGAAAACAGAGGATAAACAACAATAAGAATAATAATGTAAATGTGAAAGAACAGAAAAAAAGACGAGAAAATGATAGCTTCAGAAAACATACCAGAGCAACAAAGAACAGTTGAAAAGGAACAAGTCCCCCCGTGGGGATACCGGGGGCGTCTTTCGTACAAATAGTCCCACCACCTTCTGGAAGTTATGTGCCCGCTACTTTGTTTAATCTGTCACTCTCTTTGACTCTGCCGTTTCCCTTTGCTTACTGTAATCTCGGCTATCATTATATCTTACTGGTCCATTCTCCTGCCCTTTTTCTATAAATTTTTACAAAGATTTCTTCAGCCGAAGTCGGACATGCTGGGCCTATTTCTAAGGTAGGCGCATAACGGCAGCATGACGCATCTACGCTCATTCGACAGTAAAGTAAACTGTCTGAGCGAACGAAGAAGAAGAAAAGGAAAAAGTTAAGCAAAAAATAAAATAAAAAGCACACAATTCTCGAACAGTGAAAAGTGTAAAAATGGAATATTCAGAACTCATAAAACGATGAACAAGGAGGAAGAAAGGAGGAAAGAAAAACAGACACAACTAGAAGAACATTTATTGAACACGATTCAAATCAATGCAAAAGAGAGAAATTCAATTTGAATTTCTGTATAACCCTGCCAATGAACCACACATGGTTCTGATGGAGACTGGCTGACAGTGCGTTGAGCAAAATGGAAGACGTCTTGAGTTAGTAGGCTATAGGATAATACGTGCAGTCACTTGCACTTTATTTTTTAAAGAAGAGGCAAAACAGATCCTAATTTAACAAAAGATCCTTTATCCAAATGACAATATTTGGCCTATTTAGCCCCAAACAAGGAAGAATTAGGATATCATGTATACTCAATTAATTTCGCTCATGATTTTACAAAAACACACCCACTCTGCAAAACAGAAAGAAGAAGAAGAAGAAAAAGAAGAAGAAGAAGAAGAACGACGAAGAAGAAGAAGAAGAAGAAGAAGAAGAAGAAGAAGAAGAAGAAGAAGAAGAAGAAGAAGAAGAAGAAGAAGAAGAAGAAGAAGAAGAAGAAGAAGAAGAAGAAGAAGAAGAAGAAGAAGAAGAAGAAGAAGAAGAAGAAGAAGAAAAAGAAGAAGAAGAAGAAGATTGATTGATTGATTGATTAATTGAACATTTTAATGGGTAAAAGATTTAGGCACAAGAATAATAATAATAATAATAAGAAGAGCAACAGCAACAACAACAGCAAAAAAAGAAAGAAATAATAATAAGAAGACCTAGATGAAAAGCCAGACTAATTCCAAACTTTTGATAAATTAATGTTTGTGGGATAATACCTAATTCATCAAAGTTTTATTTAAGCCCCCTTTCCCCTTTTACAACTCGGGGTAAAATTGGAGTCAAGTTGTTCGCAGACATTCAAACAAGCAACAACAAAAGGGTGGGCTAATAACTGTTTTACGAAGAAACAACAGCAGCAACAGCACAAACATTCAAACTGCGGAGTAAATAAAATCATCAACTATGATTAAGACGCAGAATTGAACTGACACGACTGGAAAACTAACAAACAAGGAAGCAGCTGCGAGAAAATCCGGATTAGGAACAAAATCAGCTTATAGTGCCCCCAAAACACAACAGCAACAAGAAGAACATTCAGTGTGGATAACGGAGAAGGGAGGAATACGGAGGAGAGAAGACGCAAAGGGAAAGAGAGTGCAGAAAAAAAAAGAGATGAGGTAATTATGTGGAGATAATATTAAGAATAGATAGAAACATATAATGTTGAAAAGAAAAAACAAAGAAAGAAAATTTGAACACATTAGATGAGAGAAGAGACGCAAAGAAACAACAAAAACACTCCCATTCACACACACACAGACACACAGACATACACACACACACACGCGACGCACACGCACACGCACACGCACGCACGCACACACACACACACACACACACACACACACACACACACACACACACACACACACACACACACACACACACACACACACACACACACACACACACACACACACACACACACACACACAAGGGTGTTCTGAATAAGATTGTGAATGTTGGTAGCAAGATCGTGAGTAGTAAACAAGACAGTTTGTGTTTGTTGTATGAAAAAACGTGTAGTTCGAAAAGCCAGGGAGATCGCTAATGATCCAAGTCACGTCCTGTCGCATTGCTATGAACTATTGCCATCTGATAAACGGTTCCGCACTATTCGTTGTAGAACAATTAGAAATTCAGCTAGTTTTGTCCCTAAGTCAGTCGAACTTCTGAACAAGATCTCTGCTAAGACCAAATAATTAGGAATCATATATTAGCTTAGGCCTAGAAGTATATTTGGTCAATCTGTACAGTAGTGTGTGTGTTTGTATGTGTGTGTATGTGAGTGTGTGAGCGTGCGTGCGTGCGTATGTGCGTGCGTGCGTGCGTGCGTGCGTGCGTGTGTGTATATGTCTGTCCGTATGTCTCTATGCCTGTGTGTGTATGTGTGTGTGCGTGTGTGTGTGTTTGAGAATAGAGAGAGAGAGAGAGAGAGAGAGAGAGAGAGAGAGAGAGAGAGAGAGAGAGAGAGAGAGAGAGAGAGAGAGAGAGAGAGAGAGAGAGAGAGAGAGAAGAGGGAGGTGCATGAAATGTTGGGAACGGGAAGGGACCCAAAATATGTGAAAGCTTGGGGTGACTTGGAGAGGGTGGGGGTTTGGGGTAGGGTGGGGGTGAACAAATGAATGCGATAATAGAAATGGTGGGAAAGAGGGCAGTTCTTAATGTTTTGATAGTCGCTTGTATGGATCCTAATTATGTTCAAATTTTTTTTGCGAAGCATGATTTGTCATTCATTTTTCCTTAGTTTTGTTTCCATTTTTCATGCATGCAAATGTGTTTCTTTGATTGTATTGTGCTTGTACGAGACCACACTGTAATTTCACCTAACGTGATAATAAAGTATTTTTGACTTTGACTTTGACTTGACACACACACACACACACACACACACACACACACACACACACACACACACACACACACACACACACACACACACACACACACACACACACACACACACACACACACAGCATAGCAAAGGACAACATAATTGCATAAAAGAGAAAGGGAGGGGCAAGGTGGGAAGGCCAACAGAATAAAGGTGATTAGCTGGTATGACTGCTGAGGTCCGTTTATCATAGAAAAGCCCCGTATGACAGCAGCAAGTGATAATCAATGGGCTGGAGTCGTGTGTCAACAGGAGAAGTTGATTGGCCCAACATAGGCCTACTGGTTATACAGTGGTAATACCCACATTTGATTAGAATATTGGAATTTCTTTTAGGATAGTTGTAGATTTGATTAGCACACGGGAGCCTAAATCAATATTGCCTGTGCCGAATGAATTGGCACATGTTAAATGGGTAGGGTCCAGAACAGCTTACGCAAAGATTTATCACAGCCTGACTGCTTACATTACTCCAAATAGTAGTGTGAGTGAAGCCAGATGCCCTGATTGCCCTGTTGAACCTTCCACTCAAAGATGTGGTTTTAAGCTGGGAGCCAAGCAAACCCTGTCTTTGCGTAAGCTAGGTGTTTTTGGGTAGGGCCTACATAATTTTCATGGTCGTATTCTGGCGGTTTCTCTGACAAAGGGAAAGCATGATCTTGCACACTAGTTGTTGACTAATGACGGGCAGACTTGATTAGCTTAATAGACCCACCAGATCACGTGTCAAAATCATTTCAAGTGTTTTCCCGCTTATAAATTATCTGGTAAGAAATCTTGTTTTGACCAGGTCGCACTTCCATACAAATGCCCCCAAATTCAAACCGAAGCATCATGTTAAAGAGCAGCCTCAATTTGAAGTTGGGGACATGTGTATGTGGGTCACAGCTACCCAGAAAAAAACAAGGGACTTAATCGTGGTGCGTCAGTGTATCTTTAACAAAAAGATGCTTCACAACCAGGGGCTACGGGCACACCTGGTAAACGCACTGACGACAGGAACATTTGACTATTGTTCGAGAAAAGGAAGATTTGACAAACACGTTGGGTGTTCGTAGACGTTGATAATAAGAACGCTTGATCAATAGGCTACACCTCCAGTTCGGTGACCATGGGAACACTTGATTTACCCGTCAGCGGCTGTGTGCACTGGCGGCGGGGTGACAGACGACATGTAGCCCGCCCGGCTAGCATTGCTGGGTGCTCCAATTACAGAAGCTGAATTTCGTTACCATCACGACGGCATCTTGACTTGAATGCGTTAGTCAAGCTGTCCATATACTGTCCCAAGCAAGAAACGCATACTTTTTTTTAATTCTTCACTTAGGATATTAGAGTGCTGGAAGGATGTAACCAAACTATGGAAAATGCTCGCACCGCTTCTTTGCTTCACCTGTGTGCACGCATTGAGCGCTAGTCAGGTTGCACGTGCACATAATGGCCACGGTGAAATTTAATGAAATTTGAAATAAAAGTATGCGTTTCATTTTTTTGGACAGTATAGATAGGAAAAGTTCTTCCAAAGCGTCTCACTGGTTACCCTCAAACACAGGACAAGAAGAGTCTTTAGCACCGTCAGAACGAATAGATATAGGGTAAGACGGGGTAAAAAGCCCACGGGCGGGTAAGAAGCTCATGCCAATTATTTCATGAAATGAAGCAAATTTCTGTCCAATTTTGCCCATGAGACGAGTGTTAATGCTTAGCGTTTGTCTCATGGGCAAAATTTGACTGAAATTTGCTTCATTTCATGAGATAATTGGCATGGGCTTCTTACCCGCCCATGGGCATTTTACCCCGTCTTCCCCTACAAAGAAACAATAGAAGACGCCTCTACTCCCAATTAAAAACAAGTGCGCGCCGCGCGCGTGCGTTTGTTAGTACTTGAGCAATACGATAATTAGATATACATTTAGTATATTGTGATGCTTATTGTTTTGGGTGTCAGGCATCAGCCTAAATACCATAGCGCAAGTAGGTCTCACGGTTTTGTCAAAAAGTAGGCCCTTCTCGAGCAGAGCCAAATCAGAACAACTTTTCATCAGATTCACATAAGTAGTTCTACTATATATACACAGGTTTCAGAACAATCGTGCATTGTACAGGGTTACGGAATATCAGTTTTTTAAAGAATTGATTCTCTCTCTCTCTCTCCCCCCTCTTCCCGTCTCTCTCTCTCTCTCTCTCTCTCTCTCTCTCTCTCTCTCTCTCTCTCTCTCTCTCTCTCTCTCTCTCTCTCTCTCTCTCTCTC
>CM065690.1:39678530-39681030 GCA_017654935.2 Phymorhynchus buccinoides
GAGAGAGAGAGAGAGAGAGAGAGAGAGACATACAGTTTGACAGAGAGTGAGAGAGAGAGAGAGAGAGAGAGAGAGAGAGAGAGAGAGAGAGAGAGAGAGAGAGATACATACAGTTTGACACAGAGAGAGAGAGAGAGAGAGAGAGAGAGAGAGAGAGAGAGAGAGAGAGAGAGAGAGAGAGAGGTGGAAAAACGAGAGAGACAGACATACATACAGACAGACAGACAGACAGACATACAGTTTGACAGAGAGAGAGAGAGAGAGAGAGAGAGAGAGAGAGAGAGAGAGAGAGAGAGAGAGAGAGAGGGGAGAGAGAGAGAGAGAGAGAGAGAGAGAGAGAGAGAGAGAGAGAGAGAGAGAGAGAAAGAGAGACAGAAAGAAAAACAGACAGACAGGCATGCAAGCTCACAAACAGGCACACCTATTAATAACATGTAGGCCTATATATATATATGTATACAGTCGTTTATTTGTAATAGATCTTTTAGAACTACATGTACGAGTACTGTGTTCCATCCCTCTGCGTGGTTCTTCAGTAGGAGAAGACAAAAAACAAGAGGGCAACGTAGTCCCAGTTACCAGCAACACTCACGCACATATACCCCCCCCCCCCCTCCCTCACACACAGACACACAACTACAGTGTTAAAGTTATATCTGTATTGTTAAGAAGTTCGGGACTTTCCTGGTGTTGCACTGCCTTCGGGCATTGGTTCCAGTATCGATCCCACCATCTTTACATCTACTAATGTCCCATATGTGTCTGTTCCAGACCGGAGGACGTTAAACAGATTTACTACAACAGACACACAAAATAACAAGGGAGACTATCACTACTCACTACACTATGATAACCAATAACAAGGGAGACTATCACTACTCACTACACTATGATAACCATACCCCCACCCCTCACCCCCACTCACCCCCAAGCCAACTTCCAACTCTCATCCTTCCACCTCCCACCTTCCCTCCCCTTTTCCACGAACGAATATTAATGTGTTATGTCCCCTCGGCCAAATTCCATATGGGACATGGCTTAACTTTAGTTATTGAACCCTTTCCCCTCCCCACTCCACAAACTTTAACCTCTTACCACTCACACACACATTCACATAACTGAGTTAAGTTGGTTGGTTGGCTGTCGTTGGCTAAGCATGCTGAGTACTAGACAGGCAGTAGTTTTATCATGGCTTGGCAGGCAAACAAAAGAGGGGTCCTAAGCTCTCACTGTCCTATTGGTCCCTTCAAAATGTCATGGGCAGCATCTAGACACCCTAAAGAATAACTCTGCCAAGTTTCGTTCAGATTGGTTCAGTGGTTTAGGCGCTATAAAGGGGAACAGCTTTGGTCACACACACATACACACACACACACACACACACACACACACACACACACACACGCACACGCACGCACGCACGCACACACACACACACACACACACACACACACACACACACACACACACACACACACACACACACACACACACACACATATATATATATATACATACGTACATCATACATAGTACATACATCATACATACAAACATAGATACATACAGACAGACAAACAGACATACGGACAGTAGAGAAACTCACAGCCCTCGTCCCCATCGGAATGTAGTCCGGTTCTTATAGACCTGGGACTACCAAAAAAAAGAAGGAAAAAGGGACACTGACTACCTTGTTAATGTTTTTACAGTTCTGGTAATCAGTCATAGGCAGAATGCTGTCAGGCTGAAATATATTGAGAGAGACCAAGCCAGGCTGATTCTACGCTGTCCATCTCTATGGCCACCGCCTCCCATCCTCTCTATTTCATGTCTATTTCCTGTGGTGCAGGGGTAATCTCGGTTCTTTCCCCCTTGGCTGATTCCGTTTCTTGGTTCTCTTTTTTCCCTCCTCTTTTCATAGTATGTGGCTTCTGTTTGTCCGTTTGTCTATCTGTCTCTTTCTTTCTGTCTGTTTCGTCTTCTTCTTCTTCTTCTTCTTCTGCGTTCTCAGACCATATGGCCATAATGGGTAAAGCACGTATGTGTCCGACTTTCAGTTTTCACTGGTCTCCTCACTGCGTACATCAGACACATTCTGATTTCGGAGGAGCTCGAAGACAAAAAATTATTTGCAAGATTTTAAAAAAAAGGCAGGAGAATGGGCCAATAAGTCAGAAAGATAGTAGATGATAGAAAGCAAAGAGAAAAGGCAGAGTCAAATAGAGTGGCAGATTAGAGGAAGCTACAAGCACCGAACTTCCAGAAGGTGGGGGAACTATTTTTACGTATACCCGTATACCCACGGAGAGAGACTCGTGGAGGGAGCGGGGCCGTCCAGCTCCCCGTATGGAGGCACGAGGCATCCACCCACTGCCCCAAGTCTTTTTCGTCTCTGGTCCCATTCTCTCTCTGTACCTTTTCTCTCTGTCTCTGTCTGCCTGCCTGTCTGTCTATCTTTCTGTCTGTCTGTCTTGTCTCTCCGTTTCTCTTTCTTACCACC
>CM065690.1:39691030-39696030 GCA_017654935.2 Phymorhynchus buccinoides
TTAAAGATTTCAAGGGTTATATTTCAAACGAGACTTGTTTATTTCTGATGAAAAAATCACTAAATTGACCTATTAAGTGCCCCACAAACTTAGGAGAGGTCTGTCAAAAAACGCAACCTTTAATTATGGAGAAAGCTATGCGATATGTCATACACCATTCTGTCATTTCCAGTCTGGCTCCCATGGGCTCGCCATAGCTGTTAGTGTCGCATTCGTTGATTGGCTGAAAGGATCAGACGGAAATACGCGAGATCCATTTACCCCCTGCCTTGCATTATCATAATTGTAGGGGGGGAAAAGAGAGAGAGGGCATGATGATACAAAAGAGAGAGAGAGAGAGAGAGAGAGACGAGAGAGAGAGAGAGAGACGGAGAGAGAGAGAGAGAGAGAGAGAGAGAGAGAGAGAGAGAGAGAGAGAGAGAGAGAGAGAGAGAGAGAGAGAGAGAGTAATGAAGATAAGGGTTTTGAAATACAATTTAAAAAAAACCCACGTAGTTATGAAAAGAGGCAATCAAACAAACGAACGAATTAACATGCAAACAACAATGACAGCTATAACAACAATAACAACAACAACAAACCGCGCACTATGCACAGAAGCACAGTCCGTTAGATGAAGATTATTGGAATCAATGTTCTCTTTCTTATTCACGTGGTTTTTTTTATCGTCTTGATTTGTTGCTTGAGAACGGCTGTAGGCTTACTTAAGCTTACTTAATGTGGGATCACCAAGGACAAAGGATTATCATCCTATCATATATCAAGATTATGTCATTGCATTACAGCGAAGGGTAGGCACCGGATGGCCATTGCCCATCTCGCCAGATGACCGGGAACGCCCCTTTTGGTGATGAGGTAAGAGTGAGGTCAAGCTTTCTTCTTAGTGCCATTTCGCCTTCCTTACTCCACTCCTTCACCTCAGTTCATCTTAGTGCCATTTCGCCTTCCTTACTTCACTCCTTCACCTCAGTTCATCTTAGTGCCATTTCGCCTTCCTTACTCCACTCCTTCACCTCAGTTCATCTTAGTGCCATTTCGCCTTCCTCACTCCACTCCTTCACCTCAGTTCATCTTAGTGCCATTTCGCCTTCCTCACTCCACTCTTTCACTTCAGTTCATCTTAGTGCCATTTCGCCTTCCTCACTCCACTCCTTCACCTCAGTTCATCTTAGTGCCATTTCGCCTTCCTCACTCCACTATTTCACCTCAGTTCATCTTAGTGCCATTTCGCCTTCCTCACTCCACTCTTTCACCTCAGTTCATCTTAGTGCCATTTCGCCTTCCTCACTCCACTCCTTCACCTCAGTTCATCTTAGTGCCATTTCGCCTTCCTCACTCCACTCTTTCACCTCAGTTCATCTTAGTGCCATTTCGCCTTCCTCGCTCCACTCTTTCACCTCAGTTCATCTTAGTGCCATTTCGCCTTCCTCACTCCACTCTTTCACCTCAGTTCATCTTAGTGCCATTTCGCCTTCCTCACTCCACTATTTCAGCTCAGTTCATCTTAGTGCCATTTCGCCTTCCTCACTCCACTCTTTCACCTCAGTTCATCTTCTTAGTGCCATTTCGCCTTCCTTACTTCACTCCTTCACCTCAGTTCATCTTAGTGCCATTTCGCCTTCCTCACTCCACTCTTTCACCTCAGTTCATCTTAGTGCCATTTCGCCTTCCTCACTCCACTCTTTCACCTCAGTTCATCTTAGTGCCATTTCGCCTTCCTCACTCCACTCTTTCACCTCAGTTCATCTTAGTGCCATTTCGCCTTCCTCACTCCACTATTTCACCTCAGTTCATCTTAGTGCCATTTCGCCTTCCTCACTCCACTATTTCACCTCATCTTAGTGCCATTTCGCCTTCCTCACTCCACTCTTTCACCTCAGTTCATCTTAGTGCCATTTCGCCTTCCTCACTCCACTCTTTCACCTCAGTTCATCTTAGTGCCATTTCGCCTTCCTCACTCCACTCTTTCACCTCAGTTCATCTTAGTGCCATTTCGCCTTCCTCACTCCACTCTTTCACCTCAGTTCATCTTAGTGCCATTTCGCCTTCCTCACTCCACTCTTTCACCTCAGTTCATCTTAGTGCCATTTCGCCTTCCTCACTCCACTATTTCACCTCAGTTCATCTTAGTGCCATTTCGCCTTCCTCACTCCACTCCTTCACCTCAGTTCATCTTAGTGCCATTTCGCCTTCCTCACTCCACTATTTCACCTCAGTTCATCTTAGTGCCATTTCGCCTTCCTCACTCCACTATTTCACCTCAGTTCATCTTAGTGCCATTTCGCCTTCCTCACTCCACTCCTTCACCTCAGTTCATCTTAGTGCCATTTCGCCTTCCTCACTCCACTCCTTCACCTCAGTTCATCTTAGTGCCATTTCGCCTTCCTCACTCCACTCCTTCACCTCAGTTCATCTTAGTGCCATTTCGCCTTCCTCACTCCACTCCTTCACCTCAGTTCATCTTAGTGCCATTTCGCCTTCCTCACTCCACTCTTTCACCTCAGTTCATCTTAGTGCCATTTCGCCTTCCTCACTCCACTATTTCACCTCAGTTCATCTTAGTGCCATTTCGCCTTCCTCACTCCACTCCTTCACCTCAGTTCATCTTAGTGCCATTTCGCCTTCCTTACTCCACTCCTTCACCTCAGTTCATCTTAGTGCCATTTCGCCTTCCTCACTCCACTATTTCACCTCAGTTCATCTTAGTGCCATTTCGCCTTCCTTACTTCACTCTTTCACCTCAGTTCATCTTAGTGCCATTTCGCCTTCCTCACTCCACTCCTTCACCTCAGTTCATCTTAGTGCCATTTCGCCTTCCTCACTCCACTATTTCACCTCAGTTCATCTTAGTGCCATTTCGCCTTCCTCACTCCACTCCTTCACCTCAGTTCATCTTAGTGCCATTTCGCCTTCCTCACTCCACTATTTCACCTCAGTTCATCTTAGTGCCATTTCGCCTTCCTCACTCCACTATTTCACCTCAGTTCATCTTAGTGCCATTTCGCCTTCCTCACTCCACTCCTTCACCTCAGTTCATCTTAGTGCCATTTCGCCTTCCTCACTCCACTATTTCACCTCAGTTCATCTTAGTGCCATTTCGCCTTCCTCACTCCACTCTTTCACCTCAGTTCATCTTAGTGCCATTTCGCCTTCCTCACTCCACTATTTCACCTCAGTTCATCTTAGTGCCATTTCGCCTTCCTCACTCCACTCTTTCACCTCAGTTCATCTTAGTGCCATTTCGCCTTCCTCACTCCACTCCTTCACCTCAGTTCATCTTAGTGCCATTTCGCCTTCCTCACTCCACTCTTTCAGCTCAGTTCATCTTAGTGCCATTTCGCCTTCCTCACTCCACTATTTCAGCTCAGTTCATCTTAGTGCCATTTCGCCTTCCTCACTCCACTATTTCACCTCAGTTCATCTTAGTGCCATTTCGCCTTCCTTACTTCACTCCTTCACCTCAGTTCATCTTAGTGCCATTTCGCCTTCCTCACTCCACTCTTTCACCTCAGTTCATCTTAGTGCCATTTCGCCTTCCTCACTCCACTCTTTCACCTCAGTTCATCTTAGTGCCATTTCGCCTTCCTCACTCCACTATTTCACCTCAGTTCATCTTAGTGCCATTTCGCCTTCCTCACTCCACTCTTTCACCTCAGTTCATCTTAGTGCCATTTCGCCTTCCTCACTCCACTATTTCACCTCAGTTCATCTTAGTGCCATTTCGCCTTCCTCACTCCACTCTTTCACCTCAGTTCATCTTAGTGCCATTTCGCCTTCCTCACTCCACTCCTTCACCTCAGTTCATCTTAGTGCCATTTCGCCTTCCTCACTCCACTCCTTCACCTCAGTTCATCTTAGTGCCATTTCGCCTTCCTCACTCCACTCTTTCACCTCAGTTCATCTTCTTAGTGCCATTTCGCCTTCCTCACTCCACTATTTCACCTCAGTTCATCTTCTTAGTGACATTTCGCCATCCTCACTCCACTATTTCACCTCAGTTCATCTTAGTGCCATTTCGCCTTCCTTAATCCACTCCTTCACCTCAGTTCATCTTAGTGCCATTTCGCCTTCCTCACTCCACTCTTTCACCTCAGTTCATCTTAGTGCCATTTCGCCTTCCTCACTCCACTCCTTCACCTCAGTTCATCTTAGTGCCATTTCGCCTTCCTCACTCCACTCTTTCACCTCAGTTCATCTTCTTAGTGCCATTTCGCCTTCCTCACTCCACTCTCTCTGTCTCTCTGTCTCTGTCTCTGTCTCTGTCTCTGTCTCTCTCTCTCTCTCTCTCTCTCTCTCTCTCTCTCTCTCTCTCTCTCTCTCTCTCTCTCTCTCTCTCTCTCTCTCTCTCTCTCTCTCTCTCTCTCTCTCTCTCTCTCTCTCTCTCTCTCTCTCTCTCTCTCTCTCTCTAGGATTGGATGATCGAGAAAAACATTATTATTTTGCTTTTATTTCCTTTGAACAACATAGTTCACATAGTATGTAATATGTTTGTTTTGATATATGATTGGATGGTCGAGATAGACAATATTTTGCTTTTGTTTATTTCCCTTTTCATCGAATAATGTAACTCACATATGGTTGTGATATGCTTGATTGATATAATATTATGACTGGATAGTCGAGATAGACATTATTTTGTTTTTTATTTTATTTTTCACTCCTTAATTAGTCCGTCACCAAGACGGACTATTGCGATGGGCTGGTTTGTATTTTTGTTTGTTTTTTGTGTTTTTTGTTTTTGTGGGTTTTTTTCTGTCTGTCCCAAGGATATCTCCCGAACTGCTTGACCGAATCGCGTCAAATTTTGTGTGAAGGTGTGCCTCCTTAATAGGAAGAGATCGGCGCAAACCATTTTGCCGTCGTGACCTTGACCTTGACGTACAACCTTGAAAACCGAAAATCTAGTTTTAGCCATATCTCGGGCACCGATCAACATAGGATGTTGAAACTTGGTATGAAGGTGGTTTGGCTTATGCCCGTTCTGATGATGGCATACCGAT
>CM065690.1:39701030-39721030 GCA_017654935.2 Phymorhynchus buccinoides
GGAAGTTAGCGATACTCTCCCTGGAGCAAAAAACCGTGAAGATTGAATGGCCTCAGACCACTGTGAGAGTGAGAGAGCACGACCAGGAAAGAAGATTGAGAGAAAAGGGGACTGGTGGGGGTGGAGGTGGAGGATAAGAACAAAGAATGTGGGTCGGTCTGCCCTCTGTACTGGACGACTCGAAGAATAAAAAATCAATCTATTCTATTTGTCCCTATAGACCACACAATGCGTTTTGTCATTTTCGCTCTCATTGTCATCTTTCATCCTTCCTCAAAGATATTCCCTCCCCCCCCCCCCCCCCCCCCCCCCCCCCCCCCCCCCCCCCCCCCCCCCCCCCCCCCCCCCCACCCCCCCCCCACCCCCCCCCCCCCCCCCCCCCCCCCCCCCCCCCCCCCCCCCCCCCCCCCCCCCCCCCCCCCCCCCGTTTCTTTTCTATTAGTGTTCTTCTTAGCCTCCTTTTCTCAATTAACTTAATAGTTAATATTTTAGTACTTCACAATCCTTTTTACGAATTTCTTTTTATATATCTTGTTTTAAAAAAAAGGAACAACCTTTCATGTTTTCCTTGAAAGGTGGTGTTCCCATTCTTCTTGGAAAGCCAAGATGTGATTTGCTATTTGTGTATATTTTCAATTTTTGTTTTTGTTTGTTGTTGTTGAAGGTTTGTCTTCTTCTTCTTCTTCTTCTTCTTTTTCTTCTTCTTCTTCTTCTTCTTCTTCTTCTTCTTCTTCTTCTTCTTCTTCTTCTTCTTCTTCTTCTTCTTCTTCTTCTTCTTCTTCTTCTTCTTCTTCTTCTTCTTCTTCTTCTTCTTCTTCTTCTTCTTCTTCTTCTTTGTCTAACCATCCACCTTCATCCCTTTGAAGATTCCGATGGTACAATCTGTCTCTAAATTTTCTGTCTGGTTATTGTAGTTTTTTTCTTTTTCTTTTTCATCGTTTGTATTTTTTGTGTTTTTCCACGTACTCCCATTACACACACACACACACACACACACACACACACACACACACACACACACACACACACACACACACACAGAGTCTCTCTCTCTCTCTCTCTCTCTCTCTCTCTCTCTCTCTCTCTCTCTCGTACAGTATGCTCTCATAAATGCGCTACATAAATTATTTTTTATAAATACATAATATATTACGGCATAGACACACAATCATAACCAAAGTAAGGACATTCCTTTTGAAAGTCAGGATACGACTCTAAATAAACTTACCATCTACTTTGCCCACAATTCAAACAGTTTTTTTTTAAAATGCATGATGAGTTTTTCTTCTTCTCAACATTTTTGTCTGTAGAAGGAAGCACTCTTATCCAGTTGCTATGACCAGTTGACCACAAATCGGGTGACATGGATACCAGACAATGTAGGATAGAATTTTCTTTCATAGCAGACTTACCATTAATAGGTAAAAACCTGCTCTAGTGGCTACTCTCACATCATTGTTCTAAGGAACACAGCAGTGAACTCAAGTTTCTCTGTTTGTGTCTTCGTTTGTCTCTGCTCTTATTCTGTCTCTGTGTCCTTGTCAATCTCTGTCAGTTTATTGATTCGTTCATCCGCGTCAGTCTCGTCTCTCTCTCTCTCTCTCTCTCTCTCTCTCTCTCTCTCTCTCTCTCTCTCTCTCTCTCTCTCTCTCTCTCTCTCTCTCTCTCTCTCTCTCTCTCTCTCTCTCTCTCTCTCTCTCTCTCTCTCTCTCTCTCTCTCTCTCTCTCTCTCTCTCTCTCTCTCTCTCTCTCTCTCTCTCTCTCTCTCTCTCTCTCTCTCTCTCTCTCTCTCTCTCTCTCTCTCTCTCTCTCTCTCTGCGCTTCTTTGTCATTGTCTCTTTGTCTGCTGTCTGTCTGTCAAGTAGGCTACCTACATACCTACCTAGCCACCTACCTAGCTAGCTAGCTACCTACCTACCTACCTACCTTTCAGCCAGCCTGTAAAGGACACACAGTTCTCTGCTGCTGCAGAATACTATGACTTGATAGCGGCATACAACATTGTACATTCACGATAGTTGCCCTTTTACAACCTCTTCTCTTGGTTAGTGCTTTCCCCCTTATGTGTGCTGTTTGGTTTATTTATTTTAATTTATTATCATTATTGATTTTGGGACAAAATATGCAGTAAATATGACAAGAAATATGTGATATTTATAACAGGCTTGGACGAAACAACAACAACAACAACAACAAATAAACAACCAAATAAAACAGCAACAACAAAAACGATGGACACAGAAGTGATGGCCTGTGGTCAAAAGGCTTTCTAACGGTGCTGGAAGCCGACCGCAATGGAGCACTGTGGTTATTTGCAATGTGACATTGTTTTAATTGGACTGTTTAGCGCTTTGGGCTCATTTGAGGTAAAGCGCTATATAAATGTGTTATTATTATTATTATTATTATTATTATTATTATTATTATTATTATTATTATTATCATTCTTCTTCTTCAGTGAACTGTATTCTTAAACTATTTGGTCCAACAGGAACTATTCATGTTGATGTCTCCAAAATAACCAATCGCCATAAAAGAGTGATATTTGAATATATGCTTTTGCTTCTACACGTAGGCTACGCACGCTTGAAAGTAGATGTTATATCGTGAATGCTGTAATGCGAAAATCAGACTTTTTATAAGTATAAAAGAAGTTGTTCGTTCTTGATTGGAAAACAAAACGATATTAGAGCTTGAAAATCTGACGAAATGATGAAGTCCCAAAAATGGTTAGTTTAGATGATAAGAATTAGTTTATGTGGACCACACTACTAAGGCAAAACAGCAGGGAGTCGACACAAAGTTGACTGTTTTCATAGACATCTACACATACCCAGTGTACACAGCCTGCTACTTACCACTGACAACTACTTTTTGGACCAAGGTGAAAAAACAAACAAATATTCAACACGACCAGACTCATTGATAAGGTAGACACGGAACAGTGAACGCTCTCCTGCAATAGAATACAGTTATACTGATCACCACCTTCATCAATGCTCTGAGTGGGATCCATCACGGAACAGTGAACGCCCTCCTGCAATAGAATACAGTTATACTGATCACCACCTTCATCAATGCTCTGAGTGGGATCCATCACGGAACAGTGAACGCTCTCCTGCAATAGAATACAGTTATACTGATCATCACCTTCATCAATGCTATGAGTGGGATCCATCACGGAACAGTGAACGCTCTCCTGCAATAGAATACAGTTATACTGATCATCACCTTCATCAATGCTATGAGTGGGATCCATCACGGAACAGTGAACGCTCTCCTGCAATAGAATACAGTTATACTGATCATCACCTACATCAATGCTATGAGTGGGATCCATCACGGAACAGTGAACGCTCTCCTGCAATAGAATACAGTTATGCTGATCACCACCTTCATCAATGCTATGAGTGGGATCCATCACGGAACAGTGAACGCTCTCCTGCAATAGAATACAGTTATGCAGATCATTATTTTCATCAATACTCTGAGTGGGATCCATCACGAGGCCTACTTATAATTACATCCCAGTGTGTCTCCATGATATCTGACGGCTTCATCGAAGCCCGTGCAACTTCAAAGAACATTGCCTCTGGTGAAACTCTAGGGAAACGCAAAGAACAATAACTCTGGATATCGCGTGCTTACCCATCAATTCGCCACCCTTTTCCAAGGAGTTTGATGATTTACCCCTTCATTCAGTCACGATCGACTCTGCGGTCAGCATGTCCACCCAGAGTCTTCTCAATGCCACACTCTCCTCCGCCTCCTCCTTCCTCCTTCCCTCCACCAGCCACCACCACCACCACCCCACCCCACAGACCATCATCAACACCACGCTCAGCCTGATAGGCGATGAGACAGCGAGTGGTGGTGGTGGTGGTGGTGGGGAAGGACAAGGACCAGACAACGGGGTAGGAGGCTCGTGCCGCGCGTGGCAGTCCAGCCAGCACACACTGTTCCAGCTGGCCAACCTGTGCACGGCCCTAGCCTTCCTGACCCCTTCCACCTTCCGCTTCCACGTGCTGTTCCTGAGAGCCACGCTGCTCCTGGCCCTGCTGCTGCTGCTCCTGTGGGCCCTGCTGCTGGTCTGCATGCCCGACGTGCTGGCCTGGAGCGTGGTGCTGCTGGCCCTCAACGGGGCTCACCTGGCCTGGATGGGCTATTCCCGCCTAGCCTCCAGCCTGACAGCCTCCCAGGCTGGGTTGTACTCCAAGGTCAGTGGAAAAAAGCTACTCACAACTTAGGCAGTATTGACAATCTTCAGGGGGGCCGTTTCACAAGGGCTAACGTTATGTTGCGCTCGCTCAAATCGGCGAAAACGGTCTAAGAAACAACCTTAGTTTTCCGAAAGTTCGCGTGGCGTTTTGTTCTTGCCAAATACCAAACAAGCGGCGAACTATCCGGAACTAGTAGGGGGTGAATACGTTTCTTGTTTTTGATTGGTCCATTAAAGTTTGTTTAAAATAATATTCTTTGGGGACCAATCAGACAAGAGCTTGTAATATTCTTCCGCAAACGTTTTCTAAAGTGTTTCTTAGGCCCCGTTTGACGTAAGCGTTATTCGCGCGGCGACCGTTATCTAGAGAAACTCGACCCTGAGCGTGAGTGCGAGCGAGCGGGTGTGCAATTTTGTTTTTTGTATTATTTCTAGTCCACAGACATTTCTTGGTGAAATTCGGGCTGTTCCCACCCGGAGAGCGCGTCACGGCAGTACAGCGTCACCCATGTATTCTTCTTGAGTGGAGGGTGTGTCTGACGAGGGGTGGTGGTGTGAAATCTAGGTATCATTTTGGTACATGCCAGGCAGCGGGATTTATCCCTGCTCTTGTCCACTCTTATCGTATGTGTTTGTGTATGTGTGTTTGTTTATTTCTGTCTGTCCTTTCTCTATCACTCTCTATTTCTCTATCTCTGTATCTCTGTCTCTGTCTGTCTGTCTGTCTGT
The DNA here is from genome assembly GCA_017654935.2 of Phymorhynchus buccinoides. Taxonomy (NCBI): domain Eukaryota; kingdom Metazoa; phylum Mollusca; class Gastropoda; order Neogastropoda; family Raphitomidae; genus Phymorhynchus; species Phymorhynchus buccinoides. Next base: position 39,705,979 of record CM065690.1, read on the forward strand.
CTGTCTGTCTCTCTCTCTCTCTCTCTCTCTCTCTCTCTCTCTCTCTCTCTCTCTCTCTCTCTCTCTCTCTCTCTCTCTCTCCGTGTTTCCTTCTCTGTCTCTCTGTTTTTTTTTTTTTGGGGGGGGGGGGGGGGGGGGGGGAGGGGGGGGGAGGGGGGTGTGTGATGAATGGGCCATAATCGAAACTGTGAATATTGCATGAAGAATTTACGAGAGCGTAATTGTTGCTAAAAATGATAGCATAATAAAAAACCCAAAGTATCAGCCAGCTCACGAAAATTAGAAACATGTTGAAGTGTCATTTTGCTGATTACTTAATAATGACGAAGTGTGGCTTTCCCCCCACAAGCGACTGACTTTGAAGAATTGCCAGTAAAGAAGAACTTTTGAAACCCCCCCATGCATAATGATTTCAGCATTACAGCGTACCCCTCTCTCTCTCTCTCTCTCTCTCTCTCTCTCTCTCTCTCTCTCTCTCTCTCTCTCTCTCTCTCTCTCTCTCTCTCTCTCTCTCTCTCTCTCTCTCTCTCTCTCTCTCTCTCTCTCTCTCTCTCTCTCTCTCTCTCTCTCTCTCTCTCTCTCTCTCTCTCTCTCTCTCACACAAAGCGTAACAGACTGTGTGAGTGTGTGATTAGTGTGTGTGTTCGCTCGAGCGCGTGTGTGTGATCGCGCGCATGCAAAGTGCACTCTCGTGTGTATCGTTACATGCATGCTCTTGTGCGCGCGAATGTTTACATGCATGGACTTGAACGTGTGCACGATTTTACATTATAAAGCGTACCCACATGCATCTGATTAATGACCGTGTGTCTGTGTGTATTCAGGTGTTATCATCATGTGATCAGACTTTAACGTGGTGATAGTCACGACGTGGCCCCGACAGGGCTATAAACAACATAAATTATCACTTACGTGGACGTGGGTGCAACTTTCTCTGGTATACAAGGATTTCCTTTTTTTTGAATTTTACCAGAAAAAGGAATTTCCTTTTTTTTAAAAATTTGTCAAACAAGATCTTTGGGTGTCTACTGTATTTTTCAAACACTTTAAAATAGGCATTTGTATAAATTGTGGAAAAAGCAAACTAAAATGCCTTCATAAATAAAACAAAATCTTCAGCTACAGGGAGACATTACCCATAGACCCCAGCCTTTCAGTTTGTTTTTCATTTGAAGTAGTTGTACCCATGCACGTATGATTTAAATGATCATTTATTCAGGTGTTCCGGCCAGTGAAGGTGGCGGAGGACGAGTTCCGGGAACTGTGCGAGCAAGGCTCGTTACAGGAAATCCGCGAGGGGGCGCTCTACGCCATTGAAGGGGCGACTACTTGCAGCCACCTGGCTGTCTTGGTCAAAGGGAGGTAAGCAGACCTGTACGATTACATTGGATTGTGACCTCCTGATTGGCGTTGGATGCTTCATTTTGTTTATTTCTTGGGTTTGTATTTTAGTTGTTGTTGCTGTCGCACCCTGGCTTAAAGACTCCAGGGATCATCCCAACAGCCGAAGCACTTGAACACTATGGTACAAGTGCATCAGCTAGGGATGAGAACATTACGTGTGTCACGTGACCGTTTTTGATTACCCCGCCACGTGAGCAGCCACACTCCGACTTCGGGGTATTTGGGAGACTGATGATGTTATGCTAGGAGCTTGTCATGGCTAAAGACAATACCCACATAACTATGCAGAGCATAATAACATTTTGATGTAGCCTTGGTGTTCTAGCCTTTGTCAATTGGTCTGACACAACCTTAAGCCCAGGCAATGTATTTTAGTAATAGACAATTTTCAGAAAGAACGAGGGGAGAGCATTTCGTGAAAATTAGAGTTGCTTACCTTGACCAAGGCGGACAAACCGTAGCAACCATGGTGTCGAAGCTTGAAACCGCAGGATGCCAGTCAGCGATTTGCAAACATTTATTTTTTAGAAAAATGAGGGGCAGCCAGTGGCCACAAACTGATAGAACGTGCAAAATGTGACGTAAAACTATAAATGACATCAATTTTAGAATGACACACGGCGTTCTAAGTGCTGTATGTCTACTCAAACACACGAGGCGAGAGCTGGGGATCTGATGGTAGAGTAACTTCCTCTGCTTGACCGATTGAATTAGGCAAGATCACTCATACGCACCATGAAATTACTCCCCTTGTTTATTTCCGAACGATTCCTATTGGCTATTGGGAAACACGTAGCTCATTTTGTATCTGACGGGAACCAACGACAAAACAAAACAAAACCAAGAAAGAAAGAAAGAAAGAAAGAAACAAAAACACACACATACATACAAACAAAAGACACAATATATATGCACGTGCAATATACACACACGCATTCACACATGCTTGACAATGCGTTTATGTACAGGTGCGTAACACGTATGAGAGAGAGAGAGAGAGAGAGAGAGAGAGAGAGAGAGAGAGAGAGAGAGAGAGAGAGAGAGAGAGAGAGAGAGAGAGAGAGAGAGAGAGAGAGAATGTTTTTTTACGAATACGAATGTTTAATGAGGGTAAACGGATAAGCTCAAGCTTCTTTACACCATGCCCTCGAGGGGAAAAAGAAAAGCCAAATAACAAGAAAAGGAAAACAAAAATAAAATAAAAAATGCATAAAAAGAATAGAAAATAACAACAGGCATGTTCACAGTAAATGAAGAACATGCGAAAAAGATTCAAGCTCAAACGAACAGCTCGTTCACGTACTCGCACACACACAAAAACATACAGTATATCCTATAACTATACCAAAACATGCATACCTAGTCTCTTGTGGTGTGTTCGAACACACAGGTACAAATAAGCTCATGGTCCAATGATACAATACAATACACTAATAAGCTCACGTTATAGAGAAACATTATATTTACGTAAAGTAATTATTATTTCTAAGCAAACAGCGAATATTTCTAGGAAGTTAATAACTTAAAACTTTTCTAAGAGAGAGAGAGAGAGAGAGAGAGAGAGAGAGAGAGAGAGAGAGTCTCGTTGACATGAGATTGATGAGACAGACACAGACAGTCGTAGCCGATCTTCTGCCCATCGACATAATTATGCACAGGTTGAAGGTCACTCACAAGCGCCTTTTTCTGCACCATGTGGAAATCAACCAGTTTGTGGATGCCACAGAGTACGACTACTTCCTGTCCGTCAGTCAGGAGCACAGCGACACCTACCAGGTCAGTGTGACGTCATCGGTGGTGTCATCAGAGCTGATGTGGGGTCTATGAGTCTCTGAGCTTTGATCCAGTGGGGATATAATAGATCGATACAGCATAGGCCACCATAGGCTTCTTCTCTTTTATTTATTTATATTTTTATTTATGATTATACCTATAGGGCTACGATAAGACAACGTGTTTAGTTTTCTTTGTGCACAAACATCCATTAGAAGTTATTTAGAATCGAAACAAAGGTCTTTGTATTTCTCCGACTATCCACGAATTAACAATGTGGTACAGTATTTTCACAATCTGAACTACTAAACCATATCGATAATTGGCAGATTATGGTTGTTCCAGTAATAATGGTCATTATATCAGTTGATCTGAATATTAACTAACTCAAAGTCCCCCTAAACAGAATTCCGTTGTCGTTCAATACCCAAGTTTCCGTCAAAATAGCTTCTTTTTAATACTAAATTAGACTTCAGACATAGGCCTCATATTATCTTAACAAACAATGAAATAGATGATGTAATAGAAGAATAACAGTTGATGCTTGTTCTTTCAGAGCAAGGAGTATGATATGTGTACTTGAGACTACACATTATTTGTTCAGTATTGTAGTGGTTTGTGGCGTTGTCTTAACTGTCATCAAGTTCCCATCTCTGGGTGTTTGTGGTCTTGTCAGGTGTCCATATCGGCGGCAGAAGACAGCGTGGTGCTGAGATGGGACTACCTGACCTTGAAGGACCACCTGTCCACTCGCCCGTTCCTGCATACCGTGCTCCACTACCTGACAGGTGGGATGGTAGTCCAGTAACGTCTCGATCCACCTTTTGCATTTGGTTTACAATCCAGCCAACCCCGCGCGCCAATATTCAATGTTTCTGAAGTCACATCTAGTTATACACCTTGCCACACATAATATGCACAGGTTCAAGGTCACACGCAAGCGCCTTTTTCTGCACCTTGAAGAAAATCAATCAGTTTGAGTATAGATCATTAGAATTTAGAATCTTTGTCTGTAAGCTTATTTTGGCCCACACGCATCTTGTTTTTTAAAACGCCTTTTTTGGTCGTAGATTGTCTTAGATGTAGGTCTTTGGGCATATGATGGCACTTAAACTCAGCGCATTGCTATTTAAGAATCACGATGGAGAGAAACATGCTTGTGCAGTATAATTATCTTGTACCAACCTCAAAATCAGGCTGTATGTATGATAAATATGGTCCGGGGATTTAAGTGATTTATGCACGTCCGGCTCCACATGGCATTGATATAAGAAAGAGGTCACAGACAAAGAGTTGACATCCTTTACGTGTTACTCTTTGCCCTCGCGCTGCTCCCTGACGGCAGGGAAGGACGTGTGCAGCCAGCTGTACGCCTTGCAGGAGCACCTGATGGACGCCCCGGACTACATGTCCACCCTGCCCTCCCGCCACTCCTCCATGGTCAACGTCAGGTCCTGCCTGGCTGCCCACGACTCCTCGGCCACGCTCCACCGCCTGGATGAGCCCTCAGGTAACAGACAGGAAATGTCACGTGCCCATGGTTTGTGCCCTTAGGGACAAGTTATCTGACGAGACGATAAACCGAGGTCCCGTGTGCCCATGCACTTAGCACACGTTAATCCCAGTGGCAACGAAAAAGTTGTCATTTGGTCAAAATCCCCCCCGTTCCTTCTTTATCAGTCACACAAAAAATCGCATGCCGAAAAAGTGGGTGGCGCGCCTCTGGCTGCGACGCTCTCTCCAAGTGGGAGCAACCCGAATTTGACAGAGACGCCTCTGTGACTATAAAGTACCTAGTAATACCTAATACCTAAGTTATTCTGGTGCGGTAGTCTTAGAGATAAACTGTGGGCCGATCATGGAGGTATTGCAATGCCAGGTCAGCCCGTAGCGCCTCTTCGCCGTCGATAAGACATCAGATTGAAATCGAAGCCCCCCACCCCCCTCACACTGAGAAGGGGGCGTATCAAATATCAAGCTAATAACCCCCTAGGTCACAGCCTCCTCATTAATCCGTTAGCACACGTTAATCACACGCAGAGACAAATGTTGATGGTGTTGTTACTCATGATGACCTGATACCATTTGCTTTTCATCGGAGATTATATAATAGTAATGGATCTAAAGAACTGAAGTATATTATGTCCTTATTGTTGGAGTTTTTGATAATGTTAACTGGTTAAAATAAGATGTTGACGATGTTGGTGATGAAGACGAAAGCAGCTAAATGACAATGACATGCACCAGTATAATGGTCAGTGTTTGAACCGTTTGTGTCCCACAAAACCTCTGGTTTTCTTATGACAATAAAAACGTTGTTCTTGTTCTTGTTCTTGTTCTTGTTAATCCGAGTAGATGTGCTCAGGTTACAGAAATGACCCTAAAATTGACTTAATGCTAGCGCCAGAGATATCAGGAATGGCACTGAAGATGATTCTTGATCCTTGCACTGACTCATTGCTTTATAGCTTTCCACTATGTTATACTACTGATTGCTACTGATTAAACAGCGAAGAACCGTCTTTACAAGCGCTTAAAACAAAGACGTGTAAAACAAAGATGGCTGAGCCAAATGATTTTTTTCCTTTTGAGCTCATAATAATGAAAATGGATATAATTAAGAAAATCCTAAAGTTAAATTTCGTTAAATTAGAGATACGTATGGAAACCCAAACTCCAAAAATAACACCAGTTTTAAGCAATGCTCCTTATTTTTTATAATGAGCAACATATAGTATATATACATTGCTATACACATACATACATATATACATATATATATACAGTAGAACCTCCCTATTAAGACTCCATAATAAGACAAAGATGCGACCCAAAAATGTTTACTGTTTTTTTAAAATCTTCATATCGAGACTACCGAGTGTCCATCTCCCTAAAAAGACCCCTCCTTGATAAGACCTTTGTTGGCTGATTTTCTAAGGTCTTAATAGAAAGGTTCCACTGTGTTCTGATTGTCATATTATTGAGAGAGAGAAATATATATAACCCTTGATACACATTATTCATGGCATCGTTTTGTGTGTTTTATAGATTCCGGAGAACCATCCGCTGCTGTAGAGATCGCATGCACCATCTCCCCACCCTCCTCCCTCACCGAGGAAACCTGCCTGTAGCCCTGATCGTCTTCTGTGACGTCACCGCGACGCCGACGCCACATTGCTGTTGGGCGCAATGACGCGTGTTGCGTGTAGACTTATATTACGTCATAGGCCTACGTACGTTTTGATTAAGTGCCGTGTGGTTGTTTTTGTGTGTTGTCAGTTAATGCATGTGTAACTCTTGTCTATGAATTAATTGCTTGTTGATGTTGTTGAGTGGAGGTTTGACGTCCTCATGGCGGAAAGCCCTTAGGGACAAGTTGTTCTGGTGCTGGGTCGATGTGGAGATGGCCACAAAGCAATTGATGGTCATACAATTAATTGCTTGATTGTTGGCCTTTTAATAGGAATGGGCGCGGATCTCCAGACTCGCTGTTCTCTGCGGTTTCTTAGAGTTTCTCTTAGAGTTACTGATTTTTTTAAAAATTGCTCCTTGTCATCGTTCGTAGGGAGATGCAAAGGGAAGTAACGACATGTTGTCAGATGCTATTCTGAAATTAAGATTGATTTACTTCAGTCATTGTTTTTTACGTTGGCTATATAAAAAAAAGGGAGTATGATTTTAGAGGAACATTTACTCGGCGTGAAGGTCCCGTGTTATTTTTAAAACAATCTGATACAGTACGTATGAAATACACAAGAGCGCTTATACAGACTCACAAACACATACACTAGTACAGAGACAACGAAGCACAAGCAAACACACTCTCACACACACACACACACACACACACACACACACACACACACACACACACACACACACACACACACACACACACACACACACACATACATACATACATACATACACATTCTCACACACACACACACACACACACACACACACACACACACACACACACACACACACACACACACACACACACACACACACACACACATACATACATACATACATACATACATACGTACACACACATTCTCACACTCACACACACACACACACACACACACACACACACACACACACACACACACACACACACACGCGCGCGCGCGCACACTCACACACTCATCCACACATAAATAAACACGCTCATATACACACACACACACACGCGCGCGCGCGCGCGCGCGCACGCACGCGCACACACACACACACACACACACACACACACACACACACACACACACACACACACACACACATTCTCACACATACACTCACACACTCACACACTCATCCACACATAGATATACACACTCATTTACACACATTCACACACACACGCACGCACAGGCACACACAGTCATACTTTAAAAAAATTAATAAATACAAATATTGTGAGTAATATATCTCGCTCTGTAGTGTGTGTGTGTGTGTGTGTGTGTGTGTGTGCGTGTGCGTGCGTGTGCGTGTGCGTGTGCGTGCGTGCGTGTGCGTGTGCGTACGTGCGTGCTTGCGTGTGTGTGTTTGTGTGAGCGCGCGCGTGTGTGTATGAATGTGTGTGTGTGTACGCACTTGCACACAATGTGTGTACTACTCGTAGCACGCTACATGGCGAACATTGCTATGTGATCAACGTGACTATGATTATATTATCATAATGCTTGGTTTTCGTTATTGTGATGCCAAATAAAAGCTACATGAAAATGAGGGCTATTTTGTGGTTTTAAATGTTTACAAGGTTGTTGCGATCAAGTTTGTATGTTGCACTATGTAACATTTTAGGATGTGTTGCATACACAAAAACATCTCCCCCACACCCACACACACCACTCACGCATTCGCGAGCGCCCATGCTCGCACATACACATACACACACACACACACACATATACACACACACATACATACACACACACACACACACACACACACACACACACACACACACACACACACACACACACACACACACCAAACACGCACGCACCTACACACACACACACACACACACACACACACACACACACACACACACACACCAAACACGCACGCACGTACACACACACACACACACACACACACACACACACACACACACGCGCGCGCGCGCGCGCGCGCGCGCGCGCACGCACACGCACGCACGCACACGCACGCACACGCACGCACACACACACACTTGCTGATCATATTAAACTTTAAAGTGCTCTTTCATCTTCGAGGGAAAAAATCATTCAGAGATAAGAGGAAAACAAGCGCGAAATCGCAATAGTTTGTGTCACGCGGTCTATTTTTACCACTCCAATCACGAGTCACCTCCCCTGGCTTTTCAATAATTTTAATCTGTAAACCAGAATGTTATCTCTGCACCATTTCGTAACTTTTTATATCTTTTGGAAAACATTTAAAACTATGTATCCTACTTATACTCATCGAAAGAAGCACCGCATACTCGTCGTGTCTGTTGTAGTGTCTGTATTACGTATGTTTATTATTTTGTACGCTTTTAAAATACAACATTTTAAAGAGCGGCCAGAAGTGTAGCCTCGATTTGAAGTGCGACAATTTTGTCAAAGTGTGCGACAATTTTGGACCGACAGACCGACCGACCGACAAAGTGAGTTATAGGTTTGTGGCTTGAGCCACAAACAAAAATGACAGGGTAAAAAAGATAGAGAGATGACATTAAGACATATGAAGAGAGAAAAAGAAAAACACGAGCAGAAATAAAAAGGGGCTGATTAAAGGGAAGAGAGAGAGAGAGAGAGAGAGAGAGAGAGAGAGAGAGAGAGGATTATATTATGTGAAGGACTCTATAAGATTAGGATTATCGTGGGATTAGGCACGTGTACTAGATCGTGACCGTTTTACGCATTTAACCGTACAATCACTGAACTGGCATGAATTCAATCATTACCATTTTCATTTTCGTTTGTACTGCGTTGTGATGTTTGATCTATTTCTGTATGTTGATTTTTGTCTATTATCCATTAATCTGAGCGAGGCCTTTAAAAGCAAATCTTATCCAAGGATACTGGTTTTTGTTCTTGGTTTGTCTCTCAAGAGAGAGAGAGAGAGAGAGAGAGAGAGAGAGAGAGAGAGAGAGAGAGAGAGAGAGAGGGAGAGATATATATATAGAGTGTGTGTGTTGATGCTTTGTTCAACTGATTGTTTTTTGTATTGTGTTTTTTGGGTGGGGTGAGTGGTGGTGATGGTAACGGTGTGTGTGTGTGTGTGTGTGTGTGTGTGTGTGTGTGTGTGTGTGTGTGTGTGTGTGTGTGTGTGCGTGCGCGTGCGCGTGCGCGCGCGCGCGCGTGTGTGTGTGTATGTATGTGCGTACGTGCGTGTATGTGTGGGTGGGGTGTGTATGTGTATGCCTATTTGCATGTGCGTGAGCGATTATTTCGTTTTGTTGTTGAATTTGTTGCTTTTAATTTTTGTTGTTGCTAAGCGCATAGAGCTCCACATTGGTGGAGGAATGCGCTATATAAATGATTCACTATTATTATTATTATTATTAATGCAAAAGCAATATCATTGGGAAGAGGGTTAAGGTATTGCGAAAAGAATAACGATGGCTTGGAGTCAAAATAGACGATCTTTAGATAGTCCATTGACGTATTATTGGATTTATTAAAAAAACCTAATAACTTGTATCAAACAATAACTGCAGAAATATAAAAAAGGGGGTTTTGCTTTTTATATTTCAGCAGTCTTTTTTTTATACAAGTTATTAGTTTTCGTAATAAGTGCAATAATATGTCTATGGACTATCTAAAATAGTCCGTTTTGACTCCAAGCCATCTTTATGTAAGATTCCTTCCTTAATTTGGGGGTTTTCTGTTAATAAAATAACAAAGAAAAATACAGAACAAACAGACAAAGACAAAACATTTTTCTCGGTAGAGGTCAAAAGAACAACAAATAATAAATCATGATCGAGCTCTTAGCATTAGGCCTACTGGCGTTAAAAATACCCAAAATAATTGGAGGGATTGATTAATCCCGTGGACGGGTGTGTTCATTTGCTTATTATGTTAGTGTATACTATTTAGGGTGCCGCCTTCTGAGCAGTCCATTGTAGTTTGGATTGTATGTGGGCGGCCACTAAGGCACATAATTGTTTTCTCTTTCTTTTTCTTTTGGTAGGCATCGCTGCTCAAATGACTTTGAGTGGATAAACAATTTGTTTGTAGACCTTCAGAATATTTGTATGTTAGAAACGTCTATCATCATTTGATTTAATTCGAGGTTATCACCCCGATACTAGATTTTCGAAGTTTTTTTCTGTAAGAAAAGTAAAAACATTTGATTGTCTATGTCCATCGAAAGGTTTCCTTTCTGGTCATAATGGAAGATGTTTTGAAGAATTCAAAAAAAGAAAGAAAAGAATGAAAGAAAACCCCATAAAAATACAGATAGAAAGAAAGATCCTAGCACCGAACTCAAAACATTGTACCATGGAATTGACAACTCTCCAAAATGAAACAAAAATGAAAAAGAAAAGAATGAATGAAAGAAAGAAAGAAACAAGCAAAAAAAGATAGAAAGAAAGATCCTTGCATCGAACCTTGTACCCAAAGCCCTGTACCCTGGAATTGACTACCCTCCAAAACGATCGTTCCATCCAGGGCATAGCTGCTTTGTTAAGCGGATCGGAGCATTTCAGCGGGCAGAGGACAGGCACAAGTTCAGGTAGGGCTGTATACTGTGGGTGGTTGGATGGCTGGCCAACAATTCTGAGGGCCGGTGCCAGATTAGAGTTTCTGGAATGCCAGCACTCCCCTATTGTAAACGTACACGCTGCCAGCCTGAGTCCTAAGGCTCTGCGGTAATAAGGCGTTACAGGGCAGTGGTCTTATAATGCCACTTAATGCGTCATGATACTAGGCCATTGCCAAGGAATGCCTTTCAGCCCGAATCCGGCTTTGAAATCAAAGACCATCCCATGTTCATTTATTGTTTGTGCCTGCTCTGTGATGGTAGTTCGGCGCTGGTGATGAGTTTGAATCATGTCGCCTCTGGTCTGCTTTCAGTGATGCGATAGTTGTTGCAGTGTGTTTTAGGCGAAAACATCATGAAAAAGTGACGCAAAAAGCTTGTAAAATTGGTGTTATCGTACGCTTTAGGTGAAAACATCGTGAAACAATAATATAAATCACATAAGAAGGTCGTGATTTCGTTCAACTATTTTCACCCAATTGCAGAAACAAAGTTGATATTTTCTATAACTGTCTACACTGAAGTCGTGATACATTGATAAAATGTGACATTGTTTGCATAATACTGACATTATAGTGACATTATACTGCTGAGCAGATAACGGACATCTCTTTTTTGGAGATAGTCTCAACTTTGTTTTTAAAGCAAGAGATACATAATGATCTAGGGGAAGAAACACTTTTGTTGCGGTGATAGAGTGGACTGACAACGATTCCTTCCCTTCTTTTGCCATCCACTGTCGACGAAGAACGAAATGTAGCATTTTAAAGGCAAAAAAGAGATATTGAATAAACTTCAATACAATCTTCTGTTGTGTTCTTGGAAATTAATCTAAAACAAATGGAGCCTCTTTCATCAGGAATTGCGACTTGTGTGGTGGGTCTCCTTGTGGGAGTACTTCTTGCCGTACTCTGTGTGTTTTGGTGAGTAGTTCCTAATCCAAAGGACATGTACATTCTTCTCTCTATCTACCCCATTTCTCTGTGTCTCTCTGTGTGTCTGTCTCTCTGATTGTCTGTCTTTTATTCTCTCTCTGTCTATCCGTTCCCTCTCTTTGTGCGGGCGCATAATTATTCAAACTCAAACAGCGCGTGTGTGTATATATATATATATATATGATGTGTGTGTGTGTGTGTGTGTGTGTGTGTGTGTGTGTGTGTGTGTGTGTGTGTGTGTGCGTGCGCGCGTGTGCGTGTGTGTGTGTGCGCGCGCGCGCGCGCGCGTGTGTGTGTGTGTGTGTGTGTGTGTGTGTGTGTGTGTGTGAAAGTCAGAGTTAGAGTAAAAAAACTTTTATATTTCACAATAAGAAATGACATCATGATTAGCCAGTTATCTCCTCAAATCACATTCACTATTGTCACATAAAAAGAAAGAAAAAAGTAAAAGAAAACAATACTAAAACAGAAACACTAACAACAACGATAAAAAACACACACACACAAACAAAACAAAACAACAACAAAGCAGAAAACATCACCACAATTCATCGTAACAAGCTGGAATTTTTTTATGACGAAATGTTGTGTATGCAGATGTAGTCTTTCTTTTCTCATCTCTCAGTACGTGTGTGTGTGTTTTTCGCGCACGCTATTGTTAAAAAATATTAAGGTGTAAATGATATACACTTAACACACCCCCTCAAATTTGGAAACAGCTGGTACATGTATATATTAGGACACGATAAATACTCAAATGCACCAGTTACTAGCAGCAAAAACAAAAGGTATAAGCTTTAAGCTTGGTGTTGCCGTTATGCTTGCTTAACATGTATGTAATGTACGTTTTGATAAATAAAAAACATTTAAACCAAAAACAAAAGGCACAAAGTATTAAAAGCAACAATCCTGGTCATTTTCTCTTACTGATCTCTTTCCTCTGTTAAATTCAAACAAGCTTGCCACAATGGTAAGAGTGTTGCATACACATTTCATTATAGATTTTATTCTAAATTTTGAACGCAATTTATCAGTCTTTGCAGCATTACAGCGAAGACTGTCACAGTTTGACAATGTTAGCATCACATATTGCCAATTGAAATCAGTCATTATTTGTTGTACATTTTATAATAACTTCCCAATCTTAGTGATAATTCAGATAGACACCATACAAACAAATACTCACCAAGTGTAAAATGACAGTATTTTAGTTACACAAGACACAGCAAAACAAAGTAGAATATTTTGGCAGATGTGCTTTTATCAACCATACAACATCCAGAAACAACGGCACAATACTTCCCCTCTTCACATCCAATCTGCTAACGATCAAATTAATATTAACCTAAAAACTTACGACCGAGATAAAAAAAAAACCACAACATTCCAGGAACGGTTGCAACCAATGTAATTTTTGGCGATAATATATTTTAATCATCGTGAATACTGTGTGTTCTGACAGGCGGAAGAGACCGGCCACCCAGCCCTGCGCCAGTTCTACAGACCCCGAAGACGTAGCAGCAGAGGAGGGGCGGAAAGGCTTCATGTTCGACGACCCCTACAACTACATCGACTTCAGCGATGACGTCAAGACCCTGTCCTCAGCCACCTCCGGGGACAGCGCCTTCGACAACAGCCCCGAGGGATCCGGCAACAGCAGCGGACAGGGCGCTAGGAGAGAGTCCGCACCTGAAGGCCAGGAGGAGGTCAACGAAAATTGCCCTAATGAAGGAAGTGTGGAAGGGGAGGTGAAGGAGGAGGCGGTGTATGAAGTGATCGCCTTTGAGGCTGACGGCACGGTGAACCATAACCCCAGCACCTCCCTGCTGAATCAGGACCCCCCGGTCAGTGACTACATTGCCCCCACCTACGAAGACGTTGGTCAGACTGATGTGAAGGAGGAGAAGGGTACAGCGCAGGAAGGGGAACAGAAAGTTCCGGGTGAAAACGTGGACAAAACATCGTCATCAGAACCGTTTGTCTGTCCTCAGCTGGACAAGGATGACGTGGCCTGCGATGATGAGGTGTTCACGGAGGAAGCACCGGTGTATGAAGGTGTGTACATGGATTGCTTCAGCTCCACGAACCAGAGGGGCAGGATCCCCAGTCAGGAGAGGAAAGACTCCGGAGTGGTGCTGGACATGGTTCCCTCTCCCACGGACAGCACGCCCCCTACCCCAGCACACAACTGTCTGTGCAACAACCCCACGCCTGCTTCATCTGCTGCTCACACAGAAACTGTCCACTGTGACACGCTGAAGAACAGCTCCAAGAAAAACTCTAAGGCAGTGAGCGGCGACAATCACACACGGGAGTCATCATGTTTGGCGAATGAGGGTTCCACAAAAGTGTCCAAGGGCGACAGCAAGGACGAGAAACCCCTGACCCACTGGGGGTCCATCAAGGCCCGGGTCAACCAGCTCCGGAAGAACAAAAAGAATGAGGGGATGACAGGAAAGGAGGGGTGTGGTGATGGGACTGAGCCCACTTCTTCGCACACCAACATGGGTTTTGAACATGACGACCCCTCTTCTCACATTTCTCTTCCTTCCCAAACCACAGTGACTGAGAACAGTGCCAGAGAAAATCCCACGTCCACCGCTGATACTTTGAAGACCTGCACCGATTCTGTCGCATCATCCACTTCGGTAGGTCACAGCTGTGGAGGAAAACCTTTCTCCTATCTGTCCAACCAGTCAGTGACTGACCTCCCCAAACATCTACCATCCCCCAAAGACTCTGCAGACAATTGTGCATCTATGGATGAGGTCCTCAACGCGGGAACACCCCCGGGCGTTCCGCTGTCTCCCCGTGGCCAGAACTCCAGAAATATGTTACTGACCAGGAGCCGAGGGTCGTTCCAGGAGGGTGTCAGTGGAGGGCCGAACACACCGCGCTCCAGCTGTAAGCCTCGACCCCCTGTTCCTCCCAAACCAGTGTGCAGCAAACAGGCTTAAAGACCTTACAGAACGAAGACCGCGCTCCAGCTGTACGCCTCGACCCCCTGTTCCCCCCAAACCAGCGTGTAGCAAACAGGCTTAAAGGGGCACACTCACGGATGCATTTTTTAAAGAAACACGCCGAGATCACTAGGAAAACACCCTTTACAGAGATCGCAACACTCACTTTGCTCTGGTTTCCTAGAAATCAAACCGTCAAATCGACGATTCCTCCTTGGCGGAGGTGCTGGA
>CM065690.1:39726030-39741030 GCA_017654935.2 Phymorhynchus buccinoides
AATAATAATAATAATAATAATAATAATAATAAAACAACAGCAAAAACAACAATAATAATAATAACAATAATAATAACAATAATAATAATAATAATAATAATAATAATAATAATAATAATAATAATAATAATAATAATAGTACGCTTCCAACCAACTTTGAGAGTTCTAATTGTTCAAATTTGCTTATTATTAAAACAACAAAAGGAACTGTGATGGGGATATGGAAGGAATGAGAGGATGAAGAAAGTGAAAGCTCGGACAAAATGTTATCATTGTATTTCATATCAGTTGCAATGCTTAACGAATACATCAACTATAAGGTATGTGTAAAGAAAAGAAAAAAAGTAAGCACACAATGAATATGCAAATGAGCATTCAATCCAGCGTCACACAGCTAATGGCTGATAATTATGACCATATTCATAATATTATATCACATGTGAAAGCATCACACAATTACAAGCAAGGGATGGAGAGTGAACTTCACATGTTCATTCATAATAAATAGTTCGAGATTAGAGTTTACAGTTTGGATTTGTTGTTAAGCATTTAATAAGTGCAAGAAAGAGTGTTGAAAATGAGAGAGGGAGAGAGAGTGTGGGGGATCGAGAGAGAGAGAGAGAGAGAGAGAGAGAGAGAGAGAGAGAGAGAGAGAGAGAGAGAGAGAGAGAGAGAGAGAGAGAGAGCGAGCGAGCACATAAACACCTAACACCATTAGTGTTCATATATAATAGGCCTATTACAGATACGCACACACATACACTCAAACACACACAGAAACATAGAGAAATACATATTTATACACAGAGAAATCTACATATTTATACATTCGTATACACCAGCAAGCAACCACGCACATTTAGGCACATACTTGTTGCTATTTTTAGGTTGTCAAAAGAGCGGACTGAAAAAAAAGGACTGAAAGCACTGAAAGTAGAAGGGCCTATTTGATTGACAGTTTAATATGCAATAAACCGGGCAGCAAAGAAGAAAAAGAAGAAATAAAGAGGAATTGTTTTAAAAAATAATGTATGTGCTTCTTCAACGTTAAAAAGATGTGTTACCTATTTAAGAACATTACGGAGGCCATACTTGCATTGTTGACGAAGGAAAAAGTACAACCAATATTGTCAACACTTAATTTCATGTTTTTGTTTTAATTCCCTCATTTAAAGCATCACTTGAACAAAACGGCTATATTAAATCGTAGTCCGAACACGTTTCTAATGTACAGTACTGTAGATATACACCAAGGAAAGTAAGTAAGACCTCTTGGCCAATTTAGAAAGTTACAACTAGCTTTCCCTTGCGTAGCCGACAAAGGAAAGATAATATCTTACACCCGACCGAAGGTATTAGCAAACCATTGTATAAGTTAATGATTTTCTGACAAGGTGACCCAGTTTTGCACATGGATATCCTAGATCAAGGTCTCAGCTTCACCAGCAGGTGATACTGTTCAGATTGAGAACAGGACATTGCCAACTCCTGTCACACCTCCACAGGATCGACCTGTCTCATACCAGTGAGTGCTCTTGTGGCACTGGAATACAGACTCCGGAGCACATCCTTCAAGATTGCCCAACATACCACGACATCCGTTGTCAAGCCTGACCGGAGGGGATGGCGCTTCAGGAGAAGCTGTGGGGACCCACCGAAGCGCTGAGGAAGACAGAGGACTTCGCCCTCAGGACTGATCTGAAGATATAAGCATGGCTTGGGAACACAGAAGAAGAAGAAGATATCCTAGATTAATTTGAACTATAAGCGAAAGCGACGGCACTGGGGACAAAAATGCAACATTGTTTTGTTTGCTAAAAGAGAACAAGAAATAAAATTCAAACCCAAAACACACTCCTTCAAATGTTCAAAGCACCTAATGTTTATCGTAGAGCTAGTGTTCTTCCAACAGTGATATCACGGTACGTGGAAGAACCTTGGCGGACGGGGTAGGCTGGATGTAGGTAAGTGGATGGCTTGGTAGGTAGGTGGTAGGGGAAGGTAGATGAAGTTGCATGGGGCAAGCAAAAGTGACAGAATGAGTGTCAAGGAATGTTCTGATGTCGTCAATATGGAACGAATACAAGATGGTAATACCACAGTAACAACACGATTAATGACAAAGATATAGAAGACCAGAATAAAGTACTGAAAGTGAACATGACAAGCACTCGGAAGGGGTTCTTTCAGAATTCCCATGCATTTAAACTGACCCTTTGAAGCTAATGACAAGTAAAACTAAAGATAACAATATGTTATTTTTATCTAATTTCACAATGCTTTTCATTCTCTCCCCCCGCCCTGCCATGTTTTGCAGCTCACAGAAAGCGACAGCACGTTTTTCTTTCAAGAAAAGAGCGCACTCGAGAGTAAATTACGAATAAGGTTAGGGTCCCCTCTCTTTCCCTTCTCACAAACTAACACACGATTTTGCCAAATTTCTTCATGATCAGTTGGGTAAATTGGGGTGAGGCAATTGGAACACAATTTTACACACAAACAAACTAAGAAGCGAAGAAAAGGAAAACATACATCTCTTGTCAAAAGATCTCTCATTCGTTTAGTACTACCACTATAAGCAAAGCAATTTGATAGAACGGCAAGGGCAAAATAACAGGCAACACGCAAAGAACGATTAACAAATTTCATGTGAATTAGATCAAAAGACCATGGACTCCACCTCACCATGGGATCACTGGAAACGAGAAACCTGACGCTCTCTTCAAAGCAGGCAGCAGAATAGAGCAATTCATCCATCCAATGACCTTCAAAGACTCCATACCCATCACTACCGGTCCCAGCGGAAGAGAAGGCAATGTGAAGACAATGGCGTTAATGCCATCCACCAGCTTCAAAGACAACAGGAAGCAACCCTCTTCCAGCCGAGGACTGGCTACTGCGGACTGCTGAACCACCTCAACCGACTCACAATCGCCCACACGGACGAATGTCCATGTGGTTCAGGACCCCAGACTCCTGAACGCATTCTTCAACACTGTCCAGCCCATGATGCTCTATGATGCCAGACCTGGCCAGGGGGAGTGGAGCTACAGGTACAGATCTCTGGCAGCCACACCGATCGCTGGAGAAGACAGTGGACTTCGTTGTGGCGACTGACATAAAAGTCTGACGCTGTCAGTCGCATCGATTGCCGAAGAAAAACAAAGCAAACTACTACGCCGAGACTCTTTCCAGCGCCTACACCTCATCCAAAATGATACTCAGCACCGTGTAAAACAAAGGGTCGGATTCTCTTCAAAGTGAGAACAGACATCACAGTCTCTACCCTTTCACCTTTCACAAACGAACACACAGTAGGGAACGAAGAGAGATAAACATACATAGAAAAGAAGTACGTATTGATTCATTTTACAGGTTTAATAAGTACACGTTTAATGTCACTCTACACAACAGTGAGTTCTTGTTCTTTCCAAAGTAAAAGACAAAATAAACAAACACAGACACCCCCATCAGAAGAAAGGTACAAATATTTGTAGCTCCCTTATTTCCACATACGGGTTTCTTTTCGTAGCTAGTGATCAGAGCTATTCATTTTTTCTCCTTCTCAAAATTCCAGGTCTTTGTTGCATTTTGTTTTCATTTTAACTGATCGAAGCTGAGCTATGTAACACGTGTCTTGTATTGTACCTTTATTATTTGGAGCAAGTGTGATGCCCACTCCACCAGTCTGAACATACATTGTGTTACTTTGTGTCTATTCAGTTCTTCTGTCACGGTGCTGTATCTAAATTTAGAGCTTCTTAACAATGACACAGAGAAGAAGAGGGCTATCTAAAATGGACAACACTATAACAGTCCGCACTCACGATGACCTACGGAGTAGTAAAAGCAACTCTCACAGGCCAATGCAGAACTAAACGGAGGGAATGTCTGCATCAGGAGAATGAAGAGGATATTCTCCACCAGCCGGATCGAACCCACCAGGTCGGCATCTTCTGGGCAGTCAACTCCTCCCCCCCCCCAGCTCCATTGTTTAAAGAATCCCCACACTGACGAACGCCCGCGTGGAGCTTGCTCCCAAACACCAGCCCACATCCTGCAGCAATGCCCTACCTTCGGATTCCTGAGACACGAGACATGCTTGGAATACCAGGCTCGTGGTATTCCAGGAATTCACCAGAACAATCCGATTTTCTAAGCACGGCCAGGGTCGAAAAAGAAGACTTATTTCATGCTTTTTTGAACTAAGCGAGCAGGCATTTTGGACATGGAATTCTGCCCCATTAAAATAAAACCATCCAAAACTTATTTCCGATCAAAAACGGGCATACAAGTAGTGAGAGGCCTCAGAGACACTGACTTGGTAATGCAGTACCTCCATGATCGGCCCACAGTTAGAAGACTACCGCACCAGAAGAACGTGACCCTAAGGACACATGCCATGAGGACGTCAAACTTCCTATGTATTGAGACACTGCATGTATAGCGATCCGTGCCGCCCTGTTCTTCAAGAAAGCCTCTATGAGGGTATCACTTCAACAACTGCCGCACAGCCATACCACATCACTCCAAACGTGGACATGTAACAGCGGCCGGGAGAAAATCTACGGAGTTCAGCTGCATTGGTGAGGGCGCCAGCCAGTGGACATTGAGAATTAGATGTTGATAGGATTTATCGGATATTCCAGACATTCAGGTCACTCCCGCACATCATTACGTTGCCATCCAAACATGACTCTAAAGATATCTCAGCATTTAAAAACACGTCAATTCACATTATTTTGACTCACAGGATACTATCTTCAAAAGTATTTGAATCGACATTTCTTCACACAAGACATAGACAAACCCTTTAAAAGGTTAAGATAATTAAATCACCATCACCAAACTTCGACACCATCTTTGGGACGAGATCGTCCCCCCAAAAAAATCCGCAGCACCATCGGCATCAGAAAAATTATCCCAGGAGATCCGACACCACCCAAACCTTCTTTCATGAACTTATTCAAAGACATTGGACCGTGCCGGAACATTGGATCTTTGTAGACATCTTACTTTGGAGATAGCAAATCTAAAACATAATATTTTCATCAGACTTAACAATATACCTCCAGAAAAACAAAAAACCCAAAGAAAACAGTGATGTGTATAGCTATATCAAGAATTTCACATGAAATGCTGATTACTGAATTGCCCCCTTACATGGGAGAAGAAGTCAGAGCCTGACGAACTAAGTGGTTCAAATTGTACGGCAGTGAAGCTAACTGTATAACCTTATTACATTTTTAAATCTTTCGTTTTCACAATTTTAACGACTTAAAGAGCATTTCAAAGCAGCATTTTGGAACATTTCGTTAGCAAAAATCACAAACATAAAATTAATATCATTTGGAGCGAAAGACATAAAGAGAGAGAGAGAGAGAGAGAGAGAGAGAGAGAGAGAGAGAGAGAGAGAGAGAGAGAGAGAGAGAGAGAGAGAGAGAGAGAGAGAGAGAGAGAGAGAGAGAGAGTGAGTGACAGACGGAAAAAGGGATAGAAAAAAATGGAGAGAGCTTCAGAAAGAAACAAAGAGAGAGAGAGAAAGCGAAAGAGAGAGAGAGAGAGAGAGAGACAGACACAGACACTCACAGAGAAAGAGACACACACACAGAGAAAGAGAGAGAGAGAGAAAGAGAGAGAGAGAGAGAGAGAGAGAGAGAGAGAGAGAGAGAGAGAGAGAGAGAGAGAGAGAGAGAAAAGCAGAAGCAGAAGCAAAAACTCTGATAGAGGCGGCAGAATGCCAGCTACAGCCAGAGAAACAAACACAGACAAAACCCTAACTAGACAGACAGAGACAGAGACAGAGAAAGAGAAAGTCAAAGACAAAACACTCGAATCCACCCCAAGCTCAAAGCACCCTGAAATCTGCCGCATGGCAGACAGACAATCACGAGCAGTAGCTTCCAAGAAACCTAAACCCATTTACGAACTCCAAAACATCTTAATTAATTTTCTCCTTTTATATCGTCCCTTCCGCTTTCACGAAGGCCGACCACTCTGCCGGTACAGTCGGCCATGGGGGTAGGAAGAAGCACGTGGTTGATGACGCAGTGCCTCACGTGACTGAAGACGTGCTGGCTCCTCACGTGACTCTGGTGGTGATGTTGGTGATGGGACGTAAGTGTTGAATAAGGAGTGGACGTTGCTGAGCAATGTAAAAGCCTGAAAGAAAAAAACAAACATTAAATTTTAGTTCAGATGGTAGCGAATAAAGACATTAAAGACGCACTGACCCACCACGATTAAGGCCCTTGTTTTTTTCTGGGTAGCTGTGACCCACATCGAAATTCCCCCAACTTCAAATTGAGGCTGCTTTTTAAAATGACGTTTTGTTTCCAATTTGGGGGCATTTGTATGGGAGTCAAACCTGGTCAAAACACGATTTCTTATCAGCTATAAGAGGGAAAACACGGGAAATCCGTGATTTTGACACGTGATCTGGTGGGTCTTTAAGTGAATTACGAAATAGTGAAAAGTCTTAAGAAAGCAAAAAATGCCGTTTAACTGAACATATTAGGATTTTTATTTTTTTGACAACCGAAACATGATAGGCAAAACCACATCAGACACATACATGCACACACATAGATACACGCATGTACTTTAACAACTGCACGCCCGCTTGCGCGCTCACTTTCATACAACGCTCCACCCTTCCCGCCAACATCCCATCTCATCACAGGACTGGCAATAAACAGAGGGACAGGCGGACACACAAACACACAGGCTAAGCAAACTGACCAACCAACCGACCGACGAACAGACAGACAAACAGACACGAACACGAACACTTACCCAGATCCTCATCATGCACAGGAAGGGGGCCTCGTCCTCTCCTTGGCCACAGTCCTTGACGCCGTCACAGATCATGACGTCACTCAGACACACTCTGGCGTCACTGGGACACGTCATCGTGACCGTGGTGTCGTCACCTCCTCGCCTGCAGTCTGAAGAAAGAAATGAAGGAAGGACATGAATGACGGGAGATCCTTATTTGTTTTGCTGATTGCTGCGATCGTGATCGTGAATAACAGAGACGACGCTGACGATGATGATCGTGTTGTTGTTGTTGTTGTTGTTGTCAATGATGACTATGTTGATGATGTTGTTGTTGATGATTATCTTGTTGATGATGATGTTGTTGATGATGGTGATGATGATGATGATGAGAATGGTGTTGTTGTTGATGATGATGACGATGATGATCGTGTTGTTGTTGTTCTTGTTGTTGTCAATGATGACTATGTTGATGATGTTGTTGTTGATGATTATCTTGTTGATGATAATGTTGTTGATGATGGTGATGATGGTGATGAGGAGAATGGCGTTGTTGTTGACGATGATGATGATGATGGTTATGTTGATGATGTTGTTGCTCACAAGGAAACATTTACGTAGAAACTAAATCCCGAAACAAATCTTTAGCACACAAAACAAAACAAAACGCAAAAGCGCAACGTTTCGGACTCAACTCTTTATCAAGTCACGTAAAGAGAACAAGTTGCTGTTGATGGTGATGTTGCTAATGATGATGAAGACGACGACAACAAACGATGATGACAAAGGGGGAAAGAAGAAAAGGGAGGGAACGAGGAGAAGAAAACAGAAAACGAGACGGAGGAAGACAAGTATAACGATGACGATGACAGCAGCAGCATCGACAACAAAGTGATGACCGATGAAAACGATGACGACCCGATGAGGACAACGACAATGATGTTGTAAAGTCACAACGTTGCTTCCTCTTCACATGCTTGTAACAGTAACCTAGCCGATAGAAACAACGACAGAAAAGCACAGAAAGACGGAAAGAAAGACCGTAGAAAGAGTGAAGATATTTCAGTAGATAGATAGATCTACCTTCATTGGCTCTGTTAACCGCCGTTTTGTCCAAATTCCGCCGTTTTGTCTATAGACAAAACGGCGGGGTTAGATCCGCCGTTTTGTCCAAATTTTCTATTATGATTTGGACAAAACGGCGGTTCAAAATCGGGCGCCATTTTGTCCAACCAACGGCACTCGATTTTGAACCGCCGTTTTGTCCAAATCATAATAGAAAATTTGGACAAAACGATCTAACCCCGCCGTTTTGTCTATAGACAAAACGGCGGAATTTGGACAAAACGGCGGTTAACAGCTCCATGAACAAGGAAAGGTCGTGCTCCACACATCACATTTCAATAGTAATAAGACTATCCAACTGTGACGTCTGTAAGACACGAATCTGACTAAACAACACCGTCTACAGGAGTCTGTTGAAATCAATACGTCCAAGCGGACTCTCATACAGGAATCTAATGAAATATATGAATTTCACACGAATATGGCGAGTACTTAAATCAAATTCGTGTTTCACATTGACTTGTGAACGAAACCACACAGTAGGATTTCATCATACTTTTGTAGAAAGTAGTATTTCATCAGTCATGCTTTACAGACGTCGTCACAATAGGATGGGCATACGACTGGGGGTGAATGTGTGGAGCACGGCATTACATTTAAAAAAAGGAAATAAAAAAAGAAGGTAGAGGCCCGGGGTACGGGCCCGTATCTCACATTCTACAGGATAATAGTACGGCGCTCAATCACGGGACGCATAAATTGTGCGCAAATGTCTTCAAGACAGAATGCCTTGTGATCTTATTTCCTAGGCCTTTCCCTAGAAGGAAGGTGGCAGAGTGGCTAAGACGTTCGCCTGCCGATTTCAATGCGTGACTGCAACGTGAGTGACCCTGGTTCGACATGAAAATCGAACTGAACGTCGAGTCCTTCGGATGGGGACTTAAAGCTAGTCGGACTCGTGCGCGTTATGCACGTACAAATCCTACAGCAGTCAAAAGTCGGTAAGAGCAGGGAGAAATCCCGCTGCCTGGTATGACGAAAGTGATAGCTAGATTTCCCCAAGTCTGCCTGACCCCCCAAAAAAAAGAAAAAAGAAAAAAAAGGTAGGCGCTGCCTTTGCGATGACGCGCTCTCCGGGAGAGAGCAGCCCGAATTTCACAGAGATAAATCTGTGAGACTGGAATATACCAAATAGTCATCCCAAGAGGGCACAAACAGTAGGTGGTGTCCTGAACAGGCTCCGCTGAACTCCACCGAAGTGACTCAGCAGCAGTGCAGTGTCTCCTCAGTTGGTTGCCTCCTGACGGCCTAACATAGATTCGTTCTCCTTGGACTGCTGGTCTCGGATTCTGCGACTTGAACAAGCCGGGATGTGGCTGCGACTTGGGATTCGGAATGAGCGGCGTGGGAGCAAAGTCACTGTACGACCCAGAAGATGGGACAGCAAAAAAAAAGAAAAAAAGAAACAGTACTGACCAGTCAACCTGCTGGGCTCTTTGGTCCGGTGACGGTCCGACACGCTGTTCAGGGACTTCAGGTGCTTCGGGGACTTGAGGCCCTTCAGGGGCTGGGCTTTCTGCAGGTGCAGGTGCAGTGACTTCGGGGACTTCCAGCCCTTTCCTCTTCCTCCTCCTCCTCCCCTCACCCTCCCCTTCAGAGGCATGGTGAAGCGGGCCACTGGGTAAAAAAGAAAAGAAAAAAAAGCATTTTTTAAAATTATATAAGATTCGAAAGTCCTAAAAGAAAAGGAAAAGAAAATTAAGAAAAGAAAGAATGAAAGAAAGAGGCAAAGCAAAAAAAGAAAAAGACATAAAAAAGAGCGAAAGAAGAGATAGAAAAGCGGCAATGGGTCAGATATTGGAGTGAGCACCGACCTGTCAATCTACTGGAACGACCAAAAAAACACCCCACATGAAACCGGATACAGAAACAACACACAAAAAAAGAAAAAGATCAATGCCACTCATAACACTATTTGAAGGGGAGGAAATTCCTGTTTCGGTATGAAAATACCCAGTAGTTTATTATTTTACGTAAACATGTTTTAGATCATACTTTTTAATCAAAGCAACTTTCGTTGAAATCCATCCATTATTTTTGAAACAATCATTGTCTTTATATTATTTAAATCTGAATCACGGGGATTATGTTAATATGGCTTGTTATCTGGTCAATCTGACACCACGGGCCGCATCTGGAGTGCTAGTAAGAAACCATTCTGCCAAGCTTCGTTAAGACTGGTTCAGTAGTTTAGGCGCTGTGAAATGGAATACATTGTTTGTCACACTGATTTACGCACACACATACATACGCACAGGCCCTCGATCCTATTCCAATGTACTCCTGTTCTTACAGAACTGTGAGTTTAAAAGAGAGTGGTGAAAATGATGAAAGTTATCAATCATCTGTATTATTTTTAAAAATGGGACTTTTCTGGTGTTGCACTGCCTCCGGGCATTGCCTCCAGGATCGTTCCCACCATCTTTATATCTACTAATGTCCCATATGTTCCAGACCGGAGGACGTTAAGCAGAAATTCTTCTGATGAAAGTTATCTTCCCATTCACACTTCCCATTCACACTCCCCATTCTCTCCATCCTCTTCAATACAGTTCGTTATACACAATATTATGTACAGATGATATAGGTTTTTTTTCAACCGTCCATTATTCCAGCTCAATAGGTTTGATCCTATCCGAACAACAACGATCAAAGGACAGTTAGTTCACCCACCAGCCTCCCTCCAACAGACTTAACCCTTTCACCGCCAAGGTCGCATCTTAGCACCACAGTGATTTAACACCTATGTCACTAAAAGGCATCAAAATGGGGTCTATTGTCCAAGGACTCTATTGTCTCAGTTTCGGGAAGTAAGGATAGACCTTATTTTATATATGTCACAGAAGAATCCCCAATACTGCAGATGGATTTTGTTCTCTACCCAGGTAATTTAATAGAGATTTTTGGCTTAAATATGGCTGGCGGTGAAAGGGTTAAAAAGACCATTCTTGAATCAATGATCATTGGAACGGCTTCAGCAATAAAAGAACAGAAGGACATTAGGGATTTCAGGACGGTGTTTTTTGTGTGAATCGTATTACTTACACCAAAGGAACTTAAGGGCCAACCACACGTCCACTCAAATCGCACGACTGTACGATACGATTCGATCACGTGATCTCCAAGAACAAATGTGATTGGCGCATCGAAATCACGCGATCGAATCGTATCGTACAGTCAGTGCGATTTGAGTGCGAAAAGCGAAAGCGAAAAAAGAATTAGGGCAAGTTAAAACCTAATTTAGCTAGCTTGGGAATATAAGCCTATTGGTTCTCCATAATTAATGAGAGAAGAAAAGGAGTGTGTGTGTGTGTGTGTGTGTGTGTGTGTGTGTGTGTGTGTGTGTGCGTGTGCGTGCGTGCGTGTGCGTGCGTGCGTGCGTGTGTGCGTGTGCGTGCGTGCGTGCGTGTGTGTGTGTGTGTGCGTGTGCGTGTGTGTGTGCGTGCGTGTGCGTGTGCGTGTGCGTGTGCGTGTGTGTGTGTGGTGTGGGGGGGGGGGGGGGGGGGGGGCTGCCGCTTCTCTGGAGAATTCGTGGAGTTTCATAATAATGATCGCACACCAAACCATTCACAACACTACAGCTCGTTGGCCTTGTATGAGAATTCTGAGATCTTTGCGATCAAAGTATAAAGGGCCAGCCATACTGCATACGATTCGATTCAGGGCGATCCGATTTTGACATGTGTGAGGCATGAGCCACGTGAAATTCCGCTGTCTAAATAAATCTGATGAAATTCTACTAGTTATGTTCACTACATTTCCCCCCCGTGGGGATACCGGGGGTCTTTCGTACAAATAGTTCCCCCACCTTCTGGAAGTTCTGTGCTTGTAACTTCCTCTAATCTGTCACTCTCTTTGACTCTGCCTTTTCCCTTTGCTTACTGTCATCTGCTATCATTCTATCTCACTGGTCCATTCTCCTGCCTTTTTTTTCTATCAATTCTTACAAAGATTTCTTCAGCCGAAGTCGGACATGCTGGGCCTAACTATTTCTTAGTTAGGCGCATAACGGCAGCATGACGCATCTACGCTCATGTGACAGGAAACTGTGTGAGCGAACGAAGAAGAAGAAGAAGAGTTCACTACATTTGTAGATAAACTATCTTACTTTTGCATCGGACATTTTATTTCAGTTGTGTATCGGAGTGTACGTGAGCATAGTCAACGAAAATAGTAGTTATTTTAACCCTGTCACCGCCAGCCATATTTCAACAAAACAAATCTATTAATTTTACCTGGGTAGAGAACACAATCCATCTGCAGTATTGGGGATTCTTCTGTAGCATATATAAAATAAGGTGTAACCTTACTTCCCAAAACTAAGACAACAGGGTCTTTGGATAACAGACCCCAATTTGATGCCTTTTAGTGACACAGGTGTTAAATCACTGTGGTGCTAAAATGCGACTTTGGCAGTGAAAGGATTAAGACTGAAGTATTTCACGTGAATCATGACTCACAGACATCGTCACAATCGTATCGTATTGGGGTCAAATCGTATGCAGGGTGGCTGGCATATTATATTAAGATTGATGCTTGTGGAACGATCGCGGACAAGTTTAACACTTTTAAAGACCCACCACGTCACGTGTCAAAATCACGGTTTTCACGTGTTTTCCCTCTTATAGCTGGTACGAAATCTTAAGAAATATTCCTAGCATAAGAGGGAATGTGACACGTGACGTGGGGGGTCTTTAACCTCTGTTCTAGAGAGCATCGTACATGTTTCCTCATATCAAAGGAATTTCTTTCTGTTGAACAGGTTTCATTTAAACACACACACATAAACACGAGCACATGCATGCGCGTGCACACACATACACACACACACGCACGCATGCACGCACACGCAACACTCACACACACACACACACACACACACACACACACACACACACACACACACACACACACACACACACACACACACACTCAATTTAGACATAAGCGACATTAAAATATCTGTCAATATAAAGTGTCTCATTAAATGATATTCACAAGAACAAAATAATATTGATTTATTTCCTCCCCACACACAATCAGAGGTATCTTCCTATTTTAGCCCCCGTTCTATTAATTTGTTTGTTTTAGATGAACATTTATTAAAACACCCCCCCCCCCCCCCCACACACACACATAACTA
The DNA here is from genome assembly GCA_017654935.2 of Phymorhynchus buccinoides. NCBI lineage: Eukaryota > Metazoa > Mollusca > Gastropoda > Neogastropoda > Raphitomidae > Phymorhynchus > Phymorhynchus buccinoides. The sequence goes on from CM065690.1 coordinate 39,739,076, forward strand.
AATTTAGACATGAGCGACATTAAAATATCTGTCAATATAAAGTGTCTCAAAAAATGATATTCACAGGAACTAAATAATATTGATTTATTTCCTCCCCACACACAATCAGAGGTAGGGGAAGACGGGGTAAAAAGCGCATGGGCGGGTAAGAAGCACACCCCAATTATCTCATGAAATGAAGCAAATTTCAGTCTCATTTTGCCCATGAGACGAGCGTTAATGTCTAGCATTCGTCTCAGGGGCAAATTTGACTGAAATTTTCTTTATTTCATGAAATAATTGGGGTGGGCTTCTTACCCGCCCATGCGCTTTTTACCCCGTCTTCCCCTATCTTCCTATTTTAGCCCCCGTTCTATTAATTTGTTTGTTTTAGATGAACATTTATTAAAAACACCCCCCCCCCCACACACACACATAACTAAATTTAGACATGAGCGACATTAAAATATCTGTCAATATAAAGTGTCTCAACAAATGATGTTCTTATGCACAAATTGATATTGTTTTTGTTTTCCCTTTCGCCCACAAAATCACTTTCTTCGTATTATTTTAGCTTCCGTTCTAATAATCTTCTTTTATTTTTTATAATGAAAACTTATGAACATAAAAGAATAACAATAAATAACAATGTTGCCTAACGGTAACGCTAACAACAATCAAATGTATTAGTTTGGACAGATAATAAGAACCAAGGAAAACAAAGGAAAAATCTCTGTTGACATTCTCTGGACACAAATTAAGGATTCAAATCTAGGCAAGTGACTTTTTTTTTTTCGTACGGAGATAATCTTCTATGCAATATTCATACGCTTTTTCTCCACTCCCCACTTATCACTGAATCATCTCTGAATCTGCCTGTCTGACTGTTTGTCTGTCAGTCTGTCTCTTTCTTCTTTTTCTTCTTCTTCTTTTTTCTCTCTCTCTCTCTCTCTCTCTCTCTCTCTCTCTCTCTCTCTCTCTCTCTCTCTCTCTCTCTCTCCTCTCTCTCTCTCTCTCTCTCTCTCTCTCTCTCTCTCTCTCTCTCTCTCTCTCTCTCTCTCTCTCTCTCTCTCTCTGGTGCATGCATGGTGTGGGTGTGTGAGTGAGAGGGCCAGGTGTAAAGAAGCTATTGTAGCTTATCCTTTTTACCCTCAATAAAACATTCGTATTCGTATTCATTCGTATTCTCTCTCTCTCTCTCTCTCTCTCTCTCTCTCTCTCTCTCTCTCTCTCTCTCTCTCTCTCTCTCTCTCTCTCTCTCTCTCTCTCGCTCCCCCCCTCCACCCACGTTTTCTCTGTTTATCTGTCTCTCTGTCTCTCTCTGTCTGTCTGTCGCCTCTCTCTTTGTTTCTCTGTCTGTCTGCATGTCTCTATCTTTCTAAAAGGCCTGCTACACTACATACGATTCGCTGTCAATGTGATGCGATTGTGACGATGCGAGTCATGATTCACGTGAAATACTTCCGTCTGAAAAGAATTCTACCACTTTCGCTCTATGTACTCAAGAAGACCCAATACATGAATTTCACGTGAATCATGACTCACATCGTCACAATCGCATCGCATTGACAGCGAATCGTATGTAGTGTAGCAGGACCTTAAGTATCTCTCTCTCTGTCTCTGTCTCCTTGTGTGCCTATCTCTCTTTCTTTCTCTCTCTCTCTCACACTCTATTTCTGTCATAGGCATGTTTAACGGCACTCTGTGTAGAGTGGCACAGCGGTAGCGCATTCGCCTAGTGTCAAATAAACCCGAGTTCGAACCTGGGTACAGGGGATTTTTACTCTCACTTTGCACTAGGCCTTACGGTCTGAACGTGGAGTCTTTCGAGTGAGACGATAAACCATGCACTTAGCACACGTTAAACCCAGTGGCAACGAAAAAGTCGTCATTTGGTCAAAATTTACCCCCCCCCCCGCCCTCCTACCTCATCAGTCACACAAAAATAGTACGCAAATTGTTTTTATTAAAAAAAT
>CM065690.1:39753530-39776030 GCA_017654935.2 Phymorhynchus buccinoides
GTCAATTGAGTGGGAGGGTTCAAAGTGTTGTTGCGTGCGTGAAGACATGTTGGTTTTAAACTGAACAATCTTTGTTTTTTGTTGTTTCTTTTTTTCATTTAAGGTGTTTGTTTACCCCTGTCCCCGTTGTCCATGGTTTAAGAGAGAGAGAGAGAGAGAGAGAGAGAGAGAGAGAGAGAGAGAGAGAGAGAGAGAGAGAGAGAGAGAGAGTCAAAGTCAAAGTCAAGAGTCAAAAATGGTTTAATTGTTAGGCCACTGGCCCATAACAATAACAATACAAGCATAGAGAGAGAGAGAGAGAGAGAGGGAGAGAGATAGACAGAGAGAGAAAGAGAGAGAGAGAGAGAGAGAGGAGAGAGAGAGAGAGAGAGAGAGAGAGAGAGAGAGAGAGAGAGAGAGAGAGAGAGAGAGAGAGAGAGAGAGAGAGAGAGAGAGAGATTATGATTTTATTCCATAAGGCCCGAACTACCTAAAGAAGGGGGAAACATAGCGTTGTATAAGCATCAATACAATCAAATAATACAGAAACATTCAAGATAAAGCACAGAGAGAGAGAGAGAGAGAGGAGAGAGAGAGAGAGAGGAGAGAGAGAGAGAGAGAGAGAGAGAGAGAGAGGGAGAGAGAGAGAGAGATGTATGTTTTCATGACTCTAAATTTGTACGAGGAGTAATGACGATATACACTGTGAATCAAAACATCTACGAAAAGTAAGCTGCCAGGGAACAATTTTCAACTCGCTCCAACAACAACAAAAAAGCAGACACAAGCATGGAACTGAAAAAACAACAAAGAAACAAAAACAAACAACAAACAACAAACAATAACAAAACAAAGCAAAAAACAAAACAACTATGGTATGGTCATAGAGAGTTTTTGGTGGAATTAGACAAATAGAGCAGGGACGCCCAAAATGAGCAACCTTTCCCCTGCATAAACAGACCCTTTTCTTTATAATGTCCCTTATAACCTGTCAGCCCTCAAGTTTAACAAGCGCGAAATCGCAATAGTTTGTGGCACGCGGTCTATTTTTACCACTCCAACCATGAGTCACCTCCCCTGGCTTTTCAATAATTTTAATCTGTAAACCAGAATGTTATCTCTGCACCATTTGGTAACTTTTTATCTTTTGGAAAACATTTAAAACTATGTATCCTACTTATACTCATCAAAAGAAGCACCGCATACTCGTCGTGTCTGTTGCAGTGTCTGTATTACGTATGTTTATTATTTTGTACGCTTTTAAAATACATCATTTTAAAGAGCGGACTCAATTTGAAGAGTAGCCTCGATTTGAAGTGCGACAATTTTGTCAAAATGTGCGACAATTTTGGAACGACAGACAGACCGACCGACCGACCGACAAAGTGAGTTATAGGTTTGTGGCTTGAGCCACAAACAAAAACTGTCAAATAGAAATAAATACAATTGGTTGTTAACTGAAAAATGAGCAAAGAAGCAAACAGGCAAACAATGTTTTGGTTAAATAGGAAGAAATATTAGTTGTTGTTAGTTGTCTAAGTAAATGTATGTGTGATTCACTTTTTATTTTGTAATTTTCCAAATTTCCATGATTTTTATGTGAATAATCTAATTAACCTTTGGGTGGGTAAAGTGGCGGTTGACAACCAACTGGATTATTTGTTGTTGTTGTCGATGTGATTGTTTTAACTTGAGCAAACATCGGTTCTTTATTCCTACGCTACTTTATTTCCATGGCTTACAAAGTCAAAGTCATTTTATTTCAAAAACCTCCCCAAGGGGGTACATGAAATTGCTACAACAGGTAACATTATACAAAAACACGTTACATACAACACTTTTGGAGAAATACAGCGCTACAGAATGTCTCCTACAGACGCATACAGAGCAGGTCTAGTAGAATCGCTGTTTTTAAATAATGTCTGGCGTCTACTTGGAAATTACGTTCCTGTGTCATTATATATATTTATAATTTCTTTTTTGCTGAACCCTTTATTAAGCCTTAGCAAATATTCTGTTTAATATTCATTACTTTTTACAAACATCCTGTATTTTATTCACAAAGCAGTTAGTCTCTACTGCGTCACCCATAACGCTTGCGTCATTCGTGATGCTGTGTTAAGATAGGCCTACTGATGAGTCATGTCCAGAAATTAATGCCAACAAACATTCCCAAGAAGTGCAAAAAGTGTAATATTAGGATATGAACACAATCCTCCCCCCAAAACCCCCCCAACAAAAAACCCCACCCAACCAACCAACCAAACAAACGAAAAACCCGATTTACATTGTTTCTTATGATTGGGCTGCAGCTTTATTTCAGACAACAGAGGGTTAGTCAGTTCAGCCTGTTGTCCAGTCACAACAACAACAACAACAACAACAAAAGTTGACATTTTGGGCAGGTCTCAAATGTAAATTCAGCGTTTAATTCACTGGGAAAAAACCTCCGTCTATTCTGTGCATCGCAACTCATCCGGAAGATATCAGATAATGGGGGAAAAGGGAAAATAAATTGCATTAAAGACCGCTTCTTCAAACGATAATCACATCTGGCTGATTTGCCGACAACGAGCTCCTAATAAAGCGCAGTGATTTGTTGTTGGAATGTCATCATACCGTCGCATGCTTACGACATTCCTTGTGATTATTATTCCGGTGCTGTTTTATTCTTTTTTGTTATTATTTTAGGTGCGACGTTGTAGTTTAGGCACTCCCTCATGTTCACGACTCTCGATCTCAAAGTCTGGTTCTTTCAGTTTCACGACAATAACCCTAAGCTGATCCTATCCCTATCCCTTACCCGATAATGGCAGTGGAAATTTTCAATACGAAAATTTGATAGCGGGTGTTTAAAGTACAACTTAGCCCCCCTTTTAATTTATGTTTTAGCTTATTGATACTTACGCCTTTGAAAACTGAAATGTGAACAATTCAGTCAGATTAATGAAGAAGAAAAAAACACACAAGCAAGCAAACAAACAAACAAACAGCGAGGCTGAGATTGGTTCAAAATAGACCGACAGCAGAAGAAGGAAATCCAGACAAAAGAGACAATATCGGTAGGTGATTCGTGTGTGTGGGTGGTGGTGGTGGTGTGTGTGTGCGTATGTGTGTGCGTGTGTGTGTGTGCGTGTGTGTGTGTGTGTGTGAAGTAAGGAGAGGGCGCCAATGTTTGCCCAGGACCCTAATCAAGTGTCGCCAGAGCCTTGATTTCTCTGTGCCTTCTTTCACTGCATTGCACACGGTGCACATTACTGCCGCCCCACCCCCAACACCACCCACGTCTGTTTTCTCTCCGGTGGAGAATTGCACTGTTTCTAATAATGAACCTCCTCTTTTTTCTCTCCTATGGAAATGTTGTTTGCCTGTGTGCAGAGCCAGAAATGGTATTGCTGTAAACTGCGTTTCCGTAAAGATCCCGCACGTCACGTGTCAAAATCACGGTTTTCACGTGTTTTCCCTCTTATAGCTAGTAAGGAATCTTAAGAAATCTTCCTAGTATAAGAGGGAATGTGACACGGGTGAAAATAGGGTTTTACGCCCTCTTCGGCCTTTCAGCCATGTAGGGTATTTGTAAATATAAAGATGGTGGGAACAATACTGGGGGCAATACCCCGAGGCAGTGCTTAACCAGTAAAGTCCCGATCTTTTTAATACAGATATGCGTAGCAGCAACCACGCCTCGGATAAACCTCATCGGCTATGGGACTGCCACAATGATAGATCAGTGGAATGTGACACGTGATGTGCGGGGCCTTTAAAGACCCACCTCGTCAGGTGCCAAAAGCATGGTTTTCACGTGCTTTCCCTCTTATAGTTGGTAAGAAATCTTGTTTTGACCAGGCTTAACTCCCATACAAATGTTCCCAAATTGAAAACGAAACATCATTTTAAAGAGCAGCTTCAATTTGAAGTTGGGGACATTTGCATGTGGGATACAGCTACCCAGAAAAAAACAAGGGACTTAATCGTGGTGCGTCAGTGTGTCTTTAAGAAATCTTCCAAACATAAGACGGGATGTGACACGTGACGTGTGTGTGTGTGTGTGTGTGTGTGTGTGTGTGTGGGGGGGGTGTCTTTAAAGATCCACCACGTCACGTGTATTTCCTTATCTCCCTCTAAAAGATTTCTTAACATTTCTTACCAGCGATAAGAGGGAAAACACGTGAAAACCGTGATTTTTTCACTCATGGGCGTGGTGGGTCTTTAACACCAGAATCTAGAATGCTGGAGTGATTTGTGTAGAGCCCACAATCATTTTTGTCAGTCCTTTTCAACTACGTTTGTTGAACCTAACCGCCTCTGTTGACACCTTCGAAACTACTGTGGTTCCCCCCCCCCCCCCCCCCCCCCCCCCGATCCAACCACTGACATCGCCTTTTGACGAGGAAAAACAAGTCTCCAGATTTTGTCGCCCGACGACACAAGTGGTAGGTTTGTTCGACAAAAGTAAGTTTCGAAGGTGTCGACAAAATTGGTTGAACGGGGTCAACAAAAGCGGTTGGTCGACAAGAGTGGTTGACTGGACTGTACATCCTCTAAGGTCTGAGGAAAATAAAGACAAGTAGGGGGAAGACGGGGTAAAAAGCGCATGGGCGGGTAAGAAGCCCACCCCAATTATCTCATGAAATAAAGAAAATTTCAGTCAAATTTGCCCATGAGACGAATGCTAGACATTAACGCTCGTCTCATGGGCAAAATGAGACTGAAATTTGCTTCATTTCATGAGATAATTGAGGTGGGCTTCTTACCCGCCCATGCGCTTTTTACCCCGTCTTCCCCTATTCAAACACACACATATGTGTGTGTGTGTGTGTGTGTGTGTGTGTGTGTGTGTGTGTGTGTGTGTGAGCGTGAGTGTGTGTGTGTGTGTGTGTGTGTGTGTGTGTGTGTGTGAGAGAGAGAGAGAGAGAGAGAGAGAGAGAGAGAGAGAGAGAGAGAGAGAGAGAGAGAGAGAGAGAGAGAGAGAGAGAGAGAGAGAGAGAGAGAGAGAGAGAGAGAGAGAGAGAGAGAGAGAGAGAGAGAGAGAGAAAGAAACACACAATGAGTATACATGTGTGAATGAGTGTGTGTGCATGAGTGTGTTGCAAGTGCGCTCGCGCACGCGCGTGTATGTGTATATGTGCGTGTGCGCATGCACGTACGCGCTTGCACAAGCACATGCAGGCATGAATCGTACAATATGTTTTGTTTAGAATACCGGTGCGGTAAGTGTACAATCATGTGCATACACACGTACCCATCTTTCTGTTGCCTCTCTCCATCCACACTGCCAACTCTGTCAATGGATGACAGTCAATTCCAGAACCCACAAAACGTGGGTGGTGCTCCCACGAGACTCCTCTATGGAAATATGGCGGCAAGTAAAGCAAAGATAAAAATGCAAATTCATCGTTTCGCTGTGCATAATTTTGAAACAAAGCAGTGAGTCATCTTCTGCCCGTGATGAACGGGGTTGAAACAACATTAGGCTTATGTCAGCGTGCGGGATGGCTACTCAGCATTGCGCCCCCGTCTGTATGTGCCCCCATCCCTACGCGTCCCCAATTGTGTCTCTATATTATGGGCAGCGATGTAATGCTAAAAAAAAAGAGATGATTTTGACAAAAAAACAGATGCTTGTGGCAAAAGAAAAGACCATCTAACCCTAACCCTATCCCTAATCACGGAAAGAACCAAGAAATAGAGCAGGAGGGTGTAAATCTACATATTTGCCGAGAAATCGATGTACAAAGCCATGCACTTATACTATTTGTTTGCTGGAACCATTCCTTTTTTTGGTTGATAAATTTTAAGTCTATATTATGTTCCTGTCTCTATATGTCCCCGACTCTATGTGTCCACGACGTCTCGTTGTGTCCCTGTCTCCATATGTCCCCGGCTCTATGTGACCACGACGTCTCGTTGTGTCCCTGTTTCTATATGTCCCCGGCTCTATGTGTCCACGACGTCTCGTTGTGTCCCTGTCTCTATATGTCCCCGGCTCTATGTGTCCACGACGTCTCGTTGTGTCCCTGTCTCTATATGTCCCCGGCTCTATGTGTCCACGACGTCTCGTTGTGTCCCCGACTCTATATGTCCCCGACTCTATGTGTCCACGACGTCTCGTTGTGTCCTTGTCTCTATATGTCCCCGGCTCTATGTGTCCACGACGTCTCGTTGTGTCCCTGTCTCTATATGTCCCCGGCTCTATGTGTCCACGACGTCTCGTTGTGTCCTTGTCTCTATATGTCCCCGGCTCTATGTGACCACGACGTCTCGTTGTGTCCCTGTCTCTATATGTCCCCGGCTCTATGTGTCCACGACGTCTCGTTGTGTCCCTGTCTCTATATGTCCCTGTCTCTATATGACCACGACGTCTCGTTGTGTCCCTGACGTCTCGTTGTGTCCCTGTCTCTATATGTCCCCGGCTCTATGTGTCCACGACGTCTCTCTGTGTCCCTGTCCCTGTATGTCCCCGGCTCTATGTGACCACGACGTCTCGTTGTGTCCCTGACGTCTCGTTGTGTCCCTGTCTCTATATGTCCCCGGCTCTATGTGTCCACGACGTCTCGTTGTGTCCCTGACGTCTCGTTGTGTCCCTGTCTCTATATGTCCCTGACTCTATGTGTCCACGACGTCTCGTTGTGTCCCTGTCTCTATATGTCCCCAGCTCTATGTGTCCACGACGTCTCGTTGTGTCCCTGTCTCTATATGTCACGGCTCTATGTGACCACGACGTCTCGTTGTGTCCCTGTCTCTATATGTCCCCGCCTCTATGTGACCACGACGTCTCGTTGTGTCCCTGTCTCTATATGTGTCTCTATATGTCCTCTATGTGACCACGACGTCTCTTTGTGTCCCTGTCTCTATATGTCCCTGTCTCTATGTGACCACGACGTCTCGTTGTGTCCCTGTCTCTATATGTCCCTGTCTCTATATGTCCCCGCCTCTATGTGACCACGACGTCTCGTTGTGTCCCTGTCTCTATATGTCCCTGTCTCTATGTGACCACGACGTCTCGTTGTGTCCCTGTCTCTATATGTCCCTGTCTCTATATGTCCCTGTCTCTATGTGTCCACGACGTCTCTTTGTGTCCCTGTCTCTATATGTCCCTGTTTGTATGTATTCCCGTCCCTGTCATATATTTATCCGTCTGTACATGACACAAAACCTGACCCTAGCAGGCATAGTGTTCCACAGGGTTCTGTTTTATGTCCAATTCTGTTTTCTATAGTATATGTTAATGACTTGCCATGCCATATTGATTGCAATAGTGAAATGCTTGCAGATGATACATCCCTATATGATAGTGATTTTGATCTATTGACGTTATCAACTAAACTACAAGAAAATATTAATAAACTTATCACCTGGATCTATCTAAACCATGTCATCTGCGGACGGCAAAAAAAGAAGAAGTCTTCTTTTCAACCAGTAATGATAGAAAACAGAGTAGTTGAGGAAGTTGATTCACACAAAATGTTAGGCGTAATCATTGACAAAGATTTAACATGGACTGAATAATCATACAGCATCTCTTGGGAAATTTATTTCCCCAAAAATATTTCTGCTAAGCAAAACAAAACATTTCTTAGATACATGTTCATTCACGTAAGTTATGTTTTTAGTGGGCATATTCTTTCAATGATTGACTACGTCTCGTTGTGTCCCTGTCTCTATATGTCCCCAGTCTCTATGTGTCCACGACGTCTCGTTGTGTCCCTGTCTCTATATGTCACGGCTCTATGTGACCACGACGTCTCGTTGTGTCCCTGTCTCTATATGTCCCCGCCTCTATGTGACCACGACGATTGTGTCCCTGTCTCTATGTGTCCCTGTCTCTATATGTCCCCGCCTCTATGTGACCACGACGTCTCGTTGTGTCCCTGTCTCTATATGTCCCTGTCTCTATGTGACCACGACGTCTCGTTGTGTCCCTGTCTCTATATATGTCCCTGTCTCTATATGTCCCCGCCTCTATGTGACCCCGACGTCTCGTTGTGTCCCTGTCTCTATATGTCCCTGTCTCTATGTGACCACGACGTCTCGTTGTGTCCCTGTCTCTATATGTCCCTGTCTCTATATGTCCCTGTCTCTATGTGTCCCGACGTCTCTTTGTGTCCCTGTCTCTATATGTCCCTGTTTGTATGTATTCCCGTCCCTGTCATATATTTATCCGTCTGTACATGACACAAAACCTGACCCTAGCAGGCATAGTGTTCCACAGGGTTCTGTTTTATGTCCAATTCTGTTTTCTATAGTATATGTTAATGACTTGCCATGCCATATTGATTGCAATAGTGAAATGCTTGCAGATGATACATCCCTATATGATAGTGATTTTGATCTATTGACGTTATCAACTAAACTACAAGAAAATATTAATAAACTTATCACCTGGATCTATCTAAACCATGTCATCTGCGGACGGCAAAAAAAGAAGAAGTCTTCTTTTCAACCAGTAATGATAGAAAACAGAGTAGTTGAGGAAGTTGATTCACACAAAATGTTAGGCGTAATCATTGACAAAGATTTAACATGGACTGAATAATCATACAGCATCTCTTGGGAAATTTATTTCCCCAAAAATATTTCTGCTAAGCAAAACAAAACATTTCTTAGATACATGTTCATTCACGTAAGTTATGTTTTTAGTGGGCATATTCTTTCAATGATTGACTACGCATCTAATGTATGGGACAACTGCAACAATACCAATTTAAAACTAATCAATCGTAGGGGAAGACGGGGTAAAAAGTGCATGGGCGGGTAAGAAGCCCACCCCAATTATCTCATGAAATAAAGAAAATGTCTGTCACATTTGCCCATGAGACGAATGCTAGACATTAACGCTCGTCTCATGGGCAAAATGAGACTGAAATTTGCTTCATTTCATGAGATAATTGGGGTGGGCTTCTTACCCGCCCATGCGCTTTTTACCCCGTCTTCCCCTATGTAAAAAAAAAGCTGTCAAATTGATTTTGTTAAAATCTAGCTCACTGACTATCAAAGATTGTAAAGAACTAAACTCATTAACATTACATGACAGATTGTTGTTCAATAAAGCACTACTTATGCACAATGTCGTAAACGGGAATGCTCCGAAAAAGCTTAAAAATTAATTTAAGGTTAATACTCACAGACATAATCATTTGTTATCTTTTCCTAGGCCTAGGAATAACCTCTATAAATCTAGTTTCTTATACTCTGGTGGAACCTTGTGGAACGGCCTGCCTGCTACCTTGAAGAAAATTAAAAAACCATGAACTATTCAAGACAAGGCTTAAACTCCATCTTTCGGATAAGAAACAGTTGGATATGTAATAATTATTCTGTAGAATTGGTCTATAATGTCTCCGAATCCCATTTCCACAAATAGACAAAACAGTAGTGTGTGAGATAAAGATGTGTTAATGTATCTGTGCGTATAAACTTTTGTGCCCCCTTTTCCATTTTGATATGTGGTACAATATGTTGATATTATTTTGTTTTTCGTAAGCTTTCCGCTGTTTACTGTGAATATTTATCTGTTCCAAGTTTCTTTGTTCTATGTACTTAAGCAATATAGTTTGTGTTTTGTGCGTGTGTGTTTGCATTTTGCTTTTGTTAGATGGCTTGATTAAAAAAAAGCATGCATGTTTGCTTATTCAATGTCCATCTTTAAATACAAATTTGACTTGACTTGACCCTAATCCAAACCCTATATTTAATGTGAAACCCAAGTCTCAGCTATCCCTAACCCTAAACCGAAACACAAACCCTATCGGCAATGAAGAGAAAATTGTTGACTGCTGAATCAGGACTCAAACACTGACCTTGACAAATCATATTCCTAAAACTAATGTTTTGTCATCTGGCTCAATATATTTGTTAAAATTGATTTTTGTTTTCTTGCGTTCGTGTGTAAACATGGAATTATGAGTATATAGAATACGTGCATGAATAAAAGTCAAAAAGTGCATTAAAAAGCCGAAAACCTGTTCTGGTGGAGGTGTTATGTTCTCTGTCTGCCTGTCTGTATCTGTTTGTCTTTCTCTCTCTGTCTTTCTCTGTCTTTGTCTGTCTCTGTCTGTCTGTCTCTCTGTCTGTCTCTCTCTCTCTCTCTCTCTCTCTCTCTCTCTCTCTCTCTCTCTCTCTCTCTCTCTCTCTCTCTCTCTCTCTCTCTCTCTCTTTCCCTCTCTCGGTATGTTTAAAATTACAGCTACATGTGATATTCACACGCAAAATGTAATAACAAAACCCACACACTGGAGAAACACATCCAATGCAAACAGTTCTACCCCAAGTTTGCAAATAGATCGAAAATGAGAGCTTCATCTGTGGAATGCATTGTTTTTTTAAAAACACACCCCAATAACGATGTAAAGTGTTGGAAACGATATCAATAAAACAAAAGAACTTATAGCATAGCATACAACTCTGATTTATTCATGCTTTGAAAGCGCCTTACCCCCTAGAGAGAAGCCTTTGTGTTTAATAACACAGATTGAGGCTATTGATTTATAATGAGCCACTGTCGACAAAACAACATGTTTTTAAATACTTAGATTGATTGACAGCATCATGATTGTTTGGAAATTTAATTAAAGGCACAAGACACGCGTCAACAACTCTGGTTGACTTTATTGTGCTTTGTTTGTCCGTAAACACTTATGATCAAAAACGCAATGTAATTTCAAATGTATTCATTGGTGTGTGCCGTTCTGTCTGTCTGTCTGTCTGTATCTCTCTCTCTGTCTCTCTGTCTCTCTCTCTGTCTCTCTCTCTTTCTCTCTCTCTCTCTCTCTCTCTCTCTCTCTCTCTCTCTCTCTCTCTCCCTCTCTCTCTCTCTCTCTCTCTCTCTCTCTCTCTCTCTCTCTCCTTCTCTCTCTCTCTCTCTGGTGTATCTCTCTCTCTCTCTCTCTCTCTCTCTCTCTCTCTCTCTCTCTCTCTCTCTCTCTCTCTCTCTCTCTCTCTCTGTGTGTGTGTGTGTGTGTGTGTATGTGTCTCTCTCTCTATATTTCTCTGTGTGTGTGTGTGTGTGTGTGTGTGTGTCTCTCTCTCTCTCTCTCTCTCTCTCTCTCTCTCTCTCTCTCTCTTTTGCTCTCTCTATCTTGATTTGTGTCTATGTTTTACTGTTATTTACTGAACTTGACATGATCCCCCCCCCCCCCCCCCCCCCCCCCGCCGCTCTCTTGCCATTAGATTGTGTTTGGTAGTAACAATAAAGATATCGAAATGTCAATGTTCTCTCTCTCTCTCTCTCTCTCTCTCTCTCTCTCTCTCTCTCTCTCTCTCTCTCTCTCTCTCTCTCTCTCTCTCTCTCTCTCTCTCTCTCTCTCTCTCTCTCTCTCTCTCTCTCTTGATTTGTGTCTATATTTTACTGTTATTTACTGAACTTGACATGATCCCCCCCCCCGCCCTCTTGCCATTAGATTTTGTTTGGTAGTAACAATAAAAATATGGAATTGTCAATTCTCTCTCTCTCTCGCTGCGGTTAATCAATTGAAACTCTCTATCCCACAGTCTCCTTGGCGGAGGTGTAAACGAATCACACTGTAGTGTGTGGACATTGTAGGATGGCTAGACAGTGAACAGGAAAGAGCATGGCTAATTTCTTGCATTCATTGCATCCGCGAACCGCAAGTTCGGTACGGAAACCCCATCCATAGCTATATGATAACATTCTTGCGGTGTATGTGTTTAAGAGGCTATGCCTAATTAGACGTTAAACCAACCAGAGAGAGAGAGAGAGAGAGAGAGAGAGAGAGAGAGAGAGAGAGAGAGAGAGAGAGAGAGAGAGAGAGAGAGAGAGAGAGAGAGAGAGAGAGAGAGAGAGAGAGAGAGAGAGAGAGAGAGAGAGAGTGTATATGTGTGTGTGTGTGTGTCAGTCTGTCTGTTCGCCCTGTAACTGGTGAACCGGTGCACAGAATCGCTTCACATTTTGTGTGGTGGTGTATCATGGTACACAGACGGTCCCATATAAACATTGTGACCATCCTGACCTGGACCTTGACGCATGACCTTGAAAACCTAAATGTCGTTGAGGGGCCATATCTTGCACACCATTGGACTTACAGACTTCAAACTTGGTGTATATGCGCATTGACTTTTGGTAAGTCTGAATATTGGTTACCGAGGAAGGTCAAGGTCAAGGACATCGGTAGACCTTGAAAGTGGTTAGGGTCTATAAATCAGTGTTTTAGCCATATCTTTCACACGTTTACTTGACAGAACCGTTTTAAATTTTGTGTAGTGGTGTTTCACCTTGAGTAGAAGACACCCAAACATAAATTTTTGGCGTTCTGACTTTAACCTTGAAGCTTGACCTTGAAAACCAAACATTTCTTCTTTAAGCTATATATTTCATCTCCGAGCTGTATCTCATGAACTGGTGTACAGAACCCGTATAAGCATAATATTCTTGGTCAGCATTGCTCAACCTATTCAGATCCTGAATTTTGCAATTTCCAGTGCAAACCTTCGCCAAGGAAGGCTCACAAAACCGAAGCTATATAATTCATGTCTGAGCTGTATCTCATGTTGACAGAAAAACTTCAAGTTTTCTGTGGTGGTGTAACACAGTGCAGGGATGGTCCCATAGAAAATAATAGAAACGTGCTGACCTTCACCTTGAAGTTAGACCTTGAAAACCGTAAGTTCTTCTTGAGGTCATATATTTCACATTGTTGGACTTACAATGTTCAAACTTGCTATAGGAGTGCACTGGCTAAAGGTGATTCCGAATATTAGGAACCAAACAAGGTCAGGGTCAAGGACCTAGACCTTAGAGGTGTCAAATTGGGTTTGGTGCCATATCTTATGCATTTTTGCAGTTACAGGTTTCAAAGTTGGCAGGTTGAGATTGGCCCAACGTCATGTGTGGTGGAAAATATTGATTATGGATTACTGACCTTGACTTTTAAACATCCTCTCTCTCTCTTTTAAAAAAAAGTAGCAGTATTAATATGAGATTGGACATCGTTCATCAATATCAATCAAGAACGTAACGGAAACTTTCTGTACAGTTGTAGTTTAGACACCCACCTCACGATTCTTTCTGTTTTATAGCAATAACCCTAGGCTGATCCTACCCCTATCCATTTCCAAAGAACAGCAAAATGCTGCTTCTTAGTGAACATTTGCAATGCAAACATTTGAGGAGAGAAAAAAAGGGGGGGGGGGGGAGGGGCGCGAGTAACTGCAATCTCAAAGTCTGGTTCTTTCAGTTTTATAGCAACCCCAGGCTAATCCTAGCCCCAATCACTTTCCTGACAACAGCAGAATGTTTTTTCTCAGTTAAAAGTTTTAAGTGCAAAAACATTGATGGGCGAGTAGGGAGGGTCTAATAAAATATTTTGTTCCTGTGATGTGTGACACATACATAACACTTACGTCTTGCGTGATACTTTTGCTGCTACCCTCAACGCCCCACCCCCACCCCCTCCTCTCAGATACACACCAGTCCCTCTCTAAGGTTGTGGCTTTTGCTGCTACAGGGTCAAATCAGCTAGACCGAGGCCTGCAGTTTTTCTGTCTTTCCAAGGTCACATAGGGCCTAATGAGATACGTTCAGAAACAAATTCACCCTTTAGACTTGTCGCCCTCACACATAGTATAGTCCTATTAGTAAGCTACAGGCAAGAACACAAGAACAAGAACAAGAACAAATTTTTTATTGTCGTAAGAAAACCAGAGGTTTTGTGGGACACAAATGGTTAGGAAATATTCATAGAATTTGGCACCATATGGTTACTGTATGGTTGTTCACCATAGTAAAATTGTTATATCAACTTTTAACAACTTATTTATCCCGAACATCGTCATCACCCACATGTTTTACCCTATTATTAAGATGACCTCTCACTGAACCACCTTGACTCTCTTCCCGCCCTTTCTTTGCGCATGTCGGCAACAGATTGTGTTACACTCTATTTTTAGAGTTGTAACTGTACCATTACGTTTGTCGCCTGTGGCTAACTTCTGCAGGCTATTCATGCACTGTCTGGCTCAGTATTCGATCATGACGTCGTTAAACAAGAGGCAAAGCCTGCAAGGCTCACGTCTGATTTTTATTACTATAGCAGGTATGGGAATTCCCATGACAATTCCCATGCCTGTATAGAGAGAATACTGTTATGTAGACACTTGTGCATCTGAAAACAGAATTAATTTTTATTTTACTGTGTAAATTAAAATTATTTCTATGCACCCCTAGGCCTACCCCTTTCTTTAAAATTTAATTATATGTATGCGCATGTAACACAGTGGAGCCCTATTTTTATTTTTGGCAAACAAGTAAAATTGAAAAGCATATTGACCAAGCTTTCAGAAAAAACATAGTGACCAATCCCCCCCCCCCCGCCGGGGTAAGGGGGGGTCTACGGACACCTGTAGTAGGCCTAGTCTTTGCCTGTGGGTCTAAGCCTCTTACTCTTAGAAAATTAATAATTGAAGTTGCGTGATCTGTTACTGTTTTAAACTGATCGTTCATGCGATGAAAACGTGTTCCACATCATCTACATTTCTGTAAGATATTTTATATTAGTCCTAATATTTTATTTTCGTTTCGTTAATTCTCCCCCTCTGCCACAAAGCAAAGGTCAAGGTCACAGCCAGCAAGCTCATCCATGTTTATCTTCCCCTGTACAGTCTTTGCTCGTGGTGATCAATCGTCTAGGACTAACAAAGGATTCGTACGTCGAAGGCAGTGAAATCGACGAACCCTGGATTTTCCGTATATTTTTTTTCAAGACTGAAATGAATGTGGGCTAAATGTTAAGTACGTCGTCTTGATTATGAGGTAAGGCATGGACTCTAGGCCTAGGCCTTGTTGCCGGAAGTGCAGTAGGCTAAGTTGTGCGCAGAGATGATGGGCAAATGAACACGAACAACCGTTACTCAAAGGCGCAAATAAAAGCTAAACAACCGGGCCGTCAACGCACACACTCGGTACATCCATTTGTTACAGAAAATATAAGTTGACGACGTTAAAATGTACCTATTTGTACACACCTGAAGTCTTGTGTTTCTTTTTAAAGAGCGTTTTTGTATATCTAATGGAGAGTCTTCTTTCCAGTATGTATCTCCTACTCGGTACAACACAACAGTTGCAACAAATGATTTTCTTTCTTTTGTTCCTTACCGATGTATCTGACTGCTTTGATCGACATGACTTGAAGGCTCACGTCAAAATCAAGTATCCTGCTAACTTTAACCCTCTATCATCTTATGTTTTTTTGAGAAAATGACAACGTTAAAGTTTCAGTGGAGAGTGAGAGTCTTTAGTTTGAAGAGTGTGACTGAGTCAAGGTTCAAGGTTGCACAACCTTATCTTTATTTTGTTCTTTATCAATGTATCTGACTGCTTTGATCGTCGTGACTTGAAGGCTCACGTCAAAATCAAGTATCCTGCTAACTTTAACCCTCTAACGCCTTATATGTTTAGAGAAAATGACAACGTTAAGGTTTGAGTTAAGGTTAAAGGTCGGGGCCACGGACGCAACACACACACACACACACACACACACACACACACACACACACACACACACACACACACACACACACACACAGACACACAACCGAACATGTACGATACTATAGACTCACTTTGTTTTAAAAAACGACGTGAGCCAACAATCTATTGGTCTAGAATAGGCATGTATGAATAGATGTGTTTGTTCATTGACAAGCTGCTGCCCGTTGAATCTTAGGTACTGAGGTGTAGCGTCAGTGTAAAGCAAGGAAGGTACCGGGGGACATTTTAAAACTCCAGTGCAAACCTCCGCCAGGGCGTAGCTCCCGCGGGGCGTAACTTCTAGTACACTTGTATAGGAAATAAGCGGACGGGATTTCGCATGAGTTTCCGAGTGTAATGTACATACTCCTTCATGTTTCTTACTTCCAGATTGTTCTTTTGCGGATTGGGCCTGGGGTTCTGCACGTGTATGTGTGTGCGTGCCCTTATGCATTATTGGCTTGTACTGTCTACAACATTAGGAACGGTAGGTTCGTTTCTAAAAGTCCATGCTGTGTAAACATTCAACGAAGTAAAACAAAACAAAATAGTGCATGACAGAAAGTATGAGAGAGAGAGAGAGAGAGAGTGTGTGTGTGTGTGTGTGTGTGTGTGTGTGTGTGTGTGTGTGTGTGTGTGTGTGTGTGTGTGTGTGTGTGTGTGTGTGAGAGAGAGAGAGAGAGAGAGAGAGAGAGAGAGAGAGAGAGAGAGAGAGAGAGTCACTCACAGATATGTAGGTAGGAAGTGAAAAGCGTTAAAAAAACAGCTGGGTGTTTTAAAGACCCCCCACGTCACGTGTCACATTCCCTCTTATGCTAGAAAGATTTCTTTGAAAGATTTCTTACCACCTGTAAGAGGGAAAACACGTGAAAACCATGATTTTGACACGTGACGTGGTGGGTCTTTAATGGGTGAAATAAGACCCAACGGTCGGACGTCCCCACTGATGTCTTCCAGATCCATTACAGAATTCAGGCACGAATTATTCATGAGGAGGGGGCGGGTATTCCCGAAAGGGAGTGAGTTAAGCGGAAAGACACGACCACGAGCCACTGATCCCAATGGCCGCCATTTCTTCCTTCCGTCCGCCGTCGGGAGCGGTCTTCTCTGTCATTAATCATGCAAACATTTGTAGTCACGCCATTATTGTTGACCGTTTTAAAAACAAACGAGGGGCTTGCTTTTCCTAACACCCCCACCCCCCTCCCCCACCCTCCATCACACACCAGTAGAGTGGCACAGTGGTAGCGCGTTCGCTTCGTGTCAAGTAAACCCGAGTTCGAACCTGGGTACAGGGGATTTTTCCTCTCACTTTGCACTAGGCCTTGCGGTCTGAACGTGGAGTCTTTCGGATGAGACGATAAACCGAGGTCCCGTGTGCTCATGCACTTAGCACACGTGAAACCCAGTGGCAACGAAAAAGTTGTCATTTGGTCCAAATTTACCCCCCTCCCTTCCTTCCTCATCAGTCACACAAAAATTGCATGCAAAAAATTAAATTTAAAAAAATGGGTGGCGCGCCTCTGGCTGCGACGCGCTCTCCAGGTGGGAGCAACCCGAATTTTACAGAGACGCCTCTGTGACTATAATGTACCTAACCTAACCTAACCTAACTTAACCATAGGCCACGTTCTCGCCACGTCCTCCACGATCAGCAAGAACGTGACAGAACGTAGCATGGTCGTGGCGTAGCGTACAGTAATCGGGTGTTACGTGATACTGAAGAGCGTGGTGGGGTCTTGGTAGGAGTGTGGAGAGCGTGGTAGGCTGCGTTCTCGCATGGATGCTATATTTAGAGGAGGATCAACACTTTTCTCCAACCATGCAACTCCCGTTGCGCATGTGCGGAGCTCACAGTTGCGTGACCAACATCCGGTATTGAGAAAAGTTGTAGGCCTATGCTTGTGTGTGTGTGTGTGTGTGTGTGTGTGTGTGTGTGTGTGTGTGTGTGTGTGTGTGTGTGTGTGTGAGAGAGAGAGAGAGAGAGAGAGAGAGAGAGAGAGAGAGAGAGAGAGAGAGAGAGAGAGAGAGTGTGTAATGTAGTGTACATGGTTCTCGCTACGCGCATGTTAGAACATGCTCAGAACACGCGTGGCGAGGATGTGGTGGGGAAAAAAGCGTGAAGGTATCGTATTGAGAACGTAGTGGTTGCGTGGTGAGTGCGTGGGTGGACAGCCTATAGTGGCAGGGATCTAAGAACGTAGCAGCAACGTAGAACCCGCGTCAAGAGCGTGTGGCTCGATCTACAATTTTTCAGCTGTGGGTATCCACTCTTCAGATCCTAGTGAGATCGTGGTTGCAATCGTGGTTGGGGGGGCCACGACCAGGCCACGTTCTCTAGAAATTTAACTCGCAGTGTTCGCAGTGAGGACGCAGTGTGGTCTTCGTGAATTGATCATGTATGTGTGTTAGCAGCCTTACCTACTTACCTCCCACTCCTTTTGTCTTGAACGAGTTGTCTGAAAGGATGCATAGGTATAGTAATGATGACTATGGCTAAGTGTAAACTACCCTCTCTCCCACGCAATTCCAACTCTTGTGTGTGTGTGTGTGTGTGTGTGTGTGTGTGTGTGTGTGTGTGTGTGTGTGTGTGTGTGTGTGTGTGTGTGTGTGTGTGTATGTGTGTGTGTGAGTGTGTGTGTGTGTGTGTGTGTGTGTGTGTGTGTGTGTATGTTTGTGTGTGTGTGAGTGAGTGTGTGTGTGTGTGTGTGAGTGTGTGTGCATGTGTGTGTGCATATGTGTGTATATGTGTGTGTGTATGTGTGTGTATGTGTATATATGTGTGTGTGTGTGTGCGTGTGTGCGTGTGCGTGCGTGCGTGCGTGTGTGCGTGTGTGTGTGTGTGTGTGTGTGTGTGTGTGTGTGTGTGTGTGTGTGACTAACTTCTCTCCCTTTACTGAAGAATTTGACAACACTCCTTTTGAAAACAAAATTGATGTTTGGTTTGTTTGTTGTTTGTTCCATACTAAATGTTTTTGAAGTAAAAACCCCAAAACAAACAATCCACATAAATATCTGCTACTTGTCTTCAGCCCGCGAGTAGGCCTATTTCTGTTAATGAACTTCATTCAAAACTGATTCACTTCCGTACAGAGTTCAGATGGCTCTCTGTCCTTCGCCCCTCCCCTCTTCTATAATTATAAGACTTTCTTTTTTTTGTTCCTTTGCTGATCTGGACTATTATGCATATTTGTCTTAAAGTGGCACCCTGACGGATGAGTTTTTGCAAGAAACACGTCCAGATCAGCAGGAAAACACCCTTTACAGAGATCACAACACTCACTTTGCTCTGTTTTCCTAGAAATCAAACCGTCAAATCGGCGATTCCTCCTTGGCGGAGGTGCTGGAAGTCAAATTCTTTCACTCAAAGAGAAGGCGTTTGCCGTCTCTTTTTGAATGGCCGCCTGTGTTTAGACCAAATCGTTTGCACGAACTTTTGGCAATATAATCCTTTAATTTTTTTTTTATACAGGTTATCTAAAAGAGTTTCGCTCACAACAAAGGAAATAGCTCCTTTTTTTTTTTTTTTTTTTTTTTTTTTTACTGCACTACAAAGAAAGAAAACTCTTCAACCACAATGAGTGACCTCCACCCACCCCATCCAAAATGGCTACTCTCTCCGGCATCTCCGCCAAGGAAAAATCGCCGTTTTTACGGTTTAATTTATAAGAAACCAGAGCAAAGTGAGTATGAAAAGACTGTCTTACTGGTGATCTCGACGTGCTTCTTGCAAAACCTCATCCGTCCGAGTCCACCTTTAAGAGTAAATGTATCCATCCTTCTGTTATTAGTGTCGCTCCTAAATTCGTTGCAGTTGTTATTTACACCGTCTCTTACAATTGAACCAGCTGTCGCTAGAATTTGCCTGTATTTTTTGGCAATTCTTGAAAAAAGATAGAAGAAATTTGCATAATTTACCTGACATTGATGCATTATCGACCTTGACATTACTGAAATGATATTGTAATCCATCTGTAAAAACCTGACTCAGGACAAGCTATGGCAGAACATAAAATTATCACATAGTAAGAACACAATTGAGCAACTTCCTACGTTGTAGTTTAATAATAATGATAACAAAAGAAATAGTTACATATACAGTGAATCTAACAGTAGAACGGAACCAACACATTAGGTTTCTCATAGAGCATCTTACACTGAAAGAAGATAATATAACTTCTTCTGACGTGGCAGTGAATTAAAGAACAATTTCAGCACGAGCAACACATAAAGAAGGTTTCGGAAAACAAGAAACTTTGGTCTATTTTGTCTGCGTCGTGTGGTGGTTGGCCTATGAAAAAAATGTGATGAAGAATTAGTGTACATAGCCTAATATTCTTACCAAAATGTCCAATTTGATTGAAAAAAGGCTGAGGACTTCCCAGCACTGAATAAAGTTAACGATCGATAAGCGTTCAGTGAGTGACACTCACAACTTGTTTCTTTCTACAATATTGGTCTGTGTTAGTATCAAGGCTGAGAGCGCCCTACAAAGCCTTTCATCGCCAGTGTAGCCGCTCGGCACCACACTGATTTATCATCCATGTTCCTCCTGCCTGTTTTCAAACAAAATCTTCTAAATAATTTTTCTCCTTAGAGCTCCTCCGAAATCGGAATGTGTCTGCTGTACGCAGCGGGGAGACCAGTACAAACTGAAAACCGGAAACATACGTACCTTATCCATTATGGCCATATGGCCTGGGAACGCATAAGAAGAAGAAGAAGAAGAAGAACACCCATGTCACTAAAACGCATTTCACCAGGGTCTGTTATACAATGACTTTTTCTTCTTAATGTTAGGAAATAAGGATAGGCCTAATGTTACACATGCCAAGAAGGAATCCCCAGCATTGCAAACAAAACTTTTCTATTCCCAGGTGAGATTGATGTAAAATATAAGCTAACAAAATCGCTAGAGTTGAAAGGGTTTTAAGACTATTCTTCAGAAAGGCGCCAAGATGTCCACACTACGCCAATGGGTCACCGCGAATGAAGGGCTGAAGATGGTAGTATGTGGTAGTATTTGCATAAAGATCGAAGATTTTATTGTACAAAGGTCAAACAGTTTGTAGTCATCTACCGTCATACGCACCGACCTTTAGTGACCTTTCTGCAACGTCTTTAGTTTTCCAATTACCATTGTTTACTGACCTTCTTTTATTCTAGCACATCATCTTAATACACAAAATACTTCCACACTTTATTTTAGGTCAATTGATGGATTTTGTTTAAAATCAGGATTTCTTTCTCTCTCCCTCTCCTAAACATTTGTGAGGCATGATTCTCGTGAAATAATACTGTCCAAAAATGAATCCGGCGAAATCCGACTAGTTTCCTTCACTATCATGCGTTGTTCCCCCATACACGAATCTGACGAAATAGGTGAAGACGGGGTAAAAAGCCCATGGGCGGGTAAGAAGCCCATGCCAGTTATCTCATGAAATAAAGAAAATGTCATTCAAATTTGCCCATGAGACGAATGGTAAACATTAACACTCGTCTCGTGGGCAAAATGTGACTGAAATGTGCTTTATTTCATGAGATAATTGGCATGGACTTCTTACCCGCCCATGGGCTTTTTACCCCGTCTTCCCCTATCAGTGTTTTTGTAATCAGATACTTCATCAGATTGGTGTATTGGGAATATCGTGAACGAAAATGGAAGGATTTTTGGTCAGAATCATTTAGACAGTAGTATTTCACCAGAACCATGCCTCACAGCCGTCGTCACAGTTGGAGAGTCGTACAATGGAAATAGGACGTGTGTCTGCCCTTTTTACACTGCTGGGGGGGGGGGGGGGGGGGGACACAAGAGAGGGGAGTTTGGAACATTGAACAAAAAAGTTAAGTGACACCTGTTCATTATTCATACTTTGGTTTAAAAGTATCCACTATCCTGAAAATAATCAGTATTTTTTTAAAAATATGTAAACATTTATGACTGGGATTACGTTGATATGGCTTGTCGTTCTGTGACTCTGACACCGTGTGAAGCATCTGCAAGGTCTAAGGAATCATTGTACACAGTTTCATTAAGATCGGTTCAATGGTTTAGGCGCTAGGAACGGGAACACATTTTGGTCACACACACACACACACACACACACACACGCGCACGCACGCACGCACACACACACACACACACACACACACACACACACACACACACACACACACACACACATGTGTCCGGTTTCAGCACTACCCGCTGTATTCAGCCGCCACATTCCCATTCCGGATGAGCTCATAGGAAAGCATTATTTAGAACATTTGTTTTGTAAAAAAGGCAGAAGGTCAAACTAAGGCAGAATAATAGCACATGACAGTAAGAAAAGGAAAAGGCAGAGTCAAAGTTGCAAGCACAGAACTTCCAGAAGGTGATTGAACTATTTATAACGAAAGATCTCCCGGTACCCCCGCGGGGGTGTGGGTTGGGGAGGTGGGGTACACCCAAATTACAACTTTCAAAAACCCGCCGGTCCCTTTAACGTTGATCTGAACGCACCAGTACTGGAAGGCAAGGTATCTAGAAGAACACACACACACACACACACACACAAAAGGAGGACAAAACTTAGTCATTATATTCTTTTTGCTGAACGATGACGATGAGAATCTAGATGACAAAAGACCGTGTCAGGGCTGTCCATTTCAGTCGTGGAAAAAACCCAGAAGCAAGTTGTGGGCGAATATTTACATACACAGTGGCTAGAGGTACGTCATTCTTGCAACACTCAGACCATGCTCAGGGATAGTAACTCTTCCTAGTCGAATGTTTCGTCAACAAATGCATTTTCTTATTTCGTATATTTTACGCATCTTGGTAAGGAATAGGGTTAGGAACATGTCAGAGTTAATGTTATTTTTAAAAAAAAGACATTTGCGCACGATTTATGCGTCCCGTGATTGAGCGCCGTATCCGTAGCCTGGAGAATTTGAGATACGGGCGCGTACCTCCAGCCTCTGCCATTTATTATCTTTGTTTTGAGTAGAAATTAAGTTGAGTGAATTTCACAGCATGTTCCATTTGACCACAT
>CM065690.1:39786030-39788530 GCA_017654935.2 Phymorhynchus buccinoides
AGCCAGTATTGTTCCCACCATCTTTGTATTTACAAATGTCCCATATGTGTCTATGACCGAGAGGACGTAAAACACCATTTTTCATTCTGTTATCTGAAGTCCTTATTTTTTTAGGAGGTATGAATAGGCCTAATGTTATACATGTCACAGAAAATTCACAATATTGCAGATATATGTTTTCTCTATCCAGTTAAGCTTAATGGGTTTTTTTGTGCTGAAAAATGGCTGGCGGCGAAAGGGTTAAAGAAGGAAACGTCATAAAAAAAAGCTTGCTGACTTTGAGCATACTTTCAAGAATGAAGAGCACTAATGTCAAAGACACTGTAATTGGGAATAAGACAGACAACTGGAGAGTTACGGCGAGCCGGGCTGATATGGTTATTGTTCGTGATCCCATTAACGATGGCGGTACTATGCAAATACTGGAATTTGAATCGACGTCTTGTTTAATTACCAGATTCAAATTTGAGTGCTTGTGCAAACCTTTTTCTGTTTTCCTGAAGACAAAGAAGGGTAAGGCAGCTGCAAATACGGCCAGAAAATATATGAAACAGTAGCAACCAGTGTTAGATTACTGCTGATGGTCATGGTTCAAGGGGGGCATAATCAGGGTTTCTGTCCTCACTAATCATGTAGGGGGAAATGGCCGCTTGTCTGTCTTATTCCCATTACAGTGTCTTTGCTAATATAGAACAAGCTTAACTAACAAACGTGCTTCAGGTCAATCAGAATAAGATTTTTTAAGTCACGCGAATCAGTTAAAGCTCAGAATGTGGTCGATTGAGTCAAGTAAGATTAGATTATAAGTCCACTGAGTTAGCAAAGCTTTGCCTACTTCACTCAAGATATTGGGCTCACGACCCAAATCATCCAGGACAACAAGGCAACATTGACCTTGAACCCAAGGGCACCAGCAATTGTTTCTGATACCATCTTGATGAAAAGAGAGACAAAAGTAACTGTTTTGAAACATATCTTTAGCCCAGCATGTGTCTGAATATTGCAATTTATATTGTGTAACAATATCATTGCAGATCAATTCAGTTACTAGATCTTATGCAGTTCACTCCCCATGGGGATACCGCGGAGTCTTTCGTAAAAATAGTTCCCCCACCTTCTGGAAGTTCTGTGCTTGTAACTTTCCCTAATCCGCCACTATCATTTACTCTGCCTTTTCCCTTTGCTTTCTGTCATCTACTATCTTTCTGACTTATTGGCCCATTCTCCTGCCTTAAAAAACCCAAATCTTCCAAATCGGAATGTGTCGACTGTACGCAGCGGGGTGACCAGTGAAAACTGAAAACCGGACGCATACGTACCTTACCCATTATGGCTATATGGCCTGGGAACACAAAAGAAGAAAATGCAGTTCAAAAGTTGCTTGAAATCGATTGAGCGTAAATGTACTTCGTTCACCGTGTGTCTTCATGTCAGTAAGATGTCACAACCCTTGTGAAGGCGGTGCTGAAAGGAACATTGTTTCTGTCGCCGACATTCCAGCACAACACACAGAACAATCTCTCTTACTCCCCACCCCCCATCCTCATAACCACCTTCAACACTTTCGCATCACTTCCCTTTCAGCCGCACCAAGCTTTTCCTTTTGGACAAACACACAACCTGCCTTGCCTGTCTTGATTCCCGGAACTGTTGTTTTCGCATGCGCAGAGACAAAGCCTTCAACTGGATGTAACCTTTAGACCTCCAAAGAGAGAGCGTGTTTGCCCCCCCCCCCCCAGATGTGTGGGCGTGGGTGGACGTGTGTGTGTGTTTGTGGTTGTGTGGGAGGCATGTCAGAAGTGTGTGTGTTTGTGCCTGAGGGAGATTAAACGTTCGACACGGATGACTGCGTGTCCAGTGTTCAATAACATCGTCGTCATTGATTTCAGTTTGACTGTCTTGTTGCCAGATCGTGCCTTGATTGATATCTGGTGACAGTCTCTTTCCTTTCTCTTTCTCTGCTTAGTCCATGGCCACTGACCCCGGCAACATCGTCGTCGTCGTCGTCATCATCATCATCATCATCATCATCATCATCATCATCATCATCATCATCATCATCACCATCATCATCATCATCATCACCACCAACATCATCACCATCATGACCATGACCATGACCAATATCATTATTATCATCAACATTATTCCCATCATCACCACCACTACCTTCATCATCATTACCAATCCTCCTCCTCGTCGTCGTCGTCGTCGTCGTCGTCATCATCATCATCATCATCATCATCATCATTATCATCATCATTTTCTTCTTGTTCATCTTCTTCTTCTTTTCTTCTTCGTATTCTTTTTAGTGACGCACATAAAGCTGCTTACCGTAGTTTAATGAGTCCTTTAACAGGGTCACTGATTTCCCCCCATCTCATCATTACAACAAATGTATAATGAACAGTAATGTGCTTAACGAAGTACTTCATTTTCAACAAGTAACTTTGCCTGCAACAAACCACACATTATTGAACGCATTCTTCTCTCCTTTATT
>CM065690.1:39798530-39801030 GCA_017654935.2 Phymorhynchus buccinoides
CTCTCTCTCTCTCTCTCTCTCTCTCTCTCTCTCTCTCTCTCTTTCTTTCTGTATGCATATATGCGTGTAAGCTTATGCGCGCGCGTGTGCATGCACACACACACACACACACACACACACACACACACACACACACACACACACACACACACACACACACACACACACACACACACACACACACACACACACACACACACACACACACACACACACACACACACACACACACACACACACACCACACACACACACACACACACACACACACACACACACACACACACACACACACACACACACACACACACACACACACACACACACACACACACACACACACACACACACACACACACACACACACACACACACACACACACACACACACACACACACACACACACACACACACACACACACACACACACACACACACACACACACACACACACACACACACACACACACACACACACACACACACACACACACACACACACACACACACACACACACACACACACACACACACACACACACACACACACACACACACACACGCATAGAGGTAGAGAGAGAGAGAGTGATAAAGATTTGAGAGGACACAGACAGATTCAAAATGTTGCTCCATACAAACAGACACCAGAACAGATTAGAAGATAAAGAATGCGAGAAACTGTTAAGAAAGAAAAGGACAGACATACACCAGCAAGAATTAGCAGAAAAACATGACTATCTTAATCAATAGGCAAACTCTAGGCCGGATAAGTAGAAGAATCCGAAATAGAGAAATTAATGTGTTACGCCCAATCCGTGAAATTGCTTATTTCATGAAATGGGCAAACTATTCATGAAATGGACAATGTATATCACATTTTTGAATCCCATTCACACAGGTATTGATTAAGACTGATTCAATGGTATCACATTTTTCTACATTGTATTTGCACACAAAATGCACACCAGCTGTTGTTCTAAGTTTGATTCCATAAAGGTAAGCGATGGTCGTGTTTTTTTTCGTTTGTTTGTTTGTCTGGTTTTTTTGTTTAACCGGATCAAGGAAATACTCTGAAAGAACATCATGTTTTAGCGCTTCTACTAGTGCCAAGCATTTTCTATTCTTTGTAACCTTCTCTACCAAGTAATTTTTCAAGAGAACTAAAAACGATCACATACTTTACAAAATGCGTTAAATTAATGGAAATGCACTGATATAATATAAGCTATAGAAATAAACAACCACGTGAAAGATGTTTACCTGCGCCCACCTACTGGCAATGACGTAATATATAGACAACGCCACGGCGCACATGTGAGCCTGAGGCAGTAAAAGAGTTAATCAGTACATAGCTGAAATGTGTTTTTGGTTGTAGAGGCGATCCTTTGTCCAGGGTACACCCCCACCTTCTCGCGCAAGATGACTTCAGGACAGTTGGCGCTGGGGATGGGTCCCTAGAGACTAGCCTAACCCTAAGGCTGTAGCATTGAGGCCTTTTCACCGCAGAGCCGCAGAGTCAGTGTAGCCATCAAGGCTGTAACTGAGAATGGAACTCAAAGATTGCAGCACAAAAAGTAATTGTCAGTCTTGAGACGAACAGAGGTTTGCGCTCTCTGAGAGTTTTATACTTTTTCAAATTTTTCCCTCTCTATCTATCACTTAAAAAACCGCACTTTTCTTTAAAAAAAAATTACGAGTGCATTACTGGTTTTCACTCCTACCATTTAACCTTTCAATAATAGATGGAATGCGAATCTGTTACTGCCATTTGTATTGAGCCTGAGCCATCAATGGATTCATCTACATGGTACAAAATACTGTGTTGGCCTTTCCACGACTCACCCATCTCCGCTGTTATCAGGGCAATGAGCGCTTCTGGCAACAAACTGGAGATCACTCTCCCGGATTATACTAATCCCCTTTGTCAAATAAAGCGGTAAATGTATGTTTACTGCACGCGATCGATAGAGAGCGACGCAGAGAGAAAGAGAGCGAGCGAGTTTCGCGGTTCTAGAAAGAGCATCCAAATGGAACGCCACCAGTTGCCAAGGGTTACGGACGATAACTCCATCTAAAGTTCACGTTGACGTAACTGATAGATCAATGTGGATGTCATTTGATAAGTGCTATTGTCCGTTTTTGACACGACGGGGAGTTGCGAGAAAAGTGGTGGGAGTTAACGAGATAATGTGGCATCGATTTCAATGTTCAGTGGATCATGGACATTAGTGTCCATTTGACTTTTGGAGTAGGAGGTATGAAACTGGGGGGTAGCCCTGTCGAGTGCGAGCCCAGTTTGAGACGTGTGTATGTTGCACGTGCATGTGTGTGTGTGTGTGTGTGTGTGTGTGTGTGTGTGCGTGTGCGTGTGTGCGTGCGTGTGCGTGTGCGCGTGCGTGCGCGCGTGTGTGTGTGTGACTGGTGTGTCTGTGTGTGTGTGTGTGTGTGTGTGTGTGTGTGTGTGTGTGTGTGTGTGTGTGTGTGTGTGTGTGTGTGTGT
>CM065690.1:39808530-39816030 GCA_017654935.2 Phymorhynchus buccinoides
CTCTCTCTCTCCCTCTCCCCCCCCCCCTCTCTCTCTCTCCCTCTCTCTCTCTCTTTCTCTCTCTCTCTCTCTCTCTCTCTCTCTCTCTCTCTCTCTCTCTCTCTCTCCGTTTCTTTCACCCCCCCACCCCCATCATCCTCTCTAGGTGCTAGATGACTTACTTTGACATATAAATTACGTCCCCAGTGGGACTCGGCGGTCACGGTGGAATCTAAAATCTGATAAAAGCACACAACACAAAATGAGAATCTATTCTCGTGAAATCGTTTCCAGGGTAAAAGGAGAGAGAGAGAGAGAGAGAGAGAGAGAGAGAGAGAGAGAGAGAGAGAGAGAGAGAGAGAGAGAGAGAGAGAGAGAGAGAGAGAGAGAGAGAGAGAGAGAGAGAGAGAGAGAGAGACAGAGACAGAGACAGAGACAGAGAGAGACTGGGTTGTGGAGGGGAGAGATAGCTGTTCGGTCTCAAACACTCTCTCTCTCTCTCTCTCTCTCTCTCTCTCTCTCTCTCTCTCTGATTCCATCATTTTATATGAATTTGATTTCCCCCCAATTTGTATTTATTATATTTTTGTCCTGAGGGCCGGATATAAAAACAACGGGTTTGTGTTTGTTCTGCGTTTCCTTCAATAGTAATTATACTATTTTAAAACAAAACTTCGTGCGTTTGTTCCTTCTTTCTCTCTCTTCGGACAGGGGAGACAAAATTGGTCGCACGTAATGCTGCCAACTTTACACGCTTTCAAACGAACTGTTTATGACGAAATCGGAAGGACGGCCATGTTGTGAAAGGCATGCTGGAAAGGCGCCAAATAGTGATGTGACAATAAATTAATAATGAGCCGAGAATGACAGATTTTTTCAACATCACTGCTTGTGAGGGAAAATATTAAAATGCAAGAGTCAAAAGATGAAC
Source organism: Phymorhynchus buccinoides (assembly GCA_017654935.2). Lineage (NCBI taxonomy): Eukaryota > Metazoa > Mollusca > Gastropoda > Neogastropoda > Raphitomidae > Phymorhynchus > Phymorhynchus buccinoides. The sequence continues at coordinate 39,809,441 of CM065690.1, forward strand.
ACGAGGAATAGAACACGTGGAATAGAAGAGTGACTAAAAATACATAAAGCATCATGGTTTATATTTTTAATTTGAGAATCAAGTCCCATTGCATACATGTTTGTAAGCTTACTTCCAGTTCTGTAAGAACAGGAGTACATTGGAATGGGAACAAGGGCCTGTATATTTCTCTGTCTGTATGTATGTAAGTGTGCGTACGCGCGCATGTGTTTGATCAAAAGATGTTCCACTTAACAGCATCTAAATCACTGAACCAATCTAATCTTAGCGAAACTGGACGAAGGTGAGATTAGCGTTCAATCGGTCGTAGACCCTTATGGATGATATTCTTGAAGACAGCAGGGTCTTCCCGGGGATAGGAGACGATGCGATGGCGATGAGACAGTGACTCTGGACGTGGCAAGGTACTGTGTCGTTTGGACGGGTGTCCAAGTCTGGGCTTTCTCCTTCTCCTTGATGCTTAGGGTGGAATCAGCATCGTCGTCGCGGGGCAGAGATGGTAAAGCATTGTGAGACCCCCCGTAGGTTGTCGATCTCAACTTCCGCATTTCTTGTCCAAGGCTGCTGGCTGCTAACCCCTCTCCCAAAGGCCGTGTCCTCAGGACCACCGGGCAACCTTCTCCATACCGGGACGCTGGTGTCGTCGACACACGACGGGAGACACACCTCAAGTCGAACCGTCTCTGCAGGCGGATGCGATTCCCCCTAGTGAAGCCCTACCCTCCGGTGTACCCGGAGGGCCACTGGGCATCGACAGCTGCAGAGATAATCCAAGTCACCGTACGTCGCCCCGACCGTATGCCAAGTCAGCCAACATCCATGGTGAGGGAGGATGTGACTGCGCTGCCCTTTCTGACGAAATTGGGGGGGGGTGGGGGGGGGGGTGGGGTGGGGGGGGGGGGGGTGATGAGATTAGCGTCCAATCGGTCAGAGACCCTTATGGACGGTATTCCTAACGAAACTGGTTGACTGGAGGTTTTACGTCCTCATGGCGGAAAGCTGTTAGGGTAAAACAAAGATACTAAGGCTTTACGCCCTCTTCGGCCTTTCGGCCATGTGGGTACAAAAGATACTGAAGAAGAAGAAAAGTTTTGTTTTACGTCCTCTCGGAATTAACCATGTGGGACATTTCTTTTAGATCAAGTTAAACTTTTATTTAAATATAGTTGAAGACAAAAATATACTGGGCAAAATGGTTCCTTAAGTACTGAAGTTGCGGACCGCGTTATCAAATTTACCAACCGGCAAGCCATATCAATGTAGTCCCAGTTAATCTGATTTGAATGTTGCATGGATGGATTTAAACTACGATAGGTACAGCGAAAAAAAAAAATTCGCCTAAGGAATTTGTTTTGCAAAATAGTTATTCACTCAGTATTGCTATACCTATACAGGACATTTTAACACAGAAAACTACAACAGTCGAAACTTGTCTCCTTTGACTTTCATTAGTGACTGAGAGTACACTTTATATGGCTCTGCCATCTTTTATTTATTTTTATTCTTTGCCTTTTTCGTTCCCTCCACAGTTCCTTTCCATTCGCTGCAGAGACAATATTGTTCGACACTCTGGTGCAACAGACTAGCAGTTCACACTAACTTTGCTTTGTTTTTAAGGAAGAGATCTTGATGAGATTAACTTCCCATCATCAGCTCCAGGAATTGCTGCTTTGCATACTCTGATGTATATACACGCACACTTACACGCGCGCGCGTTCACACAGACACAGACAGAGACACATATGCACACATAGAGACCCACCCACGCACACTCACACGTACATACGCACGCACGCACGCGAGACACATATGCACACATTGAGACCCACCCACGCACACGCACACGCACGCACGCAAACACGCGCGCACACGCATGCACGCACACACATGTATAAGTGATGGAGATAAAAGCTGCAATATGAATCATTTGTCAAGCCAACAGTGGTTTTAGTTTTGAACCATTATCTTGATTGTTTTGTGCATACATTTGCTTTAATGTGCGTGTGTGAGTGTGTGTGTGTGTGTGTGTGTGTGTGTGTGTGTGTGTGTGTATGTGTGTGTGTGTGTGTGTGTGTGTGTGTGTGTGTGTGTGTGTGTGTGTGTGTGTGTGTGTGTGTGTGTGTGTGTGTGTGTGTGTGTGTGTGTGTGTGTGTGTGTGTGTGTGTGTGTGTGTGTGTGTGTGTGTGTGTGTGTGTGTGTGTGTGTGTGTGTGTGTGTGTGTGTGTGTGTGTGTGTGTGAGTGTGTGTGTGTGTGTGTGTGTGTGTGTGTGTGTGTGTGTGTGTGTGTGTGTGAGTGTGTGTGTGTGTGTGTGTGTGTGTGTGTGTGTGTGTGTGTGTGTGTCGTACGTGTGTGCATGCGTGCGTGCATTTGTGATGGCATGCACACGCGCGCGCATAATTATGTGTTTGGGGTGTATCTTTGTTTTCTATGACTTTCCAAAAAGCAAATGGTGTAATAAAAACGACGACGACGACGACGATAGTGAGGAGGAGGAGGAGGAGGAGGAAGAGGGACAGAATGATGAGGAGGTGGAAGAGAAGGAGGACTAAAAATGAGGACGACAGAGAGGAGGTGAAGGGGGAAAAAAGAGGAAAATATTTATGCTTCTGCAGCTTCATCTCTTATTGTCGTTTGTAAGAAACTGGGTGTGAGAATTGGTAAATTCGGTTGACTGGTAAACTGGCTGATTTCTGCATTGAAAACCGACGCAGTATGTAAACAGGTAAGTTGATTCCTAAGACGCGTAGTTTAGTCAACCCCTTCGTGTTTACGACCCTCAATCTCAAAGTCTGCCTCTTTCATTTTTATGCAGGTTAAGGAAAACAATCCTAGGCTGATCCTAACCCTAACCCTTTCCCCGAAATGGCAGTATGTTGCTTCTCAGTGAATTGTTTTCAATGCGAAAATTCGAAAGGGAGGGGGGTGGGGGTGCTACAGTACATGTTTGCCTGCTTTTTCCCAATGTGTTTAGATATTTAGAGCTATCACAACTTGTAAACAGGTGTGCACGCGCGTTTGTAAAACCATCATTAAAGGTCTGTGTACACGCTAACACTATTCACAAGATATTTCTATTTTCCCATGGCAACACGGTGAGCGGCAAGTTTTATTTTGAGTGGGCTAACACTGTTTTTGCCATGGAGAAATATAAATATATTGTGAATAATGTTAACGTGTACACAGACCTTAATCACTGCACGTTAATTTAACTTTAATCATTTCCTTTGATTTCTTTTTATGATTCTAAAATCCAGCAGTTTTTTTGCTTTTATGCCAAAAAGACAGATTTAGGATTAAAAACACAACAACAAGGGCGATGTAAAATGATAATAATCATAATAAAAACGTAATTGAAATTGATATAATTGATAATATTTTTTGGAAACATTATATCTCATGAATGAAAAAAGCTTTGAACAAAATTGTGGAAAAAGAAATAGAATGTTTCACAGAAAGAAATGGAAGAAAAGGACAGAAGAAAGAAAGAATAAAAGAAAGAAAGAAAATGAGAGAGAAAGAAAGAAAGAAAGAAAAAAAAAAAAAAAAGAAAGGAAGAAAGAACGGAGGAAAGAAAGAAAATGAGAGAAACCCCATGATAGTGTAGAGTGGCACAGTGGTAGCGCGTTCGCTTCGTGTCAAGTAAACCCGAGTTCGAACCTGGGTACAGGGGATTTTTCCTCTCACTTTGCACTAGGCCTTACGGTCTGAACATGGAGTCTTTCGGATGAGACGATAAACCGAGGTCCCGTGTGCCCATGCACTTAGCATTTGTTAAACCCAGTGGCAACGAAAAAGTTGTCATTTGGTCAAAATTGACCCCCCTCCCTTCCTCCCTCATCAGTCACACAAAAATCGCATGCAAAATTTTGTTAACAAAATTGGGTGGCGCGCCTCTGGCTGCGATGCACTCTCCAGGTGGGAGCAACCCGAATTTCACAGAGACGCCTCTGTGACTATAAAGTACCTAATACCCTAATATTAAAAATGAAGAGCCGATTGTTACTGTCTCACAGGAAACCTTCCAAAAAACACCACCCTTTAGCCTACATTTTATTTTCACTAGAATACAAAATTAATTATGTTAAGAATAACTAATGACAAAATCAATGATTTATCTCAAAGAAAACTTTAAAAAGATCAAGCTTCTGTTATCCCCCCGTGGGGATACCGGGGGAGGTTTTTTGGTACAAATAGTTCCCCACCTTCTGGAAGTTCTGTGTTTGTAACTTGCTCTAATCTGTCACTCTCTTTGACTCTGCCTTTTCACTTTGCTTAATGTCATCTACTATCTTTCTGCCTTATTGGTCCATTCTCCTGCCTTTTGTTTTTCGAGAAACACTTACAAAGATTCTCTCCAGCGGAAGACGGACATGCTGGGCCTAACTATTTCTAAGCTTGGTGCAGCTAACGGCAGCATGACTAACCTGCGCTCATATGACAGGAGACTGTCTGAGCGATCGTAGTAGAAGAACACACTTCTGCAATGTTTGCTTTTAAAGACGTCCACAGGAGTCAACGATTCAAAGTGAAACAAAGACACAACGTTCAATGCTGCACTTCGTCATCTCCAAATATGGAAAGTGACGCCATTCGCGCGACAATGTCGGTTTTCAGCGAAACTTTAGAATGTGTATCTTTTAACCACTCAATCTGAAATTAAACTGACTCTAGCCCTAACCCTAACCCTAACCCTAACCCTAATCAAAACATTAAACCATCAAATACAACAAAACAAAACACTTTACTACAAATCGAGTGTTCCATGCTTGGAGATGACCAAGTGCAGTCTTGAACGCCTAGTAAACAAAGAGTGTCATCGAGAAGGCAAACAAGCCCTCTCCCACAATAGGTTTTTGATCATCTTCACTGAGCTAGTCACCAAGCATTACAAATCAAATGTGACATTCACGGGTTGTTTTTTTCTCCGCCCAATATCTTCTATGTATTTTCGCCTTATTCGATGTAAGCGCCTTATCTGTGATCTAAATTTATGTATATTTTTCTAAATATTGGGGGGTGCGCCTTATGCGAGGTAGCGTCTTACAGGCCGAAAGTTACGGTAGTTGACAGGATACACTAATTTCAGGTAATGTTTCAATTACCGTGCAAAATTTGGAGCGATTCCGTGCAGTTGTTCACAATATATTGCGCAGACAGACACATGCACACACATACACAAACACATGCACGGACCCACGCACGCACGCACGCATACTCACACACACACGTACGCACGCACACGCACGCACACGCACACGCACACACACACACACACACACACACACACACACACACACACACACGCGCGCGCACACACGCACGCGCACACACATGCGCGTGCACACACACGCACGCACACACACATACATACACACACACGCGCGCGCGCACACACACACACACACGCACGCACACATACACACAACATGCACACACACACACTCTCTCTCTATCTCTCTCTTTCTATCTCTCCAGCACGCGCGCACATACCTACACCCACACACACCCACACACCCACACCCACACCCACACAAACAAGGGAGGAGACAAGGGGGAGGGGGGAGGGAACAAAGAAAACAGGCTTAAAGTGGTATTCACATGATATTGAATGTCCTCAAACTGTCTGTGGTTATTCTACACCATTATTAATACAGCTTATTAAGATACTAAACATCTATTTGGGCTTGGTGGAAGGGTCATTCCTCGTCTTCTTCCATTTCTTGGAATGCTCATGATTTGACCATGATGGCAAAGTCTGCAGGTCATTGACTGGTTTAAACGAATCAATAATGTTTTTCTTCTCGTTTTTTGCTTTTCGTGTCATTTTTGTTTCCTGTTCTAATATTTGTCTGTTGTGTTTACGTGTCTCTGTCTTTCCTTCATTTTTCCCCATTATAGTTTTTGTTTGTTTTTAGATAGATATTTTCTTTCGTTTTTTTGTTGTCTTAAATTTTCTTTGATTATTCTGTGTTTTTGTTATTGCTGTTGTATTGCATTTTTGCACGTATTTAAGATATCTAATGGAGGAAAAGATAGTGTGGAGGGGAAGGACCCCCCCCCCTCTGTGTTGCTTTATTTTCTTTCTTCTTTTCATTTTGCATTAAAAAAAAGTCAATGTTTGCCATATGACATTTGTTTTATAAGTAGAGACTATCACATTCGGTCAAAAGAATCGTTGTTGTTTTATTTCATTAATTCATCAGACAAAATAATTGGAATAATTAATTAATTATAATTAATTAATTCATCTTCTCTTTGTCTACATCCGTCTGTTTCATTGCCCCTGTCTTTCTTTTTTGACCTTCCTCTTTCTCTATAATGCACACACCCTTTCCTTCAAACTTTTCGTCTTACTTTTGTTTTCTTCTCTCTCCGGCTCTCCGTTTGTCTGTCCATCTCTGTCTGTCTCTTTGTCCTTCCTCTGTCTCTGTTAACATACACGTCCCCCTTTCCTTCAAACTTTTCTTCCTCTTACTTTCGTTTTCTCCTCGCAAAGTTCCTGGGAGAACTTATTTCGTTCCAGACTTCAGAACAGTTAACTGTCGTTACCTGTGAGTCCAGGGCCGCTAGGAAGGAGACAGGTGGTCCC
>CM065690.1:39833530-39916030 GCA_017654935.2 Phymorhynchus buccinoides
CACACGCACACACATTCATCATCATCATCATCATCATCATCGTCGTCGTCGCCGTCATCGTCGTCATCATCATCTTCATCATAATGGTGAATTACGGCCAAGGGTCCTTGGCTATTCACTGTGTCTGTACATGTGATGCAAGTGAAATTGACCCATGGCCAATATTAAAGTGATACGGCTGTGCCCAATGGAAACTGTCTTTTTACCAGTGGCAGTTCTCCCTACACGCCGTAAATAATTGTTGGTTGTTGTCACTCCACGGGTGGAGTGAATGTGTGGGTGGCTCCATGAATGGAGCGAAGTCCCCTGAAGTCCCCTGAAGTCGGGGCCCTTTAAAAGCAGCCATACACGCAATCTTCCCACCCAAGGCCATGCGAAATGTTCACATGGCATTGGTTGTGCCCCCAGAGCGTTTAAGCTGGGGAACGAAAACAACAACATCATAATGGTGAACACATACACACACAAGTGGAAACATTCGCAACTGCTTAGCTTTGCTCATGAAAATAATGTCTTATTACATACATCAAAATTCGCCGCACAAATGTCACAGCTACTTCTTCTTCTGTACATATAGTGGTGGCCAGCTTCTTTTTTTCATAGAAGTAAATGCACACACATTAGGGGTGACCAAAGAAAAAGAAGCAGAAGAGAGAGAGAAACAAGCATTATTGTCATTACCGTCTTGTCAACGCGAGCTGTACCTACTAAAGCTGGACCTAGAATTTGACAAACTGTGCAATGCTACCCCAAGGATTCGTGCAGCGCTGATGACAAATACTGGTACAAAACGACGCCACTCTCAAGAAGATCCGTGGCTTGACTGAAGCAGCAGTGCCAGTTGTCACAGATCTACACAAACCATTCTGTGCGTGCCACTTGGAACGTCTAGCCGTGGATCTAGGCTACTCAACTCCATGACCAGCCATGCGCGTCGATATTAGCAGACGATTCGAGCTATGCAAATTCGTCACAGGAGAGTCCATGTTGATAATGTAGACGCAGTCCTGTCGCAAGAACAGCTCGACTTCTTTCAGTCCGGAAATAAAAATGAGCCGACTGAACCTGTGCGAAGAGCTACCCCACCTCCATTTTTTTTAAATGTGTGTTTTCCGGGCCTGTGATTGACGTTCTTGTCAAAGCTGACTCCCCTCTTTTTCACGTTGTGTTGAAATTGACTCGCTCTCGTTAACTGTGTACGTTTTATTGGATGGAAGTTCAGTTTAACGTCGCGTATCGGCTTTCGCCATGTACGACGGGCTGAACAAACCAACCAAGGTATAAACAAAAATTTATGTTCCTGAATCACTGTCTTAGCCAAAAGGCCGAGAAGCGATCAGAATTCTTTATTGTTGGTGTTTAGAAGTTTAAATAATAGCAATTGTTGTTAGTGTTTCAGTTCATTGCTTCTGTTTGTGTTTATCTTTATACGTTACATTTTTTCACCACATCTTATGAAGTACATTTGTGCTAAAATTTTCTATTTTGTTAAACTATATTCTTTGCGCAAGAATGCGTGATACAGTGTGTGTGCTGCGACCACTGTTGTGAAAATGAATGCGTTTTCATTTCTCTGCTGATCTGAGCCTGTTTCTTTTTCTTGCTTTTCTGTTGATACATACAGCAAAAATCGGTTATAAGAAAATCGAAGGGAGATATTTTTTTTGTTTTCTTATATCCAAGTTTTCTTATATACGAAACTCGGATATAAGAAAATATTTTGATGCTTTTTTTCTCTCATATAACCGAGTTGAATGGGGAAAAAGAGACAAATTAAAAAGAGAAAAAAAGAAAATAAAGACAGACAAATGAAACGAAGAAAAAATCCTTTTACCTAATTCGGTGCATAAAAAAGGAGAAAGAAATTAACAGAAAATTAAAAACATAAAATGAAGGCGGAAGTGGTGGTGGTGGGTTGCATGATTAGTGAGCAAGATAGTGGAGAGCAGATGAATGATTGGGTGTGGTGTGAGAGTTACACATTTGTTTAAATGTAAATTTATGTTTTATGTTTTATTTAATATTCTAATTTTGATGCATTTTATCCTATTTTACACAGTGGAAGACAATTTTCCATTTGTGTTTTTTGCACAATGCCAATGGATAATAAAGAAACTTTTGACTTATGATTATCATTCATGTTTTATATCGTATTTTCAAAATACAGCAACACTCGGTTATAAAAAAATTGAAGGGAGATTATTTTTTGCTTTCTTATATCAAATTTCGGTTATAAGAAAATATTTTTTTTCTCCTTATAACCTAGTTGAATAGGAAAAAAGAAAAAAGAAAAAAAGAGAGAAAAAGTAAGGAAAAACAGAAAAACAAAACGAAGAGAAAATCCCTTTTTCTAATTTGGTGCCTGTTTTACATCATAAAATCAAAATAGTCTACTAAGAAGAAGATTTAAAGGTGCCTACAACCACTCAATTAACAAGCTTTTTCTTTCTTTTTACTGTTATTAAATGCGTTCCTCTTCACATTACTTGTACTGAAATATTACCATTTACTGTCCACCCATGGAGAGGGGGACCTGCAGCTCTTCATCATTCGCTTACTTTTGTTTATGTGGATTTTTGTCCACATATTCAATTATTTGTATTTTTCTTCTGATAGAAATGGATTGCCTTTTCCTCTCTGCCATTGCTGCTGAAAATAAAACGATGAACAGTCTCACTATAACCAATACAAAAGTACAGGCACTCATATTATTTCTTCTGCTCAACATGTATTTTGCAAAGAATACTGAAGGAAAGTATGAAATAAAGGACCCAAAAGAGCTCCATTAGTCTTGCAATCAAGTGCCTGTACTGGTTAGACTGTCTGTGATGCAACTGGTCTGACATAAACTTTCCCTTTTTGGAATGACTCCAATTTTCTTGGAACATCCTTTCAGTTCAGGTCCAACTTACTTTGAAGAAAATGTGGTCAATGGCAATTCGCTTATAAGAAAATAGAACTCGCTTATAAGAAAATGAACTGCAAACCAACTCGCTTGTATAACATCATTTTCTTATAGCCAAGTTTCCATCGCGGATGGGAGAAGGGATTTGCTTGATTATAAGCGAGTTTTCTTAAGATACGATAAAAGCAATATCCCACTTAAAAGTCCTAATAACTGATAATATGCATACATACGCGTGCACACACACACACACACACACACACACACACACACACACACACACACACACACACACACACACACGTGCGCGCGTACAGACAGACAGACAGACAGACAGACAGACACACACACACACACACACACACACACACACACACACACACACACACACACACACACACACACACACACACACACACAACAGCTGGTTGAAATCAATACTGTAAGGTCAAAGTTACTCCCGATAAAGTTTGGTGTTCCCCAGGGATCAGTCTTGGGGCCACTTCTATTTTCAATCTACATTAACGACTTGCCTTTGTACATTAAATGCTGTTGTGAAATGTTTGCTGATGACACTTCATTGCAATCTAACAGTGCCAGTCCTTTTGCATTAGTAGACAATCTGCAGACCAATGTTAATAAGCTAACTGAGTGGACAGAATTGAACCACATGTCTCTTAATGCACAAAAAACAAAATGTATGTATATAACCACACGTCAAAAGCGAAAGAAGATGAACTCTGTGTTTCCTCCATTGTATGTCAAAGATAAAATAATTGAAGAAGTTTCCTCCCATAAAGTGTTAGGGGTTATCATTGATAAGGACTTATCGTGGAGTGATCACATTAATGACCTCAGTAAGCGTATTTCCAAAAGAATTTACCAGTTATCAAAAATAAATAATTTCTTAGACCTTCATTCAAGAAAACTCTTTTTTTCATGCACACATCTTACCTCTTATAAATTACGCATCCACGTTATGGGATAGTGCTAGTGAAAATAATCTAAAATACATAACTCGCTTACACAAAAGAGCTTTAAAGCTTGTCCTTCGTAAGTCTACTAGTTTGACAATAATTGACTATAAACAACTAAACATCCTTCCGTTTAAAGAAAGACTTTTCTTAAACAAATGCCTATGTATGTACAACATCGTAAACGGAACAGCCCCAAATAAAATAATAAGTTCCTTTACATTAAATGAAAATCGACATACTCATAAGCTTTCATTTCCTAAGCCCCATAACGATCTGTTCAAATCCAGCTTGACATACTCTGGGGGAAACACATGGAACAACTTGCCATCATTCTTGAAATCATGTCCATCTAAACCAGCTTTTAAAAAAGCTTTAAAGAAGCACCTGGTTGATAAATTGTAATCTGGCATTATTAAGATGTATATATGTGTCGTGCCGAATCTGTGAAATTGCCGATTCCGCGGAATCGGCAGCAATTTTGCCGATTCCGCGTAATCAGCAAATCGTTGCCTATTCCACGTATTGAGCAACGATTTGCCGAATCTGTGTTTTTTCTTGCCTATTTCACGGAATAGGCAGCCGATTACGCGGAATGGGCAGACGATTACGCGGAACCAGCAATTTCCGCTATTCCGCATATTCGGCAACTTTTGAATGAATAGTTATCACATCATCAAGCCAGTTTAATCGTGTTAAACATCCCTCTACAGAATGTTCGTTTATGTTAACAGTAATCAGACTGAGGTATTAGTTCAGTCACAATTTCAAGAGCCAGACACCCTCAAAGCCAGGGTTCCGTGGAACGGTCCAATGCCGATGTGAAGCAGATGCTGGTTGCCTGGACCACAGACCACAACACTACTCAGTGGGCAGATGGTCTTCGATTCGTACAACTGCAGAAGAATTCGTCTCCGCATCGTAACCTGAACAACATGTCCCCTTTTCAAGTTCTTTTTGGTCAAAAGCCTCAGATTGGATTAGAAAGCACTGCACTACCAAGAGAAGTTATAAATAGGCTAGAAACAGAAGAGGAACTTGAGCATGCTACGGCGGAATTATGTGTGGAGCAGTCAGCCACAGGTACCAGCTTGCCCGAGCCTGTACAGCGCGCAGCATCACCGAACCGCGCCTCTTTGGATGCAGTTGGACAGACAGGGGGGCGTGATGAAGAGACAATGGACAATCACGAGACTGCCAATTCAGATGAAGATATTACAACTGTTTTTGAAGATCTACAAAACAGTCAAGGAGAAGAAACTGTGGACAATGCAGAGCTCGAAATTGTCGAAACTACAGGAATACAAGAATCTGACCTCGACAGATTGCTCCGCCAGACTGGAGCTGCAGGCAATGTCAATGATGATTCTGTAGGAACTCATCTCACTGCCATCAGAAGCGTGCGCGAGGAGGCTGCTGCTGCGCAGGAAAAAAGCAGGTAGAAAATGATGTCGACTAGCAAGTTGCCTTCTCTGGCCAAAGGAGACTGTGTCCTACTCCCTGTGTCTGAATTTGACAGGGGCAGACTAGATCATAGAAACATTCCTGGGGTTGTGACAGAAACAACGGAACAAGGATTGTACAAAATCGGAACAAAACATGGCATTGTCAACACCTGCTATTCAGCCAATCAACTGATTAAGGCAGACAGCCAGCTTTTGACCCTGGCTGATGTGGATGACATCATTCTTCCATTCCGGACAATCGTCTCTTCCCATTCACAAACCGGAGGTCAAGGGTTTGTTAAGTGTACATGTGCAACAACTTGCAAAACCAAACGCTGTAGATGCAAAAAAACCGGACTCCAGTGCAATAGTCATTGCCACCCAGTGAACAACAAATGTGAAAACAAATAGGCTCATCACTGAATTTTCACATGATCGGTTACGGTCTGGGCCACACGGTGCCGTTTCGTTTATTGCATTTTATATTCAGACTTTTTTTCAATCACTACTATTTCCTTTGTTTGACACTTGTACGTTTGGAAAACGGAGAGAGAGAGAGAGAGAGAGAGAGAGAGAGAGAGAGAGAGAGAGAGAGAGAGAGAGAGAGAGAGAGAGAGAGAGAGAGAGAGAGAGAGAGAGAGAGAGAACATTCCCAGAGAGAGAAGAGATATCGAGAGAGTCTTGATCAGAGACTAGAGAGAGAGAGAGAGAGAGAGAGAGAGAGAGAGAGAGAGAGAGAGAGAGAGAGAGAGAGAGAGAGAGAGAGAGAGAGAGAGAGAGAGAGAGAGAGAGAGAGAGAGAGAGAGAGAGAGAGAGAAAGAACGAACGAACGAACGAACGACCGACCGAACGAACGAACGAACGAACGAACGAACCTTTTTTTTGAGGGAAAAGACTAAGCACTATACAGGCTTGTTTACATCCAGCCCTCATAAAAAATGAAAAAGGAGAAGAAAAAACAATAACCACCATTAACAATAAATGGAACATTTAAAAAAAGAATGAAAGTGAAAAAGCATGCACATACAAAATTCATACTTATCAAATAACCATGAAAAAAACATCAAACACATTGAAATTAAAGTTACCCATTAGAAGCACGCACACACACACACGCACGCACGTTACAAATGCACGCACGCACACGCACACACACGCTCGCACACACACACACACACACGCACACGCACGCACACGCACGCACACACACGCACACGCACACACACACACACACACACACACACACACACACACACACATTTTATCTATCTCTCCCTCTCTCTCTCTCTCCCTCCCTCCCTCCCTCCCTCTCTGTCTCTCTCTTTTACACACACACACACACGCGCGCGCGCGCGCGTGCGCGTGCACGCAAATTCCTGTCAAGAAGTAAAAGGGACAAAAGCAAAGTTACATTCACATCGGGTATCTTGAGGAAACAGGTGGTGGAATCTGGGAGAAGGTTTAATAATATGAACAACATGTTATAGAATTGAATTATAAAATTCGGTCATTAGAAATGTTCGATAGTTTTTTTTGAAAGAATTAAAGCTTGTTTCAATTGCGAGATTGCCCAATATGGCATTCCACAAGGCCCCGCCAGAATAAGCTAAACATGTTTTGAAAAGGTCGATTCTAGGCAAAGGCAGCATGAGTTTGTGAACATGGCGTTGATCATTGACAACAAACCTATTGGTAAGTGATGGTGGGGCATTGCCTGATAAAATTTTGAACATGAAAACAGCTTTGTTGAATTTTAGTTTTAACTTGAAAGGTAGTATGTCCAAGGCTTTGTAATCATTAGCTGTTAATGTAAAAGATTTAAGAAGAACTAACTTTAATGCCCGTCTATGAAGACTAGAGAGGGGTTTTAAAGTATTGTCACTTGCACCATCCCAGATAGTTGAAGCATAGTTAATGTGGGATTCAATAAACGAGTGAAAGAATATCTTACGCGAGTGGAGGTTTAGGAAGTGTTTTATTTTGGACAACTGATAGATCTTTTTTGAAACAGACTTACATACCTTAGATACATGATCTGACCAAGAAAGATTATTGTCAATGACAACGCCAAGTATTTTATGACTGCTTACTTCTTCAACAATGTTACCATTAATAGAGAGAGTTAAAGAGCCGAGAGGAAGATTCTGACGTTTTTGTCTAGTTGTTACCATCACAAATTTAGTTTTTATAGGATGCAGGCTCATGTGGTTTAATTCTGCCCAGTTTATGAGTTCGTTGATGCTGTTCTGTAAATTTCGTAATACTACTTCATAGTTAGAGTGATTAGTGTGTAACGTTGTATCGTCAGCAAACAAATCGCACAACGTACTTAGAACTAGAGGCAAATCGTTGATATAAACGGAGAAAAGCAAAGGTCCTAAGACGGAACCCTGAGGAATGCCATACTTTGTTGTTCTAGATGAAGACACGTGGCCGTTAACAGCCACCACCTGTTTCCTCTCCATTAAAAATGATGATATAAGTTCTATTGTATTACAAGACAATCCATATAATGTTAGTTTTTTAAGCAGAAGAGAATGGTCTACAACATCAAATGCTTTAACAAAGTCAACTATTAGAGCACCAGTTATTTCATTATTATTGATATTAGTAAGCCATTTATCAACAAGAGTTGTAAGAGCTGTTTGACAAGAGTGTTTCGTTCGAAAACCAGACTGACACGGATGGAAAAGATGAAAGTGGTCAAAATGATTAAGGATGTGTTTGTTCATGTGACTTTCTAATGGTTTTGATAAGACAGACACGATGGAAATGGGTCTATAATTACAAGGGTCAGAACGATCTCCTGATTTAAATATGGGTGTGATTCTCGCTCAGAGAGAGAGAGAGAGAGAGAGAGAGAGAGAGAGAGAGAGAGAGAGAGAGAGAGAGAGAGAGAGAGAGAGAGAGAGAGAGAGAGAGAGAGAGAGAGAGAAAGAGAGAGAGAGAGAGAGAGAGAGAGAGAGAGAGAGAGAGAGAGAGAGAGAGAGAGAGAGAGAGAGAGAGAGAGAGAGAGAGCAAGCAAACATTTCCAAAATATGGAATTAACATTTGTGCTGATAGATAGCGACTGTGATGTGCTTTTTCGAAATATTTTCATCCTTAATGAAATTATTTGATTCAATGTTTGTGTATGTTACTATTATTGAATTTGTTTTTCTTTTCTTTCTTTTCACTAACATTTACCCCATTCAATTTTTCTAGCACAAAATACACTGTAATTGAATGTAACCATCAAAAGTTATAAAATAAAACAGAAGATTCAGACAATAACTCATGTATTATCATTATGTGAGAGATAAAGGGTGAGTGGGACAGACAGTACGTAAAGGCAAACTTCACTCAAGTAGAATTGTGGCTATGAATGCTGAAATGGCTCAGTGTGATTACTGTTAGCTTCAAGTTTTAGTACAATTCGTACACTTGTATTTTACATACCATTCAAATTTCATGTTGAGTGTTGATCTCTGTTTGAAATGAACTTAGAAATTTTATTCATCCAACAAACATTTGGCCGAATCACAAGTGCGAAAATGATATTGACTTATTGAAATTCAATGATATAGAGTTACTGAAATTCAAATTTGCCGAATACGTGTAATAGCGGAAATTGCCGATTCCGCGTAATCGGCTGCCCATTCCGCGTAATCGGCTGCCTATTCCGTGAAATAGGCAAGAAAAAACACCCTTTACACAGATTCGGCAAATCGTTGCTCAATACGTGAAATAGGCAACGATTTGCTGATTACGTGGAATCATCAAAGTTACTGCCGATTCCGTGGAATCGGCAATTTCACAGATTCGGCACGACATATGCATTGCATGTTTTTATGTCTGGAAATATTCTTTTCTTCCTTCTATCTTCCCGTTCCTTCTGGTTTTTGTTTTGTTTTCCAATTGTGTATGCAGGTGTGTGTGTGTGTGTGTGTGTGTGTGTGTGTGTGTGTGTGTGTGTGTGTGTGTGTGTGTGTGTGTGTGTGTGTGTGTGTGCGTGTGTGCGTGCGTGCGCGCGCGCGCGCGCGCGCGTGTGTGTGTGTGTGTGTGTGTGTGTGTGTGAGCGTGTGTGTGTGTGTGTGAGTGAGCGTATGTGTGTGTGTATATGCGCACACGCGCGCATGTGTGTATGTGAGTGTTTCCTCCCCCGGCTTTCTCTCCCTCTCTCTTCCTCCCTATTCTCTTCTCTCTCTTCTGTTTGGTTCTTTGTTTTTGTTTTTTTCTTTCATTATACTGATCATAATGTTTTCTGTTTTGTGTTCCTGTAAATATGTTAAGTTCATTGATTTTTGATTGATGTGTATTTTTGATGAGGGCAGGATGAAAAAAAGCTTTGTTAGCTTATTCTTTAACCCTCAATAAAGATGATTTTGACTTGACTTGACTTGACACACACACACACACACTAAATTTTCAGTGTTGGGAAGTCAATATAGACAGGAAACTGTAAGAGAAAAATGCAATAATGTAAGAGAAGTGTTCATTTGTTCAGCATAGAAATTGACATTGGAATAAAACTGTTCTTGCACCTGGCAGTCTTGAATTGTGGAATCCGGTAGCGCGTACCAGAAGGCAGAAGTTGGAAGCATTTGCTGAGCCCATGGCTGCAGTCACTCGCGATCATTCGTCCTTTTCCTTTCACTCGCCGCTCATACAGCACATTCATACTCTCCTGTCTCACACCCACAATCTTACCAGAAACATTCACTACCTTATTCAGCACATTCTTACTCTTGAAGCTCAGACTACCAAACCAACGTACACCACAGCGGCTGCCCTTCGTGAAGCGCCACGCACACCTTCAGACATCGCACACTCAGACATCGTTCGTTCCCCCATCTCCTCCAAGGCTAACTGGCATGAGTCATTGTTCTACGGAAATGGGTCAACATAATATATCTCATTTGTTTCGTACTGGGCTGGACATGAATACATTAGCATCTTTATTTCAGCATGAACGCGCTACATGTCCCTGAAGGAGACCATTAAACTCTCAGCAAAATGGGAGTTTGGGACACAAGATTTGCGCCAAGACAATACATTTTTGTTTAACAGATCACTTCTTTAAAGCGTTCACATAATTATGTTAATGGTGGTTGGCTGATGGTTCGCCTCACATGTGCTGCTTGCAGCCGAGCGGACGTTAAACCCCATTTTCATTCATTCGAGCGTTGACATATATATGAGAGAGAGAGAGAGAGAGAGAGGGGGGGGGGGGAGAGAGAGAGAGAGAGAGAGAGAGAGAGAGAGAGAGAGAGAGAGAGAGAGAGAGAGAGAGAGAGAGAGAGATTAAGATTAAGATTAAAATTATGGCCCCGTCGACAGCAAAGGCCATGTCAGGGCTGTCACCACATTACATCTTACCACGTTAAATCTTACCACGTATTAAAAAGGGAGAAAAACACAAGATCAAAGTTGTTGTTTTTGGTTAAAATACTTTTGTTAGAAACCATTAATCAATCACAAACTTAGCAAGTAAAAACATGACAGAGAGAGAGAGGGAGAGGGAGAGAGAGGGAGAGGGAGAGAGAGAGAGAGAGAGAGAGAGAGAGAGAGAGAGAGAGAGAGAGAGAGAGAGAGAGAGAGAGAGAGAGAGAGAGAGAGAGAGAGAGATCTTAAATTGAATATTGCCTTTATTATTTGTGTGTTATGTTCCAAACTATATTAACAACAATGCATTGTTAGATCTGTATTCATTCTTTAAAACCTGTTAGTAGTAGTAGTAGTAGCCATCATGTACTGAAACACACGGAAGAACACAACAGTCCAATTACCATCGCTTGCACGGCATGAGTCATCGTTTTATGGACAACAATTCGCATGTAGATGCTTCATTGTGCTCTCCACAACTATTCGTTTTAGCATAATCGACTGATGCTGAACATATTTTTTTCTGCATTAATTTATATGAAATAAAATCATCCCACGCAAGTCCCAGATGACCCACAATAAACCAGAAAGGAGAAGCAAAGAAACAAAGTTTTGTGGGGAAAACAAAATACGTTTCTGATAACTGCTTACATTTTAGGCGACACAAAAGCAGGAGAGAGAGAGAGAGAGAGAGAGAGAGAGAGGAGAGAGAGAGAGAGAGAGAGAGAGAGAGAGAGAGAGAGAGGAGAGAGAGAGAGAGAGGGAGAGAGAGAGAGAGAGAGAGAGAGAGAGAGAGAGAGAGAGGGAGAGAGAGAGAGAGAGAGAGAGAGAGAGAGAGAGAGAGAGAGAGAGAGGGAGAGAGAGAGAGAGAGAGAGAGAGAGAGAGAGAGAGAGAGAGAGAGAGAGAGAGAGAGAGAGAGGGAGAGAGAGAGAGAGAGAGAGAGAGAGAGAGAGAGAGAGAGAGAGAGAGAGAGAGAGAGAGAGAGAGAGAGAGAGAGAGAGAGAGAGAGAGAGAGAGAGAGAGAGAGAGAGAGAGAGAGAGAGAGAGAGAGAGAGAGAGAGAGGAGAGAGAGAGAGAGAGAGAGGGAGAGAGAGAGAGAGAGAGAGAGAGAGAGAGAGAGAGAGAGAGAGAGAGAGAGAGAGAGAGAGAGAGAGAGAGAGAGAGAGAGAGAGAGAGAGAGAGAGAGAGAGAGAGAGAGAGAGAGAGAGAGAGAGAGAGAGAGAGAGAGAGAGAGAGAGAGAGAGAGAGAGAGAGAGAGAGAGAGAGAGAGAGAGAGAGAGAGAGAGAGAGAGAGAGAGAGAGAGAGAGAGAGAGAGAGAGAGAGAATTATAACAAGAACTTGAGCGTTTTGTTTGTTAACGTTTTTAAAAAAATGTGTTATACTTGTATGTGACATCTTACTTGTGCTGTTTTAAACCATTACAGAATCTGACCTTAATGTCTGTGCGTGTCTATTCTATGTATGTATGTATGATCTCTGTCTGTCTGATTCTCTCTTACTCTCTGTCTGTCTGTCTGTCTCTCTCTTTTATTGTGTTACTTTGTGAGTTACATACACACACACACATATATTCGCGCAGTAGGAGCACGCTTTAGGAAATCGCAAAGTAGGAATTTGCGCAGCAGGGACACCAGCCAACCGTGTTGTTAAATATGAGCAACAATGATAATTATGTATAATGGATCATTATAGCTTTTTTTAATTTTAGCTTCGCTTCTATATTCGTCATGTTCATATTTCAATTTTTAATTTATTGAGACAAACCTGTATTGATATTGCGTCGAACGTTATGTGTAGTGTGTCTAGTAGATTATAAGTTTTGTCCCATATGTGCCTAAAAGCAGGTCGGGGGACGTAAAACTAATTTCTGAATCAGATTGTAAGTCATGATTTAAATGTTAATTTATTCTTACGGAATTGTCGTTTTCCCACTACATGTTTGCTTAATTCAAGGGGTCTCGATGAGTTTTTAGATGCAGAGAACTAGGAGTGTGTACAGTACTCTCCCTTTTTGGATAGTCCATCTTTTAGAGGTTTCCTTCCTTCGCACGGTCATCTTTTTATAAGCATTTATTTTAAATATAATAATGCTCTTTCTCATCACATTATTTTAAGTTGTGTAATGTTGACAGAAACTCCGCATCTAAAAACGTATGGAAACCCCCTCGTATGTCAGACTACAAAATCGAACCCTCATAATCATGTTTAAGGCTTGGGTGCAGTGGGGGAGGAATAGGAGTGGGGCTTAATTTAAAACCCTTTCATCGCCACTGTCGCCTCTTGGCACCACAATGATTTAACACCCTATCACTAAAAGGCATCAAATGAGGGTCTGTTATCCAATGACCTTATGTTGTAATTTGGGGAGGTAAGGATAGGCCCTATTTCGTGCATGTCACAGAAGAATCCCCAATATTGCAGATGAAGTCTTTTGTCTACCCAGAAAAGTTTAATGGTAAATTTTGGCTAAAAAATGTCTGGCGTTGAAAGGGTTAAAAGGGAGACCCCAAAGCCATTCTAATGAGCACTTACTTTGAATGTGTTGCATAATCAGTGTTTGGTGAGGATTTTACACCTGTTGAAAAAAAGAATACTTCTTGGGCACACCAGCAAAGTCTGCTAAGTTACTTTTGTTAATTTTGCAGGGAATCTTTAACAGGGTCTCCAACAGAGGAAATGCTACGACTCCCAAACACTGTAGTAAAAGTCCAAATACAGATTTAATTGATGGTAAAACTGGGTCTCGCTGTGTAAGCGCAATTCTAGATAAGACAGCGTGGGAGTACAGACTTTAAGAGAGCAGAATGTATGTAGTCAGCAATAACAGCAACAACAGCAGTACCAACGACTGAAGAAAGGTTTCCATCCCGCGAATGCACTTAGGCCTAATCCTTTTGGTCCAAAGAGGAAACGTCACGCTGCTCTCCAGCCAATCACAGCTCGTTCTTTGCACGCAGTGTTTCTGATTGGCTGCCTGTCGATTATTTGGATTCAATGGCTACTTGTGCAGGCAAAGCGCTCGAGCTGAATCGAAGCGCTCTACTGTAATATCTTTAGGTAACAATTCAAATGTAAAAGTTTGCCCAAAGGGTAATAACCATGTTGTTTTGTTTTTTAAAGACTTATTTACAACCACCCTTGCCCGTTTTGTTTGTGAACGATAGCATAATTAAGACAGCAATGGGATTAAAAAAATAAAGATTTTGAAACGTTAAAACAGTTAATTGTGGTATTGTACACCATCAAAACAGGGGGAAAAGTAATATTAGTTTGCCAAAAAATAATCCACTTAAGATTCCTCGATATTTTCCCAAAGAGCACCCCCAATACCTATGTATGATTCTCGAAGCGTTCATGACAAGAAGATGCAAAAACGAAAAATAAAAATAAAAATAAAAAGTTGTTACTAAGAATTCTTGAGCTGAACGTCACGTGGCGTTACCGCTACGCATCCTGCCTCGGGTTAAGAACTCTGGACACTTTAGTGTTTCTGTTTCGAGACTGGACTCGATCTTTGACCTTTGACTACAACTATCAGGAGTTTTGTGGTACCAACATATCTGTGCTTTCCTCGCTCTCTCGATAATAGGACCAGAATGAAAGAGCGACGAAGGGAAATACAGAAAGAGGAAGGGAAAAGGCCCGACCCAGAAAGGAAGGCATCTCAAAGAAATCAAAGTGAAGAGGAGATGGTGGTCACTTGGCAGCACCAGAAGAGTGGTGCGTGAGCGATGTGTTGTGTGTGTTTGTTGTGTCAGGCTATGTTGTTGGTTGTTTGTTGTCTTACCCTGGCTTAAAGACTCCAGGGATCATCCCAACAGCCAAATCACTTGAACACTATGGTACCAATACACCAACTAGGGATGAGAACATTACGTGTGGCCGTTTTTGACTACCCCGCCACGTGGGCAGCCACACTCCGACTTTGGAGTATGTTGTCAGTCTATGACTTCCAGAGAACACAGGAGGCAGCTGCTATTCCGGTGGCCTGGGCCGGAATTTTGTTTTTTTATTGTATATACCGTGCCCAGGGAACATCCCCATTCTCTCCAGCAGGAGTTTAAAACAGGCGGCGTAAGGGAAGGTCCTCGTAAGGGCCTGCTACACTACATACGATCCGCTTTCAATGCGATGCGATTATGACGAGATCCACGTGATGAAATACTTCAGTCTAAAAATAATCCTGCTATTTTCGCTCACTATACTCAATTAAACCCAATGTGAATCATGACTTACATCGTGAAAATCGCATCGCATTGAAATCAAATCGGATACAGTGTAGCAGGCCCTTTAGGCCGACTAATAATGTCAACTAAATATAAATACAAGCCATTTTATTATTATTCAGAAAACGTATTTAACGCATTACCTTAAAGTTCAATGTGCTAAAGAGCCGAACGACTTGCTTTACCACGCCTCTGTGCTATGTGTGGAAGGGTTAAGGTGGATGAGGGGAGGGAAAAGGCGTGTGTGCATCAGGGCACCCTGCTAACTTAAAAAAAAGAGGTCGTTTGACTGTTGACTGTGGCATACCCGTACTCGTTCCTGCACTAAGCCAAAGATTAGGAAGGTTATGGATGCATCATCATGGCTTGGCTTCTCGAACGAAGATCGTGGAAGAGTAGGTCCACGTTGACTAACGGCTTGTGTGTGGCCGACAAGGCCATTGCGGGATAAGCAGACCCAGTTAGGCTGCAGTGTCTGCAAAACAAAGGTCTGGTCAGGGTTTGTTGTGGTAGCATCCTTTTTTGTCTTTCATAGAACCGCCATCATCAACAACAACAACAACATACAGTATTTATACGGCGCTGAATCTTGATAGAAATCAAATCAAAGCGCACGCACACGTTAGCATCCATAACGCATTCAAACAAAAATGCAATACAAAGCGAACACACACGTTTGCCATAAATGGTATACAGCAGAAACAGACCTAAAGGCAAGAGAGAGAAGAAGAGAAAGAGAGTGGAGCCTCAATGACGGGGGAACAGGTGGGTTTTGAGGTTAGATTTGAAGGCTGAGAGGGTCGGTCGCTGACGGAGGGAAAGAGGAAGTTTGTTCCAAGATGTCGGTCCTGAGACAGCAAAAGAGCGCCGACCAACCGTTGAAAGCTTATACCTAGGGTTCTGGAGAGAAAGCGGGTCAGAAACTGAACGTAAAGTGCGAGCTGGTGTATAGATGGAAATATTGTCGCAGAGGTAAGATGGAGCAGCTTTATGGATAGATTTATAGCAAAGGGCGTTTAATTTATACTCAATTCTGTCTGCGACAGGAAGCCAGTGCAAAGAACGGAGAAGAGGGCTAACGTGATCGAACTTTTTCTTCCTAACGACAAGACGAGCAGCTGTGTTTTGAATACGCTGGAGACAAGATAGAGAAGAGACTGATAGGCCAGAAAGGAGAGCATTGCAATAGTCAAGACGAGAGAGGATGAGGGAAGTAACAAGTTTTGCTGTGGCTTCATCTGAGAGATATTTACGAATATAGCCAATGCGACGAATTTGATAGTAGCAGGACTGACAGGTCTGAGTCAGGAAACTCTGCATGGAAAGAGTATTGTCCAAAGTGACACCTAAGTTTTTGACAGAGTCTGAGAGGGGAATGATATTGTTACCCAGTTGGATTGACTCTATGGAAACAGAGGCTAGTTTGTTTTTTGTTCCTACAAGCATTGCTTCGGTTTTTTCACCATTTAATTGAAGTTTATTTTGAACCATCCAATTTTGATTATCAATATTGCAGTTGTTACTTTCTGAAAGAATAGAATCTAGATCTTCAGGGGTTGTACTATTTTGGAGTTGTGAGTCATCTGCATAGAAGTGATCATCAACACCATGACCCCCCCCCCCCCCCCCCCCCCTCCGCTGTGGACACATTAGAGGGGAATAAAGGCCATTCATTGTATTGCTACCCACAAAGATTACAAGTTATTAACAATGTACATATTTACTGGATGTATGTCCTTTGCGTCGTGTTTTTCCATCTTGACAGAGCAGATAACGGCGAGGGGAAAACTGTGCAGCGATCCAGAGGACTTACAACATTCGTCGGAGAGGATGAAGTCTTCATCTGTGTGTTGAAGCACCAACGATTTTCACATGAAGCCAGTGTCGAAGAGACTGCCACTCTGCAGACTGCAGTTAGCACAAACCAGGAAAAAAAGCGGGCTCCTTGCTTCTTCGATAATAATAATAATAGAATTTATAATTATTATTACTAGACTATACTTTCAAAGCTAGCTTTTACTCCTTTTACTTCCATGTCTCCCAACTCTATCGAAGTTATTCGGGAGACGGTTGCCTCTCCAGGTAGAGAGTGTGGGGTGGGGTGGGGTGGGGTGTGGGCGACGAGGGGTGGGGATGTGCGTGGTCTGTGAGGTGACAGGCGACCACAGGGCAGGTAACTACACGCCAGGGATGAGCATTGCTACTGGGCACAGCAGGACGCCTTCCGTAAACAGGTCTGGCGGAAATTGACTCCTGCAGGCCTACAACGTAGAGGCTTATTAATCTAAACCACATGTTAGAGTGTGTGTGCGTGCGTGTGCGTGTGCGCGTGCGCGTGTGCGTGTGTGCGCGCGCGCGCGTGTGAAAACAGGCGTTGTAGAGGTAAGCTTACTCGATAGGATGTGGACAGAGGAGTGATAAATGGGAACAGAGGCTCCAGAACATAATTATGAATATACACACGCCTATATAATAAGTATGTGCATAATTTATAAACCTTGTGTATTCGTTTACATATGATAACTCGCAAGCACATTGTATAATTTGTATGTGCATAGTGTCACTTTCTTTTGCTTCCTCTTTTACGTACAAAAAACACAACATACAAAAAACCAACTCTTGGCTTTTAGTTCAAAGTTAAACTGAACATTTGCCGACTGGATGTGAAGAGGGGAAGCATTGTTGTTTTGCAATGTTGTATGATTAATTAATACACGCATTTCTGTGGAAATGTTTCAGTTGCTTGGTTGTGTCTGGCCGGTGTGATCGAAGAAAATAACGTCCCTTGTGAATGTGTGTCTTATGTATTCATTTTTAACAAGCATTATTTGAATTTATAATTTGATTTACTATTATAGAGAGAGAAAATGGAGTTTTACGTCCTCTTGGTCTGAATCAGACACATATGGGACATTTGTAAATACAAATATGGTTGGAACAATACTGGAGGCAATGCCCAGAGGCAGTACGAAACCAGTAAAGTCCCGATTTTTTTTATTAGCCTTCACCGCCAGCCATATTTCAGCAAAAAATGTCCATTAAATTTACCTGGGTAGAGAACAAAATCCATCTGCAGTATTGGGGATTCTTCTGTGAGATATATAAAATAAGGTATATCCTTACTTCCCCAAACTAAGACAATAGGGTCTTTGGATAATAGACCCCAATTTGATGCCTTTTAGTGACATAGGTGTTAAATCACTGTGGTGCTAAAATGCGACTTTGGCGGTGAAAGGGTCAATACAGATAGCTGTAGCGGTGACCACGCCTCGGTTAAACCTCATCGGCTATGGCACCGCCACAAGGTTTGATTTACTATTATGCTGCCTACTCGTTATCTCAAAGGTGTATGTGTGTGCGAGTGAGTAGTGAATGCGTGTGTGTGTCCCTTTACTTGTTATTTGTTTGTATATGTATTCATTTTTAACAAGCATTATTTGAGTTTGTAATATGATTTACTCTTATTGGCCACTGCAACTAGGTTATTTAACGCCCTTGACAGCGAGAGTAAATCCCTTGTTGGTCAGTACTGAAAAGGACATTAACTCTTGCGAAAGACAGCCATTTAATTGCCTCAAATAGGGTTCATTTTTAACATCCCATTGTTTGGTCAGTACTCAACCATCTTCTCCCACCCACCAAGGGCATTCACTCTTGCAAAAGGTGTTCTTTGCAGTGGAGGAAGGAAGGAAAGGGGAGGGAAGGGAAGGAAGGTAGGTATGTAGGCAGACTGTTTTGCGTTAATACCAAAATAAATCGCTTTCACCCTTTAAACTATGAAACACGGGGTGAAAATACGCATTGAAACTGGGCGGGTGAGCATACCATTTAGGAGCGGGGAAATCAGAAACCCTGGCGAGGGAAACGATTTAGGGGAAGGACGGGGTAAAAAGGCATGGACGGGTAAGAAGCGTTAATATCTCATGAAATAAATCGCTTTCAGTCTCATTTTGCCCATGAAACGAGCGTGAAAATCTAGCATTCGTCTCATGGGCAAATTTGACTGAAATACCATTTATGGATAAGCGGGGGCTTCTTACCCGCCCTGGCGCTTTTTACCCCGTCTTTAGTTTGATTTAAGATTTGTTGTTCTTTGGCTAGTAGTGGAGCCGTTTCCCTTGAATGTTCGCCCCACCCCCTCCTCTACGGCCACGGCCACGGCCACACATGCACGCACGCGCACACACACTATCTCTCTCTCATAGCAAAGTACATTTTAGTTTTATTTCAATGTAACAAATTTTGACATTGAAATCTTAGGATAATTGGCATTTCTAAAAATTAATTCGTAATTATACGTATATTGCCCAATTTTTTTTCCAAACAAATACAAATTTTATATAAACACAATGAACAACATAAACACATTACTACGATGCTACATTTCTACAGTTCATATGGACCAAGAAAAATGTTTTTTACTCCACCCCCCCACTTTGTGTGTGTGTGTGCGTGCGTGTGCGCGTGTGCGTGCTGTCTGTGTGTGTGTATGTGTTTCTCTAGGTTTAATTTACACCACATTCCCCCCTTAAATACAATAGCATTCTCATAGCAAAACCCAACATAATTGCCAGTACAATACCACATTGTATTAGAACCCATGACTTCAGTTACAATATTAAAGATTGTCATCTGTTGACATAATAAACCATGAGTTGACAAAGATGCAAATAATGCTTACTTGCAATTTTCAAACATTACGAAATATTTTTAACTAATCGGAATTTCATAATTTTTGTTTCTGCATTTAGTGTGCAAACAAAGAAAATCAAACGAAACAGCTACATGTCGTCAACATGTTTTTAAAACAGCAAGAAAAAAAAGCAACAATTCATTTTATTTTTGCATTGCTTATAGTCCCGTCAACAGCAATGGTTTTCTCAGGACTGTCACCACAGTAAACATCAAACACGTCAATAACATCCTACATGTATTTACTTTACAAACAAAACCAACGTTAAAAACCCTGAAAACATAAAACAATATAGTACAATTCATAGCAGGGCACCTCCATCATTGTACCCTATAGCCCCCAGCAACAAACCCAACAATATCAATTTAAAAAATAGGAAACAAAACAGAGGGAATGGGAGGATGTAGTCATCAAAGCATGTTCTGTTTTTACTCAAATGCAATGCCATGTTGCACATGTTGACAAGCTCAAGGGGAAAAAGTCAATTCAAGGCATCATAATTTTCACAAATATGGTTTAAACAAATGTTTTATTAACACACTTTTGCAGCAACAAAATATATATATATATATAGACAGGAGTACAACAAGCCGAGGCTTATAAAAGTACTCAACACATATAGACAGTACTAGCAACAGGCTGCATCACATTTTACAATCGATGGAAGTCAGACATATTGTAAGAAAAACTCAATAAAGATCAATATAACTTTCGGGAAAAAGTAAACAATATAATCAAACATGAATATCAAGGTCATGAAAAATGATTCTAAGAACAACTAATGCATTATACAAACTGAAGAAAAGGGAATAAAATTAGGGAATAAACAAAGAGACAAATATAACAATAACAAATAGTAGAAAGGCCTATTACTGTATTAGCTACGATGGAAGTAAAAAACAAACAAACATCATAAGTAAAAAGAACGGTTCATATGAAAAGTACATAGCATGATTTCAAGACCTCCACTACACTAATCAACAGCAGCATCCCATCCTTGGAAACTGTTAATGTAGCAGTAATGCTTTCCTATACATCATAAGAGGAACGACAATGTAGGGAAACAGCAACAGGAAAGCAACACATGTAATTATCAATCAAGTCTGAGCCACATCCTATATTCCACGTAGACTAAGCAGGGGGGGGGGGGGGGGGGGGGGGGGGGGGGGGGGGGGGGGGAGGGGGGGGGGGGGGGGGGGGGGGGGGGGGGGGGTGTTCTTTTTGTCCACTATTTTTTTATTTTTAAGTTTTAACAGTTTACTCAGCAGATACATTTCATGATCTGTATGAAAGCTTATCTAAACCACAACCCCCCCAAAAACAAAAACACCCAACCCCCCCAACCAACCCCGTAGATACAAAATAAAATAGTTTATTATAATGTAATCACGTCCATTGCCAATGAATATGGCATTTACCACGTGCCGGCGACCTTGAATTTCACCGAGTTGAAATTAGAGAGTTGAATTAGAGAGTTCAACGCAACTCGGGCAGAACGAGCTCGGGCAAATTAGTAGTCTAGTATAGAGAACGAACACTCGTGGCAAATGCCCTATTGTCAGCTTCACTGAGTGGCATGAAATAACTTAATCCCGTGGTAAACAATAATTAACAAACGTAAGCAAAAAAAGGGAAAAATAACCCGTAGAGGCGGCGTGTTTTACACCCTTTTTAAAAATGTCTCTCCATAATTAAAATCCTACACCCGACCCCCATAAAAAGCATAAAGAATATCCTACAAGATTACTTCTCTCTGCTTCAAATCCATCGATTCTTCCTGTCCTGAATATCTCACTGATCTTTTGCATCTCTACAGGCCATCTCGAGCTCTTCGCTCCTCTTCTGACGCCCGCCTATATCGTATCCCCACTGTCCACACTAAAACGTTTGGTCAACGCTCCTTCGCCTATCGAGCTCCTGTCATCTGGAATAAGAGTAAACTGAAAAAAACGCATGGGGAAGAGGAGAATAGAGATGGTGGGTGGGTGGTGGGTCGTCTTGAGGTTGAAGGGAAGGAAGGGGAGAAAGGAAACAATTCCATGATACTACAGCAAAATGTGAGTTCAGAATCGGTTCGCTTTCAGCAGGACTGTGCAGATGAGAAACACCATAAACGGCTATCATGACCTACAAACAACAACAAATGTGTACTTTACAGAATAATAACGGTTCCCACAGATCTCTGAAAGAAAAATTCAAGGACTTTTCCAGGACCATGCTGGTAAATTTGAAAGACTAGAAACTCTACTTGTAACATTGATGATAAGCATTACGGTAAGAGGTATGCTAATGTCAAACTAATCTGATTGAAACTAAAAAGACTGTAAATACCAAAAGTCCTCAAGCAGTGGGATGATCGTCTGCTGTCAATATTAGGCGGTCAAATGTTTGATTAAAAAAAAGTATACATTTTTTATTTTACTAAGAATACTTTCAAGGAGAACAAGTTATAGTTTAGCTAGCATGAAAGTTAAGAATCTGGGACGGTATTCATGTCGAGATAGCATGAGACTTAGCATGATGCTAACTTAGAAGCTCTTCCAAAAGTCCTATTAAATCCTATAGGACATTGGAAGAGCTTCTAAGTTAGCATCATGACCCCAACGTCATAGTGAGGCTCAAAGGCCTTCTTCGGTAGTAAACATGTAGGCCTAGGCTAAGCCTAGAAAATCCCCCACGCCCTTAAATTTGTGCATCTCGTCTATAGAAAGAAAATAACCTAGAAGTAACTTTTTTTTTAAGGGGAAGCAATAGCATTGAATTATCTTCATATAATAAAATGATGTGACGATGACAGATCGATGAACAGGCTTTTGGTAAACTACAGTGGGGTGAAGCCTAGAGCTTGACATTATTTTTTAGTCACTACATCAGTGTGTGTGTGTTTGTGTGTGTGTGTGTGTGTGTGTGTGTGTGTGCGTGTGCGCGCATGTTTGTGTTGTGTGTGCGCGTGTGATGCGTTCATGTAGGCCCCTATACGTGTATGTATGCATGGTGTGCGTGTGTGTAGGGGTGTGTGTGTGCTTGTGCTCGGTGTGTGAGTGTATGTTGTGAATATTATGTTGTTATTTCATGCTTGTGAACTGTGTGACAATGCATACGTGTATTAGGCCTAGTAGTCGTAGTAGCAGTCACAGTAGTTGTTGATTAATATGTGTATTGTTTTGTCTGCTGATGTTATTGGATTTTTGTTTCATGTTTTTATTCCATTTCAATTTTGTGTAAAGCGCCCTGTAGCCTACATAGTAGGATGGGCGCTATATACATTTTCCTAATTATTATTATTTGTGTGAATGATTTAATTGAAAGAGTGGAGTGAGGGAAAGAGAATATAGTATTTTTTGTTTCAGACTTAGGGGATGTGCACATTACATGCAGAAATCTCATGCGCATATCTGAACATAAGTAAAAGAATGTAAGAAATACATTAAGCTTAAGCGGATGAGATAAGCACATGGGGAAACATATGCACTTATTCCATCTGCTTATTTCTTACTTTCTTTTACTTTTGCTGATGAGCGCATGAAGTTTAGGCATGCAATGTGCACATCCCCTAAAAGCATCAAACACAGTGACTTGTACACATAATATTATTTGCTCAGCTTCTTTTTCTGGATACTGAATGACTGAAACACATACCACACACTATCAACTATCAGCAAGACAGCCATTATGTGTTCTCAGTCATTCAGTCTCTTGTGTGTGGGGTGGGGGGGGGGGGGGGGGGGGGGGGGGGGGGGTTCTTATAATGGGAGGTTTTATAAGGGGGGTTTCACTGTATCTACTCTGAGTGATTGACTCTTGAGTTTATCTGCTTTGTTGAACTATCAGCAATCTTTCTGGATTGCTTTTCAAAATGCAGTAAGGGATTTGTCATTAGAAGTGATTAGTAATAATAATAATAATAATAATAATAACAATAATAATAATAATAATGAAAATACATATAGCACAGTATCCCACAGTAGGCTCATCACTAATTACTAATGCGGGCGCATACAAATTATACTTAAAAGTAAAGTCTCATATAAAAAACACATTAAAAACATGAAATAAAACATGAACCTGTATACAAATTAAATAGCATATCACCCCAAAGAATGAGTTAAAAAAAATCACACACACACACACACAGAAAGAGGGAAAAAAATAAGCGGACGCGTAAATGTAGGACCATGTGTATTTGATTACATATAAACATTTGGAGAACAATATAATTTTGTAGGTGATTTGTGATGCCAACATGATCTTCATTTCATTGGTGGTTTTGAAAAGTGGACTGGCATCAAGGTATTATATGTATGGCATTGACACAATTCACCACTTCCTACCATCCATACCCTGGATAAAGTAGATACTGTATCATGAAATCACAAACACATTGACACACTCACTGACTGCATGCACACTCACACAATCAATCATGTAATTAACATGGAATTGTTTTGGAGAATGGTTTGTCACTGTGTGCAATAATGCTTTGTTTTCATTACCTCTGCTACTTTTTAGTAATTAGTGAATGAGTGATCAAGACAGAAAAAACAATGAAAACAAATTTATTGACATATATTTATGTACAATGTGTTAATAAATGACATGTAACACACCTATAACATTGCCAAAAAATGAAATTAAGCAAGAAGCTGCAAGTAAAAATGCCAATATGAGCTAAGTGACAGTTGGACATAATTATGTGGTGGTTTTTTTTTATTACATTTATTGATAAGTCTTTGTTTTGTAATGGTGGTGTGAATAACAACAAAGTTTGATTTGAGAGGCGTGGCACAATGTTAGACGCTACCTGTTGTTTGACGCTGCGCGTTGTATGGCCTGGCACAATGTTTGACGATGCCCGTTGTTTGACACTGTGCATTGAATGGCGTACCGCAATGTTTGAGGCTGCCTGTTGTTTGACGCTGCGTATTGTATGGTGTGGCGCAATGTTTGAGGCTGCCTGTTGTTTGACGCTGCGCGTTGTATGGTGTGGCGCATTGTTTGACGCTGCCTGTTGTTTGACGCTGCATGTTGTATGGCGTGGCGCAATGTTTGACGCTGCATGTTGTTTGACGCTGCGCGTTGTATGGTGTGGCGCAATGTTTGACAATACCTGTTGTTTGACGCTGCGCGTTGTTAATGGCGTGGCGCAATATTTAACGCTGCCTGTTGTTTGACGCTGAACATTGTATGGCGTGGCGCAATGTTTGACGCTGCCTGTTGTTTGACGCTGCATGTTGTATGGCGTGGCGCAATGTTTGATGCTGCCTGTTGTTTGATGCTGCGCGTTGTATGGCGTGGCGCAATGTTTGACGCTGCCTGTTGTTTGACGCTGCGCGTTGTATGGCGTAGCGCAATGTTTGACGCTGCCTGTTGTTTGATGATGCGCGTTGTATGGCACTGCATTGTATTAGTCTTTGTAGTAGGTTTGTCATATGTCTGTTCAAATGTTATCCAAGTACCATAGGCTGTCATATAGACAGATAGTCACACACACACACACACAGCCAGGAAGGAACAGACTATGCTGAAAACATTAACCAGCTTTCGCCACGCGGCTGGTTAAAAAAAAGGAAAATATAAACTAATAAAGGAAATCTTCTTTCTTCTTTTTCTCTTTAGGGCCCACGACCAATTAATAAATCAGTACATACTGATACAGACACGCACAGACACAGACACACATACAGTTAAACACAGTACACACTTAAATGCACACTAGGCCTAATCAAGATTTATGGTCAGGTCAGGTCAGGTCAGGTCAGGTCAGGTCAGGTATTTGGACGACCAGGCCTTGCAGCCTCTCAATGCATCCTTCCTTTCGGTTAGAGTTTGGCAATTGCTGTGGTGGTTTTTAGCATCCATATTGATGCACTAATCATGGATGTACTTTAACACTTTATGTGGTAGTCATTAGTCAGTCTAGGCCCACATACTTCTACAACCTACTGCAACAAAGACATAGAATATAATTTTGTTTCTGCATCGCTTAGATCAGATTAAAGTATAGATCTACATGTATATGCTTAACACTTGTTTAAGTCTGCGGGATTCTGTCAGTCACGATGACAAGAAATCTACACAACTTGAGTCCAAACATGAAATGTGTCGATTGTTTTGTAGGCCTACTTTCACTTCTGACTGACTGGGCTTAGGCCTCTACTCTTTCTCTTTGCTTTACTTTCACCACTTAGCCAGGCACACGGCTTTTCAGAAAAAGTTGACCACGTATACTATTGTTCAGCTTCATCAAATTTCCAACAAGGCTACTTTGAATTGGAAGCGATAGCATTTATCTTCAATATAATAAATGATGTGATGATGTCCCTTTTTGAGAAAACATGTTGATCATTTAGAAGGTGTCCAAAGGAGATTTACGAAAACAATTATTGGAACCAGAGATATGGACTATGAGGACAGACTAAAGTATTTGGGAATACCTAGTTTGGAATACAGACGTCTAAGAGGCGATTTGATTGAGGTGTATAAAATTCTTAATAAGTTTTATGATCCTAACACAACTAAAACTTTACTAACTTTAACTGACGAGGAGAGAACACGAGGGCATGATTTTAAATTAACAAAAAAACTAAATAACAGTCGTTCAGCTCAAAACTTTTTTACTAACAGAGTAATAACTGCATGGAACAATCTTTCTAATGAAACTGTAAATGCATCATCACTAAATAGGTTCAAAAATCTTATTGACAAAAAATTTAATACTATTATGTACTCCACAAATTTGGAGAAATAAAAAATATTTTAAAAAAAAACCCCACAAAAAACACACCAACCCAACCCAAAACAAATACACAATAGCCGTAGTAATTCACGGGCAAACAAAAAGAAAAAAGGAAAATAAATATTTATATTTGAAAAAAATATCTAGAGGGCAAAAGGCTTCATAAGCCTACAGAGCCTAAACTGATATGATATGATATATGATATGATGACAGATCGATAAACACTGAAACAGGCCTTTGGCTTTGCCTTGGTCTTCCGTGTTCGTGCTGATCGAGTAATACAACTCTCTTGTTCACAAAACTGAAAGAAGCAGACTTTGAGGTTCGTAAACATGACGAGGGTGACAAAACTACATCTTTGCATTATGATCTAGACTAACATCTGACGGCAAGAAAGAAAAAGGTAATCGGAAGAAAAAACAATGGCGTGTTTTGGATAGATCACTGATCTAAAAATAAAGATCAGCGACAACTTTTTGTTCCTTCAAGTATGAAGAGTTCCCGAGTTCGGCCGAACGAGAAACTTGTTCGCAGGACACGACTTGTGAACAAGATTCGGCCCGAATGGCTGCTCGGCGAACAAGAAAAGTCGGTTCGGGCTGCAGGTTCGGGGGCAATTAAGGGAAAACTCAGTTCGGCCGAACATTTCAGTTCGGCGAACACAGATTCGGGCTGTCCGTTCGGGCAGCTAAGGGTGGCCTTTAGGGCGTGTGCGGTTTTGCAAGCACTTTTCAAACCCTGGAAAAGGCATTACCAGCTTTCCAGGAATTTTCAAGGATTTGTTGAGAGTTGTAAGGAGCCACCGCACATGGCACATGGCACCGATCGAGATTAAGATCTACAGCGCACTCGTGTAAACGAACAAGTTTACAAACGATCAACCTGCTTAAAAACAAAAGGTTCACTAGATTTTCATTTATATGGTGTATATATTTTAAATGAGTGCGTTATGAACGGTCCAGTTTCAAAATGGAAGTGGTGAGAAGCAAAAAAACAACCGAAAAACAGCAACTGTAGGTAAAGTGTAAGTAACAACAAAAAATGTAGTATATGTCCTTGGCACTGAAGCTTTTGCTCATCAAAGTAGAAAAATGGTGTACACAAACTAGGTTGAGAAGAGGGGTGCGTGTGCGAGTGAGAAAACAGATTATTAACAAAGAACAAGTCATGAGTTCGTAGATCGAATGTCGAAGCATGCTTCACGATAATCTACAGCGAGTCGTGTTTGTCTTTACATCCTTTAATGACTAAAAGTGTTTGGATTTTCAACACGTTGTGCCAAAACTATACGCCTGTTGCTTCTGTGGGTCTATCACCTGATTTTCTGAGACATGCGGATAAAGAGTTTCATAGCATAACAACGAATAGGCCCATTGGTTGACAGAAGACGGACATACTGGTGACAAACATCCAAATCTCGAAGGTGCGGAGGGGTGGTGGTGGTGGTGGTGTTGCGTTATTGTGTTCACAAAATGGAACGTAATTAAGTTTGCAGGCGAGTTTAACGTTATGAAGAGGCTGTAAAGCACTAAAAACTTGCTGTTTTAATCAGATATGACATACTGTGAACAATTAAGACAGGCCCTGATAACCTGGCATATCTCCAACCGCCCCCACCCCTCATTGATCAAGACCAAACGATTGAACGCATAATAATAATAATAATGGCAGGAATTTATATAGCGCGCATCATGACGGTTAGAGATGACCACATGGACAAAAGAAGAGGATTAGGATAAAGAAACAAATGTTTGAGGAGTCCTACTAAGTAGGCTACAGGGCACTTTATACATATTACAAATAAAATAACATGAAAACTTAAACCAATAACATGAGCAGCAAGTGCAGATAATCAACAACAGCAACTAAGGCCTACAATGAAGATTTTCTGTGTGCAGGGAGGCATGAGAAGAAGTGTGGTCCTTGGAAATCAAATATTTATTGTAAACAAGCACCGGAAACTGCATTTAAAAAATAGTTTTGATGCGGCGGTGGTCAAAATCAAGATTTTCGATTTTTAAGATTTGGGAACCACAGCAGAGGAATGTGAAAAGTTGACGATGAAGAAGGCTACTTCTAATAATCAATGGGATAAAGCAATGGTATCTCTTTGCTAATGGAAAGTAAAGAGACGGGGGAGTGCGCACACACGAACGCACGCATACACACACGGAGCAGAATCAATAAAGCAGAACAAAAGCAATTAAAGAAAACAATAATGGTATTGAGAAGTGGGTCGCCCACTTCCACCTCTCATTACCATCCACACATCTGAAACAGGAAAATTAGGGTGGCGGTTTGTTAAACAAAAGTAGTTAGAGGCGTCTCTGTGAAATTCGGGCTGCTCCCACCTGGAGAGCGCGTCGCAGCCAGAGGGTTTTGTGTGGCTGATGAGGAAGGAAAGGGGGGGGGGGGGGGGGTAATTTTGACCAAATGACAACTTTTTTGTTGCCACTGGGATTAACCACACGGGACCTCGGTTTATCGTCTCATCCGAAAGACTCCACGTTCAGACCGTAAGGCCTAGTGCAAAGTGAGAGGAAAAATCCCCTGTACCCAGGTTCGAACTCGCGTTTACTTGACACAAGGGGAACACGTTACCTCTGTGCCACTCTACTATCTGTTACGTGTGAAAGCAAGTAAAAGGGGCGTTTAATACACACCAATAATGATACCTAGAAATAGAGACGCGCGCAAAGAAACAGGAAAGAGAGAAACGAAAATGGAAAGAAAGAACAGACATAGGGAGCTTTCGTAATGGAATGAGCAGTGGAAGCGCCCACTTCAACTGCTCATTACCATCTATAAACTATTACGTGTGAAAGCAAAGATCGAGAGATAGTGGATATCTGAGATTTCATCATGGAATGAGCAGTGGATGCGCCCACTTCAACTGCGCATTACCATCTGTAATAACGTGTGAAAGCACAGAACAAGGGGGTGTTTTATAAATAAATAACGAAATAAGTAGACAAATGAAGAAAGGTTTTGAAAAACGACCCTGGGACAATACAACCATGGAAAGAAGTCAAACCACTCTTTGCCATGCTTATTATGTGTGCACACAAGAAAATTACAAGGATAAAGAAACAAATGTTTGAGGAGTACGACGGTTAGAGATGACCGCATGGAGAAAAGAAGAGGATTAGATATTGTAAGGATAAAGAAACAAATGTTTGAGGAGTACGACGGTTAGAGATGACCACATGGAGAAAAGAAGAGGATTAGATATTGTAAGGATAAAGAAACAAATGTTTGAGGAGTACGACGGTTAGAGATGACCGCATGGAGAAAAGAAGAGGATTAGATATTGTAAGGATAAAGAAACAAATGTTTGAGGAGTACGACGGTTAGAGATGACCGCATGGAGAAAAGAAGAGGATTAGATATTGTAAGGATAAAGAAACAAATGTTTGAGGAGTACGACGGTTAGAGATGACCACATGGACAAAAGAAGAGGATTAGATATTGTAAGGATAAAGAAACAAATGTTTGAGGAGTACGACGGTTAGAGATGACCGCATGGAGAAAAGAAGAGGATTAGATATTGTAAGGATAAAGAAACAAATGTTTGAGGAGTACGACGGTTAGAGATGACCACATGGACAAAAGAAGAGGATTAGATATTGTAAGGATAAAGAAACAAATGTTTGAGGAGTACGACGGTTAGAGATGACCGCATGGAGAAAAGAAGAGGATTAGATATTGTAAGGATAAAGAAACAAATGTTTGAGGAGTACGACGGTTAGAGATGACCACATGGACAAAAGAAGAGGATTAGATATTGTAAGGATAAAGAAACAAATGTTTGAGGAGTACGACGGTTAGAGATGACCACATGGACAAAAGAAGAGGATTAGATATTGTAAGGATAAAGAAACAAATGTTTGAGGAGTACGACGGTTAGAGATGACCACATGGACAAAAGAAGAGGATTAGATATTGTAAGGATAAAGAAACAAATGTTTGAGGAGTACGACGGTTAGAGATGACCACATGGAGAAAAGAAGAGGATTAGATATTGTAAGGATAAAGAAACAAATGTTTGAGGAGTACGACGGTTAGAGATGACCGCATGGACAAAAGAAGAGGATTAGATATTGTAAGGATAAAGAAACAAATGTTTGAGGAGTACGACGGTTAGAGATGACCACATGGAGAAAAGAAGAGGATTAGATATTGTAAGGATAAAGAAACAAATGTTTGAGGAGTACGACGGTTAGAGATGACCGCATGGAGAAAAGAAGAGGATTAGATATTGTAAGGATAAAGAAACAAATGTTTGAGGAGTACGACGGTTAGAGATGACCACATGGACAAAAGAAGAGGATTAGATATTGTAAGGATAAAGAAACAAATGTTTGAGGAGTACGACGGTTAGAGATGACCACATGGACAAAAGAAGAGGATTAGATATTGTAAGGATAAAGAAACAAATGTTTGAGGAGTATGACGGTTAGAGATGACCACATGGACAAAAGAAGAGGATTAGATATTGTAAGGATAAAGAAACAAATGTTTGAGGAGTACGACGGTTAGAGATGACCACATGGACAAAAGAAGAGGATTAGATATTGTAAGGATAAAGAAACAAATGTTTGAGGAGTATGACGGTTAGAGATGACCACATGGAGAAAAGAAGAGGATTAGATATTGTAAGGATAAAGAAACAAATGTTTGAGGAGTACGACGGTTAGAGATGACCACATGGACAAAAGAAGAGGATTAGATATTGTAAGGATAAAGAAACAAATGTTTGAGGAGTACGACGGTTAGAGATGACCACATGGAGAAAAGAAGAGGATTAGATATTGTAAGGATAAAGAAACAAATGTTTGAGGAGTACGACGGTTAGAGATGACCACATGGACAAAAGAAGAGGATTAGATATTGTAAGGATAAAGAAACAAATGTTTGAGGAGTATGACGGTTAGAGATGACCACATGGACAAAAGAAGAGGATTAGATATTGTAAGGATAAAGAAACAAATGTTTGAGGAGTACGACGGTTAGAGATGACCACATGGACAAAAGAAGAGGATTAGATATTGTAAGGATAAAGAAACAAATGTTTGAGGAGTACGACGGTTAGAGATGACCACATGGACAAAAGAAGAGAGGATTAAGATATTTGGGACACTGCTATAACTTGAGGCAAATTAGCTTAATTGCAAACTGAGTTTTTTTGTCAACAGTTCAGCACACGAAATGTGTGTGTGTGTGCGTGTGTGCGTGCGCGTGAGAGAGAGAGAGAGAGAGAGAGAGAGAGAGAGAGAGAGAGAGAGAGAGAGAGAGAGAGAGAGAGAGAGAGATTGTATTTGCTGATCACATATGGATCACGTCGGTGAAAAAAGATGAGAAAACTTTCTGGGAGAAGGAATGAGCAGGGATACGCCCATTTCCCCACTCATTCTTACTCCTAAAATGACAAAAATTCTTTACAGTGCCAATACAAAATCGAAGGATGTGCGTATTAATTTATCAATTCCGTTCAGTGCCGCCTATTAGTTACACATGCGCCGCCGTTTTGCTGCGCGAATTTTTAAAGCGGCAAAATCGCTACTTAGCGCTGTGGACTGTATACATTCCACGCGGGTCAACATTCTATACAACATAATATACGTCGTCAGCACTGAAGAACAGGGCGAGCTTCAGAATAACAATCATGACCTTTTCAGTGTTGTGGTCCCCCAATCAATGTTGTGAAACTGTAGGTCTAGAAATGGCCAGACTCACAGACAAACACGACTGAATATTTTGGAAATATCAGATCTACCTTGTACAATCGAGTGACCTTATGTTCAAAGCTGAATAGCTTTAGCGGGATATGTGTGTGTTTTGTTTTCAATTTGTTCGTTTGATTTTTTCATCAAATACTTTTGTCTTTACTTTCTGACCAAAAACTGAAACAAGATCAACCACTCTGGAAATACAAAATAAATCCAACTAAGCGGTGTTAGAGGATAGAGAATTTAACCAAAAAAGAATAATAAAGGAGAAAAGTGCCTCACATGAAAGTAGGACAAACGAACAACGGACATGAAAGCAGGAAGAGTAGTTTTCACATGGCAGCATAAATAGTGCCACGATGTCCAGACGAGGATGGTTCGATTTTTTTACCATGATATCCATTATGAAAATGCACTTAATACGATGTTACCACAATGCTGTGCAACTTTATAATGCTACACGCTGGGTTAACTATTTTAAAGAACCGTTTCTATGGAATAAAAAGAATAATCAGAAGAAACGCCAGTTTAATTTGCTTACTAGATATTGTCATAGTAAGTTGCAAAAAACATTCAGATAAACTTTAAAAAATTTACCGCGTTTACCACAATTTAGTAACCAAGATGAATAATGTTGTTCAAGACATTGCAAGTTTAGTCCTGAATTTTGTTAATATTACTTTTTACTATTTTTATATATACTTGAAAAGTACGAAGATACGAGATTTGTGTTCTTAAATATCATGTGGATTTGGGACTAAGAGTTTTTCTTCTATTTACACAAAAAACCTCATTTACCCCAGATAGAAAGTCGTTAGAGATACGAGCTTTTGGTGGAATGTGGCAGGAAAAATTAGACAGCAGCTCTCTACATGTATCTAACTTTTTTAAAAAAACCACTCGAGATACGAGGTTTGTGAATTTCACCGACGATATGCCGTTTGGTTACGAAGATCGTATTGTACAACAGGAAAAAACGGATTTCATAAACAATTAACTTCGAGACTAAGGTAGTTAAGAGAGGGAAGGTGATGAAAAGTGGGTTGTACGAGGGAGGGAGTGGGGTGGATAGATAAATAGATAGTTAAAAGAGACAAGCCCCTTCCACCATAAACGGTGATATCGGAGCTATTCAGTGTGTGTCAAAGCACAAAATAGAACAGTTCTCCCACGTTAAACCACAAACACATTTCTAAAAAACGATCAAACTAAATCTTATAAAAAAATGTTCACTTCCTTTAAAAACTCGAATATCACAGACACTTCAACATATCTAAAAAGCTTACCGAGTGACATCTTTGTAAAATATTTGTCTCTTATTTCACTAAGGTCGTCGCACTCGGTAAGCACATATTTTAAAGTATAAAAACAGTCGCAAGCGAAACAATGGGGCCTTTCCTCTCCCTTTAAAAGATAAGAATGGGGTGGAACGAAAATGCAGGAAATACAACGGGAAAAGGAATGAATAGCGTTAAAATTAAAACATATTGTAAAAGTCGATAACAATGGTAATGTAACACTCATAATGCCAGAAAAGAGATACTACCAAACGGGATGGATACAACTGTAGAAAACAGACAGACAACGAAAAGGACCAAATAACACCAAACGATAAGACGGGATCCATTGAGGAAGTCATGAAGTGGGGGCCTACTGTTATCTGAAAAACTGATGGTGCACCATAATGGTAGATTTTTAACATTAGCAATAATAGGAATGGCATCACCCAAGCTGTGAACTTCTTAGCTGGAAAGAATTTCAAAAAGCTTTGGTTATTGTTTATGTTAACAAAAATGTTAGGGTGGGAGGGGAGGGGAGAACGGGTATGTCCACGAGATGTTTAACGTTCATCACAACGATTTCGATCACTACTAACAGCAACACTCTGCAACCTATCATGTTGTCTGCGTTCCTCCTTCTACGCAAGTCGTTTAGATTCCTATATTCTTGTTGAGTGACGAGAGTAAAGGACAAGTTTAGGACTGTTGTTTTTGTTTTCATAGGTTTACGTTCTTGATAATTCAGATTGCCATTTGATTTATGATCATTGATGTCGGTAGTACAAATATTATACATCGTAATAATAATTTAAAAAAAGAACCATCTGAAGATAGTCCCTTTTGACTCTAAGCCATCGATCATAGTTCATGTTGTTTGGGGGGCAGGGGTAAGTTAGGTTGTTTATGATCCCGTGGACAAGTGAGGCCACATTTGGGGGGAAATGGGTGGACATAAAATGCATCTGAAGTCGTTAATGATGGTGCTTGTCAATAAAATAAAAATAGTTAATAAAAAAATAACTTTGGCACATCCCCCCCCCTTTTTTCTTTCTCGAGATAAAGCTCATTTCAAAGTGCACATGACAAATGATTATGGTCTAGGGCTATATGTTTGTAAAACAAAAAGCTAAAGGCATTACAAGATTTACACCTGGCCAAATTAAAAAATCATTTATAACATAACCCAAATCCTCTATATAGAAAAGGAAACAAGACCCAAATGATTGGATTCATTAAAAAACAAAACCCATTAGAAACACGAGCTAAATGAATACATCTTCATCTCAAACGAAATTCTGCATTATTATATCTTCATTCGATTACAAAGGAAACATCACACAAATGCATACACTTTCATCCAAAAACGTGATCCGAACGAATACAACATCAAATGACTAACATAGTCATAAACAAAATCACCAAAATGCTTGCATAGTCATCCCTCAAAAAAGAAACGAGCAAAATGCTTAGTCATCCAAAAAAGAAACATGACCCAAAGGAATACATCTTCATCCAAGCTAGAAACATGAACCAAAGGAATACATCATCATCCAAACTAGAAACATGACCCAAAGGAATACATCATCATCCAAACTAGAAACATGACCCAAAGGAATACATATTCATCCAAGCTAGAAACATGAACCAAAGGAATACATCATCATCCAAACTAGAAACATGACCCAAAGGAATACATCTTCATCCAAGCTAGAAATATGAACCAAACACATCATCTAAAAATCATAAAACAAAAACATGACCCACATATATTATCCAAAAAGATGTCAGTCATTTATAATACTGTTAACAGTTATGATCATCTCAGGATTGTCATTACGTGAAGTTCAAACCGCGTATAACATCCTTACAACATAATACATCTTAGACACATAACATATATCCTAAAAAACCCATATAAGAACTTATGGTGTTGCATCTTCATGATTGTACTCTATAGCCCATAAAGTTAGGCCTTGCTAAAAACGTCAGCCCTTCCGTTTAACTTGCCGATTCCAGATGACAAAAAATGTAAAAAAAATAAAACAAACATGCATAACGGTAAACAAAAATACATAAAAGGTCACATACACTAATACACACCGGTCCTTCAAAAAGAGAAATACATAATTCAAAACAGAAGCATGACCCAAATACATCTTTATCAAAAAATATGACCCAGATGAATACATCGTCCAATTGAATTTTTCATCCAAAAACACGACCCAAACGCGTGCACCAACCAAACACATGACCTTTAAGATGAAGATTAAAATGATAGCCCCGTCGACAACCATGTAAGGGCTTTCACCGCGCTAAATCTTAACACGTAAATTTAAAATAAAATAAAATCATGATGTAAAAACAAAATCAGTTTTATATTAAAATACTTGAGTTAAAACTTCATTCATAAATCAAAAACTTAGCAAGTAAAAACAACACGTGTAGAGTTATAAACATCACAGTAGCTTATACAAAGTGAAAAATATTAATCTCTCAAATAATTAAAAATTGCGTCAGGTGGAACATCACGAAAGAAGAATTTCATGGATTCCGCTGTGTAGTGTTTCCTTCTAGTGTCATATAAATCCCAGCAGTCCAAAATTAAGATGAAGATTAAAATATAGCCCCGTCGACAACAAAGGCCATGTCAGGGCTGTCACCATGTTAAATCTTACCACGTATTAAAAAGGGATAAAAACAAGGTAAAACAAGATCAGGATTTTTTGTTAAAATACTTTTGCTAAAAACCATTACTCTATCACAAACTTAGCAAGTAAAAACATGACACGTCTAGAGTTACAATCATCACAGTAGCTTACATCAAGTGAAATATATTAATCTCTTTCAAGTAATTAAAGATCGTGTCAGGCTGAACGTCACGGAACAATTTTTTTTTATTGACTCTGCAGTGTAGTGTTTCCTTCTAATGTATAAATCCCAGCAGTCCAAAAGGACATGACGAATATAAATTGGAGAATCGCATGCTACACAGTAAGGCAGGTCTTCTCCTTTCAATAGAAAGGAATGCGTGTAGTATGTGTGTCCAGTGTGTAGTCTACATAAAATCGTTTCTTCCTTCCGGCCGCCAGCAGCCGAAGGAAGATATTCTTCAAGATTTGGACGAATGTTGTACAATTTGCTATCCTGTTGAAAGTTCTATTCCTCTTACCCAAGATTGTTTATATAAACAGCAGTCCAAAAGGACGTGACGGATGCAAACTGGAGAATCGCATGCTACACAATAAGGCGGGTCCTCTCCTTTCAACAGAAGGGAATGCATGTAGTATGAACATACGCTCTCACAGGAGGATCTTTTACGGCATCCCTGGCCAGACCGCCTTCTCGTTCCCTCGAATACCGACATGACCATGCCAAAATGATGTAATACCCCTTGGATTTCAGAAGTGTAATCAATTCGAAGAATTGTAACAATTCCGGATGTTTCAGATTTTTAACGGCTATAGCCTCTAGAGCTGAAACGGATTCAGTGCAAATTAGAATTGTTTTACCCTCAGACTGTTCGATCAATTTGAGAGCGATGACAAGAGCAGTCAGCTTGGCAGTATAAACATAACTTTCTGTAGGAATATGCTTGGAAGAACTTTGTTGCGATGATGGAATAAACGCAGCAGAAGCAACACCAGATTTGGAGCCGTCTGTCAAAACTGCTTGATGGTTAGGAATCTTGGAATACATTTATAAAAACATCTGTTCATAAGCTAGCGACATTTTTCTGCAGAGTTGCAAGGTCAAATCAGATGTCTGGAATACACAGAGCAAAATTAAGTCTCTATGGAGAGGGGGAACCCATCCACCTGGGGCAACACCCCAGGAGACCCCTACATGAAAAAAAATATTCATAGGTCAGAGAGCACTCTGAGTGACACGGACGGTTCCGGGTTTGAGTCTATTCCTTCAGACGGATTGCCCCTAGTGATCTCCATTGATCCACAGAATGATGCTGTTTTCTCCACTCCTGTGGGGAGACACCCTCCAAAAACTCCAGTTAGCAGAAAAAGAACCAGAGGTCAAAATAATGTCAACAAGAGTTCATGTTACCAAACATGCTTTGATATAGAATAGTAAAATAATGTAAACAATAGTTCATGTTGCTCTGTATGCTTTGATTTAGAATTGTAAAATAATGTTAACAGTTCATGTTGCTCAGCATACTTCGATTCAGAACTTTATAACAATACCACTTCATGTTCCTCAGTATATTTCCATTCAGAATATTATA
Source organism: Phymorhynchus buccinoides (assembly GCA_017654935.2). Taxonomy (NCBI): domain Eukaryota; kingdom Metazoa; phylum Mollusca; class Gastropoda; order Neogastropoda; family Raphitomidae; genus Phymorhynchus; species Phymorhynchus buccinoides. The sequence continues at coordinate 39,871,126 of CM065690.1, forward strand.
TTGCTCAGCCTACTTCGATCGATAATGTTATAATAATAATGCCACTTCATGTAGCCCAGCATACTTCGATTCAGAATTTTATAATATTGCAATACCACAACAAAACACAACAGATTCCGATAACAGGTAGACACAAACGTACAGCCCGTTTTCAATGTGACACAGAAGGGAGACAAAACACAAATGAGAAGCAAGTAGCAATGACAGTGAAATATGACAGAATAGACGATTTTCGGAAAAAAACCTCGGGGAGAGCACTTCGTGGAAATTAGTTGTTTACCTCCATTATATGGCAACAATGTAAAATGGCATTGAAGCTTGAAACCGCAGGATGCGAGTAAGCGACTTGCAAACATTTTGTTAAGAAAACTGATAAAACTTGCACAATGTGACGCAAAAATATAAATGACAATTTTTTTAGAATGACGCACGGTGTTCTAAGTACTGTATGTCTGCTCAAACACACGAGTCAATAGGCTACGAGAGCTGATAGTAGAGTGACTTCCCCTGTTTGACCGATTGAATTAGACAAAATAACTCCCTCATACCATGAAACTATTCCCCTTAATTATTTCTGAACAATTCCTATTGTTACGGTATTATCACTCTCATAACATGGCTGTCCGCAAAGTCCTCCTCAACAATTTCCACATCCTTCAAAATGACCCGTCTGCCCCTGTATGCGTCGCCGATCCACGACCCGCAGGCCTTTGCGCTGAACGCGTTCTTGTTTCCGTGGGGGGGGGGGATGTCGCTTTATGCGTTCCCTCCCACGGCACTCATCCCGAGAGTCCTGGAAAAATGTTTCCGGGAATCTCCAAGAATAATTCTGGTCACTCCCATGTGGCCGACCAGCCATTGGTATCCCGAGATCATTGCCCTAGCTCAAGAGGATCCGCTAGATCTCGGTCTCACTCGGTCCACGCTCCTTCAGCCCAGAAGCGGCGTGGGTCATCTAGATCCATCAAAGCTCAACCTTCAATTCAACTCAATACAACCTTATTCATCCTTGTGTGGAAATTAAATTGTGCAATCACAGGCTCGATAAACATTACTAAAAACATTCAGATTACATAAAAGATCACAGTTAAGACAATAAGAAGCATACATCAAGGAATTAAAAGAGGGAGATAATTTGATTAGAATTATGTGAAAAACTTGAAAAACGTAAACTCATATAAAAACTACCAATATTTTCCTAAAATAGATGAACCAATTAAGATTAATATATAGATTAGGGATGCCTCATCGGCGACTAAGGCCGACCTTGTCACCTGGCTACTATAAGGCTAGGCCTCAGGTGACAAGGCTTCTCCACCAGAACGGTAGACCTTCTGGTGTCTTCTAGATGCAAGTCCACCAGGGATTTGTATAACTTGCGATGGATCACGTGATACTCTTTTTGCTCGTAAAGGAAGAAGGACCCTCTTCGTCCGTCCACTGTGGAGTTTCTGTCACATTTGCATAGGTCCAGAAATCTCTCCTCTCAAACTCTGTCAGGTTACAGGGCTGCCCTGATCAGCACTATTTCGATGGCTTTGGGTGTCAAGCACACCAAAACTTTGCCCTACCGGTATCTTATTTTCTGAACGCGGTTAGTCTCCAGGCCCCAGCCAGGACCATCCATTTTCCTCAGTGGGATATCTTTTTGGTGTTAAATTTTCTAAGGGATAAGTGTGAGCCTCTAGGCTCCCTCTCTCTGAAGTTACTCACCTACAAGACTGTTTTCCTCATTTCCTTAGCTTCTGCTAGGCGAATTAGTGGAGTACATGCACTGAGTGGCATGTCCAGAGACATTAAGTTCTCTTCTAACTTTTCTTCGGTTTTCCTGTCTTTCCTGCCGGAGTTCAGGGCTAAGAACCAGCCTGAGGACGTCAGTTCCCCCCTGGTTTCCATTTCCAGTCTTTGCACGGTTCTGGGTCCAGATGATGACGATCGTTTTCTCTGTCCGGTTAGGTCCCTTAGGGCGTACTTGGCCCGCACTAAGGCTTTCCGTGGGGCTTAGCGCAGACTTTTCGTCTCAATCAATGACAAATACTGCAAGGATATCACTAAAGGCACAGTGTCTAGGTGGATACTCTCTTGTATTAAGTTCGCCTACGCTAGTGCTTCTGCTAAGCTTCCAGACAACCCAGTCAGAGCTCACGAGCTAAGAGCTATCAGTACTTCTCTGGCATTGGTCATGGGTATCCCATTGGTCAAAGGCATGGCAGCGGCTTTTTGGCGATCTCAGAACACGTTTCGGCAATACTATCTGAGAGACATCGCCAACAAGGGTGAGGATGACGCCTTCACCAGTAAGAAAGTCGTCGTGGCTCAACTCCCCGTTTCCCTCTGATGTAAGTTTACATATTTCTAATGTGTATGGTATGGTATATCATTTACATGATTTTTGGGGGGAATTATGTGTTTTATTATGCCTTAATCTAGTGTATTCAATCTATTCGTTTGGTTGTTTTACCTAGTTATTTGACTCTTTTTGAGGGGTTTTGAGGGGTTGATGGTCTTCACTATGGGTGCATCACCCTCCTCCATGATGGTAATCTGCACATGTTTGAAGTGTTGGTACAGTATGGTTAGAATAGATTGGTAGATTTTGATTAATCTTACTATCTATTATAACTTAATACTTACCAACACTTAAAACAAAAAGGTTCCCTCCCTACCTCCCTCCTGATGCTATGTAAAAATTACGGAATGGCGTATTGGTTAGCCAGAGGGACCCCGCCCCTCCCGGATGTAAGGGGGATAACTACCGCCCCATATCCGGTAAGGGGTCACGGTCCTTGGCTACTTTCGTTTTCCTATATACTATGGTATAGTTCCAGGTTGATTAGGGCTAATGCACATGTTTTAAGTGTTGGCACAGTATGGTTAGAATAGATTGACAATTGTTTTAGAATGACGCACGGTGTTCTAAGTGCTGTATGTCTGCTCAAACACACAAGTCGATAGGCTACGAGAACTGATAGTAGAGTGACTTCCCCTGTTTGACTGATTGAATTAGGCAAAATAACTCCCTCACACCATGAAATTACTCCCCTGAATTATTTCTGAACAATTCCTATTGCTGCGGTACTATCACTCTCATAACATGGCTGTCCGCAAATTCCTCAACAATTTCCACATCCTTCAAAATGACCCACAGCTTCGAGGAACATTTTCCAAACCACCGTTGATTGCCTTCCACAGGGACACCAGCCTCCAAGACCTCCTGGTGCGAAGCTCTATCCAACCAGCGTCCCAAACCTCCCCTTCCCCTCCTGGAAATCAACCCTGTCAAAGCATGAGTTACAAAACCTGTCCCTTCTTCAACTCGGATATCACATTCACAGGCCCTTGTGGAACGTTCTCAATTCGTTCATCCTTCACCTGCCAGTCCTCGAATCTTGAATACATTTCCTGCCTTCTGTATCACAAACTGTATGTTGACGAGATGTACCGTACCCTCAATAACAGATTTACAGAACAACTTCAGTCTATGCAACTTTCATACAAAGACCCCATTGGTACTCACTTTAACAGCTATGGGCAGTCCCTTGACCACGCAAAAGTTGCCGCAGTTTGGCAAAGCAAGGAACACATGACTCAAAGTTTCAGGAGTCTTGGCTAATAAAACGCCCGAGGACAATCTCTCCAGCGGGCCTCGACACGAAAGACTAATAGTTCCTCCTTCCTTAATGAGTTTTGTCCCAGCATCATTCTGAGGGTGTTATATATCTTGTTTACGCCCTTCCTCTGCTTGTGTATATACTCCCCCATTTTCGCACCCCGTTTTGCCTTCCCCCCTCCCACCCCTCATAAGATACTACCAACTCATACATTGCATCAGCTAAAACCTTTTTGGCCTTCCTTGAATTTCCTTACCCCCCCCCCCCCTTTTTTTCCATGCCGCCTTATTCCTATTCCTATTAGGCCTACAGTTGCTTTGCTGATGGTGGGTAGTTTGGATGTGGAAGGTCATTTGACATGTTTGGATTCATCGCCCTTCATGTTATAGATAGAAGTGTTCGTGCATTACATATGTGTTTGTTTATAGTAGTTTGTTTTCAATCAAGGACATAATGTTTATAATATTTACTGTTTGTGTATGGGTGTTTGCATGTGTTGGCGCGTTTGTGTGTGTGTGTGTGTACCTGTGTTTGTGTATGTCTGTGTCCATATGTATATATGTTATACTCTAACGTATATTTGTTTATAGTATACATATGTCATGCAACTTTATGTTTAAACCACGGGCAAAATGTTTATAATATTCACTGCGTAGTTTGTGTGTGTGTGTGTGTGTGTGTGTGTGTGTGTGTGTGTGTGTGTGTGTGTGTGTGTGTATTTATCATTGCTATAGTTTAACTTTTCTAATTATTTGTGCAGAGGATTAATGTATGTGTTTTAAATGCAGAGTTAACACATACATGTACTGCAATACCTCTCATCATGTTACCCAGCATAATTGATTCAGAATTTTATATTAATATTTCAATACCACTTCATGTTGAGCAGCATGCTTCGATTCAGAGTTTGATATTAATATTGGAATAATACTTCATGTTGCCTAGCATATTATGAGTCAGAATTTTATATTGCAATACTACTTCATGCTGCCCAGCATATTTCCATTCAGAATGCTATATTGCAATACTACTTCATGCTGCCCAGCATATTTCCATTCAGAATGTTATATTGCAATACCACTTCATGCTGCCCAGCATATTTCCATTCAGAATGTTATATTGCAATACCACTTCATGCTGCCCAGCATATTTCCATTCATAATGTTATATTGCAATACCACTTCATGCTGCCCAGCATATTTCCATTCAGAATGTTATATTGCAATACCACTTCATGCTGCCCAGCATATTTCCATTCAGAATGTTATATTGCAATACCACTTCATGCTGCCCAGCATATTTCCATTCAGAATGTTATATTGCAATACCACTTCATGTTGAGCAGCATGCTTCGACTCAGATTTCATATTAATATTGGAATACCACTTCATGTTGCCTAGCATATTTTGACTCAGAATTTCATATTAATATTGGAATACCACTTCATACTGCCCAGCATATTTCGATTCAGAATTTTATGCAATACCACTACAAGTTGCCCAGCATACTCCAATTCAGAATTTTAGAATAATATTGCAATACCACTTCATGTTGCCCAGCACACTTCGATTCAGAATTTTATATTTAATATTGCAATACCACTTCATGTTGCCCAGCATACATCCATTCAGAATTTTATATCGATATCGCAAGGGTTAAACCTGACAATTTTCCAAAAAAGGAAGTGGGGCAACGCCCCCATGAAGCTGAGCACTTGTAATCAATTTAAAGCAATGTGGATGCATATATTAACGGCAATCAAGTTTTCGCTTACAGCAAAGCTGTTTTGTCCAGTTTTTATTATTTTGTTGAAATTTTTAAAAAAAATCTGTCTCTACCGATTTTTCACAAAAAAGGATTTCCTTCCTGAGAAGGAAGCAGTTTAAGCCATGATATTGCAATACCACTTCAGGTTGCGCAGCATGATTCGATTCAGAATTTTATAATATTGCAATACCACTTCTTGTTGCCCAGCATATGAATTGATTTGATTAATTTAAAATCTGTTCACAACAATGGTGATATCAGAATTTACAAGTACTGTACCCTGTTAGAGCAGCAACAAGCTACGTCGGGACCAAGTCCTTTCGTCTTCAGGTGTCAAACTCTCGAAGGAAGGTAAAGACAAACTTCGTTCTCTTCCCTTTCCCCCCTCAGGCCTTTTCGGTCATTCTCACCTGGACAAGTCGATTGACTCAGCACAGAAATGTAAGGCTGAGTACTCACAAGAAGCCATGGTGAGCGCTGTGACTAAACGATTTCGGATGGAGCCACAGATCCCTCACTCACATCGTTCGGCCCCTCGGCTTTCTCATCCTTTCAGGAGTGTTTCCAGAGGAAACTTCACCGATCGCGGTGCTCCTAGGACTCATTCAACTCTGGCTCGCAGTGCTCTGTTTAGTCGGGGCAAGTCTTCTTCATCTCGCGGTGGTAGGTCATTTGGACCTTCCAAACAAGACTCCAAGCATTTTTTTTCGATAGGGCCCATGCCCTCCGAAGAATCTCCAGCTGTCTCTACGTCAAGCGTGGGCGCCCTGGGCGCCGCGCTCCCAGCATGGCAGACTAGTAGACAACGGCTGGTACGGGCCGGCTTTCGGTTCCTTTTCCTGCAGGAACCGCCACTCTCTCAGACTCCAATCTCATTTCTCCACCAGTGGACCCAGAGCGATTGACAATTCTCCAAACAGAGGTCGATGCTCTGTTGGAGAAAGGGGCAGTGGCATTCAGCCAGGCGATTGGGCGACCTCAATCGACCTCAGGGATGCCTATTTTCACATCCTGATCCATCCCTCGAGGAGAAAATATCTCAGGTTCGTGTGGAAACGAAAAGTGTTCCAGTTCAAAGCCTTTCTATTCGGGTTGTCTCTAGCCCCGTGGGTCTTCACGAAGGTCATGAGAGAGTTCGCGGCCCTCACACGGGCAAAGGGCATTCGACTACGGGTTTACCTCGACGACTGGTTAATCCTCGCGGTCAGTCAGTCCACATGTCTTTCGCACACCCTTCATCCTTGTCCCAGAGCCTAGGATTCCAAGTAAACGAGAAAAAATCAGACTTGGTTCCCAAACAAAGATTCTCTTACCTCGGCATGTGTGTAGACACAGTGAACGTTTGTGTCTCACCAACTCAAGAAAGGATTCAGACTCTGTCTCAAGTCCTAGAGACCTATCTTCAAGCTTCGTTGATCACGTTACGTCAGTGTCTCTGTGTGCTTAGACTGATGGAGTCCATGGCGGAACTCCTTCCACTAGGGAGGCTACACAAGAGAAATCTGCAAAGACAAGTGTCAGTGTTCTTTCCAGATCTTTCCCTTCTGGAGAGTTCAGTTCCTATCTGACCATGGTTCCATCAAGCAGTGGAACAATGACGCACCATGTCCTGGATCAACAGTTCAGTCCCGATCCGCATCCTCAGATCTTCCTGTTCACGGATGCTTCCTTAGCAGGGTGGGGAGCTCACATAGAGGAGAGCGAAATCTCAGGTCTATGGACTCCCGAACTCAAAGTTCTGCACATCAACCTGCTGGAGATGGAGGCGATTCGGCTAGCGCTGCTGCACTTCTCTCCTCGCCTCAAGGGACTCTGGGTGACAATTACAAGCGACAACACTGCTTGCCTCTCGTACCTCAGACGTCAAGGAGGTACCAGGTCAACCTCCCTGTCTATGGCTGCAGAGAGGATTCTGCTGTGGGCACACAGCCAAGACATCGCACTCTCGGTCAAGTTCGTCCTCGGGAAACTAAATGTGATAGCCGATCAGCTGAGCCGGTCATCACAAGCGCTACCGACAGAATGGACAATAGCTCACCAAGCTCTATCACCCGTGTGGGAACAGGCGATCACCCTTAACGCCTTCACCATTCCATGGTCGGGCTTCTTCGCATATGCTTTTCCCCCCAACTCCCTTGATCCCCAAGGTTTTGGAGAAAGCGTCGAGAGACTCACCTCAACTCATTCTCGTCACTCCCTTCTGGCCGACCAGTCCGTGGTTTCAGGAGGTGTTAGCACTAGCCAAGGATCCACCGCTCCACCTCCATCTGAGCTCTAAGACGCTCATCCAACCAAGGACAGGTGTAGGCCATCCAAATCCAGCCGTGCTCAACCTGACCACCTGGAGACTATAAGACAGGGACTGAAGAAAGGTTTCGCCAGTAGGTCCATCGACCTACTGCTCTCCTTTAGGCGCTCGAGTACGAATGCACTGTACAATCTTCGGTGGCGTGCATGGTTTCAGTTCTGTAAGGATCGGAAAACAGATCCTCTTCGTCCTTCGGCTCTAAAAGGCGATTGTTCATCTCTATCAATGAGAAGTATGACAAGGATATTTCCAAATCCATTTCTAGGTGCTCATAGAGGTTGTCAAGCTAGCCTACGCTAGTTCTAGGGCTTCTCTCCCAGATAACCCCATCAAGGCACACGAAGTCAGAGCGATCAGCACCTCTCTGGCTCTGGCCAAAGGAGTTCCGCTTCCAAAGATCCTGGAAGCAGCTACTTGGAGATCCACAACACATTCCTGAGCTTCTATCTCAGGGATGTCTCCACAAGGAGATCTGACGATACGTTTGCCATCAAACGTGTTGTAGTGGCCCAAACGCCCATCTCCTGCTAATGTAAGTTCTTTATTGATAACTTTTGCTGGGGTAAGTCATTATGTTGACTTATGGGGGTAAAGAGATTAGCATGTTTGGGTTGGCATGTTATCTCGCATGGGTTGTTGCTTGTACTAATCCTTTTTCTTTTTAGTACTAAATGCTTTCTCTGTTGCTTGTTCAGCATCACCCTCCTCCTTGTTGGTATTCTGCATTAGCCTAGACAGAATCGGAAGCCAGTCAGCACATCAACTTCCTGGAGTTGGAAGCTATTCGTCTTGCCCTCCTACACTTTGCTCCTGTGATTCAGGGCAAGTGGGTCACTGTCTGCGGCGACAACTTGACAAGTCTCTCCTACCTTCGTCATCAGGGCGGCACTCGGTCGATTCTGTTGTCCCTGATGGCGGAGAAGATCCTCCTCTGGGCGCTCTCGCTCAAAATCACAATCTCTGTGGAGTTCATCCCAGGGAAATTGAAGGTTCTGGCAGATCAACTCAGCCGGTCGGAACAGGTTCTGTCCACGGAATGGACTATTGCCCACCAAGCACTCTCGCCGATCTGGCGCTTGTGGGGCAAGCCGATGCTGGACCTGTTCGCGACCAAGTACAGCACTCGGTTGCCGCTGTATGTCTCCCCAGTTCGAGAACTGCAGTCGTTTGCGCACAATGCCTTCTCAATTCCCTGGACGGGAATGTCTGTGTACACATTCCCTCCGACAGCTCTCATCCCAAGAGTGTTGGAGAGGTGTCTAAGAGAGCCTCCGGACATGATTCTGGTCACGCCCATGTGACCCACCAGCCACTGGTACCCAGAAGTCCTCAATCTGGCAAGAGAAGGTCCCGTTCCTCTAAATCTCACTCCGGCCACTCTGCTCCAACCAAGGAGCGGAGTAGGCCATCCGTCTCTTTCAAGGCTGAATCTAGTCGCATGGTGACTATAAGGCAAGGCCTGCGTCGTCAGGGTTTTTCAACCCGCACAGTAGACGTTCTCGTCTCTTCAAGACAAAAGTCCACTAGTAATCTGTACGATTTACGATGGATTACCTGGTTTTCTTTCTGTTCTGAATGAAAGATAGACCCACTTCGACCTTCTACTGTTGACTTTGTGGAGTTTCTCTCCCACCTACGTCGTACTAGGAACCTCTCCTCTCAGACTCTGTCAGGATACCAAGCTTCCCTCAGTACAATTTATCTCGCTTTGGGTGCTAAGTACACGGAGAACCTTTCGGCACTTCCAGTCTCTCATGTTTTGGACGCAATTCGTCTCCAAGCACCTTCGAGAGCGGTTCATTTTCCCCAGCGAGATGTTTTTAGTCCTTAATTTTCTTAGGGACAAGTGTGAGCCTTTACAGTCACTTTCGCTGACAATTCTCACTTACAAGGTCGTTTTCCTCATTTATCTAGCCTCTCCTCGTCGCGTGAGTGGCATCCATGCACTCAGCGAACTAGCCAAAGATGTTGAGTTCTCGGAAGATTTCTGGTCAGTTTCTTCGACCTTCCTGCCGGAGTTCAGGACGAAGAACCAGGCTGGTGACGTTAGTTCCCCTTTGGTCTCCATCTCTAGCCTCTGCTCCGTTCTTGGTCCGGACGATAGAGATTGCTTTCTCTGCCCAGTCAGGGCACTAAGAGCTTATTTGACCAGTACTAAATCTCAGAAAACCTTCCTGCAATATTATCTCCGGGACATCGCTGCCAAAAGCGATGATGACCTCTTCTCCATCAGAAAGGTGGTAGTAGCTCAGCTGCCCGTTTCCCTCTATGTAAGTATTATGTATATGTTTGTATGTCCTTTGGTATATCATGTACATGATTTTGTGGGGGATGTTTTATCCTTTTATGTCTAGGATCATCCTTTTCGTCTTCGATTAGGGGTCCGATGGCACACATCACCCTCCTCCACGAGGGTAATCTGCAATTGTTTTGAGTGTTGGTACAGTATGGTTAGAATAGATTGGTAGATTTTCATTAATCTTACTATCTATTTTAGCTAAATACTTACCAACACTCAAAACAAAAAATGTTCCCTCCCATTCTCCCTCCGGCCACTCTTCTGCAACCAAGAAGCGGAATAGGCCATCCGTCCCCTTCAAGGCTCAATCTAGTCGCTTGGTGGCTATCAGACTAGGCCTTCGTCATCAGGGTTTCTCCACTTGCACTGTAGATTTTCTCGTCTCCTTGAGACGTAAATCCACTAGCGATCTTTATGATTTGCACTGGATCACGTGGTTCTCTTTCTGCTCAGAACGAAAGATCGATCCTCTTCGACCATCGACTGTTGAATTTGTGGAGTTCCTCTCGCATCTGCGTCGTTCTAGGAATCTCTCCTCTCAGACTTTGTCGGGATACAGAGCTTCTCTTGTTAGTACTATTTCTCTAGCACTGGGCGCTAGACATACGGGAAATCTTTCGGCCCTTCCAGTGTCTCATTTTTTGGACGCGGTTCGTCTTCAAGCAGCTTCAAGAACGGTACATTTCCCACAATGGGATGTATTTTTAGTCCTCAACTTCCTTAGGGACAAGTGTGAACCTTTACAGTCGCTTTCTCTGAAACTTCTCACCTTCAGGGTGGTGTTTCTCATTACCTAGCTTCAGCTCGGCGTGTGAGTGGCATTCATGCACTCAGCGGCCTAGCCAAAGATAGTTTTCCGAGGATTTGTCTTCAGTTTCTCTGTCCTTCCTCCCAGAGCTCAGGGCGAAAAATCAGGCTGGTGATAGTTCTCCTCTGGTGTCCATCTCTAGCCTCTGCTCGATTCTGGGTCCGGATGATAGGGATCGAGTTCTCTGCCCCGTTAGGGCACTCAGAGCTTATTTGGGACGCACTAAGTCTTTTCGTGGTGATAGACGTAGGCTTTTTGTTTCTATAAATGAGAAATATGTAAAGATATAGCCAAGGGCACGGTTTCTAGATGGATCTTAGACTGCATCAAGCTCGCATATGCTAAGGCGTCTGTCAAACTTCCAGACAACCCAGTTAGGGCTCATGAGCTTCGCGCGATTAGCGCTTCTCTCGCTATCGTTAGAGGCATCCAGCTGGTCAGAGTTATGGCTGCAGCATTCTGTAAGTCCCAGAATACATTCCTGCAGTACTACCTCAGGGACATCGCTGCCAAAGGCGGCGACTCCTGCTCCATCAGGAAGGTGGTGGTAGCTCAGCTACCTATCTCCCTCTGATTCAAGTCTTTTTTATGTGTTTTTATGTACTTTGGTATATCATTTATATGATGATTCTTTGGGGTAATCACCGTTTTTCGGTATTTTATGTTTCATTGTGTATTAGATCATTTGTTTGGTCTATAACACTCCCCTTTTGGGGGCTGATGTCACGCATCACCCTCCTCCACGATGGTAATCAGCACTTGTTTTGAGTGTTGGTCAGTATGGTTAGAATAGATTGGTGGATTTTTATTTAATCCCACTATCTATTTTAACTAAATACTTACCAACACTCAAAACAACAAATGTACCACCCCCCCCCCCCCCATCCTCCCTTCTGATGCGGGGGTGTAAAATTATTGAATGACTAGGATAGGGGACCAAGGTGCCACGCCCCACCTGGATGTAGGGGGGACAACTACTGCCCCATATCCGGGACAGGGGTGATGTTCCTTGGTCACTTTCGTTTTCACTATGTTCTTTGGTATGGTTCCAGGTTGATCTAGGCTTATGCACTTGTTTTGAGTGTTGGTAAGTATTTAGTTAAAATAGATAGGATTAAATAAAACTCCACCAATCTATTCCAACCATACTGACCAACACTCAAAACAATAGCAGATTTCCATAGAGGAGGAGGGTGGGCATATTTCGATTCAGAATTTTATATTAATACTGCATTACCACTTCATGTTGTCCAGCATACTTCTGTTCAAAAATGTATATTGCAATACCAGTTCATGTTGCCCAGAATTACATACATTTCAGGATTTTAGATTAATATTGCAATACCGCATCATGTTGCCCAGCATAGTTCGATTCAGAATTGTATATTAACATTGCAGTACCACTTCATGTTGACCAGCATACTTGCATTCAGAATTTTATAATATTGCAATACCACTTCCTGGTATAGCCCAGCATATTTCCATTCAGAATTTTATAACAATACCACTTCATGTTGCCCAGCATTCCATTCAGAATTTTATAACAATACCACTTCATGTTGCCCAGCATACTTCCATTCAGAATTGTATAACAATATCACGTCATGTTGCCCAGCATACATCCATTCAGAATTTTATAGTAACACCACTTCATGTTGTCCAGCATACTTCCATTCAGAATTTTATAGTAACAATACCACTTCATGTTGCCCAGCATACTTCCATTCAGAATTTTATAACAATACTTCATGTTGCCCAGCATACTTCCATTCGGAATTGCATAATAACAATACCACTTCATGTTGCCCAGCATACATCCATTCAGAATTTTATAGTAACAACACCACTTCATGTTGCCCAGATACTTCCATTCAGAATTGTATAATAACAATATCACGTCATGTTGCCCAGCATACATCCATTCAGAATTTTATAACAATGCCACTTCATGTTGCCGAGCATACTTCCATTCAGAATTGCATAATAACAATGCCACTTCATGTTGCCCAGCATACTTCCATTCAGAATTTTATAACAATGCCACTTCATGTTGCCCAGCATACTTCCATTTAGAATTTTAAAACAATGCCACTTCATGTTGCCCAGCATACTTCCATTCAGAATTTTATAACAATACCACTTCATGTTGCCCAGCATACTTGCATTCAGAATTTTATAATACCACTTCATGCTGCCGAGCATACTTCAATTCAGAATTGTATAGCAATACCACTTCATGTTGCCCAGCATACTTCCATTCAGAACAGTATAATTACTATGATGAAAAGGCACAGTCCTATATCCCTTGCTCTTCTGTTGCCACCTAAATAACCTGCCAAACCTGATAGGATCAAATCTGCTGTGCAGTTGTTCGCAGACTGCCTCCTTTACTGGGTAATAGAAAGCTTACACTTTAATTATGATCTTTGGCAGATCATAGGCAGAAACATCGGTATACACTTCAACACGTCAAGACGTACTGTGCTCTCCATCAAACAAAAATCAAAGTACATCTACAATTAGGCTCGATACCACCACAGTATGGCAAAACCACTACCTTGGTGTACATGCTGCTTATGTTTGCTTTTATTCAGAATTGTATAAGTGGGCATTAAAATTTGATATTGATCATAATTCTTCGATTTAGAATTGTTTAATGAACCAAAAGGTACTTATAACAATAACAATAATTAAATATCCAACACATAAAACGTTATAGGACATGTAAAAAATAAACCATGATCATTCAATATAACAATGCACCTGTACTGCTCTTATCGCTCTTAAGTTGATCGAGCAATCTGAAGATACAAAGTTTGTAGTTTGCACCGACTCCCTTTCAGCTCTAGTTATAAGAAATTTGAAACATCCAGAACTAATAAAATTCTTCGAATTGTTTACTCTTCTGAAATCCAAAGGTTATGACGTAATCTTGGCATGGGTCTCTGGTCATGTCGGTATTCGAGGGAACAAGGAGGCGGACCGTCTGGCCAGGGATGCCCTAAGAGATCCTCCTGTGAGAGCGTATCCACCAACATGAAGTGTAAGGTTTCCACTTATATAAAATATCTTGGGCAAGAAGAATGGAACCTTCAATAGGATAAGCTTTATAACATTCGTCCAGACCTTAAAGATTATCTTCCTTCGGCTGCTGGCGGCCGGAAGGAAGAAACGCTTATATGTGGACTACACACTGGATACACATACTACACACATTCCTTTATATTGAAAGGAGAGAACCCGCCTTACTGTGTACCATGCGATTCCCTAATTTCCATTCGTCATGTCCTTTTGGACTGCTGGGATGTATACATTAGAAGGAAACACTACACTGCTGAGTCAATGAACATTTTGTTCTGTGACGTTCCACCCGACACAATCTTTTATTCCTTGAAAGACATTAATATTTTTCACTTGATGTAAGCTACTGTGATGTTTTTAATTCTAGACGTGTCATGTGTTTACTTGCTAAGCTTTTGATTTATTAATGTTTTTTTAACAAAAGTATGTTAACAAAAAAACTTTGATTTTGTTTTTACCTTGTGTTTTTATCCCTTTTTAATACGCGATAATATTTAATGTGGCGACACAGGACCTGTCGAAGGGGCTATAATATTAAACTTAATCTTTCTTGCTGATTTTAATGCATGTTTTTCATCTTGCAATGTTGCTTTTGTAAAAGCACATCGAGCATACCACTGTATGGATTTTAGCTCTATATGAAATAAAATTATTAAATTAAAACCCTTTCAACGCCAGCCCACTGGATGCCTTTCAGTGACATGGGTGTTCAATCATTGTGGTGCCAAGAGGCGACAGTGGCGATGAAAGGATTAAATTAAATTAAATGTTTCTTTGCCGTGCCTCTTTCACGTTTGAGATAGTAAAATATTCTAGTCTTGAGTCTTGAGCTAAGTTGCCAACGCAAAAATAATTGGAAAAATCCCCTGATATTGGTGTGTACACTGGTTTTAAAAAACACCTTTTGCTAATTTTGTTTGTCCCAATATTTTGGCGATGCCCCCATTATCCCCATAAGACATAACACCGGATTCACAAACAGAGAGGAGAATCGAATGATCTTTCCGCATTTGAAAAATCTGCTCTTAGTTGAGGCTTTGTGCACACTACACGCGAAAACCTCAGCAAATAAAAGAAAGCAAGAAAAATAAGCGCAGGAATTTGTATACAAACTCGAACCTGGGTACATGTGATTTTTCCTCTCACTTTGCACTAGGCCTTACGGCCTAAACGTGGAGTCTTTCGGATGAGACGATAAACCGAGGTCCCATGTGCCCATGCACTTAGCACATGTTAATCCCACTGGCAACGGAAAAGTTGTCATTTGGTCAAAACTTAACACACACACCCTTTTCCTTCCTCATCAGTCACACAAACATTACATGAAAAAACAACTGGGTGGCGCGCCTCTGGCTGCGACGCGGTCTCCAGGTGGGAGCAACACGAATTTCACAGAGACGCCTCTGTAACTGTAAAGTACCTAATACCCAATACAATAATATGTATCATATGACAGTAGTAACATTGCTCATGAGGCTTTCATTTAGAATAGTATGATGAGCACACTTTGCTACAGAATTGTATATGATACTAGTTCATGTTGCTCAACATGCTTTTATAATATCAATTTATGCTGCTCAATTTGATAATATAATAGCATAATGATAAGAGTAAATAGTATAATATTAATAGGATAATAGTATACTAATATCAGTTTATGCTGCTATCGTATGACAATACCAGTTCATGTTGCTCATTTCGCTTTGATGCAGAATTGTGTTATAACAGGAAGTTGATAGTTCGTATTTCTACGCAAGCTTTGAGTAATGTACGACAAAAATGGTTCATGCTGCTTAGCATGCTTCGATTCAGAATATTTGACGGGTGGAGTGTGAGGCGGTGGTCATCGTTATATTTTTAAAACGATCAAAGTCAGACCTACGAGTTGTCAGCAAAAGAAATTGGGGCTTAACTTATGACAGTGGATGAAAAAAGTTTACTGTCTGGTAGAACCCAATGAGTAAGAGTAGGTAATTCGCATTCCTGTGAATCTAAGGTAATAAGTGGTATACCCCAAACATACAAATCTATGCTCATTATCTTGATTAAAGAAGTTGCCATTTATTCAAAATTAAACCCCACTTCAATATACCTCAATAAAGCGAAAAGAAATAGTGGCCCGTAACTTTTGTTGAGGAGCATAGTTCATGTTGCTCAGTGCGATTCAGAATTATGTATAACATACAAGCCATTCATGTTGCTCAGAATGTTTTTATTCAGAATGGTACGACAGCAATAGATCATGTTGCTTAATATACTTCGATTTGTAAATGTCATAATTTGCCAGCAACTCTCATGTAGATCAGGTTTCGAGTAAGTGTTTTCAAACTAATCACGCATTTGAACAGATCATAAACGCTTTTATAAACCAGGACAGCTGAAGGTTTTGAGAAGTAGGCTATAAAGCAAAAGCTTAAATTAGTTTCAGAAGAAACAGGGCCGCTGAAGAGTCTTAAACTCAGAATAGTTGGAATCTAGAAACAATGAGGAGCCCACTTGAACGAAATGAAAACATGGAGGGAAAAGATGAGTAAAATTGTAAAGTTTTTAAAATTAACATTTATTTGTTTTAATGTAAAACAAAATCGATAAAACTGTGAAAGGGGGAAAAAGTGGCAATTGACAAGCTTGGCGAATGGATGACACTGTTGGCCGAGCAGACTAGTCCATGCTCTAAGGTTAATCTGATAATTTTCTTTCTCTCAAAAATAGGTGTTTCATTTACTTTTTAGCTGTAGTTCGAATAAATTATGACTATGTCCACCCCCCCACCCTTTCCATTCACCTTGTCTGTTCTGAAAAGGGTAAACTTTTCGATTGTTAGATTTTTGTTTTCACTGAACACTTAGCACACGTTAAACCCAATGGCAACAACTTGTCATTTGGTCACAATTTACCCCCCCCCCCCCCCCCTTTCCTTCCTCATCAGTCACACAAAAATCGCATGTAAATAAAAAAATGTGTGGCGCGCCTCTGGCTGCGACGCGCTCTCTTGGTGGGAGCAACCCGGGGGGGAGGTTGATTTATTTTTAACCCAGTCAGCCAGGGTGTATTCCACAAGAGCGAACGCTCGTATCTATTCGCGTAGTTCGGCAAAAACGGTTCTAAGAAAATACCTTCGTTTGCCGATAGTTCGAAGGTTAGCACTCATGCTCGTGGGTTGATTGCGGCAAACTATTAGTTGAATCATGGGAACTATACCACGGTTTCACTTGCAGTTTATTTAGGTCTCGCGATGATGTGACTTTTTTTCCCCAAAAATGACAGCACAAGTAAACAATCTTGACACAAATAAGTACTCTTCATTCTATTGCAAAAATACACGGGATGATTTTAGCAGATTAATCAAACAAATGTTTTTGAGTGCTCTTTCTTACTATTTCATCATAAATTGTTTGCACACAAATGCACGTGAATGAAATAGAATCATCCTTACAAACTGACAGCAACTTTTTGTTCTCGTTAGTGAATAGTAAGCTCTTGAGTTATCCGAAAAAATCAAACGTTATTGGCGTACCCCATTCGGCACAAACATAATGTGCGCGCAGAGCGTTCTCTCGAGAAACTATGCCCTGGTCTCGCCCCACGCTAATCCACTCTGAAGATCAGAACATACACAAACTGATTTTTGTGTGCAATTGGATGGATAACAACTGATAATCAACAGAAGTTTTACAATACTGAGGGCAGATGAATCAAGGAACGAGAAGAACAGCTAGTATACACTTTACATTCTAAATTTATAAACGAATTGACTGGGATAAAAGTTTAGCTTGGAACGAAATTGAAAGGATACATTAAAAAAAATGTTTTCATGCATGTTTGATGTTTCTGAGTTGAAATAATTGGAGAAAATCAAAAGTCGGAGGAGGAAACGTTTTGATAGAGACTTCTGAAGATTTATTTTGGATTTTGGTTTCTTCAAATGTTTTTACTTGCTAGCTACAAAAATGAAAGTGACAAAAATGAAAACAAAATGTTAATTTATCAAAACAGTATGATGCATTTGTAGCACATTTCAAAACCACTTCTTCAAATTTGGTTACTTTGAATGAGAAAAGATGGGAATACAGAGGAGTGGGCGCAATTCCCAGCTAGCGACATTGGTTATAAAGTTTGTAAAAAACACAAACAACAAAAAACATGAAACAAGAGTTGTAAAAAGAATACATGAGACTGCACTACTTGAATATAGAGTGAAATCACTGGAAAGCACATGAATTCATCAGTCTACCCTAATGTGCAGATCACTTTTCGTGAATGACTATTTTGGGACAAAAACACGAACTTAACAGAATGTTGTTTTCAAAAACAAGAATAAACAAAAGCCTTTACACGATGTCCTTTTGAGGCTTACAATTGATGTGGTGTGATCAATTAGGGCAACAGCAAAAAAGGGGAAGGGTGTAAAGAAACTTGGGGTTCATTTAACATCTTAAATCTATGTTGACAATGTTCTCAAAAGGCTGAGGTTCATTGCTACATCTACGTTGGGAATGTGTTATCTAAACGCCGAGCTTCATTGCATTGTTTACGTTGAGGGTGCGCTATCTAAAAGCTGTGGTTCATTGCAATACATGCATCTACTTTGAGAACGAGTTATTGAAAAGTTGAGGTTCCTTGCAATGTCTACGTTTAGAATGTGTTATGTACAAGCTAGGGTTCATTGCAATATCTACATTTAAAATGAGTTATCGAAAAGCTGAAGTTCATTGCAATATCTACGTGTTATGTACAAGCTGCGGTTCCTTGCAACATCTACGTTTAGAATGTGTTATGTACAAGCGGAGGTTCATTACAATATCTACGTTTAGAATGTGTCATTGTAAAGCTGAGGTTCATTGCAATAGCTTCGCTTAGAGTGTGTTATGCACAAGCTGGGGTTCATTTCAATATCTACGTTTAAAATGAGTTGTCGAAAAGCTGAAGTTCATTGCAATGTCTAAGTGTAGAATATGGTATGTACAAGCTGCGGTTCCTTGCAACAAATACGCTTAGAATGTGTTATGTACAAGCTGAGGTTCCTTGCAACATCTACGCTTAGAATGTGTTATGTACAAGCTGAGGTTCCTTGCAATATCTACGCTTAGAATGTGTTATGTACAAGCTGAGGTTCATTGCAACATCTACGCTTAGAATGTGTTATGTACAAGCTGAGGTTCCTTGCAACATCTACGCTTAGAATGTGTTATGTACAAGCTGAGGTTCATTGCAATATCTACGCTTAGAATGTGTTATGTACAAGCTGAGGTTCCTTGCAACATCTACGCTTAGAATGTGTTATGTACAAGCTGAGGTTCATTGCAATATCTACGTTTAGAATGCGTTATGTACAAGCTGAGGTTCCTTGCAATATCTACGTCTATTATGTGTTATGTACAAACGGAGGTTCATCGCAATATCTACGTTTAAAATTAGTCATCTTAAAGCTGAGGTTCCTTGCAATATCTAGGTCTATTATGTGTTATGTACAAGCTGAGGTTCATTGCAATATCTACGTTTAGAATGCGTTATGTACAAGCTGAGGTTCATTGCAATATCTACGTTTAGAATGTGTTATGTACAAGCGGAGGTTCATTGCAATATCTACGTTTAGAATGTGTTATGTACAAGCTGAGGTTCATTGCAATATCTACGTTTAGATTGCGTTATGTACAAGCGGAGGTTCATTGCAATATCTACGTCTATTATGTGTTATGTACAAGCTGAGGTTAATTTCAATATCTACGTTTAGAATGTGTTATGTACAAACGGAGGTTCATTGCAATATCTACGTTTAAAATGAATCTTAAAGCTGAGGTTCATTGCAATATGTACCTTGATCAATGATATCTAAATTAAAAGCTGAGGTTCATTGCAATAACACCGTTTGTCTGAAATCGCTGCAAGGTGGATGGATAGACGTTAAATAAAAGAACGAACGTTCATTGCAATATATACGTTTAGAATGTGTTATCTACAAGCTGAGGTTCATTGCAATATAATGCGTTTTCTAAAAGCTGGGGTTTGCTGCAATATATGCGTTCGGAATGTCTTATTTCAAAAACTGAGATAATCGCAATATCAACGTTGATAATGGACATTTCATAAAACAGATTCAAGCAATCTCTACGTTGATAATGTGTTATTAAAAACCGATTTTCATTGCAATATCTACATTGACAAAGTGTTTTTCCCCCCATACCAACCGAGTTTTGCAATATGTACAAACTATGAGGGTGTGCTGCCATGTTAATGTCTACTTTCACAATATGCTATATACAGGGGTAAGGGTGTGATGAAATGCAGAAACCTGAAAGAATTCCCGAAAACCCAATTTCTGAAACCAATCGTCATGTAACTTTTGTTGAAGGATAGGGATAGGTGGGGGGGGGGGGGGGCATCTCTGATTTCTTCGAACTATTTAACTGTTCTTTTTCCAACTACTGAAATGTTACTGAATGGGTTTGAGCGAGTACTTTGGGGGTTCGTCACAAAATTCTCCACAGCAAAAACATGATCTAGTACAGGAGCATAAAGACCCAGCCAGTCAGAATCCCTTCGGCGGGTCGGGACATGATGCGCCAGGGGATAGGGTTAGTTGTTTTAAGAGTGGAGCGGGGGTAAGGGTTCGAAGAGGGTGGCGATGAGAGGGGATGGGCCGTATGATGATTTTCTATTACTCAAGCCTGCAGCATTCGACCCAAAGTAATTAAAGGACAGAAGTGGTTTAGAAGTTTGTTCATCTGCTAGTAATAAAAATATGTTTACTTCAAAAATATATATTTATTCAGATTAAAGAAAAATCGTAGCAAACGATAAACAGATATCCTTCAAAGAAAACAACTTTTCTAAACATGTCCACACATTTTAATCTTTGAAATGTGATTTTAGATGTAAATATTGTTATGATCATTATTAAGAATAATACGTTTTCGATTTTACAGTTGAAGGCCTACGTTATAAATCACATTGTCCAAATCATTCTTAAATTGTGTTGAAGCAACAAAATATATGCCCCTTTGAATATAATCCTGTAAAAATGCAAAAATAGGATTTAAAAAATATATTAATGTTCATTTTATGAGACAATTTGAACGACAAAAATGGGAGTAGGAGGGGGTGGGCGAATCCCCCGCCCAAACCACCTTTGGTTAACACTTCAAAGCTAAATTTCGAATCCGTTACCATAATTTTGCAATAGGTAACAAAGAGAAAAAGGTGAGAGCCCACCAGAATTGTGCCAACATGCAGATTATTTATTATTGTGCTCTCTATAGATTGTCTCAAAACAAAATCAAGCTGGGACATACATTTTGATGCTATGCAATGCCTACCAAGTGATTTCGGTCATAAGTGTATGGGAAATTTCTGGAAACAAGATTTTTGAAACTGGAAATGTTTGATAGACTAATAACCAACACTTTTTATTGGCTTGTCGATTAAACACTATCTGAAATCTATGAATATTTATTGTTACAGTTCGTTGAGCGATGTGAAGGGGGGAGGCTTTTGGCGAGTGTCATAAACCTAATAACCGAAACATCCTTAACAGCAAAACTAAGGTCTTATACTGGAGAACAATGACCCAGCCAGTCAGAACCCATTCGGCAGGTTCGGGCACGATGCGCCAAGGGGTTGTAACATCTAGTTGGTCATTTTGCTTAAGAGTGGAGCGGGGGTAAGGGTTAAGAGTTGAGAGGGGGTAAGGGTTATAGCGAAGGAAAGAAAAGTGGGAGAAAGGGAGAGTGGATGACGCCCTCCCTTAGCCCACCTGAATTCTGCCAATATGCAGATTATTTGCATCTGTTGTGCTCTCTTCCGAGATCGTTTCAAAACAAAACATCAAGCTTGAACATGTTTTGTTGCTATGCAATGATGATTTCAGCCATAGTTGTGTGGAGATTTAATGGACTCAAAAACTGTATGCATTTTTGTGCTTTTGACAAGCAAGATATGTGGAAAGTTTCTTTGGAAACAAGCAAACTGATACACTTTTCATTGGCTTGTTGATTTAACCCTAGCTAAAATCTATGAATATTTATTGTTAGTTTTGTTGAGGGTAGGGAAGGGGGAGGAGGATGGAGGGGAGGGCGCTTTTGGAGAGTCACAAAACCTCAAAACCGAAAAATCCTTAACAGCAAAAGTAAAATGATCTAATACTGGAGCACAATGACCCAGCCAGTCAGGACCCCTTCGGCAGATCCGGGCATAATGAGCCAGGAGATTCGAACCTCGGGTTAGTTAGTAAATATGCTTAAGAGGGGGTAAGGGTTCGGAAGAGCGGGGGTGGCGATGAGAGGGGATGGACGGTATGGTTTTCTGTTGATCAAGCCTACAGCATTCGACACAATATAAAAGGAAAAGAGAGTGGGCTAGAAGTTTCTTGATCTGCTAGTGCTAGTAGCCAACGAAATGCTCTTTAAAGAAGCAATTGTATTTCAAACGTTTCCACATATGAATTTTAAAATTGTGAAAATTAGATGTTGGCATTGTTAAAACTGAGAATTTTATCATTTTTGATTTACATCTCTAAAAAAAAGGACACTATTCAAATCATTCTTAAACTCCGATGAAGCAACAAAACATATGCCCTTTTGAATAGGACTCTGTATAACGCAAAAAAAAGGACTTTTGAAAAAAAACCATTGACTCATTTCCTTATACAATTTATACGACGGGAGTAGGAAGGGGTGGGCGAATCCCCCTCCAAAACCCACCTTGGAATACATTTCAAAGCTGAATTTCAGGCATTTTACTATAATTTCACAAGATTTTGTAAAAACGAAAAGGTGGGAAAAAGGAAGAGAGGACGCAGCCCTTCCCTGGGCCCACTTGAATTCTGCCAATGTGCAGATTTGTATATGTTATCTTTATAGAGATCGTCTCAAAATAAACAAAAAAATGAAGATGGAACACATGTTTTGTTGCTATGCATTGCTTATTAGAGGGTTTTTTCCAAACATAATTACGTGGTAACTTCTGGAAATGTTTGGAAACAAACTGATGACTAACACATGTTCGTGTGAACATGTATTGTTTTGTTTGCATTAAACAATTCACGCTTGCGGGGTGAGGCTCTTACATATTTTGGACTAAAACTAACAGGTTCGGGAGGGGGTGGGGCTGGGTGGAAGGCTGGTTTCTGTTGCTCAAATCTGCAGGATTCGACACAACAGAAGGAAAGGACAGCAGTGGGCTAGAAGGGTCTTTATCTGCTAGTAATAACATGCAGTTACTGTGAACATAATTTACCACTCACAAAAATATCGTAGCATGATCGAAACAATTACCCTTGAAAGAAAGTAGTGTGTGATTTCCAAATTTTCCACAAATCTTAAACAATTTTTTTTACTTCTACTGTAGATTATAAGATTAAATAAAAGTTCGATTTTACATCTAGTCCTAATGTAGTACTAATGTGAATAAAAAGAACATTACCCAAATAATTCTTCTACTGATGAAACAAAATATATGCTTCTGAACAGATAAGATCAGTATTATGCAAAACGCATTAAAAAACACACCTGAATTTCCTTTTAGGAGAAAATTGAACAAAAGAGATGGGAGTCGAAAGGGGTGGGCGAATCCGCCAAAACCCACATTTGGAATACATTTCAAAGCTAAATATCAAACATTTTACCATGCCGCAAGAGTTTTTTGTTTTGCGAACAAGATCTGTGGAACTTCAGGAACACAATAGTGGGGAGAGGGGTGCGTGTGTTTTGATTTTTGTTTGTTTTGCGTACAAATGTGGACATTTCTGGAAACAAGCAAACTAAGCAACACTTCATTGGCTTGATTTAATGCTACCTGGATTATTGAATATTTGTAGTTACAATTTGTTTTTATTATATAATTCAAATTGCTTTGTGGGGAGATACTCTATGCATATTGTATGCTAAAACTGAAAGAACGAGACTAAAAGGGTTAAACATAAACGTGACACTTTGCCTGTAGTGTCACATGACGGGAGACTTGTGAATGAAATATCACTAGCATGGGTAATCTAAAAGTTTGGAAGGGGAGGGTTGGACTATGTTAGTATAAGGTCAGCCTAGCTCTGATGGAATCTGCAGCCTTCAGATTTTAGATACCGCTCCTCGATGTAGATGTAATGGACCTTAGCTTTCATATTTTAGATACGGCTTTCTTGATATAAATGTAATGAGCCTTAGCTTTTAGATTTTAAATACGGCTTTCCTGATGATGCAATCAACCTTAGCTTTTAGATTTTAAATACGGCTTTCTTGATGATGTAATGAACCTTAGCTTTAAGAGTTTTTATACCACTCCTCGATGTAGATGCAAGGAACCTAATTTATATTTTTTGATACTGCTCCCCGATGTAGATGTAATGTTTGTTGTCGGCTTACCCTGGCTAAGACTCCAGGGATAATCCCAACAGCCTAAGTACTTGAACACTGGTACAAATGCATCAGCTATGGATGAGAACATTACGTGTGTGACCGTGTTTGATTACCCCGCCACAAGGCAGCCACATTCCATCTTCAGGTGAATGTAGCTGTAGTGAATCTTAGCTTTCATATTTTTATACCGCTCCTCGATGTAGATGCAATGAACCTTAGCTTTCATATTTTTATACCGCTCCTCGATGTAGATGTAATGAACCTTAGCTTTCATATTTTTATACCGCTCCTCGATGTAGATGCAATGAACCTTAGCTTTCATACTTTTATGCCGCTCCTCGATGTAGATGCAATTAACCTTATTTCAGAATTTTTATACCGCTCCTCGATGTAGCCTAGATGCAAAGAACTTTAGATTTCAGATTTTAGATATGGCTTTTTATATATAGATGTAATGAACCTTAGCTTTCAGATTTTAGATACGGTTTTCCTGATGAAGTAATGAACCTTAGCTTTCAGATTTTAGATATGGCTTTCTTGATGTAAATGTAATGAACCTTAGCTTTCAGATACAGCGCTTTCTTGATGATGTAATGAACCTTAGCTTTCAGATTTTAGATACGACTTTCTTGATGATGTAATGAACCTTAGCTTTCAGATACAGCGCTTTCTTGATGATGTAATGAACCTTAGCTTTCAGATTTTAGATACGGCTTTCTTGATGATGTAATGAACCTTAGCTTTTAGATTTTAGATACGGCTTTTTAGATGAAGATGTAATAAATCTTTCACATAGTATACCTTTCTTGTAGATGTCGCACTAAACCTTGACTTTCGGATTTCCTAAGCTTACCCCATCAAATATATATTGCAATAAAGCTCGGCTTTTAGATAACACACTCTCCGCGTATTACTGCAAAGAACATCTGCTTTTAAACAGCATAACCTCAACGTAGATAATGTATTAATCATCAGCTTTTAGATAACATGTCTCAACATAAGTATTAACAAACTTTCAGATAACATTTACGTAGACATTGCCATGAGCCTCTGCATTTATAAAGTATATGCCAATGGATATTTTGCAATAAACATTTTTTTTAGATCACGCAGACATTGCCCAAAACAACAGCTTTTACATAATATACCCTCAATATAGATATTGCAATGGAACCTCACCTTTTGGATCATGCACCTCACGTACATATTGTAATGAACGTCAGCTTTTAGATAATACACCATTCATGTAAACATTGTAATGAACCTCATCTTTTAGACACACAACCTTCATCGTAGATATCGTAATGAACATCAACTGTTTGAGGAGAGAGAAAGCGAGTGAAAGAGGGGGGGAGACAGAGAGAGGCAGAGACAGAGAGAGAGACAGAAAGAGAGAGAGAGAGAGAGAGAGGGGGGGGGGGGTGAGACCAGGGAAAGAAAGGGAACAAAACCGCCTGACAGGATTTTATGGTTTTCGCTTCCAATAGTTTTTTAAAATTGAAACCGGCTTAGGCCCGATGCTGTGTGGCGGGTTGAAGGTTGCTTTTTGCTTTCAACTGATGATGATATTGATATGTTTGAAAGATGGATGCTCAAATGTTTTGGTTTTATTAGGTTGGTCTGCTTTATTCCTCAACAAGCACTGTTTCTGATTTTACTGGTTTCTAATGCGCTCTTAAAATGGCTGTGTCGACCAGTCAAAGGATAAAACCCAGCGTCTTTTGGTTTAATTGTATAAACTAAGAATCTCTCTCTCGCATAGGCATGCCATACTATTATGGCATAGACATGTTTTGTATGCAATTTTTAAAGTGATATACCCACATAAATATTCTCAATTGTAATTAAATTGTATCTTTCTTGCTCCAGTCTGTATTATATGATTAAACAGAAGGGCCCGTACATGTTCCATTAGATTTGGTCCGGTGAATAACTAACGACAAATTGTATCCTCCTTGCTCCAGTCTGTATTATATGATTAAACAGAAGGACCCGTACATGTTTAATTAGATTTGGTCCGGTGAATAACTAACGACAAATTGTATCCTCCTTGCTCCAGTTTGTTGTATTATGTGATTAAACAGAAGGGCCGTACATGTTTCATTAGATTTGGTCCAGTGAATAGCTGACAACAAATTGTATCCTCCTTGCTCCAGTTTGTATTATGTGATTAAACAGAAGGGCCCGTACATGTTTCATTAGATTTGGTACGGTGAATAGCCGACAACAAATTGTATCCTCGCTCCAGTTTGTATTATGTGATTATTAAACAGAAGGCCCGTACATGTTTCATTAGATTTGGTCCGGTGAATAACTAACGACAAATTGCAACCTCCTTGCTCCAGTTTGTTGTATTATGTGATTAAACAGAAGGGCCGTACATGTTTCATTAGATTTGGTCCGGTGAATAGCTGACAACAAATTGTATCCTCCTTGCTCCAGTTTGTTGTATTATGTGATTAAACAGAAGGGCCATACATGTTTCATTAGATTTGGTCCGGTGAATAACTAACGACAAATTGTATCCTCCTTGCTCCAGTTTGTTGTATTATGTGATTAAACAGAAGGGCCGTACATGTTTCATTAGATTTGGTCCGGTGAATAGCTGACAACAAATTGTATCCTCCTTGCTCCAGTTTGTATTATGTGATTAAACAGAAGGGCCCGTACATGTTTCATTAGATTTGGTCCGGTGAATAGCTGACAACAAATTGTATCCTCCTTGCTCCAGTTTGTATTATGTGATTATTAAACAGAAGGGCCCGTACATGTTTCATTAGATTTGGTCCAGTGAATAGCTGATGACAAATTGTATCCTCCTCGCTCCAGTCTGTATTAAGTGATTAAGCAGGAGGGTCTGTACATTGTTCATTACATTTGGTCCGGTGAATAGCTGATGACAAATTGTATCCTCCTCGCTCCAGTCTGTATTAAGTGATTAAGCAGGAGGGTCTGTGTATTGTGCATTACATTTGGTCCGGTGAATAGCTGATGACAAATTGTATCCTCCTCGCTCCAGTCTGTATTAAGCGATTAAGCTGGAGGGTCTGTACATTGTTCATTACATTTGGTCCGGTGAATAGCTTGACAAATCTGTCATTGAATCTGTATTTCAAATACTATTTACTATGTCAAATTGTGCTTGCAGCTGTTCTATTACAAACGTCAGATGTTTAGGTATTGAATATAGTTTTTAGTGAAGAGGAAGACTTCCAGAATTCCCACAAACTTTCAATTAATGTAAAGTCATTTCCCTTGTAAGAACTGTAACTTGATGCACACAAAACTTCCGCTAGAGACAATCACATTCTTCCAGGCTGCATTTTTTGTGAGGTTGTACACCAAGAAACATGTGTTGCTTGTTACGGAGCATTAGTCCACAAGTCCAGTCAGCGAGTCTCCCAAAGTCACTTTGTCCCTAATTTCGACTCATCCCAGTACCTTTTTCACGTCAGTCATTTTATTTGCATTCACTCAGTTGACAATGATATGCATTGGATACAGTAAGGTCCAAATGTTTTCCATAAACTGTTGTGATTTTGCTTGTCTGTGTTTTTACTCCCCAATAATCAATCGCCTTGTTTCTGGTTTCTACGCTGTGTAGACAAGTCAATGGTAGCATAGATCTCTCAGTGCCTTTGGGATGATTTCAAAACTATAATAAATTTCAAAACATTGTGATCTCTCGATTCCTCTACGCATGGACTTCAAGGCATTTAGGTAGGCTTCCCCGAAATCTTTGTAGGTGTGGTCTTTGGTATCCCCGAATTTTATTGCATCTCTTTTTGTTAGTTTCGTTCTTGCTCCAGTCTGCATTATGCGATTAAACTAAAGGGCCCCCATATTTGTAATCAGATAATAGTCTGCTAAGCAACTGGAATCAAAACCCATTACGTTTTGGCTGTCAAATCGGTGTTTTGTTAGGTCCAAATTGTGTATTTGGGGCTAGACTTTTGTTTTACTGCAAAATCCACATGCTTAGTAGTAAATGTAGTTTGTTGCATAACAGACAATCCTGTTACCTGAACCCAAACCAAATATATGGTTTTGACTAAACGCCAATGTTGTGGCTTCAACCAAAGATAATGTTTTGACTTCAAGCGCATCATTAAGTGAAAAGATCAGTCTACTTAGCAGACTGCACACTTTATGAACATTGTTACAATCGTTTCTGACAGAGTAAACACTGAAAGACAGATTTCATAAAAAAGTAGAGTAGAATGATAACTTCAGTACAAAATAGAGGCGGCTTTATGGATTGACAAAGGCAGCAGGTAGTTTATTACTACAGCACAGCCTAAGATTGTATAGTTGTTAAAAAGGGGATAAAGTGTTGTAGATAAAGCAACGGGATCGTATTGCGAAACAAAAACAAAGAAAAAACAAACTCCGATTGTTTTGGTACACCATTGGCGGCAATTACGCCAAGGTAAGCCTAAATTTGTTTTAGTATGCATAATTTATTTGCTTCAGAATACGTGGTTTAAATCTTAACGCGTTTCTCGTTTATAATTTGTTTCTTGTCCGCATGCACCCGGCAAGGATTTCTTAAATATAAAAATCCAGAATGATTTGATACACATCTTATGCATTAACATTTATCATTATTATTATAAAGCAATCGGGACTTTCCTGGTACTGCAGTACCTCCAGATCATCCCACTATCAATATAATTAAAAATGTCCCACATGTGCCTGTTCCTGCCGGAAACGGTCACAATCAACCGTAAGTGCGAAAACAAAAATTACAAGCACAAATATTAGTATGGTATAAGAAGACATATTTCACAACCATTTTGACCCCAATCTACCATATGTAGATATTATAGACGAAAAAGGTTCACGATCAAATGTGATTATAAAATCACCAAGGACATCAAATATTTTTAGATACATTTCAATTCAGAGATAAATTATATCAAGACAGGGCCAATCAATTCACATCATTCAAACACAATTACAAATTTCAGCCACGAAACCGTCACTCTAAAAGGATACAATGAGGCGAGGTGAAGACACCCCCAAAACCTTTGGTTGCATGAAGAGCTGCCAGGCAGGATTGTACAAGATTGATAAAATGTTCTTTTATCAAACTACTTTTAAATTTGAACTCTTGCTCTTGAAATCCCTCGCTGGTATGCTGCATCATCATGGAAGTTGTTGCGGTAGTTGATGTCATCGCTTTCCGATGATGGTGAAGTCGGTGAAGTCCTTCGCTGTTGAAGTTGGTCGACACTTTACCATGAGAACCACCGTAGAATGAAGTGCTGAAGTCCAGTTCCAAGTGCGGCATAAAGTAAGGTCTGGAGTGGGGCTTGTCCTTTGTTTCTGCACAATAAACCAAGAAGCAAGTCAGATTTCTAAAACATGTTGACCATAAATTGTTCATAGATCATTTTGAGAAAAACTAAACGAGTCAATATTTTGCATCAACATAAAAAAGTCTGGACTTTGCATATACATGGGGTTCAGCGGTGCACTTAAAGAAAAGGGATATTGATAGACGCAAGACCGATTCATAAAAAAAACAAGTACAAGAAAATGTAGTTCAACCTATTTTCAGTATAATTATTACCCTGTTAACTTTACTGGTTGTGCATAACGATTCCACCAAAAATAAAAATGTGAAGATTGCTAAAACGCTAGAGGACGATAAAGCACGTTTAAATTATGTTTCCTTTTGAAATTTTGATGAAGACATGCAAGTAAAAAAACAAAATAGCTACGTCTAGTATTATCTATGTAATAAACACTTCACCATACTGTGTTATTTTACTGTGATCAAAGCAATTGCAGCATTAACATACTACCTTCTGAAGAAGCGTTCCTCTTCATCCATGAGTTTCTGTTGTCACTGTCAAGTGTTGTCAGTGAGTTGCAGATTTTCAATCCGCATTCTCCACGCTGCTTGCCGATTGTGCTGACAGTGTGGCTCTGGCAGGCTGATGTACCTGGTTGGAACAAACACAATTCAAGGGTAACGCAGATGGGTCAGGAGCATCAACAAATATGTTAAACATTAGCGTGTGCTCTTGTGGATTCCGCTGCAATGCACAACCACGCCACATGAATAGATTACCAATAACATAAATGAAGGGTACAAGCAGCAAAACATAACGTGACTAGAGACAAGGGCATGGCAAAATACAATTAACTGTAGATTTTAAGTCATCAGATATGATAGGTACGTTTATGTTTCGAATGCTTTACACCACGTTGTTTCACTTCTGCTCATTTAACACACATTGATAAAAGCTTTAAATATACCATATGTGGGTAGAAAAGAGTTGATGAAACAGCTTCCAATATAAAGACGTTCGTTTTAACTGGCATAACATGTAGAATTACCTGCAGTTCTGCAGATGCTGTCCATCAGGATGATGTCCATCGTTCGTGGTCCCAGCTGATGCCTAGTAGTCTCCAGGATATGACGAGACAGGTAGAATGGTGAAGCAGCAAGGATTACATGTCCTGTCATCAGAATAAGCTACAAGAGGGGAGTCAACTTTGAATCGAATTACAATCAAAATACTTTTGCACTTCTTATTTCAAACACCTTCAAAACAATAAAAGAAATCTACAATTTCTGATAATATATATGAATCTATTAAACATCTGGAATTTTTCAATGTATTTTAAACTGGTTCCAAATAAGCCATAGGCTATAAAATCACACAAAACGAGAGAGGAAAAATTGAACAGTGCAACAGAAGACAACGTGGCATCATGTGTAACATTGTAAAACAAATGTATGACCAACAACAAAAATGATCAAATCTGAAACAATTTTCCCTCCTAATATAATTGCATAACTAAAATCCATTTATAATGTTCTACAAATACACATAATGGCTCTGTACATGAACGCACACGTGCACTCAAACGAAAACCTGATGCACAGCACTTGCGCAAGCTCTCACACTATGCCAAACGTCTACCGTAGCACAAACGGACTTACAAAGCAAGTTTAACAAATCCTTGCAAAATATTAGAACTACAAGTAATAATGATTCGGTGTTAGCAGTGTTAAGTGCAAATGTATGGCATGCCATGCAGTAAACGATCATGCAGTGCATACAACGAATACATCAAACAAACATTCTTACCAACATTATGCAAACCGCCCATTAGGTCTATAGAGTCAATACTTACGTTCAGAAAACTGCTAATCACAAAGGCAGTTTGCACTTATAACCAAGACATATGCACAACTTAAGTTACAAAATAAATCTATCCCTCAGGAACTGCGATACAAAAACGAGCAATAAGCACCAAAAGCA
This sequence comes from Phymorhynchus buccinoides, assembly GCA_017654935.2. Lineage (NCBI taxonomy): Eukaryota > Metazoa > Mollusca > Gastropoda > Neogastropoda > Raphitomidae > Phymorhynchus > Phymorhynchus buccinoides. The sequence continues at coordinate 39,902,629 of CM065690.1, forward strand.
CTAAAAAGATGAAATTCTAAACATTGTATTAAACATAAATGCAATGTATAAAATGTATGGGCGTTTATTCGTCAATAGACCCATTCCTACTACAGCAAGAGGAATACCTTTCTGACGGATTTTGAGGACGTACATTCCATTAGATGGGACTGGAACAATGAATGAAGCCACACCTTGGGGCATCAGCCTAAAGGATCCACCACTCTGTAGGTCCGGTAACATGTAGGAACAAGGCTTGATGTGCCTGCACATTGGACAAAGATTTTACAGCATTGCATGTCAAGGCATTGTTTTCACAATAGTAAGAAGAACAAAAGAAAACAGGTAATCAAAATGGACAAAGCAATGTAAAAAAGAAAAAAAAGAAAAAATGCTAACCAAATGGCAATGGCATTGCCAGGCAATGCGCAGAAGCAAAACAATGCATGGTTTTCAAAGAGCCAAAAAATACATGTAGAGTTATAGAAAAGAACAAAGATAGAAATAGGTTTTAAATCACACAATTGGCTTTGCTAGGCGAATTGGTGCCGAAAATAACTTTGGTGATGGGAGTTAATTACAGAGAGCTACCTTTGCTTACTTCACTATAGAAAAGAACATGCATAACGACGTATAAATGTTCTGTGACCCATAAAATGCATTAAATATTTAAAAAAACTTGAATATCACAGCATAATTACAACTCACTTCTCTACAATGCGTAATACACGTAATGGCTATGCGCATCAACATGCATTGACACAAAACAGCAATGCGCATGATCGTACACATGCTCAAGCTCGCACAAAATAGCACACGTCTTAAAAGAGCAGAGACCCACAAAAGCGTTCATCACCACAAGTCATAATGATTTAATGTTAGCAGCGTTTGCAAATTGACGCCATGCAACAAACGATCCTGCAGTGCATAAAACGAATAGGTAAAACAAAAGTATGCTTACCAACAGACACAAACCGTCCATTACAATAATACTTACATTCAGAACACTGCTTTAAAAATAAGGGGGAGTTTATATATAATATAAAATCTATGCATGTGCACCGTTATGAAAAGGTTGTTTACTTATACCCTTAAGAGACGTTCTTAACTTTACTCACAAAAGAAACTCAAAGGGGCACCCTGACGGATGAGTTTTTGCAAGAAACACGTCGAGATCACCAGAAAGACAGCCTTTTCAAGGATCGGAATACTCACTTTGCTCTGGTTTCCTAGAAAATAAACCATCAAAACGGCGATTCCTCCTTGGCGGAGATGCCAGAGAGAGTAGCCATTTTGGATGGGGTGGGTGGATGGGTGGAGGTCATTCATTGTGGTTGAAGCGTTTTCCTTTTTTGTAGCGCAGTAAAAAAAAAAGGAGCTATTTCCTTTGTGGTGAGCGAAACTCCTTTAGATAAACTGTATACAAAATATAAAAATAATAAAAAGGCTTGTATTGCGAAAATTTCGTGCAAACGATTTGGCGGCCATTGGAAAAGAGACGGCAAACGCCTTCTCTTTGGGTGAAAGAATTTTACTTCCAGCACCTCCGCCAAGGAGGAATCGCCGATTTGACTTATAGGAAACCAGAGCAAAGTGAGTGTTGCAATCTCTGTAAAGGGTGTTTTCCTGGTGTTCTCGACGTGTTTCTTACAAAAAGTCATCCGTCAGGGTGCCCCTTTAAGTGTTCCTCAAAACTAAGACACAAAAATAGGTTTATGAGCACCACAAGCACACAGACAACACATAGATGAAGGGTAATTGAATATGAAACAATCAGATATAATGGCGTGTATGCTATTTCTTCTCTTCCATAAAATGCATTGTTTTTGCCCAATGAACCCAAGTCAAACTAAATCTAAAGAAATAGTGAATACCTTTTTAAACCGCCGATTTTGAAGATGTAAGTCGAGTAGGTGGACGTGGGGCATTGAATGAAGAACACCTCAGGGCATCAAGGATCCACCATCCCATTGGACTGGTAACAGCATGGTACCCAATCAGGTTGGAACAAGTGTTGATGCTTATGTGACTTATTGGACAAAGATGTTAAATTATAGCATGTCAGAACATTGTATTGATACATGACAATATCAAGAAAGGAACAAAGAAAACACAGGACAAACAAATCAAATCTTTACAGCTCATACAATGTAGTGACAAATATTGTGAAGTGCAGAAGCAATGTTATAATAAACAAAACAAAACAATGGGGGGCTGGGGGGCGGGCGGGAACGCCAACCAAATAATTAAACAGCAACACACAAAGTGAAACAATGCATGGTTTTCAAATAGCCACAAAGTGCACTATAGCTGTAAATGTGTTCATTTTCCAAACGAGTTTCCAATGTTATGTGTATCAAGTTCTTTCCAAGTCGATCAAGAGCATGCGCGCACACACGCATGCACACACGCATGCGCACACACATGCACTCACTCACTCCCTCTCTCTCATTTGCCACTGCGTTCGCTTGTGCAAAATTATTATTTTGTAGTTATTATTTGTTATTGTTATTATTCTTGCCTCTATTATTAGCAATGTTCGTAAAGTTAATTAATGTGTGTGTAATTAGAGTTGTGTGTGTGTAGTTCTTTGGCTTTGTGCCTTCATATGAGCTCATGTGCTTACGTCATTAAACATTTGTCAACTGTCTCTCATTTGCCACAGGGCTGTGTGTAAAAAGTATATATACTTATCTCATTACCCTGTATAAATAAAATTTCGTTCGTTCGTACCTTTTGCTGAACCAAACTGACGCCTTTAGGTTTCGTGACGTAGAGCTGAAACCAAACCGGTAGCCTTCTTAGTGGACTGGAAAGATTTTGAATGGAGGCACCTTTCGAGAACCACTCCCATTTCTCTGCCATGTTTCTGTGGGGGTTGCAGGATGGATAGGTTGGCAGGATGGATAGGTTGGCAAGACTGGGCATCGTGCCGATAGGTAAGCTGTTGCACATTGACCAAAGGTGTTATATCAGAGCATGTCAAGGTTTTGGTTTGCTTTGTTCTTTTTCATACATCGCAATGGGTGTTTTTTTAAAAACACTAAAGAAAGGAACACGGTGGGACAACTATTTTCTAACAGCAGGTGTGATCGGAATGTGATAATGAAACACGCACACCTTTTGGTCGACAGCAGTGGAGCCTGCAGGTTCCATTAGACGGACCTGGAACCCGTGAAGCCCATGATGAGGATCGTCCCATTTCTTATGCAGCGGTGGCAGGATGAACTTTCAACCAGGAGGGAAGATCACGGTGCAGGGTTGATCGAGGCCTGTAAATGTTAGCCTATGTGAGCAAACGTTGACATTTTATACAAGTAAAAACATGAAAGGGAGGGGGGAGGCTTCGTTTACAGATTTCGTAAAAATTCGCGCAGCATAATTATGTTTTGAGTCTTCTGAAGTTGATTCCAGAATGAATTCAGATTTTTAAAGGATCCATGCTTTCAACAAAAGTTAAATAATCTTGACACAACTTCGTCAGTACAATTGAGATTGATCTAATTTGATGTTTGTAATACAATGTGGATTGTAAAAGTAACGATTTGGGAAACTATACTTTTCATTTGTGTTAAATATGACAGCAATGTAGGGTGATAACTTGACATGAAATCCCTTTTTTGTTATCTAGTGTTCACGTTATGCTGTAAAGGAATTTGTAAGTTTACATACAGAACATCGGACATCTCCCACACCCCTCCATCCTCCATTCTGACCATTACTCGAATACGCTAGCTCTGTCCACTACAATTTCCGTTCATACCCCTTTCAGTGTCTGTCCCTAGGGGAGATAATTTGTGACAGAAAAGAGCATAGCCGATTGTTTTTTCAGTCAACAGTGGCAATGTCATATCCACTCTTATCGGCAATATCCAAATGTGTCCCGGATCCCCGTATGAGGCAAGCTGTTGAACGACGAAGTGTGCATTGACGAGAATAGCATAACAGGCTACATCGGCAATATACATGTCCACGCTAATTTTAGAAACGTAAAGGAGACAATTTGGATATCATGTACCTTACACCCAACCCCCCTCCCCCTCCTCGAATGTTCGCGTTGAAAATCTTCACAGACCATATTCGTGATTTTATACATCATGATAAACCTGGATGCGCGGCGACGCTCAGCCAGTGTTACCACAATGCCTTTTTCAGTCCACAGACTTCTCTTACTTGAGAATAGATATGGTCATGCGTTAATGCCCAAAACATTACACAAAATTATGTTCATGTATTAGGGCAATTGCCACGAGTGTTCGTTCACTATACCAGACTACTAATTTGCCCGTGCTCGTTCTGCCCGAGTTACGCTGACCTTTCTAATTCAACTCTCTAAATTCAACTCAGTGAAACTCAAGGTCGCCGGCGCGTGGCAAATGCCCTATTGAAACAAATTCCGAGTTTCATTTAATAACTTGCGACATGTAGACTATACAATAATTCGGGTTTGCAAGCAAATTTAAATGACTTCAGTTCCGTCAAGTTTTCCATAAGCAACCCCATTCTGGGTCACGAAGAATAGGAAAATATTGCAAACCACCAGCAGGCAAAGCAAAACTGATACAAGAATGAAAGGGCATACAAGGGCCGCGAGGCCCATATCAATCCCTCATCACTACTACTATATTCTGGACAGCAGCCACCAGAGAGGGATGGGTGAGGGAGGGAGTTAGTAGTAGTAGAAGTAGTAGAAGTAGTAGTAGTAGAAGTAGTAGTAGTAGTAGTAGTAGAAGTAGTAGTAGTAGAAGTAGTAGTAGTAGTAGTAGTAGTAGTAGTAGTAGTAGTAGTAGTAGTAGTAGTAGTAGTAGTAGTAGTAAAGGGACTGGCTTCTGCCTAAGCCTCGCGGCTTATAAAACGTCCCATTCCCCAAAAAATATTTAATTAGGTTGCATTTGCATGCGAAGAAAAAAACTGATTTCAATCATATTCATAAAACATTTCACTAAAATTTTCTTTTAAAAATCTCAGTTGGCTGAGACGATTATGGATTACAATATGTTCTGTCACGGACTCGAAACCACTAACACTCTTGTCGACGGGAAAACGAAAGGTTCAGGAAACCATAGGAACTATCAAAGCCAGTCAAAGTATTCTTTCAGGCAGAGGCTCGGGGTGTCGCATGAAAATAGGTAGCTCGTAAAAATAAGTAGCTCGCTATTATGAGAGTCTGTATTTGCGACAACCACAAATTTCACTTTTTCTGTACTTTAACCATTTAACTAACCCTAACCCTAACCCTAGAAAAAAGTGAAATTTGTGGTTCATGCTCAATGTCGCAAATACACACTGTCATACGTAGCGAGCTACTTATTTTTACGAGCTACCTATTTTCATGCGACACGGGGTACGTATCTCACATTCTATGGGGCTACGGGTACGGCGTTCAATCACGGGACGCATAAATTGTTCGCAAATGTCTTCAAAAACTACTATTAACTCTGACATGTTCCTAACCTTATCCCTATTCCTTACCAAGATGCGCTAAATATACTAAACAAGGAAATGCATTTGTTGACGAAAAATTTGACTAGGAAGAGTTACCATTCCTGAACATGGTCTGAGTGCAGCAACGCCGTACCCGTAGCCACTATGTAAAATAATTCCAATACTGGTCAGTTCGGGTCAGACGGTCAGTCGTGTACTCTCATAATTTGATTGAATTAAGAGAAAGGACACAAAAGAGTCCGCGAGGCCTGGTTGTACTCATGGCCTATCCTGGCCTTGTCCCGACAGGCCTGACCTGACTTGGATACATTCCTTCTGAGCACAGTTGGCACAACGATTTTTTGAAGACTTAATTTTCCTAAGTGTTTACTACACAATGGATATAAAATATCTTAATATTAACCCAGTTGATAGACATGTTCGTGTTCAAAATACAAAGGCTTACCGTTCATATTGTGGAGAGAAAGCGAGCCGAATTTTTTTCTTCGTCATTCTCGCTCTGCTGCCAGTTTAAGAAAAGAAAGTGACACGTGCTCACACCGGTCAAATTCGGCGCTGCAAATGAGCCAATTGGTTGAAACTGCATGCGTCCCATTGGACAATGTTTTTATGTTGCGCATTTCCATTGGTCTTCAAAATAAATATATGATTGGTCCTTCGGCATGATTTTTTTTAACAGGAATCTCTCTCTCTCTCTCTCTCTCTCTCTCTCTCTCGATTTCTTTTATATGCGTGATGTCTATTGTCTCGGTTGAGATTTTAAAGACACACTGACCCACCACGATTAAGTCCCATGGGTTTTTTTCTGGGTAGCTGTGACCCTCATACAAATGCCCCCAACTTTAAATTGAGGCTGCTCTTTAAAATGATGTTTCGTTTTCAATTTGGGGGCATTTGTATTGGAGTCAAACCTGGTCAAAACAAGATTTTTTACCAGCTATAAGAAGGAAAACCCGTGAAACCCGTGATTTTGACACGTGATCTGGTAGGTCTTTAAGCTCAGATGCCGTACTCTTCCCCCATGTCCCCCTCCCCCCTCCACACACACACTCATACGGGTTTAAAGCAGCCTAATAGGCCTCTTCATGTAGCCATAGTTTTTTTGTTTTTGTTTTTAAATGAAGGGCTACTTTATGTGTAATTGTCACCGAGTGGAGAGCAGCTGTAGGCCTATCCTGTATAATGTACCTACACACCCTTTGCAACACAACACGGGCTTTCAGGGCAGGCGTAGGGCTGCTCTTGTGTTGGTAGGGCATGTCTGTGATCCCATGTTCCCATCTAGCCTAATGATTATCATTTGATATTCAATTTTAAAAAATTTAATACGAATAAATGATATTTCATGATTGGTGATGTTTATACTACTTTGCTTTAAATGTTTTATATATGGGCCCGTAATGGGAACCTGACAGGTTCGTTTGAAAACATTTTTCAGTCAGCTTCTTTGCCCCCATACCTTATAACCCTTTTCAATGCCTATGACATTTAATGCAGCAATGGAAAAAAATGTATATAATAATTTATATACCTCTGCCAAAAAATGTAAATATGCTGTAGATATTGATGTTTTTTTTAAAACTTTTGCGAATTATTGGTGGCGCCTGAAAAGGGCGTGTTTAATAATCAGAACATTTTATTTGTCTTTTGTTTGCATAATTTGTAGCGTCTGATGATGATATGTTAGGCCTACTCTAGACTGTCTATGGTGCGTGTTTATTTCTATTGTCTCAACCACCAACCAACAGAGAAGCTTATCGCCATCCCTCCTCTTCTGTCACCATGGGCGAATGCATTCGCCCAGGACATCACACTTCACTCCCACCAAATGCAAAGACATTCACTGCCAAGTACCCTGCCATGTCTTTCTCTATTTTCAGAGCTTACGTCAGTGATTTGTTCGTTAAAGCAACGCATGCGCACTCGGAACCCCCCCCCCCCCCCTAGTTACCCCTCTCTCGTTGGTTGAGATGCAACGGACAACCCAATACGTCAAACGATAGATGGCGCTAAAAGAGGAAGAACACTAATCCTGCACGCTAGTATTCATGGGTTACAAATTTCCATTCGATACATCTTTGCGTTTTGAACGAACAACAGAAAGGCTGTGGGGGTCGTTGTCACGGCATTATAACGCTACTTAGCTGCTATTTCGGTGTCCCGACTCCCATCAGTGTTGATTGATCAGCTAAATGTGTTCTCTTTTATTTGGCTCACCTTGCAAACCCTCATCAGACAGTACCTTGCTTCCGCACGCTTCTATTTCCATTTTCTGCTTCGAGAGAGAGAGAGAGAGAGAGAGAGAGAGAGAGAGAGAGAGAGAGAGAGAGAGAGAGAGAGAGAGAGAGAGAGAGAGAGAGAGAGAGAGAGAGAACACTTGAACACTTCAACTTTACTGTCATTAGCTAACAAGCTCAAGTGAGTGAGTGAGAGAGAGAGAGAGAGAGAGAGAGAGAGAGAGAGAGAGAGAGAGAGAGAGAGAGAGAGAGAGAGAGAGAGAGAGAGAGTTTACTTCCGGCCACAGGAAATTACCCTGTGCATGCGAATTAATGAGTGGATAGAAAGAACAATGTAGACAACGCTACCGTACCACCATGCCACTTAAACGTGCATGGCTTTGTGTTATAGAAACAGATACCTGGTTCAAAAACATCATATCACGATGACTTCCTTTTTCATTTATGTACATTGTATACTACATGATCATGCGCTCACGATCCGAGAGCTTGAGACAGGACTATACATTGTTTACCTCCATATATCTATGGCTACAAATAAGGCATTTTCATGAAACACACATATCCTGGCCGTGTTGGTTGGCAAATGAGAAGAAAATTGGATGTGTTGATAAAAAGCATCAGTGTCTATGAAAGTTTATGAGGACATCGTGATTATAAGCCTATTGTAGTATTTACCTCGCGAAGGGCGGGAAATTGTTAATTTGCATGCTGCGGAGTTTATGAGACGTGAACGCACAACATAGAGTAGCCTTCTCTGTTATGGTCTTAACTTAACCAGAGTAGAGATACGACTGATTGGCATACGCAAAGAAATCAACAAGTTGAAACTGTAATAAATAGAAACGAAGGGAAATGAAGTGCTCAGGGACAATGCGGCAAGAAAAATAAGGCAGGCAATGGTCTACTAATTGTATAGGCCAATAGTAGATTGGGAAATAGGCTAATAGTTATATAAAGGATGCCAAACAAATCCAGTACAACTATCCAAATAGATTGTGTGATTGTTCTAAACAACTCTCTGTGAACACATGTTGTATCAATAGAAAACCTTCTTATGCAGACGTAAGCGTTGAAAACGTTTCATTCTTAACCTCAAGAACTATGCGCCTGCGTGTGCGTGTGTGTATGTGTGTACGCGTGCTCATATGTACCCCGTATTTGTGTGCGCATGCGTGTGGGTGGGAGAATAGGTTAAATCTGCTCTTAAAAAGGAAAGAAAGTTTTAAAAAAACATTGTTGTTGTGTTGAGTGGTTTTACCTTTTTATATCCTCTGACCAGGATAATTATTGATAAAATGATTTTTAAAAAATATAAACCTGAATATTTCTGAAACCTACTAACATGGCAGCTATTGTTGTCAACCTCTTTCACCGTTCATCTTCATCACTGACGATACCTAACTGAAGTTAACCATTTCGCCGCCAAAGTTGCATTTTAGCACCACATGCAGTGATTTAACACCTATGTCACTAAAAGGCATCAAATTGGGGTATATTATCCAAAGACTCTATTGTCTTAGTTTTGGGAAGTAAGGATATGCCTTATTTTATTGATGTTACAGAAGAATCCCCAATACTGCAGATGGATTTTGTTCTCTGTCCAGGTAAATTTAATGGACATTTTTGGCTGAAATATGGCTGGCGGTGAAAGGGTTACAGTGGTCAGTGCAAGACAGTAAAGGTCAACGTTGGATCAGATTTTTTTGATTGTATCACTAAAAAGGGGCATTGTTGTTTTGTTTTTACACAAGGTATCAGTACTCTACACATTGACTTTAAGAACATAATAATGGAGCCATTCTTCTAAGATGTTTGTTCACACACACACACACACACACACACACACACACACACACACACACACACACACACACACACACACACACACACACACACACACACACACACACACACACACACACACACACACACACACACACACACACACACACACACACACACACACACACACACACACACACACTTTTTTCCTTATTGTCTTTCCCTCCGAATGCATTTTCAGTTGCTGCATTTTCTTTTGTTTTCCCATTTTACTTTAATCATCTGCCTCTTCCTTCACAAGTAAACCAATATGCACGTGATCAAAATAGACTACCTACCCTGTCGTGCAATCACCAGCTAATTAATTCTAATTAATCAGGGTGTGCGTACCTTCACCCAGCAAAGTTAATCAAGTAAATTCGCAAGCGAACTTCAATCTTGTACACCCACCCACCCCTACATTATTTTCACCACCCCAATATTTCCAATTACTGATGTACAGCTCTGTCATTAATTATCCAGCACTGTCTTTAATTATCACCTCGAAGACTTCCTGCTAATTCTCTGTGATCTCACCGCATGGGACATAATCCGTTCCTGACTGCCTCTGTCAACTAACAGTGTTGTTCATTAATCCGTCGCTTCTGACCTTTTCTTGTGCCGTTTATAACTCTCTCTCTCTCTCTCTCTCTCTCTCTCTCTCTCTCTCTCTCTCTCTCTCTCTCTCTCTCTCTCTCTCTCTCTCTCTCTCTCTCTCTCTCTCTCTCTCTCTCTCTCTCTCTCTCTCTCTCTCTCTCTCTCTCAAGAAATAAATAAATAAATAAAATTCATTCATTCACTCTCTCTCTCTCTCTCTCTCTCTCTCTCTCTCTCTCTCTCTCTCTCTCTCTCTCTCTCTCTCTCTCTCTCTCTCTCTCTCTCTCTCTCTCTCTCTCTCTCTCTCTCTCTCTCTCTCTGACTGTGTGTGTGTGTGTGTGTGTGTGTGTGCGTGCGCGCGCGCGCGCACGTTATACCCGCTACCGGAAATTGATCTGCGTGTGCGTAGGAGTGCGCACTGCGCAATGAACCCGTTTAGGAAAAGGCTGCGCTCCATCAAATAGTGCCCAGTCTCACGCCAGGATCTGTAGACTTTGACCTTTCCGTCTGAAAGAAATTCAGTTCAATCATTTTTGTTTTCTCATTAACGTTGGTGTTTCGTTACCGAATTCTTTTGTTGTCCCCTCTAAAAGAAACGAATGCATTGATTAAGGTCTCTGTACACGTTACAAATATTCACAAAATATCTCTATTTCCCCATGGCAAGACGGTGATAGGCCACTCGTAATATGACTTACAACTCACTGTGTTGCCATGGGGAAAAAGTGATATTTTGTGAATATGTTAACGTGTACACAGACCTTTACCTCATGTCAGTCAGAAATGTGACGAGAAGAAATGCACCTTTAATGGTCAAAATACTCGTAGCTATGTTTTGCTCTTTCCCGATGGCAACACAGTGATGCGCTAGTAATAATATTATTTCTATATCCATGTGTTGTGATGGGGAAAGAGCGAAAAACATCAATGTGGATTATGACCATTACAATTCGAAATACACTCAAAACATTGGGAATGACATTTCTCTAGTAGGTACAACTTAAGTCATTCTAGCATAATATGTACCTGTTATGCCAGTTTACCCCCAAAAATGATCGTGGTTCTTTTTGTGGATACAATGTAATCGCAAGATCACACATCTCTGATTCAAAGACCTCAACAGCGATTATGTATCACAAAGAAAGAAGTGTGCTTAACCTGATCAGACCAACCACTGGCTTTTTCCAAAGCTTTGCTGATTACATAAAGAAACACGAATATCCGTCATGAAAAAACAAACAAACAAACAAAAGAACAAACGAACAAAGGAAACGAAAAGCAAAACAGCAAACCATTGTCGTCGGCATCCTTCCGATGAAGATGACGATGTTGCTGTAGACCTATATGAATAGATGTTACGCCCAATCCGTGAAATTGCCTATTTCACGAAATGGGCAAAATGCTTTGCCCAATTTATGAAATGGACAATGTATAGGGTAAGACGGGGTAAAAAGCCCATGGGCGGGTAAGAAGCCCATGCCAATTATCTCATGAAATAAAGAAAATTTCAGTCACATTTTGCCCATGAGACGAGTGTTAATGTTTAGCATTCGTCTCATGGGCAAATTTGACTGAAATTTGCTTTAAGAAAAGAAAAAGATGTAGGCCTAATAAGAAGGGTTTTACGCATAACGTACTATACGTGTTGTAGGCGGGAAGTCAGAAAGCATGAATGAATAAACGAAAAGTTAAAATATTCTCGATACAAAAGACCACAGAGAGAAAGAAATACGAACTCGTTCAAATAAAAGCAGTATAGCCTGCTAATCTTTGTTCCTTCGCGCCCCCCCCCCCCCCCCCCCCCGCCCCCCCCCCCCCCCCCCCCCTTCATTCATTCATGCATACGCGAGTTATTATGTGTCCAGACAAAGGTATTTAAAAAAAAGAAAGAAGAAAGGTAAGAGAGAGAAAGACCGACAGAGAAATAAAAGTGAGTGGGTGGGTGGAAAATAAAACTACTCAACACAGCCAACACGTCGGGACACTTTAATGTAAACTTAGCACGCGATGCTTGAATGTTTCCCTGTTGTTGCCCTAACTCTTACTGATTTGTATCGGTTCACTTTTAGTTGGTTTCTCTGTCTTATCTCTCTGTCTCTAGCCTAGCTCTGTCTCCGAAACTCTCTCTCTCTCTCTCTCTCTCTCTCTCTCTCTCTCTCTCTCTCTCTCTCTCTCTCTCTCTCTCTCTCTCTCTCTCGATCTGATGTGTGTGTGTGTGTGTGTGTGTGGGGGGGGGGGGGGGGGGGTAGCACATGGATGCAACGGAGTGTGTGTAAATGTAGACCTGATTGTGGGTTTTGTATGTGTGAGACAGACAGGCAGGCAATATAATATATATATTAGAGAGAGAGAGAGAGAGAGAGAGAGAGAGAGAGAGAGAGAGAGAGAGAGAGAGAGAGAGAGAGAGAGAGAGAGAGAGAGAGAGAGAGAGACGGACAGACAACCAGAGAGAGAGAGAGAGAGAGAGAGAGAGAGAGAGAGGGGGGGGGAAACATTTATTTGAGCAAACTAAAACAAAAGTATTAAATTGCAATGCCCTCATATGCAATGCTGTATTTGTGTTAGGTCTGGGTTTTACAAAAAGAACACCCACACACCCACACACCACAGAGCAACGTTACTTCAACAATGATAGGCCTACAAGTTGATGATGACCGTCTGAATGCAGCAATGTGCTTCCAAAGTTTAGTTGGTCCAGTGCCAGGGTTTGCTCACACAGGCCCCGGTTTGCTCCCTTTAGTGGTGACAATTTCTCGATTATGCAGGGTAGACAACTCCCCCGGGAAGATGTGGGTGGTTTTCATTCACACCGACTGGCGCGTTGTCCTCAGGTACCCTCGCCCACTACCCTCCACCCCCCCTCTCTCCTACTCCCATGACATCCTCTGCAGGACCCCGCTTATTTTGGCAACAGTCGAAAAGCACACAATATTGCTTTTTCCCAAACGCGCACAGCCGTCAAAAGGCGCACATATTTATGGTAGAAAAGCGCACGATATTTACAATCCGAAAGCGCACAGTTGTTTTTGAGACGGGTGGACGAGGACTAAACCTATCCCTAACCCTATTCCTAACCCTAACCCTATTCTTAACCCTAACCCTAACCCTATCCCTAACCTATCTGAAAAACAAGGAATACCTGGGTACGCAGAATTGCAATGATACAAATGCTCAGCAGAATGAGCTCAAGTTTTGAACGGTTGAAGTGTGCGCCTTTGGACGGTAAAATTGCGCATTTTGCCGTGCGCCTTTGGATAGTGTGCTTTTTTTGTGTGCCCCCCTTTTTTTATTCCCCAACTTTTTCTTCCTTCCTTTTTACA
>CM065690.1:39926030-39966030 GCA_017654935.2 Phymorhynchus buccinoides
AGAGAAAGTAAATGGAGTTTTACGTCCTCTTGGTCTGAATCAGACACATATGGGACATTTGTAAATACAAATATGGTTGGAACAATACTGGAGGAAATGCTCGGAGGCAGTACGAAACCAGTAAAGTCCCGATTTTTTAAATTAATACAGATAGCTGTAGCGGTGACCACGCCTCGGTTAAACCTCATCGGCTATGGCACCGCTACAAGTAATTGGATAACATGGTATAAAATGAAGAACTGTGAATTTGGGTAAACAGGATATGTCTGCCGCTCGGTGACACCCTTGTTTTAGGCTTACTTATTGATATTTTTTTAATGGAGACATGTTGGCTTCATGGGCTATTGATAGCCGCCTACAGAGGAGGTGCCTTCATATTGTGGCGAAATATTCTTCCTGGGGGAGACTTGCAACAGCGACAACAACAATAAAGCAGAGCTTGTAAAACTAACAGACTTGTGATAAAACTCCAATCAAAATGTGTAATTAGAGCATTTTGTTGAATATCTTTTACAAACGCAGTTTAAAAAGGACGATGTCGCAAGACATCTGCGAGCCTACTGCGATGAAGTATTAGGCCAGAGCGCAGCAAAGGTACCGGTGATATGCGAGTTTGGCAACAAGTCATCTGGTACTCAACAGGACAACTTGAGGTGATCACTTTTGGTAACACAGGACTACCATCTTCAAAAATTGAAGTGATTCTATGCAGTGGTTCACTAAGGCAATTAGGCTATCGGCTATGACCGTTGCGACATTCTAATAAATTGAAGCCTGATTCCTTGCAATGGTTCACTAAGGCAATTAGGCTATCGGCTATGACCGCTACAACATTCTAATAAATTGAAGTGATTTTATGCAGTGGTTCAATCTAGCAATTAGGCTATTGGCTATGACCGTTACAACATTCTAATAAATTGAAGTGATTCTATACAGTGGTTCACTTACTGGCTTAGGCAATAAGGCTAGCAGCTATGAGTGTTACAACATCATGATTCTAATAATTGAAGCGATTCACTCAGGCAATTAGGCTATCGGCTATGACCGCAGTGATGTACTGAGGATCGAAAAGTGATAGAACAAACTGTCCTGAGACAAGATAATAGGACAATGAGTATTGCAGAAGTCAATAAGACGAAGTGTGCCATTGCTAAAAAATATATCAGACATTTGTTTTGTCAGGGGAGAACACAATAGGACATTTTCAATAGAAGATTTTCGGAGAAAAAAAACTAGGGGAGAGCTGACTTCGTGAAAATTAGAGTTGCTTGCCTCCATTACTCGGTCAAACACCATAGCAACAATGCAACAATGGCGTCGAAGCTTGAAACCGCAACAACAAAAATGTTTGGTATAAACAAAAATTTATGTTCCTGAATCACTGTCTTAGCCAAAAGGCCGAGAAGCGATCAGAATTCATAAAAGTGAAGAGAGGGGATGATTTACATTTTGTTAGCATACATATGCTTATATCTTAATGGTGTTTATCACATTGGGGATTTCCATCCATGCACATACACACGTAAAATGCACATACACACGTAAATGCAGTTTCAAGGTAACGCACTCGATTTTTCATTCAAGACACATAAACAAGTATGTTGTTCATGAACTGGGTAATGTCCATGAGTTCCTGGTTGTTTTATTTGGGGGGTTAAATCAAGTTTATTTGGATGGAGAAAGGATTAAAGCTTTGTTTGGAATGGTCTGATTAATTCGTGTGTGCTGGAGATCGGAAAGAGAAAAACTTGAGCCTGTCTTGTCGGTCCAAAATTGTCGCACATATTGACAAAATTGTCGCACATAATAAAAACAATTATTGTAAAAGAGAAAAACACACTTGGGCTTATATTAACATTTTAATTGTCATATCTACATGTCTACAGTTTAAAAGTATGGAAAGAATTATATACTGAACAGAGCACATGAATCGTCATTTTAAAGCGTACAAAATAATAAACTAACGTAATACAGACACTGCAACAGACACGACGAGTATGCGGTGCTTCTTTCTATGAGTATAAGTAGGATAAATAGTTTTAAATGTTTTCCAAAAGATATAAAAAGTTACGAAATGGTGCAGAGATAACATTCTGGTTTACAGATTAAAATTATTGAAAAGCCAGGGGAGGCGACTCAGTGTATGTAATGATTGGAGTGGTAAAAATAGACCGCACTTCAAATCGAGGCTGCTCTTTAAAATGATGTTTCGTTTTCAATTGTCGCACGCCACAAACGATTGCGAACCCGCGCTTTGAATTAATCACTTGCTCTTTTCATACTGATAGATTTTTTTAAAGACTGCAAACCACAACAATAGTTATTAATGATCTCCCTGGACTTTTGTTAGTAGGTGTTTAGTTTTCAATTCTTCGGTCATATTTTATAACGGAGGGCGCTTTAAAAAAAAAGAGTATTTCCATTTTGAATTATTTAGCTGTGTGTGTGTGTGTGTGTGTGTGTGTGTGTGTGTGTGTGTGTGTGTGTGTGTGTGTGTGTGTGTGTGTGTGTGTGTGTGTGTGTGTGTGTGTGTGTGTGCGCGTGTGCGTGTGCGTGCGTGCGTGCGTGCGTGCGCGCGTGCGTGCGCGCGTGGCGTGTGTGTGTGTCAGTTTGTGTGTTTTCCGTTGAACTGAATGAAAAATGGTGTTTTACGTCCTCTCGGTCTGGAACAGACACATATGGGACATTTGTAAATACAAAGATGGTGGCCGGGAACAATACTGGAGGCAATGCCCGGAGGCAGTGCAACTCCAGTAATGTCCCGATTTTTTAACAATACAGATGTGTATTATTTTTTTTAGCAATGGCACACTTCGTCTTATTGATTTCTGCAATACTCATTGTCTTATTATCTTGTCTCAGGACAGTTTGTCCTATCACTTTTCGATCCTCAGTACATCACTGCGGTCATAGCCAATAGCCTAATTGCCTGAGTGAATCGCTTCAATTTATTAGAATCATGATGTTGTAACACTCATAGCTGCTAGCCTTATTGCCTAAGCCAGTAAGTGAACCACTGTATAGAATCACTTCAATTTATTAGAATGTTGTAACGGTCATAGCCAATAGCCTAATTGCTAGAGTGAACCACTGCATAAAATCACTTCAATTTATTAGAATGTTGTAGCGGTCATAGCCGATAGCCAAATTGCCTTAGTGAACCATTGCAAGGAATCAGGCTTCAATTTATTAGAATGTAATTTATTTTACTGTAGGCTGCATTGTACATTCGACTGCAAGCTGCAATGTAATTTTTTGACTGTAGGCTGCATTGTACATTCGACTGTAGGCTGTAATGTAATTGTTTGACTGTAAGTTGCATTATACATTAGACTGCAGGCAGCAATGTGATTTTTCGACTGTAGGCTGCACTGTACATTCGACTGAAGGCTGCAATGTCATTTTTCGACTATGGCTGCATTGTAGATTCGACTGTAGGCTGCACTACACCGTATATTCGACTGTACTGAGGCTGCATTGTATATTCGACTGTAGGCTGCATTGTATATTCGACTGTAGGCCGCACTAGCACACATTAAACCCAGTGGCAACGAAAAAGTAATTTGGTCAAAATTTACCCCACCTCCCACCCTCCTTTCCGTCCTCATCAGTCACACAAAAGTTGCATGCAAAAAAAAAAGGGGTGGCGCGCCTCTGGCTGCGACGCGCTCTCCAGGTGGGAGCAACCCGAATTTGACAGAGACGCCTCTGTGACTATAAAGTACCAAATACCTAATACTGTACATTCGCCTGTAAGCTGCATGGTATATTCGACTGTAGGCTGCACTAATTTTTCGACTGCCGCTGCAATCCGCCGCGCGCGCGCGGACAGACAGAGCAACGCACAGGCCTTCCCATCCCAATGTACTCCCGTTCTTTAGAACTGGGAGTACAACAATTAGAACGCTATCATACGTCACTGAAAAGCTACGTCATATGCACGCATCACCTTTGTCAATTTTGACGTCACAAGAAATCTAGGAGAAAGGATTGTGACAAGATCAGCTTCTCAGCATCAGCGAAGGGAGACACAACCGCAGGATCGACAGCATGTGTTGTGAAAGGGGTCCAGCAACATCGCCATGATTTGCCTCACTGGGAATCATTAGGTCACCCCAAAGAGCGCCTCGTACGTGCTTGCTCTCAACACAGACCCCACTACGTCAGGTTGGTCCCTATGCTATGCATGCTTTTGGCAATTCTCAGGCTTCCATAACTTATGTAAAGATGGCAACTAGCAAGTCATATAAATATACTCCCAGTTCTTGAGAGAGAGTGAGTGACACAACTGAAACGCACTCGTCACTGAGAGAGAGAGAGAGAGAGAGAGAGAGAGAGAGAGAGAGAGAGAGAGAGAGAGAGAGAGAGAGAGAGAGTTTGGAAGAAGAAAATCTGATTAACGTCCTCCGGCCTGGAACAGGCACATGTCAGTGGGATATTAGTAGATAGAAAGATGATGGGACGATCCTGGAGGTACTGCAATACCAGGAAAGTCCCGAACTTTTAATCGATGTAATAAAGATAATGTTGATAAACAAGAGATACTTTGGAAGGAGATAGTTCCATTTTCATAGGCTCCCTTTATAGGCTCCTTCAACTCAATGGGGGGGGGGGGGGGGGAGGTACACTATCCATAATATTAACTTGGAAAGAGAGAGAGAGAGGGCAGTTTATGGACTACACATAATAGCTAGGTTCATTTCATAAAGTGATTTGGGGAGAAGGAATATCAGGCGCTCGATTTGACACATTGGGGGGGGGGGGGGGGGGGGGGGGGGGGGGTGTGTACAAACAAGGGCGGGGGTCCAGGGGCAACGCCTTTGGTGGGGGTCAGGGGGCAACACCCCCTAAAGCTGAAGCTTTAAAAAAAAAAAAAGTGCCCAAACTCCTAAGTGTGACTGTCTTTCTTTCTTTTTTCTCTTTCTCTTCTTTTTTTTATGTGAGGGGGTGGGGGGGGGGGGGGGGGGGGGGCGGGTACGGAACCCAGGTCCCCCTTCCCATCCTAGATCCGGCCCTGCGGCTTCAGTCATGTTAATATCTGTGCTCGGGTATTCCATTCTTCTTTTGTTTGTGTGAAATATCACTAAAAAAGGTTATATAAAACCGAAAAATTGTGTTTTACTCTCGGTCTCAGTGGAACAGACACATACGGGACATTTGTAAATACAAAGATGGTGGGAACGATACTGGAGGCAATGCCCGGAGGCAGTGCAACACCAGTAAAGTCCCGAATTTTTAACAATACAGATAAGTGTAGCAGTAACCACGCCTCGGTTAAACCTCATCGGCTCATGGTACCGCCACATAACTGCTTGTGGGGTGTAAAAAATCTATTGACATTCACATCAGTTGTGTGGAAGATTAGGGTATCACTCAAAGAATATTCTATTACGTTTTTGTGTTACCCTGGCGGGAGTGGGATGCTGTTCAAATGCATGATGTATGAACAAAAATCTTCAATCCACTTTTTGCTCAAAACTATTGTGACGAACTTGGTTGTGGATTTTTTGTGTAGTTCTGTAATATTGCAGCAGGAACGTTACAAGGGGCTGTGTTTTCTTTGTCTGTCCGTGTGTATCCATTCTCTGTGTAAACGGAACTTTGTTCACTGCTACAACCAAAACAAAATCAGAACTTCGACTCTAAAGCTTAGCCCATGTGAGACATCTTTGTGTGGATAATCGAGCCAGCTGCAAAATGACGTCATGGTAGTAAAGCATTGCTTCCCTTCACTAGAAACAGAGCAGCAAAATAGGACGAAATAGCCTCCCTTGGACACTCGTGTGTTTCCGTGGTAAACGGAAAAGTGCGCGAACTACCATATTGGGCGAACAATGACATGACGTACTAAATTCATCAACACAGATTGACAACAAGGAACAGTGTGCCAACTCGCGCACAGAAAGAGTAAATATTTGCTTTATTAGAGAAACCCAAGGTAAGTGATTGAGGTCAGTTGCAAGATAAGTTGCTAATCTGCCAGCTGCTTTTGAATCGAACGAAAATGTGTATCTTGATAATGAAAAATAAGGGTTTGTTTACATCGAGCAAGGTCAGGTGGCGCAGGCGCAGATCGCTTTGTGTTGGAAAGACTTGCTCAAACAGCTGAGAAAATGGCAGACGACAATTTTCCGTTCTTTTTTTTTATTTAGACCTACTGTCACTTGTGTCACAGAAGAAACATTTGGCCCATTTATAATAACACGTTGAGGGTTGTGTGTGCAGATTCTTGCGTGTTTAATATTTTACTTCTTATTTATTCAAGAGCCTCGATTTTGCTGTGCCAAGCAGCTGTGATTAGCTGCGAGGCAAGCCGCAAGGTGCCAGCAGGTTCACGACTGCTTTTAATTAAGTCTTATCGCCTTTGCTCTGTTGCTACGTAACATTTTCTCTTACAAACTTGAAATAATAGCCATTTCAAGATTTATTTAATAGATAAAAAAATGTGGTGGATGAAATTTCGATCTGGAATGAGTTTATTGGGTACAAAGAGCAGTCTCGCTCTCAGTGACCCGAAGGCGGGCACAGTTTAGCCTGAACCCGCCAGCTCGATCTCTCCCGCCAGTAGAATCATCTAAACAAAGGCGACCTGCCTCGTGGAACTTTAAACGCCAGCTGCTGGGAGTGAAGTGTAAAGCGGGAACTCCACTCATGTCCATGAACGTGTGGCTAATAATTCATTTAGGCCTAGTTCTAGGAAAAGTAGGCCTGCATTTAAAAGTAGACTATATAGTATATTGCTTTTCAGTATTCTAACAGTTTTGGACTTTTTTCCTTCTGAAGTTGGAAATCAATTGATACATTTTGGGGAAACAAGAGAGAAGTAAATCCCAACCTCTCTTTGGTGTTACTGTTAGGGTATATTTTAACATTATGATTATGAACAAAACTTGTTCAATTTGGAATCAGATTTTTTCACAAGAAAATAATTATGCAATCCAAGCCATACCTACAATTTCAGTTATGTCATATGAGAATTGACATTGATTGGTAAAGAAAATTGGCATTAGCTTGAGTAGACCTATCAATTTATCGGTTAAATTCTAGATCAGTTACCAAATTATTCAGGGCACTGATTTCTTCCAAATTTTGCCTCACAGTAACCTGTGAGAATTGGGTAAGGAATAGGGTTAGAATCAGTTTAGGGCTGCTTCACCAGATAGAAATAATTAAAAATTAGGCACTGGCTATTTAGCCCTTTCCCATACCGCATGGGTGCAATTGCACCCATACTTTTACTTTTTGTCTCATATTTCCAAAACCATTCATACGATCTTGCTGAAATTTTATGACTCAGTGAAAGATTTGAGTATGTCACATGATGTGCAGCCAAAAAATTGCATTTTTGTTGGAAAACAAGAAAGTAAATAAACAACAAAGTCGTTGTTTAACCCTCACCGTACCTCCTGGGTGCTCGCACACCCATATTCTCAAAGAAGGATCTACGCACGCCGTACCTCATGGGTGCAAACACACCCATACTTTTACAGAGCAAAACCGACATGACTTTATAAAATAGGTTTTTCTGTACTAAAATTGCATCATTTGAGAGCCATAGGTGGATTATGGGGGGTTTCCTGTATGCAGGGAAACCCCCCCTTGGATGCCTAAAAGTTCTCTCTCTCTGTCTCTGTTTTTTCCCCCTCTGTGTCACACAGACACACACATGCGTGTACATGCACGCACGCACACATACACTGTACTATGCCTCATCTATGACCATTGTTTTATAATCATTCATTATAATTTTTCAATCTTCTGGAAACCCCCTTTGATCAACAACATAATCCGCCCCCGAGAGTGTATGCTGCAAACGGAGCTGATTTAGAAAGCATCAACAAAACGCGTAACAATGACTAGTCTTTGTAGTGTTCGTCTAGCTTGTGTGCTTTAGTTTATTGCATGCACACACACACACACTCGTGCAAGCACATACATGCACGCACATGCACACACACACACACACACAGAGACAGACAGAAAGAGAGAGAGAGTATGCACCCCCGTCCTACACAAACAATAGTCATAGGTGCACGCCATCATGCATGGGGATGTACACACAAGCACATTTACATCAATGCATAAATGCATAAGCATACATAGTATATATACACATTCATACATTCAAACACATACTATGTATGTTCATACATACAAGCTGTATAGTCACATCCAAATGCACACTCGATACACAGTGACACTCAATTGCAAACACATGTACACACACACGCACACACTCACAAATACAATACCATCACAATGTTTTGTAAACAGAGGAAAAACTCAAAAAGTGAGCATGTTCGCAAACATGCACAACACATACACGCACCACACACACAAACACACACAAGTGACACGCGCGTACGTACGTACGTACGTACGTACGTACGTACGCACACACAAACACACACACTGACACAGAGAATTATGGAGCGAGAGAGAGGAAGGAGAGAGAGAGATGCTGCGGCAGAGACAGAGAGCGAAAGAGGAGGAGAAACAAAGAGACACTTCGACAGAGAGTAGGGGAAGAGAGAGAGAGAGGGAATGGCAGTGGGGCACAGGCATACAGATAGGCGGACTTTTTATTACAAGTTGCTTAGATATAGATCTACATAGAGCTTTTTTTAACAGAACCAAAAGCAATAATTCAGCCCACCCCACTCTCACCCTCAACCCTCCAATTTGGAGTCTCAAGTTTTAAGCCTGTCGATGTGAGAGTGCATCTAACAAGATTTGGTGATAAGTATCTGCATTACTTCTTATATTCAGTCTGCTTTGTCCTGTTAATTGATATGTGTCATTGTGTTTGCCATTGTCATCGTGTAGTTAATTATTGTTCCTGATTGTCAGATTTTTATTTTAAAATGTTACCTTTGTTTAACACTACATAACAGGGATATTGCTGGATTGCCACTGAATATCCAAAGCAAAAACAAACGAAACATAGCAATACAAAAAAATAGAAAAAAAAAAAAAAAATCCAAAGCAGTTGTATACGAGTTGAGCTATTGCGTATACTTCATCGACAATTTAAAAAAAAAAGGATATTTGAGCTAAGTTTTGTTTTTAAAAGTATTTTCTTAGACTGTTTCTTTGGCTGTGTGTTTGTGTTTCTCCAGATTCCACTTCATCAAGTTCATCATACATCATGTGTCTTTCATAGGTTTGTTGACAAAGTATTGTACTTGTAGACTGATTCTTGCACTTTTTCCATTATGTTGGTAACCTTTTTTTTGTTTCAGTTGAGAACAGTCCCCCCCCTAGCCGTATGACACAATATTTTTGTGTGAAACATACGCTAGAGTGAACAGGCCCGCTGATATGAATAATGAACATATGGTTTGGCGCGAGTGAAAACATCGTGAAGTTCCGACGGTGTACCATGCTATTTGAGGTTTGAATCATTTTAGGTGATGTAGACAAGAAAGAAAAGAAAAAGGGAATGCTGTTCTTTTTTTTGTTACATTTTTTTAAAAGTTCAATGAATTCATCTTGATTTCAATCAGAACTATGGATACTTACATGGACGCGATCGAAACTTGTAAAATCGTACTGATTAAGTCGTGCATAAGCTTCAAAGTTCAACGTTTTGGATTCTGTCTTGTTTGTGCTCTCTGTGTCATACCAATGATAGTCTTTAAAAGAAGTAGGCCCAAGGAGGGTTACTTCATAAAGTTAAATATTCGCTTATGATGTACACAATCTTTTTAGTCATCTAGTAACACTGCCGTTTCGTCAACCCTACCTACCCAGTTGCGCTTTCCAAGTTGCTTCCAGTTAAAATTAATATTAAAAAAAGACACACTAGACTAATGAAAATGGAGATTAGAGAGAAATGAAAACTGTTAAATCATAACTGACACGGAAAGGAGGGATTTGGGCTTGGGTGTAAACTTTAGGGACTGCAGATTGGACTGCGAAAGAAAGCATGTGTTGGAAAGTGGGAGGATGCGTTGAACGTTTGTTATGATTCCAAATGTGAAGCAAGTGAAAGCAAGATTTCTGGAAAAAATGAAATTTTATTTATTCATTTTCTTTTTGGGGGGGCGGGGTGGGGCAGTCATTCATAAAGGGGTATTCAATGTGTACATTGGTAAAGCTAACCAGGAAACAAAATCACAAAGAATGGCACAAAGGCACACCAAAACACAGTCATCTGCACCATTTTTTTTTTAATCATGCAGACATAGAAAAAAGAAGACCTATTTCCTCACAAACCTTTGCATCAGATGAAGTATCCATAGTTGTTTGTTACATTTTGTTACACAGCATTCCATACCATTGGTTTGATCTTGCATTCCATGTTATTATGACAATTAAACATTCAGAACAGGCAAGTAATCTGACAGAAACTGAGAAAAAGAATCAAGTCAGCAATCATGTCAGTTCACTCGCCTAGACCTGTGGTGTTTTATGTCTGAAGTGGTAACAGTTCTCTTACATCTTGATTTTTATAATTTTATGAAGGAAAGAGAGAGGTTTAACCATGGTTTTTCTTTTGAATTTACTAGCTTTACGCATTATTTCTTTGAAGGGGGGAGAAAGAAAAGAGGGAATTGCGTACGAAACATCTGAAAAGGCACAAGATAAGTAACGGGCACAATGCTTTGACATTGCCCCCTTTGGCATAATGATTATGCAATTTCTCAACATTTGATTTATTTTCTAGCAAAGACCAAACATTTTATAATTTTCATTTGTTCTAGAAGAATAAGAAAAAATCCCTACAATAAAGCTTTTTTGTTTTTTTAAAAAGAAAAAACAAAAATACATTGCATTCACCTGTTACCACTTGAGATCAGAATGTTTTTAGTTCTTGTTGCTGCAAAATCAAGTTTTTTTAAATAAAATATATTGCATTTTAGTGAAGCCTTCAAATTTTGTATGTACTGTTTGTATCATAGCACACATTTTTGTCGTTATTTTCTGCTCATAAGAGAACATTTGATACAAAAATATCTTTGTAAGACTTTCATAAATCACACCAGTAAAACAATCTAACCTATAGCTATTGTCATAGTAACAGTTGAGTTTTATTCAATAAGCAATTGGGAAGAAAACTAATATATTTTGACCAAACACGGCTTCTCAGTTTTGCTTATCACTCACAGGGTTTACAACCATTTTCTATTATTTTCGGACATGGCATTTTGGATGCAACAAATTGAAAAGGATATTAAAACTGAGGAAAACAAGTTTTTCCCCTTAATTTAAGTTTTTATACTTTCCCCAAAACTCAGTTCTCCAGTTTCATAGAGTGTAATCAATCTTGTTACAGACAATACCCATCATTCAACAGAAGTAAACGCCAAAATAGAAACCTCGATGAATTTTTGTACCTAACACCACAACAGTCAACAGAACAAAATTGTTTTTCAGTTAACCATCCAGTTTTCTAGACAGCAGCATGCTTGAAGAGTTGAATTGAAAAAGTGCAATCTGCAATTAAAAATAGATACATTAGTTGTTGTTTTTAGCTTTTGTTTGCCACTTTCAACTTTTCCAGTGAATCTAATCACTGTGGAATCGGTCACAGCAGATGACAAAATCTTTTCAGTTACTAAAAGCCTCAAAGTTAAGTATATTTAATAAGTCATATGACCTTTTGCTTCCAAAAACATGACCTTTTGTTTCCAAAAACAATAGGTCATTTGAACATTGTCCGATGCTAAGAATGATCCCTGTCATTCAGTAGACACATTTTGATATTACTGTTATTCTCCCTTACTTATATTGATGGAAGTTGGAACAGAAAATAGATGCGCACACATAAGTTTCTTCACAGTTTCAACAGTGAAGTACTCATGGGGCAGATAAAATGGAGTAAAAAAAAAAGAGAAGAGATTTGGTACTGAATTGTAGTACACTGCTATTGTTATCACTACAGCTGTGTAAACGAGTGGGTAATGTGCTTCATCCTGCTCTTGACACAGATCAAAATCTAAGCTGCTATCAATTGTCCTTAAGCAAAAATACTTGACTGCACACATAATGCTGACTGTGACATGGTTTGTCGTTATTGGATTAGTAGCTCCTTGTTTTTGTGGATCATGAAAATAAAAGTTTCTAATTTATTACTTAGGCTATCTGTTGAAGGACAACAATAAATTGTTTTTGGTAGAAAATTATCTTTTGATTTAGAGCTGAATTACACATTTGTATGCTGCGGGGTGGATGTTGAAACACCACATTCAAGCACATTCTGATTAGAACAGATTATTTGATTTAGCAGTATTGTGATAGCAGTGTACACAATTAGGACTGAAATTTTTTTTGGAGTAACATGCTCATTTCAAATCAATGCTTTGTCATCAGAAGTTGAATCTGGGTATTATCTCCAAACTCCTTTGACTATCACCCTACAGCTTGTTCTGAGGTTTTCGTGATGTGAAACAAACAAAAATTCCACATGGGAAAACATTCTAGTGGGGGGTGAACAAGAACAATTCAGGGAGGGGGGGGGGGGGGGTCGACAATACAAAAAGGAAACCAAAGACAGAACCCAAACCCTGTGAGTACTGTTGCTTGACTTCATGAATATAGGTATTGATTCTTTTTAATACACTACAATTTTGTAAGTAAAAAAAAAATCCACATTCAATTATAGTTATTATCTATTCTCTGCCCTGGGGTGCATCGCTCAGTAGTGTTGACTGAGAGAGAGAGCCCAGTAACAGGGCGACAGTGGCAGTGCTTGTGTCCTGATCACCTTCTATACCTATGCCTATGTCCTTCCTTCCTTGCATTCAGCAGGCCTTGGGTCAGGGGGTTGCACACATTTCGGTACACTTGTGTACACGGTCCGATTCCAGCCACCTTCGCAGTCGTCAGCAAGATGTCGCAGAAAACAAATTTTATCATATGGGTACAGGTACGGTATTAAGTCACTCACTTAGTCAAGCCTTGGTAATAGTTGATGATTGATTTATGACTTGTAGTTTTGTGTGTAGTGACAAACGAGGTATGTTTTAGTTTTGCCTTTAGACTTTGACGGTGCAAAAATTTGCTCAACAAGTGCATCGACTGCTATGTTGGAAGACGTCTTAAATGTATCAACAATATTGTGTTCAGTATGATTGCATATATATGCACAGTTAACAAAGGCAACGTAATGTTGGAAAGGATTTTTTTTTACTCAATTCTTGGCCTTTTGTTTATTTTTTAAATTATTGTTGTTTTCACTTTACTCCCAAGGATTTCCCCCACAATAAATTAACACAATATCTGTTGACCTATGTAGTATAGTTCTTTCTTCGTTGACTAATTTTATAAGTGTATATTTCTTACCAGGGCCATTTTCTCATTGAAAACACCATGATCAATTCTATTAATCGGCCATTGCAAGTTTGAGAGTATTCTTGCAATGATCTTGTTTCTTTCTCATCTTTTTTTAAGCATAATGCATAGTCTAAAGAATGGAAATCTTCAACAGTGATGTACTGAGAGTGGCAAAGTAATAAGACTAACTGTCCTGAGACAAGAGAAATCAATAGGACAATATCCTGGCTCTTACAGAAATTGACTGCGTGCCAGTGTTAAAAATTTAATCAGACATTTGTCCTGACTGGGTAAAACAATAGGACATTTTCAATTTTAATAGGTCAATGTCCTATGACCGGGGTCTCAAATCATCACTGCTTCAATATTAAACAAGGGTGTGTGATAATTTGTTTGCATTATTTAGTTTCTTTATATGAAGATTTTTTTTTGGTTTACTTTCACCCAATGTTTTTTGTTTTGCTTTGTGTGTGGGTTTTTTTCTTCATAAAGAAATAAGGTGGCTTACCTCAAATAGTGCATAACTGATAGTGCATAACTGACACTGTGACAGTATATATGAATTTGTACTGACAGTCTGCTGCTCCAAGTCCAAGTGATTGTTAATAAATGAGAAAGAAAAAAAAAGAAAATAAATTATGATCAGCAGCATGATATATGCATGCGATTAAAACATGCTGACTGGACCAGCCGCCGTGGTGTAGTGGTTAGCGTCGCGGACTACTGGCTGGGAGGTCTTGGGTTCAAATCCCATCAGAGGCGAGGGTTTTTTCGGTCCTGGACCGACTCCTACCCAGAGTGAGTGGCTATGGGCTCAATGGGAAGACTGAAACCACACAGTCGAGTTTCATCCGCTTAACGGATGCGATTCTGAGAGTGTTGCTCTAATTGCAAGACAAACACTGCAGGTGTCTGTAGTTCTCGGGCCTGGTTAACGCCGGGATATCATTATGAAAGGAAGCGTAGAATACAGCCCTGCCATGCAGTCTCAGACCGATATGGAACTCCATGGCATCATCATCGTCGTTATCATCGGCCTCATTTTCCATCAATCATAAATTTTTTTAAATGTCTCAAATTCTGTGGCTTTGTATGCCCTGCTCTCATGGTGACCTCAGTTTCGGTTTCCGATCCAGTCTATGCCTTGGTGTGTTCGGTTCAAAGTCATGGGGATCAGTGTGTTCTGGGGAGCTGTCGATGGACGGTCGTGGTGGCGCCCTCGGAGGAGGACCTCACTCACGCTGGCTCCGCGACTAAGAGAATAGTGTCGTCAGTAGGGGGCTTAGTAGGTGGTGTCCTGAACAGGCTCCACTGAACTCCACCGAAGTGACTCAGCAGAAGTGCAGTGTCTCCTCGGTTGGTTGCCTCCTGACAGCCTAACATAGATTCGCTCCCCTTGGACTGCTGGTCTCGGTTTCTGCGACTTGAACAAACCCGGGTGTAGCTGCGAATTGGGATTTGGAACGAGCGGCGTGGGAGCCCAGAAGATGGGACAGAAAAAAAGAAGAAAAAAACCATGCTGCCTGGAGAGTTTTAGAAAGAGATAATTGTTTTTTAATTAATAAAATAAATATTACGAAACTAGTGATATCTCCTCTCACCCTCCCCTATCCCCCCCCCCACCCCCCGCCCAAACATCCCCCCTCTCCCCCTTAAAAAATCCAAGTCCAGAAAACTGATGGTTATGTTTGTGAAAAACAGATTGAAAGTTAGAGATATGTATGTAATTGTACAGTCACACTCAACTCACAGCCATTTACTAACCATGGATACTTTTACTTAGGGTCCCTTTCTCAGTTACTGGGCATCAGAGTTTTTGTCCACCTATCCACCCCCTATCTCCCACCCTCCATTTCCTGCCTTGTTTTTGGGGTTTTTTTTTCTTTCATGTGATAAATACTTCCTTCTTTTCCTTACATTTTTCTCTTTCTTTTGACAGGTTATTGGTATGCATTCCAATGTGTTACTCAATTGGCCAGTGTTGATTTTTTTTTTTTTTTTTTTTTAAAGTCAACCAGCAGCAAGACCAATTGTTAATTAATCACTTACCGGTACTGTAATGTATTTTTTATACGTATTCAAGAGCAAAAAAAAATAAAATTAAATGTCAAGTGTAGGCCTCCCTCCTCTTTAAACACACCCCCCCCCCAATAAATTGTTTGTTTTACCGTTTTTTGTTCAACCTGTTTACCTGCCTTTTTGCATAATTGTAAAGTGTGTTTTGTTCAGTTCCTTTACAGATTTTCATTTTTAAAGATTCACCAATAACGAGATTGATCCACAGGTGTATTTGTGCATGATTCATGTACATTTGTGCACACATTCATGTGTGCATTTTTGTCTAGTTTTCATACAATGGCAGATATTGCTTTGTGCATTTTTATATGCACTCTTTCTGACACGCTTATAATTATACAGGCAGATTATTTTTATTTGTGCATGGCTCATGCCTATTAATGTTCACATTTGCATGCGTTTCTTACATGAAAAAATGTTCCATGTTTACATTAATTGTAAAATAAAAATGTTTCTTAATCATCATCAAAGGTAGCCAGTCCTTTACAGAGTTATTTTGTTAAGTATTTGCTTGTCTTGGAAATTTAACTGTACCCACCAAATGACCAGTTGGAACTTAGAAAACCGTTCCTATGTGACTCTAACAGAACCTAGATTATTCTTATGTTATTTAATTAAATTTACGGGAATTAAATTACAGCAGCTAAAAAACATTATCACATGATGATCAATTTTAATTGACATTTTCACTCCAGATGTTAAGTTGACGAGATTTTATATGTATATCTAGTGTATCAGACTTAACCAAATGTAAAAAGTGGGGTCTTCTGCCAGGACAGCTTGACCTGGGTGGATGTTTGCTGATGTGAATTTTGCAGTTCATCTAATCTGAGCTCGATAATCTGGCCTGGTCATTAAATAATAAGAGAAAGGAAAAGAACAGGTCGAGAAAGGAGCAGAAAAAAGACTATGAGGTTAGAGCTCGGGTGAGAGTTGCTCTTGACTAAGATGGCTGGTGTGTGCTGTTGCAGGGCAACATGAGCATGCCTAACCAGGGCCGGCAGGTCTTTGTCTATGACCACGGTCGACCCCACTGGTCCCAAGGGGGGCCTCTCTTTTATGACCGCCGCATGCCTCCGCCTCCCCAGGGCCCTCACGGGCCGGGAGCCCCCCACCCCCACCACATGGGCAACCACTTTCAGAACCAGCCACTGCAGGGCCCGGCCCCCCAGTGGGTGAGGGGTCCCATCCTGGGCGGGCCCCCTCAGGGTCCCGGCCACCCCCACCCAGGCCCCCCCCACAACCAGCCGCCCCAGGTGGACGGCTTCGGCTTCAACGTGCCCTGGAACGTGGCCAACAACAACAACCACCACAACTACCGCCACAACAACAACCGCAACTTCAACCACCGGGACAACAACCACCGCAACAACAACAACGGGCGGGGCCTGGGCGGCCCGGGGAACGGGGGCGGGGCGGGGCAGGGGCGGGGCGTTGGCGCGGAGAACGGGGAGCAGCGCCTGTGCTGCAAGTGCGGAGACTTTCTGCAGAACTCCAACGAGCAGGGCATCCACCTGTGCGACGCCGGAGTGCCGGACAACCAGCAGAACGTGGCGCCCAGCGGCACCAGGGAGCTGACCAGGGAGGAGATACAGAACAACCTGGGTGAGGCCCTGTTTCAATTTGTTGGATTCAATGTTTCAAGGTCTATTCAATCCCAAAAAAACCCTTAAAGAGGGTGGCTGAGTGGGGAGAGGGGTACATGAAAAAACCCTCTGCATTCATATTGCCTTCAAGTATTTGAACCTTTAAAGAGTATATTTAGATACGTAACAATTCTTGCTTAATTAGACATGTATGTATTTCAACGGGGTGATTCCAATTTCCATATTTTATACTGACCCAAAAGATTTTTGTTGTTGCTTTTTGTAATACTTCTGAAAATCCAATGGGACCGCTTAAGGCGATGCGCGCCTTTTACTTCCCACGATGACAAATGATCAAGACTTTTGTCATAGCATCTACACATACTTCTAAGGTCAAAACTGAAAAGAAAACACAGGGTCACCGTGCTGCTTTTCTTGTAATTCGTGGTCGAAATGTGGGGGGTTGGACAATTTTCGGGTAAAATTAGATCTACTGAAAACTGGACATCTTTCATACACTTAAGTTATTAAAAACTTTCAATTAATCTTGCCTAATACTGCAACCTACATAGTGTCAGAATCTATGTCAAATGGTAAGGAAATATAATTTAGTCAATAGGAAATTTAGGAAAACTTGCCGTATTGACACATATTTCCCTAAATTTTATTGCTCAAATGCCTGTAGAAAAAAACTCAACGATGAAATCATTCTAGTTTTTTGATAATATATGAAATAATGTATATTCTCCATACTAAACACACAAAAACAGTATGTTACTGTGCTTTTTACTGAACACCATACACATTTTCAACCCCATCCCTATTTTTCCATGGGACTCGCGTCAAGAGTTATATCCCTTAATAGTGTTTTTGTTGACAGTTTTATGAGATTTGTTCTTTTAGTAACACGGTTTTAGTCCTTCTAAGAAATTAATATGTTTAAAATAATCCTTATATTCTAACAATACAAACATTTTAGCGATATACTTTTCACAAATATAAATAAACTTGCATATTTTTCAAAAAAGTCTTGCACCACTGGGAGTCCGCCAGATTATGCTTGCACGATCAATCACAGAGAGAGTAGGCCATTTCATTCACAATTTCGTCATTTCATTCTTATGTCATCTTATTCATACGTCATTCATTCACTGAAACCCTTTAGTAGTGTTTCTTATGACACAGTCAGCCACAAGGGGAAAATTAGCGCCACCTGTATCCCGCGTATCCCCTTAACATTCCAGAAAGAGGGAGTCATTCTGTAAATGAAAGTGCAAACATTTTACTTGATATTGATATGTATTTATATAGAAGATGCCATCAACTCAAATAGACCATGAAGATAGAATGACATTTAGCATAGCAATGTACAGTGAAAAATCTGGATGTACTAAATTTTACGAAAGTTCTACTTCTAGTTATCTTCTTCTTCTTCTTTCTTCTTTGCCTTAGGCAGCCAACTTCATCACGCTGAAGATTCTGCTGCACTTTAGGGGGTAGTATGAAAAAGAAACAAAATAAGTTCAGCAAAGATAGGGTAGATAGTGAGATAGGATGAAATATTATTGGGAAAAGATAGAGCCAAAATAGTCAGGAATTTAGTATTATGATACTCAGTTTGCTATATCATGTAACTATAGTTATACTACGGTACACAGTGATAGTATGCCTACTGTAGCAACAGTGTTATGCTTTGGCAAAGGGAGATGCGAGATGCTGTAGCTACAGTTGTGTGTGTGTGTGTGCTTGTGCGTTTTAGCTCTGCTGCTGGAGCACATCAAGGAGAAGTGCTCGGAGGAGATGGCGGAGCACCCCCTGATGATCACGGACGCCCTGCAGAGCTACTTCGCCAGCCGCATCCAGGAGCTGATGGCCCTGCGCCTGTCCATCGACGCGGAGAGCAGCAAGAACGAGGAGCAGCTGGCGGAGCTCAAGCTGCGGCTGAGTGCTGTGGAGGAGCGCGACCGACAGCTGACCCTCCAGGAGGAGCAGCTGGCCCAGGAGCGCACCACCTTCGAGGAGGAGTGCAAGGCGGAGCGCGCCGAGCTGGCCCGACAGTGGCAGCAGCTGCGGGATGAGATCACCCGCATGGAGGAGATGAACAACGTCCAGAAGGTAAGGCTGAGTGGTGGTGGTGGTGGTGGTGGTGTTTTAAGTGTGGTGATCGTGAGAGACTGTCGGTGTTCTGAGAAGTGTACAGATGATGAAAGGTGTGTGTATTTGTGTGTGTGTGTGAGAGACAGTGAGGAGAGGGATAGAGAGAGAAAGATGATGATGATGACAATGATGATGAGTGTGTCGCGCCGTTGTGCAGGGTCGGATAAAGCTGGACGTGGGAGGCCACGTGTTCACCACGTCCCAGCTGACCCTGACGCGGGAGGCGGACTCCATGCTAGCGGCCATGTTCTCGGGGCGCCACGGGCTGAAGAAGGAGGAGGACGGCACCATCTTCATCGACCGGGACGGCACCCACTTCCGCTACATCCTCAACTACCTGCGGGACGGGGGCCTCAGCACCGACGCCCTGCCCCGCAACAAGCAGACGCTGCGGGAGCTCAGGAACGAGGCCGTCTACTTCCAGCTCCATGGGCTGGTGCAGCACATCGAAAAAATCCTCTGAGGGTTGCCCCAGGTGCCTGCCCCCTCCCCTGACCTTTTCTACCCCCCCCCCCCCTCCCTGCCCCAGCAGTTGTGGTGAGGAAACAAAGATCAGGTGTTTGTTGTTGGCCAGGAAAACAAGGGGTCAAGATGTTGGTTTGCCCGGAGGAACCAGCTGTCCCCACCCTACCCACACACTATGGGTGGGATGAGCGGTGTTTGTTGTCTTGTCTGAGAGTTCACTCGTCACCTGTTGTGCTCTTGCTGCACCCGTTCACAATGGGGCCACCTTGCCTGTGGCTAGCTTTCTTCAAACAGCATTCTAGTGGCGCTTTTTTTTTTAACTTTGCGTAATAACCAAAACACCGTCTTGTAGCCACCACTTTTTTTCTGTCAAACACCATGCAGCAAATTTTGTGTAACATCACTAAAAATGTACAAATTCCATCAGATTAATAAAAAGTTTTGAGTGAGGCATTTGAGGGCACCAATGTTTGGGTTAGGTTGCAGTTTTGACTAACGATCTAATTGGGTAACACTTTCTTTTCATTCCATTAAAAAAAAAAGAGAGAAAAAGATCATAGTTGAATTTTCCTTCAAATTTAAGTTTAAAATAAGCACCCCCCAAAAAAATATTTTGAGCATTTGGTTTTAGACATTAAAAGTTCACATGTTTTGATAGTTAAAGGTTGTAGGCAGTAGGTTAGACTGTATTGCTGTTGTAGGTTTACTTTTCATTCATATTTTATGATTGATTGTTTTCATTACTGCAAAAATTGATACAACAGTTTGCTTAATTAAAAAAAAAAAAATCTGTGACAGGGCTTGAGAATGGGGGTACCTGTTTTCTCCCTTGGATCCTTGATTCAGTCTGGGCTCAAAGGTTGCCCCATTCACTGCAGCAGAGTCTTAACCCAGAGGAAAGGTTGCCGTGAATGTCTCTCCTGTTCTCCTTAGGTAGACGCCTTCTCTGGTCGAAGGCTGGTGTCCGTCGGCTCCTAGGCTTACCCACCCCTTTCCCACTAACGCCTCTTCAGCGGTCTGGTTCCTCCTATACAGCTCACACCCTCATCTCAGGCTAGTTGTTGCTGCCCCCTCCCCCCCTCCAAAACAGTTCATGTCTCATTTTAGCACAACTTTGCAGCTCAATCTCTATGTTATGTTGTGGGCTAGTTTTGCTTATGTTTTGTTTGTTGTCTGGATTTTTCGTTTGCAGCGTTTGGTGGACGGTGATGGTGCTGCTTTCTAAGAGTATGCTGAGGAGGGGTTGAGAGGTCTTTGCTGGCAAGTGTGGGAACTAGGAGTGTCAGATTTTTTTCTCCGTTTTTCTATCTCTCCATGTTTTTTTTGTGAGGTTTGCCTGAATGTGCATGGGCCTAGATTTCTTTTGAATTTTGCCTTTACATTTGATATATATTATATTCATATACCCTGTAGGACCAATGTACTTTACCACAAGGATGTGTATGTGAATTGAGTGTAATCTAGCTTACCAGTGCTCAGAAAATTATATATATATACACACACATATATATTATATACTGACATATGAATGAATTATATATATTTACGTGATTGTGCACTGGTAGATTTGTGTTAAATGTCATGTGTGTGTATGCATATGGTTGTTAACTCAAAACTTAACAGTACTACTCGAATGCTTTTCTTACCTTTGCTCTCTCTCTCTCTCTCTCTCTCTCTCTCTCTCTCTCTCTCTCTCTCTCTCTCTCTCTCTCTCTCTCTCTCTCTCTCTCTCTCTCTCTCTCTCTCTCTCTCTCTCTCTCTCTCTCTCTCTCTCTCTCTCTCTCTCTCTCTCTCTCTCTCTCTCTCTCTCTCTCTCTCTCTCTCTCTCTCTCTCTCTCTCTCTCTCTCTCTCTCTCTCTCTCTCTCTCTCTCTCTCTCTTCTCTCTCTCTCTCTCTCTCTCTCTCTCTCTCTCTCTCTCTCTCTCTCTCTCTCTCTCTCTCTCTCTCTCTCTCTCTCTCTCTCTCTCTCCTCTCTCCATATCCATTTTACCTACCGTCTGTCATTAGTATCTAATCTACTGTCTCAGATTCTTTGAATTTTTGTCCTCATAATCTTCTTTAATCTGTGTATCTTCTGTCTTCTGTTCTCTTACTCTTTGCTTGCAGTTTGAATATATACACTTTCCGCCCCCTGCTCCTCTTTATATTCATATGCTTTATTGTATTTTTTACAATCGAGAATATTTTTTCCTTTAAAAAAAATCTCATAGCCTTGTTCCATATCTTGAGCATGTGCATTTTTTTGTCTCAGATAACATCACCATAGATTTGCATTTGATTTGTGCACCCTTCCATTGCCTATATAGCTGTGATATAGTCTTGTATTCTTCACCACATACACAAGAATTTTTGCTGGTCTATAGTGCAACGTATTTGTATCCAGGTAATGTGTTTTGATATGTGGTAGACTTGTGGGGTTTTGTCTTGCGTCCCCCTTTTTGTTTTTTTGTTCTTGATTATACCGTTTATAGCCTTTCCACCACCCCACCTCCCTTGTGTACTTTTTGCTGATAATGCAATATTTTTCATCTCAGGGTTTTGGCTGTCGAGTTTTGCCAGAAGAGTAAACTACTAACCTAAACTGCATTAGGCGTGCTGTGTGCTCTCACCTTGTTGCCACCAAAGACTTGTCTCCCTTTTCTTCCACTGTTGGAGTAGAACGTGCTGTGCGTGTGGGTGTCTGTCTGTTGGTTCCTCGTCTACTTTTCTGCTCTTCAGATTAATTAGCGTTGGTGTCCGTAATGTGGGTGTATTGTGCGTTTGTGTGAGAGAAAGAAAAAGAGAAGAGGTTTGCTGCTTTAAGTAGTGTTTTCTTCCACTTGCTACTCTTTTTCTCAACAAAACATGGAAGCATAGCCACATAAACTTTTAAACCTTGCTTACAGTATTTGACTATTTGAGCGGGCTTTGTCAATTCCAAGCTCAGATATCTGTGTCTGATTGCTAGGAGCTTAACTTTTAGTGATAGTTTTAGTTTCTTCTCTCATGGAATTTTTTTAGGTTTTCTTTGATTTTGTTTTGTTTCGACAGACAGACACTTAGAAAAGTATCTAACTTAGTTTGGCTACTCTTGGGCGTCATTGTTTGATTGCTTTAGCTAATCTCTGACGCATCATTATTTTTTTCCTTCGGGTTTTTTTTCTCCCACTATTCTTGTGCTTGCATTTTAAAACACTTCATATTGAAAGGAATCTGGGCGATATGCTTCATGGTTTTATTATAGAACTTAGAAGGGTTTAAATTTTGTATGTATTGTTGATTTTTTGTTTCAATTTGGATTATCCACTACTCTGTACTCATGTTGTTGATTAGGAGATAACCTAAAGAGCTGTAACTGTGGCGAGCATTTTTGGTCTCTTGATGTTTTATGAGTGACTTGTGTACATTTTGCGATCAGATTCAATGTTTTGTATCTTTGTGTAAGTGATGCATCCAGTTCCAGTGTGTTTGTCCCTGCCGCCTTCCCCTACAGTATGACTTTTGGGTAACGGTCAAGATGTGCCCCCCCCCCCCCCTACATTTCTCGGCTCTCCCTGCATCTTCACACTTGCCTTTCTTACCATACATTAAGCTGTATTTTATGAACCTTTTCAGCTAATTATCTTGGTTGAATAATTTAATCGCAGTCATGATAAAGGCCATTATCTAATAGGACCCCCCCCCCCCCTTCCCCCATGTAGTGCAGTACACACAACAGCCGCGGAGCATTTGTCACAGTCCTGGTTCATTGCGTTTTTTCGTCTTGCTTTTTATCTTCTACTATTATTGAATGCATTTGTTTAATTATGTAAATGCATGAAAATTAGTGTTAAATATAGGAAACGATAGAGGATGAAGTACTCAATCTGCAGTAAGAAAGGCAAGACTGAAAAAGTGGAAACAACCGAGAAATGGAGGAGGAGGTGGGGCGCATCTTTACCTTTACCGACTTTTGATTTGTTTAGTGGTGTTGAGTTTATATGCTGTGAAACTAGAGTATGTATGTCAATAGTTTTACCACCTAAAGAGTATCAAAACAAAACACTGAAACAGTGCCTTCGTCTCTAAAGCAACACAGAGAAGCAGTAAGAAATATATAGGAAAAGATTTTGAGGGGATAGGGCTTAGGGGAGGGATTTTGGCTTAGGATATTTCGAGATGATTGTGACCTAATTCAAAGACTTGTCATAAGCATATTAGCAGAAGAGACAAGTCACTACAAAATATTATCTTGTTTTTGGATAGCAGGATCTGAAGAGGACAGCATGACTGTTCTATTGTAATTCATCGGACAGGAAATATGGACTCTTGATTTTTATGACATGCTTATATATATTATCACACAGACATTTAGTTTGAAAGTGTTTTTTTTTTAATGATGAGCTTAGTATGACATTCTACTCTCAAAAAGTTGGGGATAATGCCCTGCTAAAGTCCTTGATGGACTTTTTTTTTAAACCTACCAATACATTTTGTTTGGGATTGCTTTACTGGAAACATAGCTTAATTGAGTATGGATTGAGCATAAACAGTACAAGTACTACATGATACACCGTTGTCGCCAAGCAAAACCGACAACAAAAATATGGTTAAATCAGCTGTTCTGATTCAGCTGAATATCATTCAGATTGAAGAGATAATCTATTGGAACAAATATTTTTAAAAAAATCTCTTAGTCTTTGTGCAAAGTGAAACATAAATGAAGCATATTCTGTTGTCGTCATACCCTGGCTAAAAGACTCCTGGGATCATCCAACAGCGGAAGCACTTGGAACACTATTGTTCAAGTGCATCAGGTATGCTATTCTGTGAAGTGTAAGATCTTTTCGTAACTTGTGATTTGATTTTGATTAAGTGCTCACAATGGCAATTTTGATAACCATAACCTGTCTCTTAGAGCTGAATGGGCAGGTTAAAGTAACAAAATGTATTACTTTTATTGTTGACAGTGGTTTGTTAGCCTGGTAGTATAGTGAGGACTGAGACTTGTAGCTAGTTAGAATCACTAGTCTAGAATTCTCCCTGTCTTAGGAGTTGCTAGAGCACACACAAAGTCTATAATATAGACATATAAAATCAAGGTCTATAACTATTCTCAGGGTTCAGTATTCTTTCAGTGCATACTTTGTAAAGTTATGTCAGAAGGAACACTTCTGAAAATATATTTCAATTTAAAAAAATAATGGTGGGTGGGTGGGGAGGGGGTGGGGGGGTGATATGATGTTCTAATGCATGACAGAAAAATTCAAAATTCTATCTTTCCGAACAAGCATGACTTGCCTGCCACCAAGTGCAAAAACACACACACAAAAACTGCTTTGATATGTGTGTTGTACATAGCATGTATGTGTGTCATTTTTTCACAATGTAGACGTTGTATGACAGTGGTATTTGTGTATGTAACTCAGAGTTACTAGACTATTCAGTGGCCTTTTTCTGATTGTCCTCCATGTATCGGTGATGTTTTTGACTTTAATCCTGGCTTCCACTTTGGTTTGATAATAATTCACCTCAGTGATAACAGTGCTGCTGTCCGCCCTCGGTGGACGTCTGCCTTAACGCTTTACTTGCTGTGGGGGGTGCAAGAGTGTGGGTGTTTGTTTTATACGGATCAGACGCTTGTTATGTTTTCTGTCCGCGGTGGGATAGGCGGATTGTTCAGCTTTCAGTTGTTGAAATCAGTATTAGTTTTGAAGTGTTTTATGTTGATAAATCATCGTCCATGCTGTCTCATTTGATAGTTTTTTCCCCTCATTGCTTAAATCCATGTGGGTTTTTTCACGTGTACATGATTCATTCCATCATCTTTTGCTTGTCATTCCACTCATCGGTTAATCTCCCAGTTTTCTGCCCCAACCTTTGCTTCTTTTTCTCTTCCTTTCCAATTTTTTCTCCCCACCCCTTTTCCCCACCCACACCTCTCTGCCTGTAGTTAATCCGTTTCATTGCTTTGCCATATGTACGCTTAACAAAATGTAAGAATAATTGACAAGAAAATGCGACCCACTTTCACAGAATTCTGGCTCAGTAGTCCTTACCAGGGTAGAGTTGTAGACTCGGTTTGAATTGTGAAGCCAGGGTTTAGCAGAGATGAATGAAATGTGGCTTTGGTTCTGATGGGTCTTCTATTGTTTTGTTTCAGCTGTAACGCACTTAATAGCTACTTAAAATCTGCTTTTTGCTCCCTTCTTGCTGATGTTTTTAAAATCTGATCAATTTATTTGTTCCAATCTAGATGATCTGTAAGGGATGGGTTGCTAAAATAGCAACATTTTTTTTCTCACCATGTTTTTCCCCTGGTGTGGTAAACATGAAGATGCACCAAAAAGGGTGAGAATGCTTCTAATACCCCCCTGCGCGTCTTTGTGTTGTATACCCTTTTTCTTTTTCATTATTACTTTGTCAATTAATCCATTATCGCACACCAAAAGCATCATTTAAATGATTACATAATAACAAAATTATATAGTATCATTAATAATAAGTTGTTGAATCCATATACTGTCAACAGGTCTATTTCCTATTACCTAGCTCATTCCAATGGATTGCATCACTCCGCCTCCTGCATTCCCTTCTGATTTGAACAAAGGTTTCTTCATTGATCAAAGGGAGAGGAGATGTGGGACTGGGGGAGTAACATAGACTGACATTGACAGTCTTTAGGCATTATAATTTTAATGCTAACATCTGCTTTAAGTTAAAACGACAAGTCGGATTTTCTCCTTTCGGTCTTTTGTTGACCTCTCTTCCTGAAGTGAAGGCATTAACCTCATGACAAAGCCTACCGCACCAACGCCTCATTGTCAGATGGCTCATCCCAATCACAGGCATTTCTCCTTTTCTGTTACTAATTTACACAGCTTGGTTTTGTGACTGCTAGGGTCCTTGTTTTTGTGTGTTGTATGCACAAAGGCAGTGTGTGCTATTTCCTGAAGCACGGTCGATACAATTAAAGCATTCCCGTAACTGTTATTGTGTGTGTTTTTTACTTTGGGTTGTAACTGTTGAAACATTGTTGAAATTGAAGACTAATGGTGTGGCATAGTTTTCTTTGCTTGTTTTTAGTGCTCTGGCCAATTTGTTTTCTTGCTGTTTTGGGATGTCTTTTATTTTGTTGTCCTCACAAACATGGGTTGGGAGGGGGGTGGGGGTCACCATTTTGTTTGTTTACAATAATTTTGTTGTGGAAGGAGATCAACCAATAGCCTGTGGATGTTTATTATTGCTGGAAGTAACCAAACAACACTGAGATCAGTGCATCAGATGTTGCAGATAAAAAAAAAAGAATGTTTCAGTTTGCTTAAAAGCACAACAACCGATCCGGCTGAACGCCAGCTCTTAGCTAGAAAGGGAAGAGAGAGGCACTTGTGGCGTGTTGACAGAGGAGTGACCTAAAACTGCCACCATTTCATTTATAATTATATACTCCCAGTGTGGCTTTAAGCTATCTCGTATTGGCTGATAACTTTTTATGAAAAGTGCCAATTTGACAACTGGTACTGGTGGGGTAAATTAAAAGCAATGAATCCTTGTATTTATGCACTGGGAATAAACATTTTCAGATAAAAATGTCTGGCATATTATTTTTGGAATCTCAGCGGTTGAGAGGAAAAAGAAAGAGGGGGTTGACATCTAAAGATTTGATAGTCATGCTAATAAATGCTGCACTTACACTCTTTTCACCCCTCCCCCCCTCTCTCTTTCCCATGGCGACACACACTCCATAACACTCAGCTTAGGTTTTAATGTGATTTTCAGTTGCCATTTTCCCCCTGGTCCGCTGTCAGTCATATGTCACACAATTATCTGCTGTTGTTGGACATGTTTTATTCAACTTTGAATCTTATTTGGAATGGTGTTTTTTTTTAATGATGGGCTTTTCTTTTGTGCTGCCCTATGTTAATCCTACTTTTGCTTGTGTATACCTCATTTTTGTGTTTGTTGTTGCTGTTTTTGTATTTTTCTTTTCATGTACCAGATTTATCATTTTTGTTATAAGCACATCTGCTGTTGTGTCAACATGGCTGTTAGTTCTCTGAACAATTTAGTTTTGGGGACATTTTGTTTTTGCATGTGTTTACTTGTGTGCATCAGCTAGTATTTTTTCTTTGTTGTTGGTGGTGGTGGTTTTGGGTGTTTGATTTATATATTCTATATACTACATGGAAAAAAACAAGTATCACTGCTTCTGTGGGCTAAGGGTGTGTGAGTGCGAGTAGTGCGCACAAGACTGTTTTGCACAATCAAAATTCCCCCTCCTGATGTTTTGGATGGTTTGACGTTTGACGTTTTTATAATGACATGTACCTGCATGCGTATTACTCTAGCTTTATTTGGGCGGAACAGCATTGGTTAAACATGTGGACAATAGTATTATTATCCAAGTTATTATCGACCATTTAGTAGATGGATAGATTGTGTGTGTTTGAGGTCCACTGGTTGCTGTAGAATGACGTGTGTTAGCTTTAGTTGTTTTCTGTGGTTATTGGGTTACCCCCCTCTCTTTCTCTCCTAGTTGTGGCAGCAGTTTGATTTATCGGTGTTCTCCAACCTTTGTCGTCTGACCCGTCCTGTCCTGCAACAATTGGCTGCAATAAATAACAACTGCTTTATCTTACCCTCCCCAGTACCCCATAGTTGGCCTCTGCTGTTTCTCTCTCTCTGTGTGTATGAAAGATCCCGAAAGAGGGAATGCGCTTCTGTTGACTTCGACTGCCATATACACTTCAGAGTTTGTGTTCTATAGAGATTTATAAGGTGAAACTGTTTGCTGTGTTAGCTAAAGAGTGTGTGATTTGTTCGTTCAGTAGTCGGCAGCTTTTCTTGGAATTGTAGAATGTCTTTTAATATTCAGAGGCCACAGTGAGGCTTTAGTCATTTTAATGATATTTGTTTTGGTTTGTTTGTTTGTGTTGCTTCCTCATGTCTTTCAGTTATGTTTGTGATAGTGCAGCTGTGCCTCCTTTGTCCTGTCACTTTCTTAACACAATGGGAAGGGGGGCAGTTTGTGAAGAGAAGGGTTTGTGTTGGTATGCTTCATTATGAAATGTGTTCGTTTTTGTTTGTGATTTTTTTTTTAATCGTGCTTGTTTATTTGCCATTTGTTGAAGGGCTGCGCTGTTGATGGTTTGTGTGTAATATGTCATAGCTTTTGTTTGTGATGTTTAATTGTATCCTGGTGGGGCCTAAGGAGAAGGCCAGTGACTCCCTGCAACCAGGGTCTCGGTATTGTTACTTTATAATTAAGTGTTACTTTGCAGTATGAAATGTAGAAACTAATCTATAATTAAGTGCCGCCTCCATGAGTAGAGCTCACATTTTTGTCATTCGCTCCCTGTGCCATTTTATTAGATATTAAAACAACGCCATTTTATTAGGTATTAAAATGACAAAACTTTTATTCAAGAAATCTGGACACTAATAGTTCAGTTACTCTGCTGTCCAGTGCTATGGAACTGACACAAAAACCAGCGTTGCCTGTTGGTTTTGAGAGACATTCCACCCTATGTTGAAGACAATCTGTAAAGACTTCGACCTAAGACTTAGGGTCCTGAATTTGATCTTAGCCAAGTGAACTTTTCTAGCTGTAACTTCACACACTGACTGGTGTGTACAGGGCATTTAAGATTGTCATCCAAGTGGCAGCTTTTCAGTGAACAACCTGACAGATTTTCTGACAAATCTG
Organism: Phymorhynchus buccinoides; assembly: GCA_017654935.2. Taxonomy (NCBI): domain Eukaryota; kingdom Metazoa; phylum Mollusca; class Gastropoda; order Neogastropoda; family Raphitomidae; genus Phymorhynchus; species Phymorhynchus buccinoides. Next base: position 39,955,257 of record CM065690.1, read on the forward strand.
CATTGAAGGCTCCTAGATTCAAAAGACTTGAAAATAAATTTGCAAGATTTTAAGATTTTTTTTTATAATGATTGTTGGGTATAGTAAATATGGTTAGGACATCACATTTTGTCTTTGAGCTTCGGGTCTGGGCTTTTGGTGTTAAGCCACCAGTGTGTTCCTTTTGTGGTTGTCTGTGATGTGTGCGAACACGGCAGGAGTTCATCTCCTCCCCCTCCCTCCATCCCCCTCCCTGCAATGTGTGTTTTGTTTGACTGTCAGATTTTGAAGAGAAAGCAGAGCAGCTGTGGCGTGTGTGTAGAGCTAACCCGACAACTCTTTTAGTGGCACTGCTTAAACGCTTTTGTCTATATCATGGTATCTTCGCATTTTGCTTTTTGTTTTATCATGGGCACTTATCTTTTACACTTTCGTTGGACATTTTTTGTTGTTGCCTGTAGTGTGTTGCCTGAATATCAAAATGGAGCCAAGCATTTACTTAACCACATAACGTTTGATTTGTTGAATGAATTTGTACACCCCTGCTTATGATAATCAAGACTGGTAGTGGAGCCTTACACCTCAAAGCTGCTTTGTCATGTGCACCCCCCATCCCCCCCCCCCCCCCCCCCAATCCTTTCTCCTGTATCCCACCTGCCTTTCACTACTAGAGTTCATGCTGTAGTCTGTGTGCGTCAGCTTTGCTGCCCTTCTTCAATCATCAGCGGTCGATTTTGTTGGCAATACGTCAGACTTTTAAATGTTGAAACGCTACCTTTAACAACACTGCATTGTGCAGTCGGCAAGAAACTAAAAAGGCTCCTAACACTGCTGTGCCACCTGTCCTATGTTGCCATTGTGTTGGGCAAAGCCAACATTTTTTCCCCTAATTTTTGTTTGTTTCATTTTTTGCTAACCCAAGCCTAGAGTTGTGTGTTCAGTGTATCCAGCATTATGCAGTAGCCGTGTACTAGTCAAAGACTTTGCTAATATTGGCACATAAAAGTAAATGGTGTAGGGTGAGGGATGGAAAGTTTTTATCACTGGCAGGTGAAGCCTGCCTCCCCACAGTTGTAGAGGCTGTGTGTTGTGTGTCCCATAGTAAAATGAGTGTTCACCTGGTTTTCTTCGTCTCAGTACTAACGCGGGCTGTATAAATGTGTGATGTACTAGTAGTGTGCAATATTCCCTAGCTTTTTTATACACTTCACTATTATAAAGATGCTTATCTATTGGGTGATTGTTAACTTGATTACTTTTATATCTTTGTGTTGCATCATTTATCTGTGTATGATTTTGATATACTGGGTGATTCTTAACCTCTTTTTTTAAAATTTGTTTGCACATTTTATCTGTTTTTTCTTTTTATGGTATTCATGGGGATGGGTTATTTTTTTATGTTGTGTGGATTTATTTTTATAGATTTTGTTTTTCTTGTGCTAACTATTTAATCACTTGTTCCACAAAAGCCATGAAAATGTATCAAAAACCTGAATCTGGGTGGCTACTAATGCTTGTTTGAGAAACTGCAATAGCCGTTTATGTTGCCATTTTGTTCCAGTAAAGTGATAGTCACTTGTTGCTACTTACGTTGCTTCTTTAAAATAATCTGACCAAAAGTGTGTGTGTTCTTTTCTTTCTTTCTTGTTGTGCAGTTATTTGTTGTTGTTTTTATTTCTTTGAATATTTGATTGTTTTATTGTAACTCTTAATTTCTTATTCCAGCTGATAATCTTGAACAAGACTTGAACTCTGTATTCACTGATTGGCTTGATAATTAGTTAGTTAACCGCCTTCATTGTCCTTACTGCGTTGGTACGTGTATTTTTTATATGGAATGTATAACACTGGTTCTAAGGGTGATTCTGCTGTACTTTTTTATGGACCTCATATCATTTTTTTCCCATCACGGGGCCCCTTGCGTTTTTGAACAACCTATCTACTAGCACTGCTTTTAGTCTTGCTAATTAACCAGTTTTTTGGTGGAACACAGTTCTTCACTGTTCTTTTTTTTGGGTGTGTTTGCTCATCATGTATGGTCCGTTACTTGTGGCTGGGTGTCGTGTGCCATGGGATCAGGAGTAATAGGTAGATGTGTGGTTTTCTCCCTTTATTTTGTTAGCACCCTCCTCTCTCTGAACTAAGCCTGATTGTGAGAATGGTTTGTAATCGCAGGGCCTACGTGCTGTGCTTTGCTCTCCCACCCACCCCTGTCCACCCCATTTCCCCCTGTCTTCTGTGTGTACAGGCTTTCTTTTGTCTTTCACTAACATTTGGTTTTCCCACACACCTCACTCCACCCCTTTCTTAGTCCTTGTTTTCCAATTCACTACCTATGAAAAACGTATTAAAGTTTATATTCTGATACCTGTTCTCTTTCGTTTTCCTTCTCCTTAAAACTGCTTTGTTTTCCTTCTCCTTGAAACTGCAGCGCCATAGAATATTGTTACTGACGCTCCCACAAATTACAGTATCACCAAAAGTATATATAGTGTATATCTGTACACATGTAACATGTCTATTTTTTCACTGGTCTCTTGATGTCTTATGGTACTGCCTTGAGCCATGGCAGCAAGTTACGTCTGTCTGCTAGTTTGGTCTGCTTTGTCATCGTGTTCCGGAGTGTCACTGTCAGTGTGGGGCGATGAGTGCGAGTTGGGCGCTTGTCAGTGAGAGAGAAGGAGCAATGGATATTTGATTGTGGACTGTAATGCTGAGAGTGGCACAGACTGGTCCAGTAGGGGGTGAATGTTTCAACTCATCACTGATAGTAAAAGCATGTCCATGTCTTCATTGTGAACGCATGTTCAAGCTCTAACCCCCCACCCACCCCTCCTCTCTTTTCTCCTCACCCTCCCCTCTGTCTGCAGTCTAGCAAATGAGATCCCATCTCTTAAGGGAGAGTGATTCATCCATCATCTCCAATTTGTTTGAAATCTTCTCTTGTTCATTCATTGCACTGTTGGGTTTTTTAAAATTATTATTATTTGAACTTTGTGGTGAAATGGAGTATGGTGTAGCTTCAAAGTGTTGCTGATCTGTGTTTGTCAAGTTGATGTATTGTGTGGGGTGGACTTGCTATGTATGTGCTCTCCCAAGCCTAGCCAAACTGATTGCCCAAAGTACTTTAACACATGGCCTTTTTTTTTAACCCTTTTTTTCTTTTCTTATAGTCCAGAATGGGTCACAATGGTGTATTACTTCCACAGTGTGTGTAGGCCTTTATCCCCATACATTACCTCACCCCCCTCCTCTTGGGAGAAGTAGGGGGGAGGGGTAATGCTGGGGAGGGGCTGTGTGCTTACAGCATGGTATCAGTTTAGTGTGTCGTGTGAATGTTGATATGAGCTGTTTCGACGTTTGGTAGTCAATATGGTAGCGGTGTTGGAACTAAAGCTGTCTGCATGGTATTTTTGCTAAGATATTGGTGCACGTTTGCATTTATACATTCTCAGATTTTATTGAATTGGAATTATTTAGAATGCTCATTTTATGTGGAATGATGATTACTATAATGATGCTTGCTATGTAGAGTGATATTTTTTATTTGAGTAGCTGCATTTTTTTTAACCCAACACTTTTGTTGTTATCAGTATGCAGCAACTTTCTACTCTTTAAAAGTTATTGTTGATTTCTTTCTGCAGATGGTCGTAAATTGACAAATCCTAAATCCACCTTTCCCCAATTGTCTCTCTCTCTCTTTTCTTTTTTTTCTGTTTGGCTGTCTTTTACCCTATCTCTTTCATTTCTTCTGTTTTCTTTCTCAATTTGCTTCTGAGTAATTTTCAAAGTGTATTGATAATTGATAGCTTTTCCCTAAGCAATGATCAGTAAAAAAATGTTTTGTTAAAAATCAACCTCACATCATTTTAGTGGTCACTGTGATTGTCTTTGACTTAGATGAATTCAGCGTGGGTGCTTTTCATTTACCCACACTAGCATCTGCACAGCATGCTTTGTCCTATGGCTGGGACATCCCCCCACATCCTCAACTATGGTGGCATCCAACAGCAATGATTAGCTGTGTCTGGAAATAAAGTGGCTCTAGTGGTTTTTTTCTCCTGTAACTTGTAGTCCACTCCTAGTGATTTGTACTGTCCATATTATGTGGTGGTGGCAAGTTTAGAATCTTTTGGAAGATTTGTTTCACATTTTTAATTAATGCAGTGCTCCCCCCTGCTTATTCAAACAGTTTTTAAAAACCATATACTTCTGTGTACAGTTTTCTTGGCACGTCTGTACCGTGTTTTGGGTGGAAAATAACATTTACCTTTTAACCGTTTGTCCTAATTATAATACACTTAGACTAGAAATTTTTGGGGTAACATTTGGATTGTATATCTTTGATCGGCTTTGTTTGTCCATAATCCTGGAGGTGAGCAGTTGTACAGTGAAATTTTAAAGTACACTTGGCTTGAGTCCCCCTGTTCCCACACAAATGTGAAGCAATGGCTCTGTCACGTTCCTGCAGTTTGTCATTTATTTTTTTATTCTCGATTCTTGTCTGGAATTGTAACGATTGACAACTGGTATTCTTTTCCAACAATACACAGTGTATTCGGCCTAAAGTGTACACAGGCTTCAGTGACAAATGTCCCAATTTTAAGTGGCACTAGCGTGGAATTGTCAAAGCTTTTTTGTTCGTATATTATCTGAACATGTGTAGACAGTTTGTCTGCAGCGATTTGGGTTTTCGGTATATTTTGTAGACTCATGTATCTGTCCCAGAAAGTCTGTAAAATAGTTCCATTTTAATATTTAGGCTAATCAAGATACACTTGCATGTGTTGATGTAGCTCCACACTGTGTGCATGTTGTAGGTTTGACCAGTTGTGTAGGTGTCCACGATATACATCACATATTATGCCAGGCTTTAGTTCAACAATTGTACGGGCTCTAAGAGCTTTTGTTCACATTGCACTGGGCATTGGTTTCAGCCAGAAGGCATAGGTTGATAAGGGTGTAAGGCATTCAGTGGTTGGTGAGATGACCCAATTCTCAAAATAAGGTAGTTATCATATCCAGCAAAACTTGCTGAGAAAGTTGGCGTTACAACGATTTACTGATTGGCCCAGATTAGCTAAACATAGTTGTCCTGAAGAGAGCACTGAGAGCCTTGTTATTGACCACACGTCAATCATTATCATGGCTTCAGTTTACCTTGGAACCAGATGAGTTGCACCAGTGGTATTCATTCTATGCACATAAATCAGAAAGTAATGCATTTTAGTTTTTTATGGTGTAAAAGTTAGCTTTGTAATCACAGTTGAAATAATCCCACATCTTAAATGTTTGGTATAAAAAGATTTCATTATCGATTGCACAGCAGATTTGGTGTTCCTACTGACAGCCGATGGCATTGAAATTGCCATACATGGAATACTCTTAAGACGAGAAAGATGTTTATCACATCATGTTTGAGCTGTTACAGTGCTCTTTTCTCTTGGCTCGACACTGACTGAAATCAAGATGTTTTGTTAGCCTGGGCCAATTCAACAGATTTGGTTTTTTTAATTCAAAAATGCAATTAGACCATGTACAGATGTAACTATTATCAATATCATGATAATGCGTTTATGAACATCATGCCACAGTTGTCAAGTTTTTACTATTTTCGGTGGCTTGCGTACACAATAGACACAGTGACCATGTCCAGTGGCGGTAGATAGTGCTTTGATGCAATAATCGTGGATTAAAGATGGTGATGGTCACTTCCTGGGATTCAAATTGTTGTCTGTGTTTGGTACATGTAGTGGAACAGGTGGTTTGAACTGTAGTCACTCTATGCTACAATAGTTGGATGTTGTCGCTGTTATACAGGCAGGAGAGGAAACAAAACAGTGCAAAGAGATTCAATTTGTAGCAGATAATCAATAGATAGCCTTTTAGCCTCAGAGAATACTTATTTTTAATGGATCATTTGAAGTTCAAGAGCAGAAAAAAGCACACGAGAATATGTTTCCTTTTTTATGCCTACAGTCGTACTTGTGGGAGTGGTTTAAAATGTTTAGCTTTGGTGGATGTTTACTGTTTGGGGTTATTGGTTGGGAATACAGTACTTTCTATAAAGAAATAGGGAAAAAATAGGAATTCAAAAGAATGCTTTCGAATTTCTTAATGTAAAAGAATATAAAAAAAAATCCAAACTGAGGAAACCTTTTTAATAATCTTTTTTTATATTAGAAAAAACAATAATCTTTATGATTGATTTCCAAGATTACTGGTATATTGTCTTTACCCCACATGCCCAAATTTATGAAATCCACAAAAGGACATAAAGAGTTAAGTGGAAATTAAATAATACAAGAAGAACTGTAAACCCAACTTTAGTTCAAGTTATATAGCAAACAAACAACTACACGCCAAGTGTAAAGTGACGTTATTTTATTCACAAGAGACAAAGCAAAACTACTGGATATTTCGGCGAATGCACCTTTATCAACATAGACAAACAAGAAAACAGCAAACATCAAGTTATATATTTTTTATTTTACTATATTCATTGAAGGCAAGTTTTGTTTTAATATTTCACAGGGTTTCCACCAGAGATTGTATTCTTTAGAGTTTCACATTAACAATAATGAGATCAAGATTAACCAAACGAACAAATCAGTGCTAAAGCAAGTAATTTTATCCAACACAGATATGTGTACTTTAAGCAACCAGTAGTATTTTCATTCAAGTATTTGGACACTTATATTTTGGATGGGTTTTCACATCTGTCTGTTTTTGCTTCTATTTTCCTTCGTTTTTATTGCTACTAAAGTGTTTATTCTATTCATAGAACCTTGTTTATTATACCTCTGCAATAAAGAAATCAAATGGACACACGACTTGTGTGAAATGAGTAATAAACTGAAGGCATGAGTTTTGTATGAATGTATGTGTACACTGTGCATTGTATTTCACGAACTGGCAGATCTGTTAGTACTGAAAAAGATTGTTTTGCCATTTTCTTGTGAGAACTGTGGTGGTTGGAATTGGCTCCCCCCGTGGGGATACCTGCGGGATCTTGTATAAATAGTTCCCCCACCTTCTGGAAGTTCTGTGCTTGTAACTTCCTCTAATCTGTCACTCTCTTTGACTCTGCCTTTTCCCTTTGCTTGCTGTCATCTACTATCTTTCTGCCTAACAACGGTCCATTCTCCTGACTTTTTTCACAAAACACTTTTCAAAAACATTTCCTCCAGCCGAAGTCGGACTTGCTGGGCCTAACTTTCTTAGGTGCACAACGGCAGCATGACGCATATGCGCTCATAATTGACAGGAAGCTGTCTGAGCGATCGAAGAAGAAGAAGAAGAATCAGCTGACAGAAGCCTCCATAACAGCAGGGCCTGCCAGCACAGCATCATCAATGCAAGGCAATTCGCCATCAGGGCCTGCACCAGCCAAAGATTAAACTAGGGAAATAGGGGCCATAGACAAAAGTATGCTGTACTAATGTGGTAAATGAAGGGCAGGAGCTGTGCCACTCGGGGTTCATCCTTGGGGAGCACTACGCTAGCAGACTGGTCCAGCCTGAATACTGTGAAGTAAAGGTCAATGGTCCACACACACTTTCGTTTCTTTTAAAGATAAAAAAAAAGTGTGTACATTTTATTGCTGAAACAATGACTTGTTGGTAACATCAAGACGGGGAAACTTATTTAATAATCCAAACGCGCTCTATCAGTTCCGTTGCCAGTATAGCCTGTACAGGCTTCTTCAACATAATCGACCAGAACCAGAATATTATTTCTGTACAGTTAGGTCTAAGATTCCCAGTATTGTAGCAGGTTATGGGCATTGGGGCAGTAAATCAATCCTTCACTGTGTGTAGCGTCAAAAGCTTGGCAGTGGAACAGTGGAAGGCGGAACCAATCTTTCTGTCCTGTTCCATTATCTTTACCTCCCCTACCTGTATTCACACGTGGAAGAAGTGATGGAAATAAGGTGTCTTCTGAAGACACATCATGAAGATAAAATGGGATTTACAAACACATCTGTGCTCACATTAAACAAATACTAGCAAAAACTTGGTTGAAAGATGCAGAACTTTGGCAAGGCAGCTCATCTTCTCCATAATTGTTGTCTACTAAACTGATCATAGTGAGATTTGCCAGAATTTGTCTTATTGTTCATAAGCACACCCACGCACATAGGTATGCGCACACACACACACACACACACACACACAAACACACGCACAATTTCTCCCCTCATTTCAAATCATTGATTTGCTTGTTGTTTTTTGTTTTGTTTTTTAAGTCTAATGTCACCATTGTTGTGAACAGACTTTAAATTCAATCAATCAATCAATCAAAATGAATCCATGAGTGTGAAAGATTATCCTGATAAGCTACATAATGTTTACCCAAGCAGGTTCAATATTAATGGCTTTTATGGTTTAAAGAAAAATCTGTTGCTTTAATTCCTCGAGAACTATTTGATACATTTTGAATTGGTTTGAATTGACATTTACCAAATAATGTATTGTTTTTCTATAGCTTGCTAAATTACTAATTTTACAATATTGCTAAGTATCATATTTGAAAAGCCAAGCTAACCACTAAAGTCCTCCTCTTTCCCTATCAAATTACAAAATAAATATGCCATCATGGATGAGTTGGCTCACTTTCAGCATGTACACAGATTACTATGGCAAGCCTGTCAAATGCACACACACACACACACACACACACACACACCAAACTGCAGGGCTAAGGGAGCAGAAAAAATAGCCTTAGAAAAAAAACACCACCACACAAGAATGTCGCTGAATATGGCAACAAGCCCTTTACCACATTAGTTACTTGACAGGACACATCAGCTGCAAGCAACTAATGTACCGCCATATAAAATGTAAAGCGATTCTGTGCAGGGGATCACATACTGTTTATGAATGTATTGCAAAACACCTCCGCTTTGGAAAGAGACAGAGGGCTAACAAAGTTGGCAATAGAATTTGTACCTGGCATGCAGGTATCCAGTCAGTAGGCCCTAGACGGTACAGACAGTGAAATATGCGGACCTTCACTTAGACTACTTCAGCCATAATTGGTTTGTAACAGGTGGTTAGTTTGTAAACTGTTCTTTGTGCTTGATTAACAAAACAAAACTAAAAACCACACCCAACAACAACACAAAAACCAACAAATCCAAACCAAAAAAGAAAAGTCAATTATCTATCCAGTAGTCTATTTCACAGCAATTCTGTCAGCTAAAATTACATTGCTAACTGATAATTTATATATATTTTTTTAATTCTGTATTCTTTTCCCCAAATAATGGATTGTTCTCTGTGTGATATCTTAGCCATCCACAAAATTTATCAAAACATGTTGCTGGTCATGCTTTTGGCAGATAGACAAGCAAACAAAAAACAAAAAAACCCACTCCCTTCCCTTTTTCTTCCATCCACCAAAGACTGTCTAAGCTTTCTGCATTCACTGTGTGTGTGACATTACTAGCTAATTGTTTGCAATGTCTCAGGTCTTGAGGCATTTTCTTCCAGCAAAAGTGGTGCAACCTCCCCAGTTTAAAACAATAGCAAGTATTCTTGAAAATAAAGAAAAAATAACCAAAAGGACTCTTATTAAAAAAAAAAAAAAGTTCAAAACGGTAGGTTTCTGTCCCTTTTATTTGAAAAAAGCACAGACGTTTCGGAGATTAACTCCGTTTTCAATGTGAAGATAATGAGAGCCAAAGTGTTGGCGAGAGATTTCAATACAAAATGAAGAGTGAGTAGGAATCATAAAATATCGGGGAAAATGAGGACGCGAAAAAAAGAAAAAAGGAGAACCTGAGTACATATTAACATTGCGTCAACGTTTGAAAAGAGACGGCTTGAACTTGAGGAAAATGGACATTACTGCGTTCAATTCAATACTACAATTAAAACAGTGAAAAGCAGAAAAGATGACAATAATAACTGCACAGTCTTATATGCACTCCACTACTTCATGTTCCCAAACCAGGTCAGTGGCAGAATATTGTGTGTGTGCATTGAATTTTTTTAGACCATGATTACAGGACTTCAGAGAACAGTCAGCCCTTGGAGGTAAAATATATAATAAAATAAATAAAATAATAATAATAGATAATACACAAGCAATGATTGCCAAAATGTGCGGAAACGAACGTCCCAATGTTCTCGAAAAATGATTGTGCCGACCAACTGACAGACGAACAGATACTGAGATAGATTGTAAAATTTCTTGAAATACATAAGTACTAGCTGATAAGTGCTTGGTGTGGGTTTTGTTCCAGGCACACTGACATTCGTGAAAGAGCTTATCAGGCCCAAATTTCGACACACATTGATGGCTCGAAAATACAACCAGAGGAAGCGAACAAACGTCGCACAATTTGCTGTTGGTGACAAGGTCACGTTTGGAATACCTGAGTTATATAGGTCTAAAACGGATCCGAAGCGAATGAGTGGGTTGATCATTGAAAGACATGGTGAGAATGTGTTAAGGTACACCATTGCCACAGAATATGGGATTATAAATCGTAAATTTCGTGGTGGCGAAATGCAACCATTTTCAGGAACAATCAACATCAATCAGTCTGAGCATTCGGGAGGCTAGCAAACTTGCAAACCCAACTCGAAAATATAAAAAAAATTCATGCAATTGTAAAAGTGGTTGCAAGCCAAATTCCAAGAGATGTAGCTGCATACAGCAAAACATAGGGGAAGACGGGGTAAAAAGCGCATGGGCGGGTAAGAAGCCCACCCCAATTATCTCATGAAATGAAGCAAATTTCAGTCTCATTTTGCCCATGAGACGAGCGTTAATGTCTAGCATTCGT
>CM065690.1:39976030-40023530 GCA_017654935.2 Phymorhynchus buccinoides
ATCAAAATCCTTAAATTTGCTAACAGACACGAAGTAAACATGATAAGTCATATGACCTCTTGCCTGCAAAAACAATAGGTCATTTCAAAATGTTATCAGTCATTGACTGATGACCGGTGCTAAGAATAGTCCCTGCTCTATGTTTTCAGAAACCCTGCTTATGGTCCTAAACGTGGATTTAGCCGATCTATCCATAATGCAAAATAAATTAATACTGTATTCTGTTAAAAAGTCAGCAAAGTCCAAAAGCATTTCTTAGGCGAAGGTGGACGCTTAGCAACCCCACACATGCTCTTGGCATTTGATCTAGAAAGTACCATATTTTTCAGACTATAAAGGCAATATTTTTTTCCCCCAGACTGAGACCCCTGCGCCTTATAATATGACTACTAAAATAACACAAAAATATAGTAATAAAATCTTAATTTTGTGTGAAATTTGGTGTGCGTGTGCGTGTGCATGTGCGCCTTATAATAAGGTGCACCTTATAGTCAGAAAAATACGGTTTTATTAAGCATTGATATCTGATTGCAGGAGGACTAAACGGAAGTATCCACACTCCTCAGAGGCTGTTGAAGATGAAGGTGAAAGATTTGCTGGTGGCGGGGATTATCTGCCTGCTGGTGACAGCCGCAGTGATGGCCCTTATAATCATGACCTCCGACTGTGACCTTTTCCTGTGGGCAGCCGAGCACTTCGGGGATGCTCCAGGTGGGATAACTGGGGGTTCATATGATATGTATCTTGACTGGGTGAGGCCCAGCCTGCCCCTGTAGAATGTAAAGAGTTCAGGGCCAAAACAATTTATTGATTAGGGGGGCTTCTTTGAAGACTCTTTCTGTCCTTCTCTCCCTAGTGTTTCTTTCCTCCCCCGAAGATGGAGTGTGGCTGCCCACATGGCGGGGTAATCAAAAACGGTCACACACTTAAATGTTCTCATCCCTAGCTGATGCATGTGTACCATAGTGTTCAAGTGCTTCGGCTGTTGGGATTATCCCTGGAGTCTTTTAGCCAAGGTATGTCAATCAATTTTTCCTCAGAGAGGAGCAATTGCGATTGCCCTATCTCTTTTAAATTAAAACATTATTTTTTTAAACTTTTTTGGTCTTAACGTGGGAAGAAATTAATCATTGATTACATTTACAACTTGTACAGCTGTAGTTTCTATTTTGACCAGTTTAGGCAGCGCTGATCTCATTGTTAAAGACCCACCAGATCCACAAGTGAAAATCACGGGTTTCACATGTTTCCCTCTCTCGCTGGTAAGAAATCGTATTTTGGCCAGGTTTGACTCCCATACAAATACATGTACCCCCAAATTGAAAACGAGACAGAGACTTTAAAGAGCAGCCTCGATTTGAAGTTGGGGGCATTTGTATATGGGTCACACCTACCCAGAAAAAACCAAGGGACTTAATCTTGCTGGGTCAGTGTGTCTTTAAGAATGATGATTTTAAATTCAGAGGAGGTGAATCAGATTGTGTACCATTGGCAGAACACTGCAAACACTTAATGCCCAATCCTTTTATTGTTTTAACAGAAGTTCTGAGCCTTGATTCCTATATTGAAGACTAGTTCTTTTAACTTCAGGACATTCATGCACGAAGGACATCCACACGCTATTTTGTTTTGTGTGTTATGAATTTTACAGACTAATCGAGTTCAGTAGGTGTTTATTTTCTGTGGCAATGTTTAACAATACTATTACTGTACCTTAGCTACAGAGCTACAGAGTAGATATAGGGTGAGAATAATAACCATCTATGGTCAGCTTAGAACTGCCAATGCCCCACATGGCCGAAGGGCCAAAGAGGGCGTAAAGCATTCTTTTCTTCCTCTTAGAACTGCTATGAACAACATGATTTACCTCTTCTAGTACCTTGGGCAAATACATTCGCCCAAGACATCACTCTACATTCCCACCAAATGCAGAGACATTTACTGCCAAGCACTCTGTCATGTGTTTGCCTATCTTTAGAGCTTATGTCATGGTTTCTTCCATTAAAGCAACCCATGCGCACACACACACAAAAATAGTTACTCCCCTCTTATCTGTTGAGATGCAACGGTGAATCGAGCACGTAAAAAAAAATGCATGGAGCTAGAAGATTTAATTTGATTTGAAAGCGGCAAGCTTGTACTTTCAAATTAAAGACCCACAACGTCACGTGTATTTTCCCTCTTATGCTTGGAAGATTTCTTTAGATTTCTTACCAGCGATAAGAGGGAAAAACACGTGAAAACGCTGATTTTGACACATGGGCGTGGTGGGTCTTTAAGGTGCTAAGCAAACTGTGAGAGGTATCGAGGAAGGCCACGTTTGGTTCTCTTTTCCCCCAGACAAACTGTCAGGCCAGGTCGTCTGGATAACTGGGGCCTCCAGCGGCATTGGAGAGGAGCTGGCCTATGTCTTGGCGGCGGCGGGCAGCAAGCTAGTTTTGTCTGCCAGACGTGAGAAGGAGCTGCAGCGAGTCAAGAAGAAATGTGTCGGTAATGCATGCCCTTAGCTCTACAACTTTATTTTTATCATTTTTTTAATACACATTTAAATGCATTTAATATCACACCCACATGCAAATATGCTTGTTCCAATGGTCAACCTAGCTCGCTGATTTCACCGCCAGGTGGCGACCAACTCAATAGGGGCTTATTTCGTGATATTCTTAGTTGGGAATAAAGAGAGAGGGAGGGACTCCTCCCCCTCTCTCTCTTTCTCTCTACCCCCAACTAAGGATATCACTAGGATTAGACCCTATTGAGTTGGTTGCCACCTGGCAGTGAAATTGGCTAGCTAAGCCGCTCATTGAAAAAAGGGTGTCCTAAAAGTTATACATCAGAAGGAAGTAAAATCATAGCAGTGGGTAAAAATTGCAGTATCAAAGTGGCTCTGAGTAAGGATTGTTCTCTTAACATAGCTGCTGGTACTTGTCCCCCAGAATGCAAATCAGAAGATTGGGGTAGAAAGACAAAAAATATGTTAAAACAGCACATCTAAAATTTTGCCTATTAATTTTGGGACACCGTGTAGAATCACAAGTTTTATTGACAGTGTACAGTGGAACCTCCCTTATAAGACCTTCAAAAATCATCCAAAATGAGGTCTTATAAGGGAGGTAATTTTAATACTTACAAAGAAGGGCAATGTCTCAGAAAAGTAGGTCTTATATGGGAGGGAGTCTTATAATGGGAGGTCTTATAAGGGAGGTTCCACTGTACTACCAAAAGTTTTTGTTTTAGTTGAAACTTGCCGGTTAAAGGGTATTCACATGGTGTCTATTGAATGCTTGTTGTTACTGTGAACAGAATTATAAAACAAGCGGATTTCACTTCTGTGCCTTTAACTTTGAAGGGATTCAATTGGTGTGCAGAGAACTTCAAGATGAGGTCAGAGGATGTGTTGGTGTTGCCACTGGACGTGCGTCAGTTTGACACACACCAGTCGGCAGTGAACGCTGTGCTGCAACACTTCAAACAGGTTTGTGGTCAGAATTGATGTTAATTGATGTAGACTTTAAGTTTTACAGTGAGACACACACCCTCCCTTTCCCCCTCCCCCTTGGTTCCTTCTCCTCTTTTGCACATCCCCCTATTCCCCTAACTGTAATTTCTCCTAGCAAGATAATAACGTATTTTTCACTTTTGACTATTAGAATTACTCCAGTGCAGTTTCGTTTAGAGTACAAACTGGCAGTCCTTGCATTCAGCCACTTTGAACAGACCCTACCATCCTACCTCTCAAGTGCTCTCCAAACTTACACTCCTTCTCGCTCACTCCGATCTTCCCATGCCAAACTTGAAAGTTCCTAAAGTGAATTTAAAGTCTTTTGGACAACGCAGTTTTAGTTTTTGCGCCCCCACTGTCTGGAACTCCTTGCCTGTTCGCCTCCGTCACAATTCAGCACTTCCCGCTTTCAAAACCCAAATGAAAACTCACTTGTTTCAAAGAGCTTTCTCTCTCCAGTTTTTCACATTAATTAGATGATGATTGAATGAATGTGTATGTTAGCCCAATTGCGTGTGAATCGGTGAATGTGAGCGCATTGAGTTTAATTCTAAAGAAAGGCACTATATAAATACTATGTATTATTATTATTATTATCATTATTATTAAGCTTATCTAAAGAGTTTAATGAACTTTTGTTACAAAAAAAGTCAATCAAGGTCATAATGTACAGTGAATTTGGAACAATCTTGGTGTGTAAAGTTTTTCAAAAGTTCAAAGATGCAGAACTAGCCCAAAGATATGTCCATGCATAAGAACTCTTGTAAGATGCATTGCCTCATAGAAGCCAAGTATTATCTCGACTTCGCTCCCTTCTTTTTTTCTGGCAGAGGTTTGCACAGCTTTTTTTTCTGTAATTCAATTTTCCAGAAAGGAAACTTCACTTTTGAGATGTTCAAAGTTTAGATTTAAAATGAACATCGTTAAAACCATACCAAAATGTTTAAGCGAATGATTGTGAGTAAATACCTGTACACAAGCATAGCAACAAAGGTAATTTGTAAATCAAGTGGTGATAACGATATATCAAATTCTGCTTACTATGCTTTCAGAAGAAAAAAATCTTGTTTAATAGCTATGTCATTTAATTTTTTCTCTCATATAGAGAGAGTTAATATGGCCTGTGAGCACAAAAGAAGAAGAAGAAGAAGAACATCAAAAATAATATGGGACATAAAATGTTGTTTAACTCATCCCCTCCAAAGCCTGAACCATGTGCGTTGTTCACTCACTGCTGCAGGTGGACGTGCTGGTGAACAACGCTGGTCGGTCGCAGCGCGCCCTGTGGCTGAGCACGTCGGTGGAGGTGGACCGGGAGGTGCTGGAGCTGAACACCCTGGGCCCCGTGTCGCTCACCAAGGCCGTGCTGCCCCACATGGTCACCAGGGGGAGTGGTCACGTCGTCGTCGTGTCCAGCCTCGTGGGCCGCATGGGTAAAAACACACTTTGTGGGTGAAAGTTTCTTTTAGTGTTATTGGGTACGCGTTGGCATGAGGCTGTCAGACCAGTTGACATAAGCTAGAACACCAAGGCTATATCAAAATATGTTCTGCATGGTTGTTCTGGGATTGTCTTAAGCCATGATAAGCTCCTAGCTTAACATCATCAGTCTAAAATCCTCCGAAGTTGGAGTGTGGCTGCCCACATGGCGGGGTAATCAAAAACGGTTGTGCACGTAATGTTCTCATCCCTAGCTGGTGCATTTGTTCCATAGTGTTCAAGTGCTTTGGCTGTTGGGATGATCCATGGAGTATTTAAGCCAGAGTAAGACAACAAGTGTTATTGGGTAAAATCTAGATTGTGAAATTTATAAATGGGTTCTTTCTTTTTCTTTTTTTTTCCGATTGGGGATATTTATCCTGCCCCACGCCCAAAGTCTTTGTTTAGACTTCTATTGGCACACAGGATGCATGCTTTGTGAGTTTGTGTCATCCATTCCACCGGCACAACGCGGCCTATTCCTACCGAATAGTGGAATGGGCTTTGACGTGTGCGCAAGATCTTGTGCGTGCATTCACACACAGGACCTCGGTTTAAGGTCTCATCCGAGGGTTTCTTTTCCATTATGACCTCATGGGGCCTGGGAATGCAGAAGAAGAAAAATAAATGGGTTCGAAGACATGTCTTAATTATGGATTTTTGTAATGGTTATGTAGAAAGACACAGCTTATATGAAAACTTGAAATTTTATGAGTAGGTAACTAAAAATAGATGTTTTATCTTTGACATCCTATTTTATCCAATTTCATAAAAAGATCACTTTTGTTTTGTGGAATGTTTTGATTGGGCATAACGAAACATTTTTAGTTTTAAAAAAATATTGTTAAAAAAAACAACCACACATATTATATTTGTGCAAATTTCTTATTGGGTACAAAAATATAATTTCAGTTAAAATTTATATGGAAAACAACGGCAGATAAAGAAGTGATATTTGACCTGTGTGTGTTGTGTTGGTCAGGTGCCCCGGGCCTGGGGTCCTACTCTGGCTCCAAGCATGCGCTTCATGTGAGTACATGTACAGGCACTGAAAGTAGCGGAGGGTGTGTGTGTGTTAATGCAGGGGGGGTTGAAGTGGTTCAGTGTGCGTCAGTCTCTTTATGTTCATGATTTCAACTCATTGGAGTTTTGTTATGTTTTTATGTGGGTTTTGTTTTAGTGACATGTGTGTTGTTGTTGAGAATGTAACTTGCATCATTTCATGTGGTGATGCAGTTTGTGTGTGTGTGTTGTTGTTGAGAATGTAACTTGCATCATTTCATATGGTGATGCAGTTTGTGTGTGTTTGTTGTTGTTGAGAATGTAACTTGCATCATTTCATATGGTGATGCAGTTTGTGTGTGTGTGTTGTTGTTGAGAATGTAACTTGCATCATTTCATGTGGTGATGCAGTTTGTGTGTGTGTGTTGTTGTTGAGAATGTAACTTGCATCATTTCATATGGTGATGCAGTTTGTGTGTGTGTGTTGTTGTTGAGAATGTAACTTGCATCATTTCATATGGTGATGCAGTTTGTGTGTTGTGTTGTTGTTGAGAATGTAACTTGCATCATTTCATATGGTGATGCAGTTTGTGTGTGTGTGTTGTTGTTGAGAATGTAACTTGCATCATTTCATATAGTGATGCAGTTTGTGTGTGTGTGTTGTTGTTGAGAATGTAACTTGCATCATTTCATATGGTGATGCAGTTTGTGTGTGTGTGTTGTTGTTGAGAATGTAACTTGCATCATTTCATATGGTGATGCAGTTTGTGTGTGTGTGTTGTTGTTGAGAATGTAACTTGCATCATTTCATATGGTGATGCAGTTTGTGTGTGTGTGTTGTTGTTGAGAATGTAACTTGCATCATTTCATGTGGTGATGCAGTTTGTGTGTGTGTGTTGTTGTTGAGAATGTAACTTGCATCATTTCATATAGTGATGCAGTTTGTGTGTGTGTGTTGTTGTTGAGAATGTAACTTGCATCATTTCATATGGTGATGCAGTTTGTGTGTGTGTGTTGTTGTTGAGAATGTAACTTGCATCATTTCATATAGTGATGCAGTTTGTGTGTGTGTGTTGTTGTTGAGAATGTAACTTGCATCATTTCATATGGTGATGCAGTTTGTGTGTGTGTGTTGTTGTTGAGAATGTAACTTGCATCATTTCATATGGTGATGCAGTTTGTGTGTGTGTGTTGTTGTTGAGAATGTAACTTGCATCATTTCATATAGTGATGCAGTTTGTGTGTGTGTGTTGTTGTTGAGAATCTAACTTGCATCATTTCATATAGTGATGCAGTTTGTGTGTGTGTGTTGTTGTTGAGAATGTAACTTGCATCATTTCATATGGTGATGCAGTTTGTGTGTGTGTGTTGTTGTTGAGAATGTAACTTGCATCATTTCATATAGTGATGCAGTTTGTGTGTGTGTGTTGTTGTTGAGAATGTAACTTGCATCATTTCATATGGTGATGCAGTTTGTGTGTGTGTGTTGTTGTTGAGAATGTAACTTGCATCATTTCATATAGTGATGCAGTTTGTGTGTGTGTGTTGTTGTTGAGAATGTAACTTGCATCATTTCATATGGTGATGCAGTTTGTGTGTGTGTGTTGTTGTTGAGAATGTAACTTGCATCATTTCATATAGTGATGCAGTTTGTGTGTGTGTGTTGTTGTTGAGAATGTAACTTGCATCATTTCATATAGTGATGCAGTTTGTGTGTGTGTGTTGTTGTTGAGAATGTAACTTGCATCATTTCATATGGTGATGCAGTTTGTGTGTGTGTGTTGTTGTTGAGAATGTAACTTGTATCATTTCATATAGTGATGCAGTTTGTGTGTGTGTGTTGTTGTTGAGAATGTAACTTGCATCATTTCATATGGTGATGCAGTTTGTGTGTGTGTGTTGTTGTTGAGAATGTAACTTGCATCATTTCATATAGTGATGCAGTTTGTGTGTGTGTGTTGTTGTTGAGAATGTAACTTGTATCATTTCATATAGTGATGCAGTTTGTGTGTGTGTGTTGTTGTTGAGAATGTAACTTGCATCATTTCATATAGTGATGCAGTTTGTGTGTGTGTGTTGTTGTTGAGAATGTAACTTGCATCATTTCATATGGTGATGCAGTTTGTGTGTGTGTGTTGTTGTTGAGAATGTAACTTGCATCATTTCATATGGTGATGCAGTTTGTGTGTGTGTGTTGTTGTTGAGAATGTAACTTGCATCATTTCATATGGTGATGCAGTTTGTGTGTGTGTGTTGTTGTTGAGAATGTAACTTGCATCATTTCATATGGTGATGCAGTTTGTGTGTGTGTGTTGTTGTTGAGAATGTAACTTGCATCATTTCATATGGTGATGCAGTTTGTGTGTGTGTGTTGTTGTTGAGAATGTAACTTGCATCATTTCATATAGTGATGCAGTTTGTGTGTGTGTGTTGTTGTTGAGAATGTAACTTGCATCATTTCATGTGGTGATGCAGTTTGTGTGTGTGTGTTGTTGTTGAGAATGTAACTTGCATCATTTCATATAGTGATGCAGTTTGTGTGTGTGTGTTGTTGTTGAGAATGTAACTTGCATCATTTCATATGGTGATGCAGTTTGTGTGTGTGTGTTGTTGTTGAGAATGTAACTTGCATCATTTCATATGGTGATGCAGTTTGTGTGTGTGTGTTGTTGTTGAGAATGTAACTTGCATCATTTCATATAGTGATGCAGTTTGTGTGTGTGTGTTGTTGTTGAGAATGTAACTTGCATCATTTCATATAGTGATGCAGTTTGTGTGTGTGTGTTGTTGTTGAGAATGTAACTTGCATCATTTCATATGGTGATGCAGTTTGTGTGTGTGTGTTGTTGTTGAGAATGTAACTTGCATCATTTCATATAGTGATGCAGTTTGTGTGTGTGTGTTGTTGTTGAGAATGTAACTTGCATCATTTCATATGGTGATGCAGTTTGTGTGTGTGTGTTGTTGTTGAGAATGTAACTTGCATCATTTCATATAGTGATGCAGTTTGTGTGTGTGTGTTGTTGTTGAGAATGTAACTTGCATCATTTCATATGGTGATGCAGTTTGTGTGTGTGTGTTGTTGTTGAGAATGTAACTTGCATCATTTCATATGTGTGATGCAGTTTGTGTGTGTGTGTTGTTGTTGAGAATGTAACTTGCATCATTTCATATAGTGATGCAGTTTGTGTGTGTGTGTTGTTGTTGAGAATGTAACTTGCATCATTTCATATGGTGATGCAGTTTGTGTGTGTGTGTTGTTGTTGAGAATGTAACTTGTATCATTTCATATAGTGATGCAGTTTGTGTGTGTGTGTTGTTGTTGAGAATGTAACTTGCATCATTTCATATGGTGATGCAGTTTGTGTGTGTGTGTTGTTGTTGAGAATGTAACTTGCATCATTTCATATAGTGATGCAGTTTGTGTGTGTGTGTTGTTGTTGAGAATGTAACTTGTATCATTTCATATGGTGATGCAGTTTGTGTGTGTGTGTTGTTGTTGAGAATGTAACTTGTATCATTTCATATGGTGATGCAGTTTGTGTGTGTGTGTTGTTGTTGAGAATGTAACTTGTATCATTTCATATGGTGATGCAGTTTGTGTGTGTGCATGGGTTTTTAAAAAAAATTTAGTGACACAAATTTGTTGTTGTTGAGAATGTAACTTGCATCATTTCATATGGTGATGCAGTTTGTGTGTGTGTGTGTGTTGTTGTTTTTCAAGAGGATATGACCAGTTACTAGATTTTGTATTCATGTAATGGTTCATTATCAGTCATGCTCTGTATTATGAATTTGAGTTGTGTATCGGATGTGGGGGTTTTTTCTTTCCTTTTTATGTAGCACTAGCAGTACATTGTGTGCTTTTGTGGAAGTAAATGAAGGGCTGGGATTTTTTGGGCATACGTTGGAAATCCATTATTTTGAATGCCGAAACTTGTGGCTTCCGGTTTGTGGAGTGCAGAAAATTGTTGCTTTCATTGTGGAGTTAATTGCAGGAAAAAAACTGGGCACACATTTCCAGGATGAGTGACTTGAGGAGAATGTCGATAGCAAGTTTCGTAAGCATGTTGTTTTGACGTAAAAAGTGAATGTGAATGTTCCAGGCTAGAGGGTTTGACATAACTTTCTTCCAAAGCATAGATGTAAAAAAGTATCACCCCCCCCCCCCCCCCCCCCCCCCCCCTTCCCCTGAATAAACATTTTCTGGTTAGGAGGTTTCATGAAGTTCAGTTTTAGGCTTTTTGTTTTCATGGTCTTTCAGTACAGGTTTTGGGGTTTTCACAATCTTTCACATCAGGTGGGCGGCGGGGGGGGGGGGGGGGGGGGGGGGGGGGGGGGGGGGGGGGGGGGGGGGGGGGGGGGGGGGGGGGGGGGGGATGGGGGGGGGGGGGGGGGGGGGGGGGGGGGGGGGGGGTGTGTCACAATCTTTCATTTTTTGTTTTGGGGTTTTCACAATCTTTCATTGCAGGTTTTGGGGTTTTCACAATCTTTCATTTCAAGTTTTGGGGTTTTCACAATCTTTCATTTCAGGTTTTGGGGTTTTTACAATCTTTCATTTCAGGTTTGGGGTTTTCAGCAATCCTTCATTTCAGGTTTTGGGGTTTTCACAATCTTTCATATCAGGTTTTGGGGTTTTCCACAATCTTTCATTTCAGGTTTTTGGGTTTTCACAATCTTTCATATCAGGGTTTTTGTTTTTTTACAATCTTTCATTTCAGGTTTTTGGTTTTTCACAATCTTTCATTTCAGGTTTTGAGGTTTTCGGGAATTGTAGTTTCAGGTTTGGGGAGCTCCCCGCACTTGCACCTCTGTTAATGAATTGTAGTATTTTGCATAGCAGCCATTATGTGTTGGTCTATGAAGTGAATGTAACCAGCTGCTGTATTAATCAACCCCTTCAGTGCCGCCTATTAGTTGCTCATGCGCTGCCAGTTTGCCGCGCGATTTTTGGACGCAGCAAAATCGCTACTTAGCGGCGACGTATTATACGTCGGTGGCAAGTACTGAAGCGCTATAGAGGATGTGTATATACGTCATCGGCATTGAAGAGGTTAATTAATTAATTCATTCATTTCTTTATTTTGTAGTAGTAGCATAGTGTGCATACTTTGTATATTAATGTCTTCGGTAACGTCTATTCACAAAAATCGCATGCAAAAAAAATTTGGGGTGGCGCGCCTCTGGCTGCGACGCGCTCTCCAGGTGGGAGCAACCCGAATTTCACAGAGACGCCTCTGTGACTATAAAGTACCTAATACCTAAATAATACCTAATACCTATTATCTGTGTGTGGTGCTTGTTTTACAGGCCTTTTTACAGTGTGGCAAATTCATGAATGAGCACTGAGATACATATACAGACCTGCCTACTGCTACGATTTGGCCGTAGCAGCTACGAAAAATAAAGCTTTGCTACGGAGCTACGGCAACCTTAACATTGCTACGGAAAAAAAAAAATGCTGCCGCATTTTATTTTTGATCATGCGTTCCCGGTTTTGTCTGTTTCTAAGAGCAGACGCCGTGTCACGCGCGATAACCTAGTCACTTCCGTTTTTATCAGTGACTGCGCATGCGTTCTTATTAATTTCTCTGAAAAAAATGGCGGACTTCAGCAGCAGTAGCGATTCGGGAGATCATTCTATGTTTCAAACGAAAAAAACTGAACCCAAACCAGAAAACGAAAATCATCTGGCACACCATCTTGTTCTAAGAAAAAGCATCGACCTGACGCACAAGTTTTCAAAATAGCTTACACGGAGGAGTGGCCTTGCATCGTCAGAAGTCGACTTGGTGCGAACCATGCTCACTGCAACCTCTGCCATGCAGACTTCTCTGTGAATCATGGCGGTAGAGACGACCGTCAACACGTTCAATCGGCGAAACATAAACAGTACGTTTCGGCTTAGGAAGAGAACAAATTGATTGCCGTCGTTTGTGGATGCTACGAAAACATTTGCCATGCTACTGAAAATTGATGGCTGGGCTACTGATTGGGAAAATTCCAAGTAGGCAGGTCTGCATATACATTGATGGCATGCGCTGTAGCATTACAGAGAATGTGTATATACGTCTTAAAGACCCCCCACGTCACGTGTCACATTCCCTCTTATGCTAGGAAGATTTCTTAAGATTTCTTACCAGCTATAAGAGGGAAAACACGTGAAAACCGTGATTTTGACACGTGACGTACTGGGTCTTTAAGCACTGAAGAGGTTAAAGATACACTGTATTCCAGTATTCCACGCAGTGGTACGCTGTGTGATGTTCTGACAAATGTAATAGAATGATTGTGTTGTGCAGGGCTGGTTTGACACCCTGCGGATGGAGGTGTTTGATTCAAACATCAAGGTGTCCATGCTGTGCCCAGGACCCGTTTTCTCCAACGCCCTTATGACCGCCTTCACCGGCACCCCCGGAAAGGTAGACACAGCTGTCTGCATCATCAATGTGTGTTTGTGTGTTCCTAATACAGTACAGAACTGATAACTCAAAAACACTGGATAACTCAAAAACACTGGATAACTCACAATAATGTTTTGGCGTCCCAGTATAATAATCTCTATGTTGAAAAGTCTTTTAACTCCTTCGCATCGCAATGATTTTTAATTATTAAAAAAACCTCACAAGTCACTCCAGCCATACACACAAACAAAACAGACATACAAAAAGAGAAATGAAAGAAGATTACTGGTTTTTACTTCAGGTTTAGACATAGGGAAGTGGTAGATCACTTTTGTATATATAGAATTTATATAGAAAAACTCCCTACAGCAATTAGTTTCCCGACTTCAAACACAAAGTAAGAGGCAAAAGTGTGGTCTATGGGAGTGAAGCAAGCTTAGAAATGACCAAAGTGTGGTGTGCACACTTACTTCCCTTGAAACAAATGCATGAAATTGACAGCTTGATATTTATTCTGGCCATATATGGGTGGAACGACTTGAATGAGTTAAACTCAAAATATTATCTATCTCAAAATAAAATTTCAGTCCCTTCAATTTTGACTTAAATGATTTTTGCTGTAGTAAGAATCCGTTTTGTAACCCTGAACGTTTAGCCTAGCACTCTCCTTTGTGACTGAACTTTCAACACAGGTGTAGTTTCGCTACCCCCTACTGAATGTTTTCATTGAAAATGTTTGCTTTTTGTACAGGTTGCCTTGCTTAGGTAAGGGATAGGGTTAGGATTAGATTAGGGCTCCCCCGTGGGGATACCGGGGCCTCTTTCGTACAAATAGTTCCCCCATTTCCTGGAGTTCTGTGCTTGTAACTTCCTCTAATCTGTCACTCTCTTTGATTCTGCCCTTTCCTTTTGCTTACTTTCACCTGCTATCTTTCTGCCTTACTTGTCCATTCACCTGCCTTTGTTCTAGGAATTCTTACAAAGATTTTCTCCCGCCCAAGACGGACATGCTGGGCCTAACTATTTCTTAGGTGGCTCATAACGGCAGCATGACGCATCTACGCTTATTTGACAGGAGATTGTCTTAGTGATCGAAGAAGAAGATTAGGGCTATTTTCGTAAATCAGAGAGAACTATGCATTGAGATTGAAAGCCAAGAACACGAGGGTGAGGGCTTAGCTAAACGTCACCTTCATCGTTGCACATTTTGAAAGAATGATACCAGTGGAATCTCCCTTATAAGACCTCCCATTATAAGACTCCCTCTGACATAAGACCTATTTCTCTGAGACATTGCCCTTCTTTGTAAGTATTAAAATTACCTCCCTTATAAGACCCCTCCCTTATAAGACCTGATTTTGGATGATTTTTGAAGGTCTTATAAGGGAGGTTCCACTGTACATTAAAACCAACAACAAACTGAAATTTATTGCTTGAAAGATTGGCGTACAAAACACTAAGTGCTATACGGTACTTTTTCCCCTTTCTGTCTGCGTGGTCAGGAGGCCGGGGTGGCGATGAATCCAGGTGAGCATCGCATGGCCACTGACCGCTGCGCTCACCTGTGTGCCGTGGCCATGGCCAACCAGCTGGACGAGGCCTGGATCAGCATGCAGCCCGAGCTGTCCTACCTGTACATGAGCCAGTACCTGCCTGCGGTCGCCCGGTGGTCAGTGTCTTTTGTGTGTGTGCGAAGTAATGGTTTCATGTTGCCATTTTGTGCATGGGTGCTGCCGTATTTTACAGACTATATGGCGGTACTTGTTTCCTAGACTGAGACCCCTGAGCCTTACGGTGGCACACTGGTATTATTAGGTATTAGGTACTTTATTGTCACAGAGGCGTCTCTGTGAAATTCGGGCTGCTCCCACCTGGAGAGCGCGTCGCAGCCAGAGGCGCGCCACCCAATTTTTTTATATATTTTTTTGCATGCGATTTTTGTCGCTGATGAGGGAGGGGGAGGGGGGTAAATTTTGACCAAATGACAACTTTTTCGTTGCCACTGGGTTTAACGTATGCTAAGTGCATGGGCACACGGGACCTCGGTTTATCGTCTCATCCGAAAGACTCCACGTTCAGACCGTTAAGGCCTAGTGCAAAGTGAGAGGAAAAAATCCCCTGTACCCAGGTTCGAACTCGGGTTTACTTGACACGAAGCGAACGCGATACCACTGTGCCACTCTACACCACTGCGCAATTTTAGGACATTTTTTGTTCATTTTTGTTTCTCAGAACTAATAACGATATCTTAATGATATTTTGCATACTTATTCAGTTCAAAGTCCTGCCTATTTCCACCAAATTTGAAGTCTCTATGTAAAGGGGTTATGAAAATATGGTAACCAACCAAAACAATTTCACATGAAATCTTGGACCCTTACCAGCGCTGGATTGAAGTGCTGCATGGTGATGCTGATCATTTCTCTACTTTGCCAAGACATCAGAGGGTGCAACTAACACTAAATTAGGATGCTTGAGTCATTTACTCGTGTTCTTCATCTTGTCAAACAATGGTGAAAAATTACAGAATCCCGTTAGGGTAATAAATATGATGAAGAACACGAGTAAATGACTCAAGCATTGTTAGTTGCACCCTTGCACTGAATAAGTGTGGAAAATTTCATTAAGATATCTTTATTAGTTCCTGAGAAACAAAAATGAACAAAACTTCCCCTCCGATTACGCAGTGTTCCACCGTAACTCACTCAGGACTGGCCGAATTATTTCCCCTTGTTCTGTGGGGACTGGGCATTCAACTAGGTTCGTAAAATAATCACCCAAACCAAGTTATGAAGAGTTAGGCATCAATATTTTCAGAAAAGATTACCAACACCATGCACTAAACGATCGTAAAATATCAGATTCCTTACCTTCGTCGTTTGTCTCCTATTGTCGAAAACAGCTAACACATAGAAAGAAGGAAAATTTCACATTCCGATCTTTGACCACCCTCTACAACCAAAGCTGAATGTAAACTATGCAATGATTGGTTGATTTCAAGAGAAGCAAGGTCAAAGAACACTGAAAGTAGGTTATGACTTCACACCGGAAGGCTGGTTACAAGCCAGAAATCAAAACCTCTTGAAAACTCTTATGAGCCGGATCTGGGCCATTCGTCCTAAACGGTTGTGCGAGCCATGAGCCGGATTCGGCTCATTCGTCCCGAGTGTGTTATGATGCGACTCATAAATACTAGTAAGAAACTATAATAACAAAATCTGAATTTTGTGTAAAATTTGGGGGTGCGCCTTATAATCAGGTGCGCCTCATAGTCTGTAAAATACGGTTCTCTTTCAGTTTTTAATTTTACCAGAAGCTGATCTTCATTTTTTTTTTATTCATCCAAAACATATTTTTGACCACAAGCTATTTGGGGCGTTTTAAACTTGGTTGTTCTGTCTTGGAAGTTTACAAAGGCAATGTAATAATTTTACAAGGCTTATCAGACTCAAACTGTCTCTATCTATCGTTTTAACTGTGTTTAGTGTCTCGTTATCTATCTCTCTTAAGTTGTCCCCCCCCCCCGAATCGTCCGACAGGGCTCTGCCCCTATACCCTGCCGGGGCCATGGGTCCCTGCCTTTCATTTTGGGGAGTTGCACCCATGTTTTTGTTAGATATAATACTAGCCTGGGTCAGCCTGCTCCTTGAGCTGTCCCACCTGTACATGAGCCAGTAGCTGCCCACTGTTGCCCGATGGTCAGTGAGGGAGTTTTGTGAAGAAATGGTTGCTTTGGATGCTGAAATTACATGTTGCTGTGAAGCTATTCATTTTGCAATCAAACCTGTTCATGTAGAGTTTGTTTAGCAGTTGGGCAACTCTGATTCTGACTCAGATAGGGCAATCTGTCGGTTGACTTGGTGAATAATTAACCCCTTCACTGTCAAAGAAACAATGAGAAGTTATCGATTTTTTTATAATAAAATTTAAAAGACCTTTTAGACTCAAACTGAGAAAATGGTCCAGAGATATATCTTTCCTGACTTGTCTAAACCAAAAACCAGCATTCTAGGACTATGACATCAAATGTTATGACATCACACAGCCCATAGTAGACACTGGGCAGGCAGTGAAAGGGTTAAGGTTATTAATTAAGGGCTTGATATAATGACCAAGATTTGATGCTATGCAGGTGTCTCCACAATTATCATTCTATATTAACATTGTTATTTTGTGCTGTGTCTCAGGGCGGCAGTGAGGATTGCAGGGAAGAGAATGGAGAAACTGAGGGCTGGGGACCCCGACCTACATTCCTGACGGCCTTCTTTATCGTCTTTTATTGATTACAATTGCTCATTTGTTTTTTGTTTTTTCATTGTCTTTTTTTTTTAAGCGTCTCTATACCACAGCTCACATTCTCAGCATCAGAAAGTTAGACCCAGATTTCACTGCCTAGGCCCTAAGCTTTCCCATTTTCCAGCAGCAGTGAGCCTGCCAAAAATAGACCTCTCCCTTTTTTTTTCTCCTGCTGCCTTCAAGGCCTTTCTGACCTTTTAGTTACCTCTCCCTTACTGGCTGGATAGAGATAACAGTCTCTCTCTCTCTCTCTCTCTCTGTTGGCATAGGTAGCGAGTTTAAAATTAGAACAGCAGTGGTGCTGGCTCAGATGAGAAGCAGGTAGGAAAAAGGAAGGGTAAGTGGCAAGAGTGGGCCAAACTTTATGAAGCCAGAATGCGGCAGAAAAACATGCTGTAATACTTTTTTTTCTCTTTTTTTCCCCCCAAGGGGTTTCCGGGGGTCTTTTGTATAAATAGTTCCCCCACCTTCTGGAAGTTCTGTGCTTGTAACTTCCTCTAATCTGTCACTCTCTTTGACTCTGCCTTTTCCCTTTGCTTGCTGTCATCTACTATCTTTCTGCCTTTCCGGTCCATTCTCCTGACTTTTTTCAAGAAACACTTTCAAAAAGATTTCCCCCAGCCGAAGTCGGACATGCTGGATCTATTTCTTACTTAGGCGCATAACGGCAGCATGACGCATCTGCGCTCATAATTGACAGGAAACTGAGTGATTGAAGAAGAAGAAGTATACTTTTTTTTAACCCCCACTCCCCACCTCAATAAGAATGTGAGTAGACTTTATAATTGATGCAGACAAGATCTATAGTCTCTCTGTCCATTTAAGTTTGTATCTGCTCCATGTGATAAATGTGTTCCAATCATCAGAGCCTAAACAACTGAATAACACGAATTGGCTGAATGGTTTTCTTATTTTCTTGTCCCGAAAGCAAAGCCCATTGTGGTTGTGACATAAATTATTAGTACTAAAAGCTTTGAGGGAGGAAAAAAATAACATTTTAGAGATAATATTTTTTGAAAAACTGAATGTCACATTCTTTGCAAAGAAATGTTTTGTCAGGGGAAAAAGTCTCACGACAGAAGCTGAGAAAGAATTAGATTATTTGAAAATGCTATGCAATAAAAACACTGAATCATTTGCCTGTGATGTCAGTCAGAACAGCGAAAACCACATATTCAATATATTTGTGATCTTGATTTATTTGCCATATTCCTTCATCACCACATCCTTTTACCCCACTTTTAACCTAACAGTTTTGAAATGTGTAAAATGTATTTTACATCACATATCATGAAAAAGGAAATTATTTTTTGTTGTTGATAACATTTGTTTGTGGATGAAGTTTGAAACTGTATGCTTGTAATTGTAAAGTAGTTTTGTGCCTTTCTTAGTTTTAATCTTGTTGTGTTATACGTTTTCTATGCCTTTGTGATAAATCCCTTGCATTTAAATCAGGAAACTATGTATGCTTCATTCTGTGGTAGCAGTTTATGATTTATGACATGCTAGCTCATTTCTTCTTGTGTTACAATCAGGTGCAGAAAGGTAGGATTTTTTTGGTTTAGTTTTTTTATAGTTAGCTCTGTCTCTAATATGCCAATTTGTTCAAGTGGCTTTTGCTATGCGATATGGACTACATATACAAAATTATGTACACATGTTTGTACATACTCGCATGCACACACACACACACACACACAGAATCAATACCCCCACTCCCCCTTGTTGATCATCAACCAAGAAAAGCTAAATTGTAAAGACTTGATCATGATGATGAGTAAGTCAATGTTTTATCCACACTGTAATGCAGTTGTTCATTTCTTAGTAATCCATTTTAGTTTTTAATTTTCTTAAAATATATTGTTTTAACAATTTTTTCATCATCACAGACATGGTTTATGTATGTATCAAGAGGATACTGTAATTTGTAATTACTGTGTGCACTGTGGGTTGAAATGTATTTTGGATCATATTCAATCTTGTTATAGTTATTTATCTAATTTGATACATTTATTGATTGAAATGCTCAGAGGAAGAACACGTTCTATGCTTTTTATTGAGATGTTTTTGGAGTCCTTGTCTATATGTTTCCTTTTTAAGTTTTTTCTTATACCGTAATCATGCAAATTTCTGTTGTAAGTTTTTTTAAAATTTGTCTTTTTGTTTTTAAATGTCTTTTTATTTTGTATTTGTCTTTAAAAAAATTGTGGTCAACGTGCTACTAAAGACTTGTGGCTATCTTGTCCTTTAGTCATCCTTAGTCAACATTTTCACTGAGAAGCAACATTCTGCCATTTTTTGGAAAGGGATAGGGATAGGATCAGCCTAGGGTTATTTTCATAAAACTGAAAGAAGCGCACTTTTAGACTGAGGGTCGTAAACATGAAGGGGGTGACTAAAGTATAAGATCGATAAAACAAATTTTTTCATGAAAAGCACCTCCTTCAAAATAGGGCCTATATGCCAGTAGCTTATCTAAACAGTGTGCAAGTTTATGTATGCAGAGTCCAAAGCAGTATTTATACTTGAAACCCTTTCGCTGCCAGCCAATTTTTCAGCCCAATTGTTTGGGGTCAAACTTACCTAGGTCTTTAAAGGTGGACCCTGACTGATGGATGAGTTTTTGCCAGAAACACGTTGAGATCACCAGAACGACAGCCATTTCAAGGATCAGAACACTCACTTTGCTCTGGTTTCCTAGAAATAAAACCATCAAATCAGGTAAATAGAAACAAAGAGGCAAAATTATGTCTTCTGTGTCCCGGTTTCTGCAAATGATCTATCTCGAATGTCAACATTTAAATGGGTATAAAATCAAAGCTAAACAAGACAAATTCATTCTGTTTTCTGTGTATTCGCGGGGAATCTTTGCTCCATCTTGTAAAACCTAAATCTCAATTTATGCCAAAATTCCAAATCAAACACGTGGTGTAACTTCTTTGTCCTTCTCCCGATAGCCGCCATTTTCGTTGCTCACGCGCTATTGTTCCAAAGAAACCACTACGTCATCGCTGATTCCCGATCAACACAGCCCTCTCAGAAGTGGGGCAGGCAGACCTTGCTGGCGAAGAGCTGGGACACCACCGTTATCCACAGGGCTAGCACGAAGATGATGTAGGAGATGCCCACGCGGAAGTTGTTGGGCAGCTGGTAGGCCTCCCCGCCAAAATTCCATTATGTCTGGTTTTCCCATGCACCATCGCATTTGTGCAAACGATTTGGTCTAAACTCAGGCAGCCATTACAAAAATAAAGATTTTGACTTCCAGCACCTCCGCCAAGGAGGAATCGCCGATTTGACGGTTTGATTTCTAGGAAACCAGAGCAAAGTGGGTGTTGCGATCTCTGTAAAGGGTGTTTTCCTGCTGATCTCGACGTGTTTCTGGCAAACACTCATCCGTCAGGGTGCCCCTTTAAAGAAAAGTTGGCCTCTGCAATATTGTCGATTTCCTTATGACATATATCAAATAAGGCCTTTCCCTGTTTCCCAAAATGAACAACATATCAAGGTCATTGGAAAACATATCCTAATTTAATGGTTTTTAGTAACATGCGTGGTGCAAAAATACATCGGCAGCGAAAGGGTTAAGAAAAACCCACCTGATCTCGTACAAACTGGCTTAGACTTGAATTTTATATAATTATGTTGAGAACTTTTGCTTGGAAGTTTTGTGGAATCAACATGTTTACCTTGTAAATTAAAACAACCAAAAACGGATTTCTAAGGGTATGTTTCTGTGTACGCGTTTGCTGAGTTTTGCATGATGTGCGAGCAGTAATCAAATTAAATCAAGGGAAGTGTTGTTAAAAAGGAAATCTTACTGTCTAAATCGTACGCACATTTCTTTTGGACTTTGTTCTGACAGTATGTTTACAGTTTACAGGGGCCACATCATGTTTTTGTACAATTTTTCTTTTCTAGTTATTGCTATTATGTGAAAGAAAAAGAAAACGAAGTTTCAGACTTGTGTGCATGATTATTTAAATTACTTCTTCTTCTTCTGTGTTCCCAGGCCATACGACCATAATGGGTAAGGTACGTATGTGTCCAGTTTTCACTGGTCTCCCCGCTGTGTACAGCCGACACATTCTGATTTCGGAGGAGCTCAAAGGAGAAAAATTATTTGGATGATTTTTTGGAAAAAATCAGGAGAATGGGCCAATAAGTCAAAAAGATACTAGATGACAGAAAGCAAAGGGAAAAGGCATAGTCAAAGAGTGGCAGATTAGAGGAAGTTTCAAGCACAGAACTTCCAGAAGGCAGGGGAACTATTTTTACGAAAGACCCCCCCCCCCCCCCCCCCGGTATCCCCACAGGGACATATAAATTACAAATGTTTAACCTCTTCACTGCTCTGTTGAACATCCTTCCATCATAGATGATGTCATAACTTTTGATGTCATAGCCCTGGAGTGATGGTTTTAGGTTTAAACAAGACAGGAAAGATATATCTCCAGACCATTTTCTCAGATTGAGTCTGACAGGTCTCTTTGAAATTCTATAATAAGAAAATCGGTAATTTCTCCGTTTTCCTCTAGCGGTGAAGGGGTTAAGCAGTTGTGGGTGTATATCTACATTATATTAGCGTACATGCGTTTGGAACAAGACAAAACCATTAAACATTGCAGCCAGATAGAACTTAAAATTTCACATATTTGTTTTCTTTATTTGAAATGAGACTTTTTGGTTTGAGATTTTTTTGTGGACAAGTGTCAATATATAGTACACAAAAAAACAACGCAAAAAAACAAAGAAAACCA
Source organism: Phymorhynchus buccinoides (assembly GCA_017654935.2). Lineage (NCBI taxonomy): Eukaryota > Metazoa > Mollusca > Gastropoda > Neogastropoda > Raphitomidae > Phymorhynchus > Phymorhynchus buccinoides. The sequence goes on from CM065690.1 coordinate 39,997,474, forward strand.
ATTTAGACAATGAAATCAAAAAGCAAAGGATCACCCCCAAAAGACAATGAAATAAAAAGCAGCAACAAACCAATACATCATTCTGATTCAAGCAAAACTTTGAACATTGTGATGCTAGGTGAATCAAAATATGTCTGTCTTACTCAAAAGTAAAATAGCACCATTCATGCACATACATCACCACAAGTGCTAGTAACTCCTAGAGACTTGTACAACAATTGTTGACAACAGTCAAATAAAAGCAAGAAATGGGTGGCTAAAAGCTCAATTGTTTCATGCACTTGCCTGCCCATCATAGAGAAGTCAGAACTCAAAAATGAGCATTCTAGGATCTGGGAGTGTGTAGTTTCCTTTTAATTTACACTGAAATATTGACGAAAAATAGTGCAATGACGTTATCTGGCACAAAACTGATATCCAAAATGTACTTTCTGCCTTCTTTATTCCTTCTGTGCTACATGTAGTACCTTCTGGATTTCACCTGATGTAATATCGTCGGTGAAAATCACAAACCTTGTATCTCAATCTATTTTTATTTTTTTAGTTAGATACATAGTTAGCTCTCTAATTTTTCCCGCCACATTCCACCAAAAGCTCGTATCTCTAATGACTTTCTATCTGGGGTAAATGAGGTGTAAATGGAAGAAGAACTTGTAAGTCCCAAATTCGTTCTTTTCAAGTATAAAAAAATAAGTAATTTTAACAAAATATAAGACTAAACTTGCTTGTCTTGAACAACATATCATAGATAATCAATTGTGGTAAACGCGGTTAATTTTTAAAAGTTTTTTTAAATTTTTCTCAAAACTACCAAATTTGAGATACGAGTTTTCTGAATTTCTAATATTTCGATATCCTAATTTGTAATGAAATAAATACTTAGTACTTTTCTCATTTTTATTTGAATCCATTCAGTTAGAGTCTGATCATCTAACTTGCCCTGAAGGGCTGTATATACATAGTTTTCTTGGCAGAGGTAACCAAAGCTGTATCGGCTCTACAGCTGTGTAAGTCAATTTTCTTGTGTGTTTTCTTTGTTTTGTAGGAATGCTATAGATGAGAACACAGATAACGTACAAGCTTGAAGGACAAATCCACATTTAAATCATCCTTTATGCCAGTTATGGAAAGTGATACTTCGGATAGAGTACATTACAGACTAATGATACTGAATGACAGAGAAAAAAAGCTTAACGGTGGGATAATCAAGTTATATCTTAACCCCCCCCCCCCCCCCCCACACACACACACACACACAAAGTGACAAATATAAAAAGGAGAAAAAAGTATTTAATTTTGTGAAAATACAAACTTTTTTTAAGAGAGAAAAGTGATTATAAAATTCTCTTAAAACGTAATTCACAACAAAGATTTTGTTAAAAAAAAAGATCATGCTAAAAATCACAATTCACAACATAGATTGAGTAAAAACATTTTGATCAAAAACACAATGCACAACAGAGATTCAGTAAAATTGTGTTCATTGATTAATCTTATAAACCTCTTCGGACCCCCCTTGTCTCCCCTTCCCCCACCCCCCTTTGCGCCCCCTGTAAAAAAAACAGACAAGGGTGATGAGGATTACAATAGCAATGACCATTATAATAATGCCCATGATTTTGACAATATTGAATAATGATGATCTTGAAAATGATACATGATTTTATAAAGATGCTGATGACAATGACGAACATAATGATGTCGAGGATTATGATGATGATCATGATATTGAAAACGGCGATGAGGATGAGGATGACCACCTACCTACCTACTCATTGCACACAAGGACACTCGGTGTCATGTGACACTTTTCTGTGTTATGGCACGCCAACAGTTAGAGTAATTTGTTTTGCACATGCAGAACACAACCGCAGAAAAGGTAAACAGAAAGATGAAGTACATTATCTTAAACTAGAATATGCTGTGTTTTCAGGTAAAAAGAAAAACAGAACAAAGAATATGTGAATGCGCGTGAGTGTGCACGCATGCACACACACACAGACATACCATTTATGATTTTCTTCTTTCTTTTTTTTACATCAGTCTACTTTCACCAACGTTTTAAAAAGAGATGTAAAAAATCTTTATCAACTAATCAAGCTTATTCTTTTATCGTCAATAAAGATCTTTTTGACTTAACACACACACCAAAAGCAATTAAGTCGATAAATATTCTTACAAGAGAAGAATAGGCAGTAAAGTCATAACTGAGACAACTTTTAATTTGATGCACACATTAATACATTAATATGGCAACTGATAAACTTTCTTATATTAATATCAGAAAGAAACATTCAAATTCATTCATCAATAATATATACTGGCAAGAAAAAAACACAACCAACAAGTAAAAGTACACAAATAAACAAAAAAATAATACATGTAACCAGTTCTCAATACCCCCCCCCCCCCACCCTACCCTCTCTCTCTCTGTCTCTCACTCTCTCTCTTTCTCTCCAGTTTTCTGCCAAGGTTTTCCATTCAATTCTAACTGCTCAAAGTTTGAATGTGCAAACCAATTACCAGTGAAGGTTTTAAAAGCATGCATCCACACAGGATGACCGTTTACAAAAAAAGAAGTTAAAATAAATTGTAAAGAAAGGCCACTTAACTATAAAGGCGACCCCTTACAAATCCAGACATATTTTGCACACTTATTCTGACGCCCCGATTTGGAGGATAGAATTAACACAGCTTTTCACTCAGAAACTACCATTCATCATTTCATAACAGAACACTGCAGCTGTCTATCTTCAGATTCCAAGGATTTCAAGCATGACCTTGCTCTATAAAACATAAACAATACTGTACAGTATCAACCTGACAATATCAATCATTTAGCAAACATCTTTTCGTAACAGTAAAGGAACCAGGCAGGCATCACAATCAGGCAGACATTACAGTAAAAAAAAAAGGCAAACATGTTAAAAATACTTATGCACCATCAAATTGTGGGCAAAAACATTTCCAAATTGTGACAGAACAACAATTGGTAGTGCAAAGTTTTTAGACAGAAAATTGCTAACACCCACCCCAGCATTCCTTATGCACATGATGTACACATACACTCCTTGTGGCTAAAATTAAAGTGAAATTGTCCAAAATATGTGCACCTTGCTTGCTTGCCTACATGCTTGAGACAAAAAGTCCCCTGCCGTTGCCCGAAAACAGAAAAATATCCAAAGTACTGCAGCTTATGAACTAATAATTTTGATAATGATCAAATACATCTACCAAGTAGTGGTGCTCTGATAAGATGGGGGTGGGGGGGAGACAGGGGTCTTTCGAACAAATAGTTCTCAAACCTGGAAGTTCTGTGCTTGTAACTTCCTTTAATCTGTCACTCTTTGACACTGCCTTTTCACTTTGCTTACTGTCATCTACTATCTTTTTGCCTAATTGGTCCATTCTCCTGCCTTTTTCAAGACACTCTTACAAAGAATTTCTCCAGCCGAAGACAGATATATGCTACATTGCTAGGGGCCTATTTCTTAGCTAGGCGCTTAACGGCAGCATGATGCATAACTGACAGGAAACTGAGCGATCAACGAAGAAGATGATAAAACATGTCCCCCTTTTCCTGTTTCAATGAGTGATCACAAGTCCGCCCCTCTTCTACCGGGAACAAGTTTATGATGTCACTGCCGCCATGCTGGTTTCTCAAGTGGTCGTCACCAATGAAAATGCTCTTCAAAATCAAACACGTGGTGTAACTTCTTTGTCCTTCTCCCGATAGCCGCCATTTTCGTTGCTCACGCGCTATTGTTCCAAAGAAACCACTATGTCATCGCTGATTCCCGATCAACACAGCCCTCTCAGAAGTGGGGCAGGCAGACCTTGCTGGCGAAGAGCTGGGACACCACCGTTATCCACAGGGCTAGCACGAAGAAGATGTAGGAGATGCCCACGCGGAAGTTGTTGGGCAGCTGGTAGGCCTCCCCGCCGATCTGGTCCATGTCGAACCCGATGGGGAAAATGACTGCCGCCAGACAGAAAAGAATCATGGCTAAAAAACCAAGCCAGCGGGCGAACTTGATGACACGGCACTGCCAGTAGGAGAAGGCTAGCAAAACGATGGTGACGTTGATGCACAGCACGCCCAGAACGATGCAGATGAAGGTCAGCAGCCACTCGCCGCGCACGGGGTCCGGCACGAAGCAGATGGAGGGGCGTCCGTAGATGGTGAGGCAGGTCTTGAGCAGGCCGATGTTGGTGTCCCCACCGATCTCCGACACGATCCAGTGCGGCATGGCCAGGCTGGTCACCGCGAAGATGTCCGCCGCCAGGAACAGGGCGCCCGAGATCATGCTCAGTTTGTCCATCGTAGTGCTCGGCACTGTGGCCTGCCTGGAACTAAGTGAGTCAGTCAGTCACGTCAGTGAGAGAACGAAATTTTAGCTTTACGTCCTCCCAGCCGAAGCCATATGGGACATTACTTTTTATTTAGTTGGGGAGTCAGTGAGAGACAGACAGGTCACACTAATATGCAAGGTTTTCAAAAAAGGTGGAGGTTCACTTCAAAAGCTTGGAGTTGGAAAACATTGGTTTACTTCACTGCCTTAATCAAAATGTTTAACATTTCTTTTTTACATTGCTTTATGGTTCAGAATTTAAAGGTAATCACTTTTTAATGATACAAGCTTTGATTTGAAATAATTGTACAATTTCTTTTCTTGCCTTAGTTAAAATGCCATGGGCGGTTTACCAAGTTAAAGAGTTAAAGCAGGTTGGTGTAAACTAATTATATAATTGTACTTGGTAACTAAGAATTTAGTATTAATACTTTTATGATTACACATTCTGCTTAGTCTTGTTACTTAGTCACGTTTCTGTGTGTGTGTGTGTGTCTGTGCGTGTGCGTGTGCGTGTGCGTGCGTGTGCGTGTGCGTACGTGTGTGTGTGCGTGTACGTGCGCACGCATACAAACGAGTGTGCATGTGCATATGACTGTTGTGGGCAATTTCAACAGCATCTTTGACAGTGTTTTCGAACACACATCAACATGACACATGCACTCAACAGTCAAACATTGACCTTAACACAAAACACTTGACTTGTTATGGCTTGTACCCACGTGTCGTCATATCCGGCCACAAGGAGCGTGCCATATTATGGGAGACCGCCATCTTAGTCAGTAACTTTGTTTGAAAAATGCCTGTTTACACACAAATCTGACTAAGATGGCGACACTTCCGTTGGAAGGGTCGAGATGTGCACGCAGGTGAGGGGGGAGACATACATCTGTAGGCACAGTGTTAGAACCCCTAAATAATAATAATTACAAAAAGATAGTTCATACATACAAACAGAAAATCAATTGAAAAGCGCTTTAGTCAGACTGCACAATGCATCACATCACTAGTGTGGACTGAGTCTAAATTCAAATTCATTTCAGGCAACTGAGGCAAGTTGAAGTTTAAGTTCTTAGTTTCATCCAACAACCTCCATCATCATGATCTTGCTGAGTCAGTGAGTGATGGTTCTGTTCTGTTGTTTGAACTTGCAGTTCACTGCATGCATGCAAATTACAGACAGAGCTCAACTTTCCTGACACAGACTATGCAATTTTCTAGTTGCACGTTAGTTTCTAATTAGCGATAAATAGTATGCAGTAAATACTTACCAATTAAAGAACAAGCCCAGTCAATAAAAAAAAAATCAACTGACTTATCTGCAAACGCAATTCATTTACTTCGCCATCATTTTTGTGTTCATAAGTAGAAGGGGGATAACTCCCCTTAAAACGTCAGCGGAGCCTCCTGGATTGTCTCTCTCTCTCTCTCTCTCTCTCTTCTTCTTCTTCCAGTAATGTTCACCTGCCGTTTATCGGCAATTATTGACATATATAGGGGTTCAAACACGAAGATGCGCTTTCAGTCTGATCTCTTCTCGGCCTTTTGGCTAAGACAGTGATTCAGGAACATAAATTTTTGTTTATACCCTGGTTGGTTTGTTCAGCCCGTAGTACATGGCGAAAGCCGATACGCGACGTTAAACTGAACTTCCATCCGAAGATGCGCAGCACGGGATGAGATAGGATTTGAGAAATATATTAGATAATAGAAAAGTGTTTCTTGTTTACAATGATATAAGTCATAAGTTTCTTTATTGTCCATTGGCATTGTACAACGCACATGGAAGCTTGTCTTCCACTGTGTAAAATTTAAAAAAAAATTAAAATAAAAGTATGAAACATAACAAATATGTAGCCTAACTCTCACACTACACCCAATCAAATTGACAGGATATGAAGAGGGTAATTTGGTTGGGTATATATTTTATAAGTTCAGATAGGTATTAAATAAAGTCGCATTTTAGCACCACAGTAATTTAACACCTATGTCACTAAAAGGCATCAAATTGGGGTCTATTTTCCAAAGACCCTATTGTTTTAGTTTTGGGAAGTAATCGGATAGACCTTATTTTAGATATGTCACAAGAATCCCCAATACTGCAGATTAATTTTATTCTCTACCCAGGTACATTTAATGGAAATATTTGGCTGAAATATGGCTGGCGGTGAAAGGGTTAAAAGCCTAACGGCTATATCATCTCGTCCCTATTATCTGATCTGATCTGTAAGTAGGAAAGTGTATATTCTCAAATGGTATTCTGATCGTTATAATGCATGATCCTTACAATGTATGATGCTGGATAATAAACAACTTCCGCTTCCTGCCTGACCGTTCCACACATGTGCTTCTAGGAATGAATTAAATCGTCTGTCTGTTACGTGTTAGTCAATAGACCACTATCGCTCTCCACGAAACATGGTGGCAACGGTTTAAAGGTTTCTGAATCAACCTGAGTGTAAATTATGGCAATATTAGTTAACTTGCTGTAAAGATGCGTTTTCTGGCGATTGAAACATTGGTCTATTTGTTCATACAAGGCTGAAGAGACATTTTGTGACAAATTTCTTCCAAGAATCAAGACGATTGAAAGTTCGACAAAACTCGATTAATTTACAGAAAAATAAGCATTCAAAAATCGAGTGCTGCCTGTAGAAACTATGCATATGTTTCTATGAGAAAAAACACTCAAATATTTGGGTTTTCATGATACTGAGTATAGAGTATCATGAAAACCCAAATATTTGAGTATCATACTGGTATTTGAATCAAACAGAAACTATTTTCGCTTTAGTAATGGCGTCTTCCCATTACGTCATCTCGCGAGACAGGCTCGCGCAGTAGCAGACATTTTTTAGCTATTTTTAAAAAAGGTACTAAAACTAACCCTGGTAACTACAGACCAGTCAGCTTAACTTGTATAGTATGTAAGATTTTAGAGCAATTTATAAGAGACACTATAGTAAACCATATGACAGATTTTAATTTGTATTCAGATTGTCAACATGGCTTTAGGAGTGGCAGGTCTTGCATGACGCAGTTAGTCGAGGTTATGGACGATTTTACTAAATTTATTGAACAAAAAGAAGCATTTGATATAATTTATTTAGACTTTCGAAAAGCGTTCGACTGTACATCACCAAAGACTACTTTTGAAACTAAAATCATATGGCATAACGGGAAATATTTTGCTGTGGGTGGGAGACTTTTTAACAGGTAGAAAACAGAAAGTAAAGGTGGGGGATAAATCTTCATCAGTTTTCAAACACAGACATTTTGAGTGGCATCCCTCAAGGGAGTATTTTGGGACCTATTTTATTTACTATTTTTATAAATGATTTGCCTGACCAAGTTGAAAGTGTTTGCAAAATATTCGCAGATGACACTAAAATTTATAATTCTTCTCATGAATCGGACATAATACAAAAGGATATAAATAAGCTTATTGAATGGTCCGAGAAGTGGAAGTTGTATTTCAATGCTGCCAAATGTAAAGTTATGCATTTAGGATTCAAAAATCCACAGAGGGAATATGAAATAACTCATGGCACAAATAGACATAAATAGAGACATGCACAGAAGAAAAAGACTTAGGGGTGATCTTTGATCCTAATCTTAAGTTTGACGAACATATTACAACAGCTGTTGGCAAGGCAAATAGAATGCTGGGACTGATTAGGAGGACTTTTTCAGGAATAAAAAATAATGTGTTTATAAACCTGTATAAAAGCTTGGTGAGACCACATTTAGAATATGGGAATCAAATTTGGAACCCATATCTCAAAAGACAATCTGTGTCAATCGAAAGATGCCAGAGGAGAGCTACCAAACTGATAAAATATCTTAAAAATAAAGACTATGGTGAAAGGCTGCGCAGGCTGGACTTGCCATCCTTGAAATACAGGAGGCTGCGAGGAGACCTGATAAATGTTTATAAATTTTGTAACAGGTCAGGTCAGGTCAGAGAATGAGGACAACAAGGCCTCGCGGCCTCTTAATGTGTCCTTTCTGATTATTTGTATTCTTTTTCATGATTGGCATGACTAGGACGCTTTTAGATGTGTTAATCATATACACATTTCAATTGTTGATTCTTGGGGTCTTTATCGAGGAGGTTTTTGAACTGATTAAGGTTAGGTGCCAATTTAATATGTTCTGGAAGAGAATTCCAGTATTTAGTGACTCTGTTACTAAAGAAATTCTTTCTAATGTTAGTTCTGCTGAATTGGGTTAGTAGTTTCAAATCATTATTCCTAGTTTTTGAGTAGTTAGAAAGTTGTAGCAAATGTTTGTTAGTAATATCAGAACTGTGAATTTTTTATAAACATTTATCAAATCACCACGTAGTCGCCGATATTTTAGGGATGGTAAATTCAGTTTATCTAACCTGTCACCATAATCTAAATTTCGTAATGCTTTTACTAGTTTGGTTGCTCTCCTTTGAACACGTTCGATAGCCTGAGACTGTCTTTTTAGGAAAGGATTCCAAATTAAGTTGCCATATTCCAAATGGGGTCTCACCAAACTTTTATACAAATTTACAAACACCTCTCCATTTAGTCCTATAAAAGTCCTCCTTATTAATCCTAACATTTTGTTTGCTTTATTAATTGCGGATGTTATATGCTTATCAAATTTCAGTTTTGGATCAAAAATCACTCCAAGATCCTTTTCTTCTACACAAGATTCCAAAACGTGTCTGTCCTTACCGTGTGTTATTTCGTACTCTGTTCTTGGATTGTTTAGGCCCAAATGCATGACTTTACACTTATTTGCGTTGAAGTAAAGATTCCACTTTGCAGACCAGTCAATAAGTTTGTTAATGTCATTTTGTAATTTAATAGAATTTTTAGATGAGTTGTAAATTTTTGTGTCGTCTGCAAAGATTTTACAGACACTTTGTACTTCGTCAGGTAGGTCGTTAATAAAAACTGTAAAAAGAATCGGGCCAAGAATGCTCCCCTGTGGGATGCCACTCAAAACTTCTATGCCGTTTGATAACTTATCACCTACCCGTACTCTCTGAGTTCTGCCTGTCAAAAAGTTTCTTATCCAGCTTAACATGTTACCAGCAATACCATAGGCTTGAAGTTTAAGTAATAATCTCTCGTGTGGAACTGAATCAAAAGCCTTTCTAAAATCGAGGTACACTACATCAAATGCTTCCCTTTCATCAATTAGTTTTGTAAAGTCATTCATTACATCAACTAGTTGGGACATACAGGATCTGCCAGATCTAAACCCATGTTGGCAGTCAGAGTATAAGTTAAAGTCATTCATATGTTTAACCACTGCATCCCTTATAAATTGCTCTAGTAATTTACACACTATACTTGTTAAGCTGACAGGCCTGTAATTTCCCGGATCTGTCTTAGTCCCTTTTTTTAAAATTGCAGTTACTTCTGCTCTCTTCCAGTCCATAGGAAGATCACCCGTTTGTAAACTTTTATTAAACACTATGGTTAATGGTAGTGCGAATTCCTCACTTAGTTCTTTTAATATCTTAGCTGGTATTTTATCAGGACCTTGGGCCTTATTAGTGTCTAGCTGCTTAAGCTTACTTTTAACAGCTTCTACAGTGACTATAATCTGTGCACAGTTAGCTTTTGGCTGTGATTCACTTTTCATTTGTGGTAATGTTTCTGTATCTTCTCTAGTAAAGACACTTGCAAAGTAATCATTCAGAATATCAGCTTTGTCCTCATCTGATGTCTTTATGTCTCCATTTTGATCTTTTAGAGGGCCAATGCCTGTATTCATTTTCAATTTGGAATTTATGTATTTCCAAAACATTTTAGGATTGGATTTACTATTTTTGGCAATATTTTTTTCATAAGCTTTTCTTTCCTTCCTGAATTGCTTACAAGAAGAATCTCTTATTTTAACATACTTTAGATACTGTTTACTATCCTTGGGTTTACCTTTTTTTAAGTATCTTCTATATATGTGACCCATCACCACAAAGTGGGTCTTAAGGTGAAAATGGCAGATTTTAATATATTAGCATTTACATAATCTGCAAACATTTACCTTTCTTTTGATATATGATTTATTGCTCTACTACAAAAAATGAGGAAGTTATAGGGTGTTAAAGAGGGTAACCCAGCAGATGGCCGTTTTGAGAAAACGGGGTGCAAAGATTTTTTACCCATCCTAGGCCTAGCACTAGTCACTGACTAGTGTAGCAGTCGCCGAGTCGGAGTCGAAGCAGGTTTTACAGTTTTGAGGCAGTCATCGTCACGGTCAGTTTCGTTTTCATCGTCGGAATCGGTTGAGTTGAAATATTTTATTAACAATGCCTCAAGTTCTCCTTGATCTGCGACTGGTAGGGTTGTAAATGACCGAGAATTGAGCAAAAAAGTCAATCTTTCGAAAGAGATCGTCTGCATCATATCCATGTTGCTTCGAAACTGCAAGCAGCAAGTTGTCTCCCTCTCGACCAATCCCGTTGCGCGTTGCCTTTCAGTAACTAGAGACAGAGTCTATCCTAACCTCACATTGGTCAAAGATTTCAACTCTCTCACTCTGTGTTTACGCCTAAGTTTTGCAATACCATGCTTCTGATTGGTTGGATTTCAAAACGAGCATGCGAGCAGAAGCAGGTTAAGGTCACAAGCTTTCCAGAGATATATAACATGATGGGGCCCGATCAGGGTTTCAGTTTACAGTTTTCAATCAAAAATTTAGTCTTTACAGGCGATTAAAATAGGATAATTGCCATGGGGTATATAATTTAAAATGTGTTTTAATGCATTTACAATTTGAATTTCACTTAGTCCAATGCATGAAGTTGAAGTTTAATGGTGGCAGAATCCATTTTAAGTGAAAACTCAAAATCCATACTTTTGACCCACTGAACCTTTTTTGGGCCTCTACCACAATCGCTGCTTGCGAGTTAAGACCCGGTTCGTGAAATCGGGTCACATATAGTCTATATTTCTTTTTAACACTTTTTCTTAAATTTATGGACATCCAGTAAGGTTTATGTTTACCTTTTTTATTTTTGTTACAATTAGTCTTCATTTTTGAAATGTGTTGGTCCATTGATAAATGGATCCTATCTTTAATATTGTTCCAACAATCTTCTACATTCAAATTATCCAAATGATCCCAATTTAGGCTTTGAAAGTCCTGTCTCATTTGAGCAAAGTTACCCTTTTTCATGTTATATTTTACACCATGTTCTGAATAATTTGAGTGATGCACATTAACATACAAGTTAAATAGTAGCACCTGATGATCACTTTTTCCCAGTGGGCTAACATGATTAATATCAGATATTAATTGTGTGTCATTCACAAATATCAAATCAAGCATGTTGGATTTTTGTCCCTCTCTAGTTCTGGTGGGATTTTTCACTGACTGTATCAGGAATGCGTCTCTAGCCACTTCAATAAATTCTTCGTCTTTGGTTGATGTCCATTGTCCGTCCCAGCGTATATCCGGGAAATTGAAAGCCCCCATGATGCATACTTTGTCATATTTCTTCAGTTCATCATCTCTCAGTAAGTCATAGAGTTTATTTAAGTTATCTTCTGTAGTGTTTGGGCTTTTGTATGTACAACCAATTAAAACTTTTTCTTTCTCTGAGGTTTGAAAGTGACACCAAACGGATTCCGTGTAGTCTTTTTTATTTAAGGAAATACACTCTTGTGGATGAAGTGATTTATCAAAATACAAAGCTACCCCACGACTAGGGTGGTCATTGTGAAACATTGTATAGTTATCTAAGTTGTACTCTGAAATAACAAAACTATGTACACGTTTAGGCACAGTTTCAGTAATACCAATTATTTGTGGCTTTTCGTCGTCAATTAGTGTCAGCAGTTCGTCTTTTTTATTCAACAACCCATCTGTATTAGTGTACAGTACTTTAAAACCTAATTCACACTCTTTATTTTTACATTTGCCATTATTAAAACTATGTACATGAGCTTTTCCTTTGAGTCAGTTAGCATTTGAGCCACCCAACTCTTGGCTGGGTGGTCTCTTGACAATCTTGCCATTCCTAATCACAAGATCAGTTTTTCCCTCGCCCCTGAGCTCTTTCAGGTTATCCCTTAGCTCTTTGTTTTGTTTTCGTTCCAGTGGTGTGTAGTCGGGGTTTATATGAACCCTGTCTTCTGCCTTTTCTACTCCTGCCCTTTAACTTCCTATCCAAAACAGTCAACAGCATATCAACTTCGAGAGCGAGATGCTGTTCTCAAACAACGGCAGTCATCCGCCTTCAACTGGCACAACAGAGTCCAACCACTCCCAACACTTAGACCAGGTGACCCGGTTCTGGTCAAGTTGGATGGGGAGAAAGGTTGGAAATCACCAACGGAGGTGGTGGAGAGATGTGCGCTGAGGTCGTATATAGTGAACACACCTCGAGGACACGTGAGGCGTAATGGAAGGCACCTCAGGCCTTGTCCTCCAGCTCCCGAGACCAGCGGAGGTGGAGAATACTCATCAATGCAACGGCAGCAGGCAACGCCAGTTGCAGCAGCACGTCTTCAGCAATGGCAGCAGGCAGCTGAAATGGCAACCCCTTCGGAGCAACACAACACCCCAGCAGAGCCGAGAGGTGAACCTCCTCCGGTGTCTTCGCTTGAAGAGAACTCTCCTGTACACTTTATGTGATGTGACCGTCCTTTCATCAAGCCAGCCAGATTCCAGTAATCGAGAGCTGTGTTTGTGTGTGAAGCAGCTTTGCTGCTTGAATGGGGTAGTGTTGCACTAGGCTTGCCCCGTTTATGGTCATTTAGGGTTGAGCAAAAAATGCGCCTATATGTGTTATGGCAGTCAGCCATTTGCGTGTGAATTCAAGGCTCATTTTTACGGAGAGCTGCCTCATCAACGCTGAATTCAAGGCTCATTATTATGGAGAGTCGATATTCATCAATGCTGAATGTATAGGCTTCTTTGATGAGCCAATCAATGTGTCTAAATATGTATATGTCCTAGAGAAAGTGCACCTAGTCAGCGTTTGTGTTGTTTTGTTAGTTGCTATTTGTAGTGCATGCTAATAAAAGGGACGACAGCAAGGAAAATAAATAAAAGAACACTTTGCAGTTGTGAAAATGAATATAACAAGAACGCTTTGCAGGTTAAAAAATAAATTAAAAAGAACGCTTTGCAGCTTTCAAAGTGAAAGAAAAGACCTTTTGAAAGAGCGACTGATGCATTTATTAAAATGATTGTTAAAATTGAGTAATGATTTCAAAGTGCTGTGTAGTTTGCCAAAAAAGAAAAAGAAAAAAATTTGTCTCAAAGTTCAAGAACTCCCAGTTAAAGTAAAAGTCTGGTAAAAGATAAACAAATTGAAATATTCAATATTTCTCATAAAAGGGGGGAGATGTATTGTACGTAGGAGGGAGGGAGGGGGGGTCAACATTGGCAAAGCTCGCTTTGTATCAATGTCAGGTTTGTGACAAACCCATGGAAGATGGGGACGATGGGATCGAATGTCATGACTGTAAGAACTGGCTGCACAAAGACTGCACTGCCATCAAAGACGGTGAATACCAATTTCTAAGTGACAAAACCAAGTACAATTTTCAATGGGTGTGCAATCTGTGCTGCAAGGGTGGGTAATCTGGAAGCTAGCACAGAGCGACTGACTACACTTACCAAAAAAATGGCAGATAGTCTGACACTGCTTGAAGAAAAACTATCAAAGGAAAGTCTTGACCAAAAAATAGAAAAGATTGTGGAAGAAAAGCTAGCTGTAGCATTGGATGAAAAAAAAGGAGAGAGAAAGGGAAATCTCATTATAGTCAATGTCCCTGACAGTTCAAAGGAAACCTCTGAAGACAGAAACAAAGATGATTTGACAGTGGCTAGGAGTGTCATCACCAAGGTCTGTCCAGATTTGGCAGATGTGGAGATTGACGAGCCTGTTAGGCTAGGCAAAGATGAGAGTAAGAAACCAAGGCCACTGAGAATTTAAGTGAGACGTGAAGAGGTCAAAACAAACATCCTCAGAAATGCTCCACAACTGAACAAAGGGGTTAAGAAACCAGAGGACAGGGTTTACATAAACCCTGATCTCACGCCACTTGAGAGAAAACAAAACAAAGCTCTGAGAGATGAACTGAAGGCTTGCAGGGCGAGTGGGCACACTGATCTCGTGATCAGAAATGGAGCAATAATACAGAAATTGCCCAAGCACGAGCCATCAAACAAAGATTGACTTGATTTAAAGAAGACTTCTGTACATAGTTTTATTTGTACTTTAAAAGAAAACCATGTTTTAAGGTTACTGATACCAATACAAATACAAAGGTGAATGTACATAGTAGTAAATGTTTTAGCAATAGATCAAATCATTTTAGCAATGTATGTAGCTCTGTTTTGGAGAGGTCACTGAGCCAGGTATAACAGTTTTATACACTAATGCGGATGGTATGTTACATACAAAAGATGAACTTATTTTACAGATGGATGAAATTAGACCTAAAATAATTGCCGTTACAGAGACTGTGCCCCAAAACATAAGTGATTTTGTACCATCTGAATACTGTCTTGATAACTATGTAATGTTTCACAATGAAAACCCGAATCGTGGCATAGCATTGTTTTTTTGGATAAAACATTACATGTACAAGAATGCACTACACTGAACAAAAACACATTTAAACTAAGAGGCCACATGGTGTCATTTTCAAACAAAGAAAAAAGAAAAGAGTTTAGTTGGTTGTATTTACAAAAGCCCTAATACGACAGATGAAAATGTACAGACATTTTTAGAACTATGCAAAGATGAGGAGATAAAGAAGTATGACCAGGTTTGCATTATGGGGGGCTTTAATTTTCCAGATATAAAGTGGGATGGTCAGTGGACAAGGCAAAAATATAATGATTGTATAGAAGCTACAAGAGATGCATATTTGTTTCAAATGGTAAAGGAACCAACAAGGAGAAGGGAAGGACAGACACCTAACATACTGGACTTGATCCTTGTTAACGATATTCAATTGATATCTGACGTTACTCATTCATGTTCCCTAGGTAAAAGTGACCATCAAGTGCTAGTTGAGGTTATGGATGATTTCACTAATCTTATACTTATAGAAGATATAGAATCCTTCGACATAGTCTACTTAGACTTTCGGAAGGCCTTTGATTCTGTCCCTCACCAAAGACTTGTTGAAATTAAGATCATATGGCATAACGGGCAACATTTTGTCGTGGGTAAAGGATTTTGTAACAGGCAGAAAACAGAAAGTGCGGGTTGGAGATAGCTATCATCTGATACTAACATACTGAGTGGTATATCCCAAGGAAGCATTTTAGGACCTATTTTATTTTCTATTTTTATCAATGACTTGCCAGATCAAGTACAAAGCGTATGCAAAGTGTTCGCTGATGATACTAAAATTTATAATTCTTCTAATAAATCAGATGTGTTACAAAATGATATAAACAAACTTATTGACTGGTCAGAAAAGTGGAAACTGTATTTTAATGCTAATAAGTGTAAAGTAATGCATTTGGGGTTAAATAATCCACTAAGAGAATATGAAATATCTCATGGCACAGATAAACATATATTAGACACTTGTGTAGAAGAAAAGGACTTGGGAGTTGTATTTGATCTTTGATCCTAAATTGAAATTTGATAGAATATTACAACAGCTGTTAACAAAGCTAACAGAATATTAGGGTTAATAAGAAGAAGTTTTACAGGATTAAATAATAATTTGTTCATTAACCTATGTAAAAGTTTGGTTAGACCACATCTGGAGTATGGGAACCAAAGTTGGAATCCATATCTAAAACGGCAATCAGTTTGAATTGAGCGTGTACAGAGGAGGGCTACTAAATTAATAAAATTTCTTTAAAATCTTGATTATAGTGAAAGGCTACACAAACTTAATTTACCATCTTTGAAATGCAGAAGACTTCGTGGTGATCTAATCAATGTTTATAAAATTCTTAACAGTCCTGACAATACTAACAAAAGCTTGTTCCAGATCTAATTTTTTTCAAAGACTAGAAATCATGATTTAAAAATACAAACACAGTACAGTAGAACTAACATCAGGAGACACTTTTTCAGTAACTAACTATTGGAACGCACTTCCTGCTCAAACAAAACTTGCACCTGATACTAACAAATTTAAAAACCTCCTGGACAAAGACACAAACCTTAGTAAATTAGTTTTAGTACTAGTATTTTAATTTACTAAGGTTTGTGTCTTTGTCCAGGCGTTTTGGATCTTTGTGGTTCTATCTTGGAAGTTTACAAAGGCAATGTAGTAATTTTACAAGGCTTATCATCGGACTCAAACTGTCTCTGTCTATCATTTTGACTGTCTGTCTGTCTCGTTATCTCTCTCTTAACTTGCCCCCCTGAATCGTCTGACGGGGCTCTGCCCCTGTACCCTGCCAGAGCCATGGGTCCCTGGACCCCAGCCTTTCATTAGTCCGTCACCAAGACGGACTATTGCGATGGGCTGGTTTGCCTTTGGGGGTTTTTTTCTTGTTTTTTTTCTTCTGTCTGTCCCAAGGATATCTCCCGAACCGCTTGACCGAATCGCGTCAAATTTTGTGTGAAGGTGTGCCTCCTTAATAGGAAGAGATCGGCGCAAACCAACCGTCGTGACCTTGACCTTGACGTACGACCTTGAAAACCGAAAATATATTTTTAGCCATATCTCGGGCACCGATCAACATAGGATGTTGAAACTTGGTATGAAGGTGGTTTGGCTTATGCCCGTTCTGATGATGGCAAGGTCAAAAAGATCGCTGGAGCCTGAAAATCGGAGGGTCATTTTTTTCTCCTTCTGTCTGTCCCAAGGATATCTTTCGAACGGGTTGACAGAATCACTTCAAATGTATGTGTGCTGGTGTGTCACCATGAGAGGAAGGCATCCGCGCCTGTATATTGCCGTCGTGACCTTGACCTTGGCGTACGACCTTGAAAACCGAAAATCTTTCAGGGGCCATAACTCCCACACCGTTGGTGTTAGAGTCTTCAAATTTGGCATGAAGGTACTTTGGCTTATGCCCGTTATGATGGTGGCATACCGATCAAGGTCAAGGTCACGGTCCGGGCGATCCGTAGGCCTTGAAAGTGGTAGGGGTCTACACATTGGGTTTTAAGCCATATTTTCCACAAGCGTACTTGACAGAAGCGCTTCAGAGATTGTGTGTGGTACTGTATACCCTAGAGAAGAAAACATCCGAGCATAAATTATCACCATGCTGACCTTGACCTTGAAGTGTGACCTTGAAAACCGAAATTTCCTTCTTTGCGCTATATGTTTCTTCTTCAAGCTGTATCTCGTGAACTAGAAGACAGAATCCCTTCCAATTTTGTGTCAGGATGTGACACTCTACGGGGTGTCGCAAGTGCGTGGCATTGCTGGTGACGGACATGTCTGCCGCTCGGCGACGCCCTTGTTATTTTTTATTTTGGGGAGTTGCACCCATGAGGGGAGAGCATACATTTGTTTTAAAATAGTACAAGAAAAAACATTCATAATAATAAAACAAATCTTTAGAAGCTTGCCTGACCCTACAAACAATGGTGTTCCATGTGCTTCTATTGAATGAATGAAGTCGTCTGTCTGTTAGTCAATAGACCACCATCGCTCGCCACGAAACATGGCATACGTGCAAAGATTGATTAGTAGAATGACTCGGGGATTGCCAGTGGCGTGGTATGTAAAGGTCAAGATGTGCCACCCCCCACCCCTCTCTGCATTTATCGGTTAATTTCATTTTCCCGTTTTTGCCTTTCTTACCAAACATAAAGCTGTATTTTATGAACCTTTTTAGCTAACAACCATTTTGGAATACTAACCCTATCTCTAGCCCTAGGCCATTATCTAATAGCCCCCCCCCCCCCCCCCCCCCCCCCGTCTTATAGGGGGGGGGGGGGGGTTAGTATTCCAAAAAGGTTATTAGCTAAAAAGGTTAATATAATACAGCTTTATGTTTGGTAAGAAAGGCAAAAACGGAAAATTGCAATTAACGGGGGGGTGGCACATCTTTACCTTTACCCATCATTTATTATTGTTTATCTTGTCATAAGTTTAGCTCTTATCAAGTTTGGGTTATCAGACTGTGGGTGGTGATGAAAGGCGCTCTTACTGAACAGTAGGAGAACATCGAATATCATGATAATAAAGACGACTATCATTAATAGGGTAGGTAGGTCACAAAAGCCGAAAGAAGATTAACGAAACAAAAACTGTAACAATGTTGACGGGAACCCTACAGATCGCTGTGTAACGAAAGTGAGGGAAATCAATGAAGCAAACCCCTCCACACCCCTACTCCAAAACACA
This sequence comes from Phymorhynchus buccinoides, assembly GCA_017654935.2. Classification (NCBI taxonomy): domain Eukaryota; kingdom Metazoa; phylum Mollusca; class Gastropoda; order Neogastropoda; family Raphitomidae; genus Phymorhynchus; species Phymorhynchus buccinoides. Next base: position 40,016,108 of record CM065690.1, read on the forward strand.
CATACAAGATAGTGGCTCTACCAAAAAATTCAGTTAAAAAAACAACATAAGTACAGTATAACTGAAATCTAGATATAAAAAATATATATTATAAGCACTGTTTCTGATAAGTAATCTTAGTTCACTCCTTTCTAGAAATAAACAATGTCTTAGACTTCCGCCAATCATACATTCTTTTTCTATGATAGTGTTTACAGACAGAAAAGTAGACAAAGATAAAAACATAATCTGTTTGAGTGGCAGAGATTACAAGATCATGATCGTGCCTGGGACCTGCCGCACGGGGAGTAACTGCCTAATATAATTGAAGATGAATCATTCATAGGTGGTTGTTTCCCTTAGGTCAAAGAAAAAAGAACGAAAATGGAGTTTTGCGTCCTCTTGGTCTGAATCAGACACATATGGGACATATAATTTGTAAATACAAATATGGTGGGAACGATACTGGAGGCAATGCCCGGAGGCAGTACGAAACCAGTAAAGTCCCGATTTTTTAATATTAATACAGATAGCTGTTGCGGTGACCACGCAATCAGAGAAAAAAGAACAGCGAAGATAACGTTTAGGGGAAGACGGGGTAAAAAGCGCATGGGCGGGTAAGAAGCCCACCCCAATTATCTCACGAAATAAAGAAAATTTCAGTCAAATTTGCCCATGAGACGAATGCTAGACATTAACGCTCGTCTCATGGGCAAAATGAGACTGAAATTTGCTTCATTTCATGAGATAATTGGGGTGGGCTTCTTACCCGCCCATGCGCTTTTTACCCCGTCTTCCCCTATATCTTGTCAGCCGACTTTTGACCCACATGTGTATGTGTGTGTATGTGTGTGTGTCAGGGTCAGCGGCATCCTTACATCAGAGGATTGCTAATTAAATTTTGCTATATACTACTATTTCAGAAAAGTGGGCTGAAACTTGCCATACCAAAGACATATACCCACTCTCTGGGCCAAGATCGAGACCTGAATTTTGAACAACCCCCCCCCCCCCCAGTCGAAACAGGTGAAATGTTTAGCAATGACTCTCAGTCACGAGTGAAATCACTCAGTTATGTCAGCAATAGTATGTCAAAAGTGGGCGGATTCATATCAGTCAGACTCTGAGATAAGAGACAATATTGTGTGATTATTTATCATCCCTGGATTTATGATATCGGTTATCTAGACTAGAGGTAGGAAGGAGTAGGCCTAGAGTGGGTGACTAAAAATAGAAATAGATTGGAAGGTGGGGCAGACTAGTGTCAAAGTGCAGTTTAGATAGTGAAAACAATTGGGAAGTTTTTGAAGGGTAAACTCGTGCTGATAGGTTGCAGGCCTGTCACATACAAACGTGGCAGGCGCACGCGCCAAACACACACACGCACGCACGCACACGCACACACACACGCGCTCGTGCATTAAAATACGTGAACAAGTTTGCGAGATATTGGCACAAAGGACTTCTGTACAAGCTGGAGGCTGCGGGTATCAGAGGGAAGTTACTTAATTTTTTCCGCGATTATCTTCATAACCGACAACAATCTGTAGTCATTAAAGGTGAAAAGTCTGAATCAAAAAGAATTCCGGCAGGTGTTCCCCAGGGTTCTGTCCTAGGCCCCCTGTTATTTTTATTGTATATTAACGACATCATCACTGACATTGAATCAATCATCAAACTGTTTGCTGATGACACCAGTTTATCTCTTGCTCTTAATGACCCAATTGTCAGAGTAGAACTCCTCAATTCAGATCTTCGTAAAATTGCACAATGGGCCAAACTATGGAAAATCAAATTCAATGAAGAGAAAACAAAACTGCTCAACACTACTCGTGAACACAATCAACTCACACCTCTAACTTTTGGACAGCAGACTTTAGAACCATCAACATCTCACAAACATTTGGGAGTAGTTTTTCAGGATAACTGTAGATGGGATGAGCATATTCGAACTTTAGCTAATAAAGTAAACATGTTGATTGCTTGTCTCAGAAACTACAAATATAGACTAAGCCGTAAAGCTCTAGAAACTATGTATAAATCTTTTGTTCTACCAAATTTTGACTATGCAGATATTTTATGGGACAACTGTACAGACACACAAGCAAATTCACTAGAAACTTTACATTTGGAAGCGCTCCGTATCATTACAGGAGGAGTAAGGGGAACTAGCCATGCGAAACTGTATAAAGAATCAGGCTTTTGCTCATTAAAAGAAAGACGAAGAAGACACAAATTGATTCAGTTTCACAAAATAGTCAATGGCAAATGCCCTCAATATTTACAAGATCTTCTCCCTTCCTTAGTATCCGAGGAAAACCCCTACCATAGACGCCGACCATTAGATAGAATAGTACCACGATCCAAAACCGAACTACATAAAAATTCCTTTCTCCCTACCACTACAAACTTATGGAATAATCTTCCAGATACTATTAAAACAATTGATTCTATTAGTCAGTTCAAACGTTATTTATCTCTTACAGATGTCACAGTCCCCCCTTACTATTATGTAGGATCCAGACAGAATCAAGTTAACCATTGTAGACTACGTTTAGGAATGAGCAATATTAACGGTGACTTGTACAACAGACACTTATTAAATAACCCCAAATGTGCATGTGGCCACAATACGGAAGATGCTGAATATTATCTGATGCAGTGTAGACATTATGCTGCTGAAAGAATAAACACGATCTCAACACTTAACCCATGCATCACTAACACCTACACCTTACTCTTTGGCGATCAAAGTTTATCAGTGTCAGAAAACGAACAAATATTCAAAACCGTGCAGCAGTTTATAGAGCTAAGTAAAAGGCTATAAAATTCAAACCCCTGCTTCCTTTCCAGCTCTTGCATCCTTACCAGTTCATATTCTCACCTAATATTCTAACTCAGTTAGTTTTGGAGTATCTCTGTTTTCATCTTGGCGTCATTTCATGTAATCCTAATGTCATCATCGTGTCCTATTTCGTTTTATTGCGACGTGGGGTTGGAGTTCTGGTCTGCAGAGTGGTGTGAGGTGGAACTCTCTCTCTCTCTCTCTCTCTCTCTCTCTCTCTCTCTCTCTCTCTCTCTCTCTCTCTCTCTCTCTTCTCTCTCTCTCTCTCTCTCTCTCTCGCTCTCTCTCGCTCTCTCTCTCTTATCATTTTTGTGTCGATTCTACTTCTTTTGTCTATTGCTATGTCCATTGTTCGTTTGGTTTGTTGTGACTTTCTTTTCAAAAATGTATTGCTGGTATTTCCTGGTAAAATTCCGCCAATGTTTATACTGTGTAATTCATTTTGAACTGAGCACGCCATAAGCTCTGCTTGTTGTTGCTTCAGTTATGTCATAGTTGTTGTTCATGTTGATTTGGAAAAATAAAACATTTAAACCAGATATTAGCCATTAAGTGTTTTGATGCTTGAAATCCTTAATCAGCATGAACTCGACCTGAAAATAAAACTAAAGCAGTCAGTCGATAGGTAACATCCTCTGAAACTTGTACACTAAATGTGATTGAAATAGACGGTGCACGCACAGACGGACGGACGGACGGACGGATGAAACAAAAACAATAATGAAAAAGGCTTTCCGAAGCTTCGTTCGGGAATTAAAAATAACACAGTACGTAAAAGACATGATGACATGATTCACAGCTATGATTCAGTGGGAATCCCTAGAATCAAGGCGCACCAAACATCAGACCATCATGATGTATAAGATCGCGAACGCCATGTTGACATCCCGGCCGAGAAATACCTCCTTCCAGGAAACACCCGCACAAGATCAAACCACTCCCTTAAATTTCAACAAATATCAACACGGTCAAACACACTCAAGTACAGTTTTTTCCCCCCAGGACCATTCCTGTGTGGAATTCTCTCCCGGCTGCAGCAGCTGAGGCTCCCTCTTTGATATCATTCAAGAGGGAGCTCAACAACATGTCATTAGAAAGGCAAATATGGAATTAACCGAGAAATGCAGGGGGGGGGGCATCTTTACCTTTACCAAATTCAAGATAGGGTTAGGGGGGGCCATAGACCAAAGTAGGGGTAAATGAAGGGCAGGAGCTGTGCCGGTCGGGGCTTGCCCCCGGGGACCGCTACGGTAGCCGGATTGGTCTTGCTTGGATACTGCGAAACAAAGGTCTATGGTCCATAAATATGCATCTTCACACGCACACACGCGCACACACAACTGGAGATAGGTGTAAATAGACTTCTTTTTTTTTTTAAATAAGGAAGCATTGCGCAACCTCAAGTCACTTATAGTCTTCTTAGACGGCGTGACTAATATATTTGAAGATTGAAGAATCGCAACCATTCTGTTAACAGTCTTGTCTCAACTCCAAAAAGGGTCGTCTCCCGGTGGTTCTTTTTAGCGATAGGGGAAGACGGGGTAAAAAGCGCATGGGCGGGTAAGACGCCCACCCCAATTATCTCATGAAATAAAGAAAATTTCAGTCAAATTTGTCCATGAGACGAATGCTAGACATTAACGCTCGTCTCATAGGCAAAATGAGACTGAAATTTGCTTCATTTCATGAGATAATTGGGGTGGGCTTCTTACCCGCCCATGCGCTTTTTACCCCGTCTTCCCCTACAATGTGGGCGGTCAGACTGCAATAGAAAAAGGAAATGTCCAAAAGCGGGCGTATTGTGACAAGCCAACCACAACCTCCAGTAACCCCCTTACCTGCGCAGTACAAGGACAAAGGCCAAGCAGGGAACCTCGAAAGGTGCCCACAAGGAACTCCAAGCAAGGTGAACCGACCCGTCTAGACGACTCCAGCAATTACCACGTTGACCGTTGAGGGTGACATTAATTAATGCTCGCTCGCCAATTGCCCTTCAGGATACTTGGTACAGTTCGTGGGGTTCCCAGTTAGTGTACCATCAGGAATGAATGCTGGGTTAAACGTCCGCTTGGATACAAAGAGCACATATGAGACGAACCATTCAATGTCAGTCTGTTAGGGTTAGGGTACCACGACGAAAATCCGTTTAACGTCCTCCGGTCTGAAACAGACACATATGCGACATTATTAATATAAAGATGGTGGGAACGATCCTGGAGGCAGTGCAACTCCAGAAGGTCCCGAATTTGTAATGATACAGAAGAACAGTTAGGGTACCACCATCTGTTGGTTGCTTTTATAACCTCCCCTCCCCTCCCTCCCGCTCCTTCCCGCTCCTTCCCGCAACACATGCTAAATCTACGCTCTTTACAACCTGAAGAAATGTACTATTGACCACAAGAAACTGAAACAGACTGCAACGTCACTGGAACATACAACAAACAAACAACTACACGACAAGTGTAAAGTGACGTTATTTTATTCACAAGAGACAAAACAAAACTATCTGGATATTTCGGCGATTGCGTCTTTATCAACACAGACAATTAAACAGCAAATATAGCAAAAGGAGCAAAACGCAGGCAGCAAAAGGAGCTAAAAAAAAACCCAACAAAATCAAAATAAAAAAACAATACTTCCCCTCTACAGTCCAATGCGTAAAACAAGAAGAAGAGAAGAACTATTGACCACCCCCTCCCCCGTCCTGCCCAATCCGTTCTCCACCTCATTCACCCACTACATCTTTTCACAGATAGGTTGTACTAGCTGGAGACAATGACGCTTCAACCACTATACAACCTAACACCCCCTCACTCTTTGATAAAAAAAAAAATTAAAAAAGAAGGAAAGAGCGCTTGTCACCAAGACGTGACGACATTCCACCCACTTTGCACCCACGTCCATTTCCCGTTGCTACAAAGGTAACGACTGTTTACCACCTGGGGGTATTAGCAGTTGATTGTCCCTGCCACCACCCGCCCACCCACCTTCCTTTCCCCAATGCTACTCGTATCAACGACACTTAGCTTGCGTAAAGCTAAGCGTCTTTGTTCGTCTACACTTTTCCTCCCCCACCCCCCTGGGGCTAAGTTACCTGACAAAACACTCTTTCTCTCCTCCTCCTTCCTCCTCCACTTCTTCCTTCCCTACTCGGTGAAGTGAATATCACGATGGCTTAGAGTCAAAACGAACTATCTTTAGATAGTCCATTGACTTATTATTGATGTTATTGAAAAAACCCCTAAGAACTTGTAATAAAAAAAGAGAGCAAATAAAGTAAAATGGGGATGATGCTTTTTATATTTATGCAGTCGTTTTTGAAACAAGTTGTTAGTTTTCGCAATGTGGTCAATGATAGTCCGTGTTGACTCCAAGCCATCGAAATTTAAGTTTGACGTCCTCCCGGTCCTAAGGACACATGTGGGACATTAGTTCAAAGTTCGTTTTGGTTCTCTACTCTCTTTCTTCCCCTCTTTTCAGTCAAAACCTTTGTGGAAATCCCTCAGTCCTTGAAGTAATGCAAAGGAAACTTTTCCTACTGCCCAGTTAGCACTTCTGATCGCCCCCCACGAGAGATCATTCACTCTACTGGTTTACTTTACATTCCTTTGTTACAAATAGAAGGCCAATTCTATGTTTGCCACGCATGGGCGAGAGAGAGAGAGAGAGAGAGAGAGAGAGAGAGAGAGAGAGAGAGAGAGAGAGAGAGAGAGACGTCTAAGGACCACAACTCTATCTAGACAGGTCTTTCATGTACCAATGGGAGACTTAGTGGGGGGGTTTCACGCCAGATGGCGTGACACTCGAGTGGGGCTAATCCCCTCTATATTCTTAGTTGGGGATAAAGAGAGAGCGAGAGATAGAGAGGAGTCGAACCCTTCTCTCTCTCTCTCTCTCTCTCTCTCTCTCTCTCTCTCTCTCTCCTCTCTCTCTCTCTCTCTCTCTCTCTCTCTCTCTCTCTCTCTCTCTCTCTCTCTCTCTCTCTCTCTCTCTCTCTCTCTCTCTCTCTCTCTCTCTCTCTCATTACGCGGCCCAACTACGAATATATCGTGATAAGCCCCTCTCGAGGTGACAAAAATCCCACTAAGTCTCCCATTCCTCCAGGGTTTAATTTGAGGTGACACATGTATGTAGACGATGGGAGACTGTCACGACCTTGAGTGCTATGGGTAGTGGAGAGGGAGGGGGGGGGGGGGGGGGGGCTGTCTTTGTTGCTTTGTCGAAAAGTGAACCACAGAAAACAAAAGACGGCACTTACATAACCCCACCCCCCCCTCGACCCACCTCTTTCCTCCATAACAGATCGTTTGTTGCCTCCCCCACTCTTTTCCAAGAAAGGGGGAAGGAACACACGTGTGTCTGGGCCTGTACAGTTTCCTTCTGGGCAACACTGTGATGGGAAAAACACCCGTATGTTACTAGTTTCGACATCAGCTGACCTCTAGACATACAATGTACATTTAATTACCATGACCAAATTACTGTCGACTGGGGGCCTAATGAATATTCACGAATACAAAACCAAAATACCCCCCATTGTGGCTTATTGTGTTTATGACAATGAGAAGTATTAACAAACGCACGTCCTACCAACACCGA
>CM065690.1:40033530-40048530 GCA_017654935.2 Phymorhynchus buccinoides
TAGACAGTAGAATTGTACGTGAATCGTGTCACACATGTCACAATCTGATCGCAGTGAATCGAATCGTATGCAGTGTGGGGGCCCCTGAATGACATTGACTCATTCCCTGTGTCCACTAGGTTGTGACCGGAGATTCGTTGTGGACATTAGACAAGGCTGTTTGTGTAGTGACAGGGGTGTGCACACGATAGATAACGTGTGTGTGTGTGTGTGTGTGTGTGTGTGTGTGTGTGTGTGTGTGTGTGTGTGTGTGTGTGTGTGAGACTCTCTCTCTGTGTGTGTGTGTGTGTGTGTGTGTGTGTGTGTGTGTGTGTGTGTGTGTGTGTGTGTGTGTGTGTGTGTGTGTGAGAGAGAGAGAGAGACTGTGTGTTTGCGTGTGTATGTGTGCGTGGACGTATGTATGCATGCGTGCGTGTGTGAACGAGCGAGCGTGTGGTGTGGCATTGAATGCGATGTTTGGTGTCTGCGTGCATGCATGCGAGACAAACAGAGAGAGAGAGGAGAGAGAGAGAGAGAGAGAGAGAGAGAGAGAGAGAGAGAGAGAGAGAGAGAGAGAGAGAGAGAGAGAGAGAGAGAGAGAGAGAGAGAGAGAGAGAGAGAGAGAACACTGAAAATGGTTTACTGCAAGGCCACCGGCCTGTATGCAAGGGAGGTAACAAAATATGAGAGAGAGAGAGAGAGTGAGAGAGAGAGAGAGAGAGAGAGAGAGAGAGAGAGAGAGAGAGAGAGAGAGAGAGAGAGAGAGAGAGAGAGAGAGAGAGAGAGAGAGAGAGAGAGAGAGAGAGAGAGAGAGAGAGAGAGAAAAGAAGAGAAAGAAGAGAAAAGAGAGAGAGAGAGAGAGAAGAGAGAGATAGAGAGAGAGAGAGAGAGAGAGAGAGAGAGAGAGAGAGAGAGAGAGAGAGAGAGAGAGAGAGAGAGGCAGACAGACACCGAGGGATAAAACAAATATGGACACATCTCAGATCTGGTTAATTAGAAGTGTAGCGTTTAATTATCACCAGATACGATTCCCCCACCACTAGGGAAACATTCTATGACCGCTAAACCTCAGACAACATTCCCTCACACCCCCTAAATCTGGAGAAATAAAACGTTACACTTAAAAAGTATCGCAAACCAAACCAAACAAATCAACATGTTCATCTCTCCTTAACTAAACACACTTGTTCAGGATCAGTCATTTACATAGCCTTTATAGGCGTTAGAACCAGAACCATAACAAATTAATCACCCGCTTCGTCCACCCACACAAAAAAAGCTTCACATTTAACGTGACAATCTCAGAAACGTATTAATTAACTGAACTAATCAAACGAGTATTTTTCATTGGGTAGCACCTTACGTAACAAATAATCATGAGAAACAACAGAAGTGGAATCATTTTCATAGTTATATTATCACAGTAAGCCGATTACTAAGCCAAAAAGGCAGTCACAAAACAACAACAACAACCACCCAAAACATCGTTGAGATCTGAGAATTTAAAAAAAATCAACCAAAATGTGTGTTCAAATCCGAAGTCTTCATACACACAAACGCATACATAGTCATTCACTATGAATATTAGCAAAATCGTTTGCTGATATTAAAGAAAAAATAATCATGATCCTGCCTGAATCGTGTCGCTACATTTATTTATATGTCTTTTGTTTTACTTTAACAAAATAAGAAGGCAGCTAAAAAACAAAACAATGCGTCTGGATTAATCGAGATTTTAAAATAAGTATGCTAAGCTTGTTTTGTTTGAACATAACACCACTCTTATTACATCTACTTATCTGTGTGATGCACGTCAAAATCTTGTAAGCAAAAAAAAAGTTTTTAAAGAAAATTATCTGACAAAAAAAAGATAGAAAAAAGGCACTGAATCGCGCATTTCATCGAAATAAAATGAATGAGATCAAGAATAAACGTGTCCCTTTCTTCGAACTGTGCATCCTTTATCAAAATAAAAATCCATTCGACTTCCTTTAAGTCTGAATTGTTATTTTTTGCAAATTCACACAAAATAAAAGTTGGTAAGAAGCAGATTCGTAGATATGTCTTGTCCAATTGCTTGCAACCTTACGATTACAAGCAAAAAGGCCATTATTAATGGCCAATGACCCAATCTAGCTCAACAGGGTCAAACAAATCATCAAAAAGCAATGATTCGTTGCAAAATACATGACAAGCAAAAGCACAGCTGCAATAAACACACACAAATAGCACATCATTTTCTTTATGAGATAACAGAACAGAAAACCCCCACTACACAAACAAAATAATTAATAAAACAGAGACAGTGTTTTCAACACAGTGGACAGTTTCAATCAAAGGAGGACATAGCTATGACAGGAAAAGAATAATGATGGAAAGTGTATACGATATGGCTGAAGCAGAGGAGAACGGGGAAGTACTGGGGGATGGAACATGGTGACCTGAAGGGACAGCTATGAAGGGACAGCTATGAAGGGACAGCTATGAAGGGATAGCTATGAAGGGACAGCTATGAAGGGACAGCTATGAAGGGACAGCTATGAAGGGACAGCTATGAAGGGACAGCTATGAAGGGACAGCTATGAAGGGACAGCAATGCACGGATTAAACACCGCGATCGATCTGAGCGGTGATGGGAGAATGGGAAACGCCTTTCCTAGAATACTGTGACTTCATAAGCTGATCTACACGATATTTGATATTGTGCATAACCACTTCCTTGTCGAATTGAAACCTAGCGGTCTCTTGGATAAAATCAAAAAACAGCTCATCTTTCACATTGAGTTCTTCATCCGCGTCGTCCTTTTCACCCTCAGAACTTCCCTCACTATCCTCAGAGTCGTTTCCAGAGGCGACAGTGTCATCATCAGAGTTTGTGCTGTCATCACCGAGGAGAGAAGGGGGTGGGGTCGGGTTAGGGGAGGCGACAGTGTCATGGCATGGGGACAGGGCTTTGGAGCTGGCCATTCCAGGCTCACTCTCCAAGAGGCTCCCGTCTTCCAGGGTGGAACTGTACTGGTCAGCCATCTTCAGTCGTTTCCCAGAGTTCTCACTCTGGCATCTCTCCTGTTTTCGCTTGCTGTAAGAGAAACAGACAGAGAGGGGCGAGGAATCGCAAATCTTGGACGAGTGCGTAAGTTGGTCGCCAACTTCAAGGTCATTCGCGTCATAACCAACTTCTTTCTGGGAATCCACGGCAAAGTCGTCACCCTCACAGACTCTGTCGTCAGAAGATTTCCTGTCAGAGGAGGCACTCTCACACTCCACAACATCCTTTGAATCATTTATTTGCTCCATCATGTCGTTCAGAATATCTTCACCACTGATCCCCGCAGGGTGGTTATAATCAAAATCGTCTTTCTCGTCAACCGTTTTGCAACATCTCCTAAAAATCCAGGCATCATGTAGCGACGACGTAGTGCTGACGCAGGTCGTGAGCTGGGTGTCGGTGGACCCCGCCATGGTGAAGATGCCTCGGGCGGGGTGGCTGCAGACATAGGCCAGATAGTTCCTGCACGAGCGATCGTAGGGGACGAGCTGGGTGACGCTGATGTCCCTGTCCTCTTGGATGTCGACGAACGTGTTCTCGGGAAGCACGCAACGCACGCTGAGGAGCTCCTGAAGCATTATCTCCGCATCTCGTTTGCCCAGCTCCAGAAAGATCTCGTCCACGTCACAGTTTTCTGCAAACACACACAACAACACGCGTGGGAATCAGCACGGTTAAGCATTGACACACAAGTGATGTGCACGGTAGGCTGTTCATAATCCAGCATGTGAGAAATAACAGGGTTTATGTTTTAACAGATAATTGTTAAAATACCTGCAAAGACTAAAGAGTGAATGAGGCGTAGTACGGTGTGCTTGTGTGCGGGTGTGCTTGTGTACGTATGTGCGTGTACGTGTACGTGTGCGTACGCGCGCGCGCGCGCGCGTGTGTGTGTGCCAGTATATGCGTGCATGTGCTCGCGTGCGTGCGTGTGTATCAATATGTGCGTGTGTCAATATGTGTGTATGTGCTTACGCGTATGTAAAAAGTTGAAAGGAAGGACAGAAAACTTGTTTTTGTTTTCAAAATGTGACACTACAATGTTCAAGTTTACAATTTTTTGTTCTGTTTACACTCATTGAAGAAAGAGAGGATAGCAATAGAATGACTGTCAAACTTGTCGATGTTTGACAGTCATACTATCCTTACCCCCCCCCCCCCCTCCCCACCCACCCCCTATATATTCATGTAGACCCTAATACACGAATCAAATAATAGGGCTGATACAAGAATAGAGATACTTCACCAGCTTCGTGTACAGGAGACTACAAATATTGGTAAAGGTCAAGATGACACCTCCCCCCGAACCCACCTTTACATTTCTCGGCTCTCCTCGCATTTTCACACTTGCCTTTCTTACTGCCTATAAAGTTTAGGGCTATTGAATTTTTCGTCAAAATCAAAGATGTATAATTATAATTTAAGATGTATAAACATCTATCGAAGCGTTACCGAACATGCGAAAACATCATTCAACGGAAGCCATTTTCCCAGTATATCAACGGTGGCCATTTTCCCAGCATTTACGGTGGCATTTTCCCAGCATTTAACGGTGGCCATTTTCCCCATGCTGTACGGCAACACTAACGGCGACGCTGAATAGAGAGGGTTTACGTTTGTTTTTCCTTGCTGACTATTTTCATGATTCAAGCTTTCTGTGTCATGAAAATAACCATAAACAGATTCTCTAACCCTATCAGTCCCTTAGCAGTTGAAGTAGGGGAAGACAAAAGCGCATGGGCGGGTAAGAAACCCCAATTATCTCATGAATAAAGAAAATTTCAGGATTTTGCCCATGAGACGAGCGTTAATGTGTTAGCATTCGTCCGGCAAATTTGACTGAAATTTTCTTTTGTTCTGAGATAATTGGGGTGGGCTTCTTACCCGCCCATGCGCTTTTTACCCCGGCGAAAGTTGGGTGAAAAACGCTCAGAATAATTTCGGATACTGTCGTTGGTGTTAACCTTTCCGGTTTACTATTATTTTGTACTGTTTTAATGGTGGTATGTCATTATTTAGGCGAAACGAAACTACTTATCAGTTAGTCGATGAAACGTGAGAGCGCGCGAAACGCGCGTAGGCGAATAGAGGCGCACCGTTCCGCACGACTGATCATGTGTCATCCGACCGACCTTGCCACAGAAACAGGTCATGCAGCACAACAACTCCCTACTACCCCCTACACCCCTACACCCCCCCCACCCCCCACCCATTTGGTTGTGTTTTTTTTGCCAGAGGAGTTTAATTAGCGTTTCCGTGGAATGAAAGCAATCCTAACCTGATTCTAACCCTATCCTTTGCCCAAAGGCCAGCGAATTTCGTATTGCACCGCTTTCGCATTGCAATGGCGACGCTGAATTTAGAGGGCTATCGTTCGTTTTTCCTTCTTCTTCTTGTTTTCGTTCCCCAGCTTAACACTCTGGGGGCACACCCAGTGCCATGTGAACACTTTCTCATGGCCTTGGGTGGGAAGATTACGTGTATGGCTGCTTTTAAAGGGCCCCGCCACATGGGCGGCCATACATTTTCCTTGATTATTATAATGTTTCGAACTTTCCTTGGCATGAAAACAACTTTTCTAACACTATCCCTTACCCGATGAAAGTACAAAACTTGGACAAAGAAGGTCTAGCCATTTTGCCCGATGAAGTACAAAACTTGGACAAAACAAGGTCTAGCCATTTTGCCCAATGAAGTACAAAACTTGGACAAAACAAGGTCTAGCCATTTTGCCCAATGAAGTACAAAACTTGGACAAAACAAGGTCTAGCCATTTTGCCCGATTAAGTACAAAACTTGGACAAAGAAGGTCTAGCCATTTTGCCCAATGAAGTACAAAACTTGGACAAAGAAGGTCTAGCCATTTTGCCCGATTGATTAAGTACAAAACTTGGACAAAGAAGGTCTAGCCAGTTTGCCCGATGAAGTACAAAACTTGGACAAAGAAGGTCTAGCCATTTTGCCCGATGAAGTACAAAACTTGGACAAAGAAGGTCTAGCCATTTTCCGGCATGCTCCTGTCGGAGAGTCGGAGGCAGTTTTAATAACACTACAAATAATATCATCTTGCATTAAGTGAAAAGAATAACAAAAATAATAATAATAATAATAATAATAATACAAAGACTACATGTGTATTGTATATTTGTTTCCCTAAGTAGAAAGTCTTTCCCCCAGAAATTGTGAGTACGTAAATGGCGTGCGTGTGGAAAAGCTTAGGTGAGGTGGGTGGAGGTGGGGGTCTGTTTGTTTAACATGCGTCTAAACAGAGGCCGTTCCTAACCCTATCCCTTTTCTGGCCGATCAATTCTACCCTATTCCGTATTAACCGACCTGGCGAACTATTTGTCCATGCCTTGATTTTTTTTAAAATTGTTTCTTATTTTTTTCTCCCCGGATGCTATGTTATGAGTGTTCGTGTGAAGAAAAGGGAAGGTGGGTGGGGGGTTCAAAGACCGGCTGGATTATTTTGATTTTTACTTCTACTTGATGTTAAATACTTATTTTTTATGCTTCTTAAAAAAAAAATCATCGAATTCCTAGAATACGAATTTTGTTTTTAATGGTGTCTATAATGTGTATGTGAAAAAGGATGGTGGGTGGGGATGAGCGGCGTGAGCATTTTGTTAAATTTATTTATTTAATTTTTGTTTATATACTTCATAATGTTTTGTAATAATGTTTTTCTTCTTGATTGTTTTCTCTCGGAATATTTGTAATGAATTTTTTTCATCGAAGAGCGCTATAGAAGCTTTATTTATTTATTTATTATTATTATTATGATTAAACTTGAAAGAAAAAGCATCACAGTGTTACTCCTAAAATTGCAAACTGCATCTAGACCCTAAACATAATGAACATGTGATGTTGGGCTGGAGGATTTGGTACGGAAAAGAAGAAAAAAGATCAAATAAATTAGTAAAAATGTAGCCAACTTACCAATGAGTTTTTGCAATGAATGATCACAACGAGAGGATGAAGAGTGGGAAGGAAAACTCCGTTGTTGATACTGATGATCATGGGACAGGCCAGCCATCATTTGAGTCACGTCTCTTCTCGCTGCAGATGTGTCTGTCTCCAAACACGGGCTTAATCTCTCGTCAGTTCTTGCTGCAGATGCGTCTGTCTCCAAACACGGGCTTAATCTCTCGTCAGTTCTTGCTGCAGATGCGTCTGTCTCCAAACACGGGCTTAATCTCTCGTCAGTTCTTGCTGCAGATGCGTCTGTCTCCAAACACGGGCTTAATCTCTCGTCAGTTCTTGCTGCAGATGCGTCTGTCTCCAAACACGGGCTTAATCTCTCGTCAGTTCTTGCTGCAGATGCGTCTGTCTCCAAACACGGGCTTAATCTCTCGTCAGTTCTTGCTGCAGATGTCTCTGTCTCCAACCACGGGCTTAAACTCACGTCTTTTCTTGCTGCAGATGTGTCTGGCCCCAAACACGGGCTTAAACTCACGTCAGTTCTTGCTGCAGATGCATCTGTCTCCAAACACGGGCTTAATCTCTCGTCACTTGCTGCAGATGTGTCTGGCTCCAAACACGGGCTTAAACTCACGTCACTTCTTGATGCAGATGCATCTGTCTCCAAACACGGGCTTAAACTCGCGTCACTTCTTGCTGCAGATGTCATTGTCTCCAAACACGGGCTTAAACTCGCGTCACTTCTTGATGCAGATGCATCTGGTCCCAAACACGGGCTTAAACTCGCGTCACTTCTTGATGCAGATGTCATTGTCTCCAAACACGGGCTTAAACTCGCGTCACTTCTTGATGCAGATGTCATTGTCTCCAAACACGGGCTTAAGCTCACGTCACTTCTCGCTGCAGATGCATCTGGCCCCAAACACGGGCTTAACCTCACGTCACTTCTCGCTGCAGATGCATCTGGCCCCAAACACGGGCTTACATTCACGTTAGTTCTCGCTGTCGCTCTATCTTTTTCATGGCAATGAACATCTTGCACCGGAGCTTGCTGCGTTCTTTGTTGATTCTCTTTATCCGTAGTTATTTTAATCCCTTGCAATCTTCTCGACTTAGGCCTATGTCGGCTTCCCCCCCTTTCCTTATCCTTTTCTGTCAGCGATTTTTTTTCTAACCGACGTCTTTTTTCAGTTTTTTGCTGCTGCTCCCTTTTTCGCTGCAGCCGCAGTGATCGTCTTTCTCGCGGTGTCACTCTTTTTTTATTCTCTTTTAAAGCCTGCTTCCTCATCTCTGTTGCACTGGAAAAAGAACAAATTTGAAAATAAAACTGTCCAGGCTTTCGTAGCTGCGTCGTTTTCGTGCGATCCATGACTCGCCTTCGTACTCTCTTACTCACGGGCTGTATGTTTTTCGAATGTTTTTCTTGCTTGGTTAGCTGTTTCACGGGCAGGCACGAATTCCTTGCCTAGCCCAGATGGTCGCTTGGTTTTATGGTAAAGCTGTTCAGTCACATGGGACTCACATGGGGTGGGGTGGGGGTGGGAGTGAATGTTTAGGCACACGGACCACTGAAATGTCGGCAACGCCCGTCAGTCCGTCTCTGTTTAGGCCACGTGTGACAGGTTTCCCCGCCCCTTGTTTCCACGATAAGACTTGCTGATATGCAAATGAGTTTATTTGCGACGGCGGAAAAACAGGTTTTGTCACTACTCGTAGGCTAGTGAGTAGTGACGTTTGTGTGTGTGTGTGTGTGTGTGTGTGTGCGCGTGCGCGCGTGCGTGTGCGTGTGCGTGTGCGTGTGTGTGTGTGATACACAGCGTGCCCTGGCGTCGCACAAAAAACAATGACGAAAGACCAGACCTCCCGCTGAGAAAGTTGCGTCGAACAAACGCGGTTTTTTTTCGCCTCCCGCGAGTGACTAGTGAGTGTACTCGGAGACTACACGAGCCTACTCTGTTGCCTTCAATAAATTAATCTTGATTCAGTAAAAATGTTTTATAGTACTAGTGTATGTTTGGTGTTTTTTTAAAGAAAGAAAAGAAAAGAGTAAAAAAGCAAACACGGATGGGGGATAATGACGAAGGTTGAATGAAAGAATTGGGTTTATTTATGGGAGCAGAAGACACTGGCGTGCTTGATGGGGGTGGGGGGGGGGGGGGGGGGGGGGGGGGGGGGGGGGGGGGGGGTTGATGTGGTTAACTGGGGTTGAAAAGTTTTTTTAGGCTGATATATGAGTGGTAGGGGGCGAGGGGTGAAACAGAGTTTCTTTGTGAAAAAGA
Source organism: Phymorhynchus buccinoides (assembly GCA_017654935.2). Lineage (NCBI taxonomy): Eukaryota > Metazoa > Mollusca > Gastropoda > Neogastropoda > Raphitomidae > Phymorhynchus > Phymorhynchus buccinoides. The sequence goes on from CM065690.1 coordinate 40,042,759, forward strand.
AATATTCAAGCTGTTGAAAAGAAATAATAGTATATGTATACAGCGCGTTACCTCAAATGAGCCCAAAGCGCTTTAAATCGAATATTTATCAACAAGTAGACAACAAAATAGTGTTTAAGAATGACACAAACCAGCACACAACGCATAGACAGAGCAGCTCTCTCTCTCTCTCTCTCTCTCTCTCTCTCTCTCTCTCTCTCTCTCTCTCTCTCTCTCTCTCTCTCTCTCTCTCTCTCTCTCTCTCTCTCTCTCTCTCTCTCTCTCTCTCTCTCTCTCTCTCTCTCTCTCACACACACATTTACTGACACCTACTCATCTTTCATTCAGTAAGCCATAGCAACTGAGTTGCACGGACTGACCACATGCACCAACACACAACACAAACGTTAGAGGATACACATACAAATAATAATAATACAAATAATAATAATGATAATAATAAAGCTTCTACAGCACTCTTCGATTATAAACAAAAATCATCCTCAGAGCGCTTTACAAACGAGAGAAAACAATCAAGAACAAAAAAACATTATAACAAAACAATTATGAAGAAGTATATAAAATAAAATAATTTTAAAAAATGCTCACGCCGCTCATCCCCCACCCACCACCCTTTTCACATACACATCATAGACACCGTTTGAAAAAAACTTTTAAAAAGAAGCATACAAAATAATTATTGAACATAATTTAAAGTAGAAATCAAAATAGTCCAGCCCGTCTTTCACAACGCCCACCCACCTTCCCTTTTCTTCACACACACACTATAGACACTCACGAACACTCATAGCATAGCATCCGTGGAGAAAACATAAGAAAGGAAAAAAACAATCACACACAACGTACGCACGCAGACAGACAGACACACATGCATACAGACACGCACATACACGCACATACACATGCGTGCTCACACAACACACAAAACCAGAACACACACAAGCACACACGCACGCATGTAGGCCTACGCACACATGCATGCTCACACACAACCAAAAAAAATATACTTTCCATAGTTTGGAAATTATATCTGAGCGTGATAGACAGTGTTGGGAACACTGACTGTTCACACACATGCGCGCGCGCGCACACCCACACCCACGCATACATACGCATACGCACACACATACATACACACGCAAGCACACACACACGCACGCACGCACACACAGACACACACACACACACACACACACACAAAGAATGCCACGCCCTAGAAGTCAATTAACGAAGTCCTTGAAAGCCTTATTACCCTTCTAAAAAAACAACCCCACCTGTACACCAGATGGTACTTGAAGCCGGTGTCCAATCAAAGCCATAGATAACCATTAATTACTTTGCATACAGTGTAATCCCGAATGCTTGATTAATTAAGCTTGGTGCTTCGAGCTAATCCCGAGAGCCGTTTGCCTTAGGGGTTTCTTTGTTTGTGGATGAAGTTAAACAAAAACTTTCATGATTGAAACACACCCTCACATGTCACCCTCACTCATTGTAGTTCAATCCCTTTTTCAAACGAGCCTAGTCACATAGTAATCTGTCTTAGCTGTCTATATCTGTCTGTCTCTGTCTGTCTCTCGGGCCCTGTCTCCCTCACCGAAACACTGACACACATGCACACACTGAAGCACGCACAAACGCATGCACACAATTATATTTATGCGAGTGCACACGTGCGCATATCACTAGTTGCGCGCACGTGTAATTGTGTGTGTGTTTGCGTGCGTGCGTACGATGTGTTCTTTTGTTTGGGCCTGTCAGTGACGTAATTCTCTTTCGATAATTATGCATCTGTAGTAGTCTCTCTCTCTCTCTCTCTCTCTCTCTCTCTCTCTCTCTCTCTCTCTCTCTCTCTCTCTCTCTCTCTCTCTCTCTCTCTCTCTCTCTCTCTCTCTCTCTCTCTCTCTCTCTCTCTCTCTCTCTCTCTCTCTCTCTCTCTCTCTCTCTCTCTCTCTCTCTCAAGCTCAGAGATAGATATATAAATTAGATGGATGTTTACGTTTCCTCCCTTCAAACGTGGCCAAGGCCTTTTGAATAAACCATTCGGATTCGCATTCACATTCTCTCTCTCTCTCTCTCTCTCTCTCTCTCTCTCTCTCTCTCTCTCTCTCTCTCTCTCTCTCTCTCTCTCTCTCTCTCTCTCTCTCTCTCTCTCTCTCTCTCTCTCTCCCTCTCTCTCTCTCCCTCTCTCTCTCTCTCTCTCTCTCTCTCTCCCTCTCTCTCTCTCTCTCTCTCTCTCTGTCTGTCTGTCTGTCTCTCTCTCTCTCTCTCTCTCTCTCTCTCTCTCTCTCTCTCTCCCTCCCCCCCCCCCCATCTCTCTCTCTCTCTCTCTCTCTCTCTCTCTCTCTCTCTCTCTCTCTCTCTCTCTCTCTCTCTCTCTCTCTCTCTCTCTCTCTCTCTCTCTCTCTCTCTCTCTCTCTCTCTCTCTCTCTCTCTCTCTCTCTCTCTCTCTCTGAAGGGTCTAACACTCTAGTCACAAAGATAACCCACTTTGACACTCTTAAAGGGGTGGGAGAGTGAAGGGGATGAAGTAACTGGATTAACGTGTCGGTGTTTATACGCCTGTGGTCATTTTCCACTAATCCATTTCCTATGGTGTAATGTTAGCCGCAGAAGGATAATAAAAAAAAATCCCATACCCTCATTTATTAGTATTTTTGTTTCCTTTATTCTCGAATGTTGAAAAAAATTTAAGAAATAAAATCACATGGCAATCCTCCGAAGTCGGAGTGTGGCTGCCCATGTTGCATGGTAATCAAAAACAGTCAGACACGTAATGTTCTCATCCCTAGCTGATGCATTTGCGCCATAGTGTTCAAGCGCTTCGACTGTTGGAATGATCCCTGGAGTCGTTAAGCCTGGGCAAGACAACAACAAAACAATAACAACACATGAAGTGCGGAAATACATTGCCATACCAGTGATTTTTGAGGATTAATAGAAATCTTTAAACAATCTTCTCTGTTGAAAACGTATTTGCGCGCGCTGTGGGTTGTGTTACTGGTTTTTCCCCTTCTCTCTGAACCTAGTAGGTAAATACTTCCATGGAGATAATATATTAATATCATCATGCCCAATTTTTCGTTGTTCTGTTCTTTAATGGGACAATGATTGTTCAATAGGTTTTGATCACTGCTCTCCTTTTTACACAGCATGTGCATAAAAACAAACAAAAAACACGACAAATACAAACGCACAAATTCCATGGACGACACTACACTATAGAAAAAAAGCAGATTAGGTCTATATTTTCCCATCATCCATTTCTGAAAAAAATTATCCATTACATAATTAAATAAAACCAGTCTTATTTATGGTTTTGACAACCCTTCATATCTGTCATTGTTGTCCTCTGGTTTTGTTGTCTTTAAAGACCCACCTGGTCACGTGTCAAAATCACGGGTTTCACGTGTTTTCCCTCTTATAGCTAGTCAAATGTTTTGTTTGGACCAGGTTTGACTCCCATACAAATGTCCCCACATTGAACACGAAACATCATTTTAAAGAGCAGCCTCAATTTGAAGTTGGGGACATTTGTATGTGGGTCACAGCTACCCAGAAAAGTACCAAGGGACTTAATCGTGGTGCGTCAGTGTGTCTTTAAGAATAATGTACAGGGACAGAAAAACAGTCGCAATCACTACGTTTTGAAGCGAATGTGCTTTCGTACATCAACTACTGTTCTTTGGGTTACCGCGAGTCTCTCTCTCTCTCTCTCTCTCTCTCTCTCTCTCTCTCTCTCTCTCTCTCTCTCTCTCTCTCTCTCTCTCTCTCTCTGGCCAATGGCCTCATTAAACCATTCAGACCTCTCTATATCTCTCTCTCTCTCTCTCTCTCTCTCTCTCTCTCTCTCTCTCTCTCTCTCTCTCTCTCTCTCTCTCTCTGTTATGGGCCAATGCCCTCATTAAACCATTCAGACCTCTCTCTCTCTCTCTCTCTCTCTCTCTCTCTCTCTCTCTCTCTCTCTCTCTCTCTCTCTCTCTGTTATGGGCCAATGCCCTCATTAAACCATTCAGACCTCTCTCTCTCTCTCTCTCTCTCTCTCTCTCTCTCTCTCTCTCTCTCTCTCTCTCTCTCTCTCTCTGTTATGGGCCAATGCCCTCATTAAACCATTCAGACCTCTCTCTCTCTCTCTCTCTCTCTCTCTCTCTCTCTCTCTCTCTCTCTCTCTCTCTCTCTCTCTGTTATGGGCCAATGCCCTCATTAAACCATTCAGACCTCTCTCTCTCTCTCTCACTCTCTCTCCCCCCTCCCATGGACACTACATTACATAATGTAGTGTCCATGCTCCCTCCCCCCTCTCTCTCTGCGTGTGTGTGTGTGTGTGTGCGGGGTGTGTTCGTGTGTGTGAGCGTACGTGCGTGCGTATTAGTGCGCTAACATGCGTGCGCACTCGTGTGTGTGTCCGTGTCTGTATGACGTGTCTCTGTGTCTCTGCGTATTGCCAATGCTATTGTTAGTAGAGGTGTAAAGTGGGTGTGTTATTAATGGCGTTATTGTTGCTGTCAACCGAAGTGTTCTGTGAATTGTTGAGACTAACAGAATGGACGTAAGTCCACCACGTGTAAGGAGTGCAGGACTTCAATGAAGAAACATACACACACACACACCCTCCCCGAGCTTATCTAAATACCCAGCTCATTCGATATTTACAGAAAGCTTTTGGGGTGAGGGTGTTGATGACGGTGAGGGGGTAGGGGGGAGTAGGGGCATTGAGTCATCGACTAAATTTACCCCAAGGTCTGTGTTGATAAGGCTGTGTACTTTTATTATTAAACCAGCTGACGTTTTCCATATGATTACCCCCACCCACCCCCATCCTGTCGTGTGTGTGTGTGTGTGTGTGTGTGTGTGTGTGTGTGTGTGTGTGTGTGTGTGTGTGTGTGTGTGTGCCGTGTGTGTGTGTGTGAACATGCGTCATAGTGCGCGTGTGTGTGGGGGCGTGTGTGTGTGTGTGTGTGTGTGTGTGTGTGTGTGTGTGTGTGTGTGTGTGTGTGTGTGTGTATGTATGTGAGAAAGACAGGGGGGGGCGTGAGAGAGAGAGGGAGAGTGGGGGGGAGAGAGACAGTGTGTGTGTGGTGTGTGTGTTGCCGAGAGAGAGAGAGAGAGAGAGAGAGAGAGAGAGAGAGAGAGAGAGAGAGAGAGAGAGAGAGAGAGAGAGAGAGAGAGAGAGGGAGAGAGAGAGAGAGAGAGAGAGAGAGAGAGAGAGAGTGAGAGAGAGAGAGAGAGAGAGAGAGAGAGAGAGAGAGAGAGAGAGAGAGAGAAACATTCGTATAGGACTCTGTGGCTGTAAAGTTGTAAAGCTTAATGTCTGCCCTGCGCTTGAAATTATACACTAAGTGATTTTTCACACTCTCATCAATATTTTTATGTCACTTATAAAAATATTGATGAGAGTGAGCAAAATCGTTTTCTCAAAATAACAACAACACCCAAAAACAAAAACAAAACAAAACATCCCAAGAAATACTATAACAGTAACACTCCCTTTTTACCCTATGCAAGACAAATAAAATTTAAGCAAAGTTAAAAATAAAATCACTAGCTTGATTACACGTGCTTAGTTTGATTTCCAAATCTGCACACATGAATTGTGATTACAAAAGATTATTGAAGAAAAGTTTTCCTCCGAAAAACTGTATAAAAAAAGAAACTACGCTGCATTCAGCCGATCCATTCCGATTTCGGAAGAAACCAGTGAAAACTGAAAAGCGGACACACCCTAATGGTGGCCATATGGCCTGGGAACGCAGAACTGAGAAGAAGAACAAA
>CM065690.1:40053530-40058530 GCA_017654935.2 Phymorhynchus buccinoides
ACTCCAAGCCATCGTAATTTGTCCTTCCCTTCCCACAGTGAAGTCTGTAAACAACCGGGTAATATAAGGCGAGGCACTAAAAGGAGGTGAGACCCGTGTCCAGGTATAGTAAGAATGGCCACTGCATAACAATGAGAGGTTGGGTCATCCTGGAGACGATAGTCCCCAGTGAAGTCTGTAAACAACACAAGGCGAGGCATTGAAAGGAGACGGTGAGACCCGTGTCCAGGCATAGTAGTAAGAATGGCCACTGCGTAACAATGAGAGGTTGGGTCATCCTGGAGACGATAGTCCCCAGTGAAGTCTGTAAACAACACAAGGCGAGGCATTGAAAGGAGACGGTGAGACCCGTGTCCAGGCATAGTAGTAAGAATGGCCACTGCGTAACAATGAGAGGTTGGGTCATCCTGGAGACGATAGTCCCCAGTGAAGTCTGTAAACAACACAAGGCGAGGCATTGAAAGGAGACGGTGAGACCCGTGTCCAGGCATAGTAGTAAGAATGGCCACTGCTTAACAATGAGAGGTTGGGTCATCCTGGAGACGATAGTCCCCAGTGAAGTTAAAGTTTTACGTCCTCTCGGCAAAGCCATACGGGAAGTCTGTAAACAATGAATATATTTATAACCACATACATAACCACACACACACACACACACACACACACACACACACACACACACACGCACGCACGCACACACACACACACACACGCACGCACACACACACACGCACGCACACACACACACGTACACACACAAAAACTCACTATCTTTCTCTCTCTCTCTCTTTTAGTGACTGTCTCATGCACACATGTCTACATGGCTTGAGATCGTTTACAATTCGTCACGCTTCAGTTCTCTTTGAAGGATGTTTCAACTGGACTTCTGCCTGTGGCTACTGACCACAGCTAACTTCATTGGTCAGTTTCTTTCTTTGTGGTGACGTGTACAAAAGCTGGGTAGAATTTCCATTATCTTTTTCTCCGAATTCTGATCGCTTCTCGGCCTTTTGGCTAAGACAGTGATTCAGGAACATAAATTTTTGTTTATATCCTGGTTGGTTTGTTCAGCCCGTCGTACATGGCGAAAGCCGATACGCGACGTTAAACTGAACTTCCACCCATTGTCTTCTCTCTCTCTCTGTCTCTGTCTCTGTCTCTGTCTCTCTCTCTCTCTCTCTCTCTCTCTCTCTCTCTCTCTCTCTCTCTCTCTCTCTCTCTCTCTCTCTCTCTCTCTCTCTCTCTCGCTCTCTCTTTCAGCCACTGTCTCATTCACACATGTTTACATGGCTTGAAACCCTTTACAATTCGTCACGCTTCAGTTCACTTTGGAGGGTGTTTCAACTGAACTTCTGCCTGAGGCTACTGACCACAGCTAACCTCTTGATTTGAGAGGTTGACAAAAGATAGTGGGTTCCCTTGAATTAATGAAAATCCATTTAACGTCCTCCGGTTTGAGACATACACATATGGGACATTAGTAGATATAAAGATGGTGGGAACGATCCCGGAGGCAATGCCCGGAGGCAGTGCAACTCCAGGAAAGTCCCGAATTTTTAGCGATACACATACAATATTTGCAACTTTGAGTGGGTTCCCTGTTATCACTGTTTGCCTTTTGTCCTTCTTTCCTTCCCACAGTGAAGTCTATCGGCCACTGCAACTAGGGTTATTAACGCCCTTGGCGGCAAGAGTTAATCCCTTGTTGGTCAGTATCCAAAAGGGAATTCACTCTTGCAAAATGCAGCCATTCAGAGGCTTCAAATAGGGCTATTGGCGAGAGTTATTCCCTTGTTTGGTCAGTACTCACGCATCTCCCCCCCCCCCCCGTACACTAAGGGCATTCACTCTTGCAAAAGGTGGTCGATGCAGTGGCCAATAAACAAGTAATGCCTAGAGATACTAAAGGGAGAAGGTGAGACCCGTGTAGAGGTAAGAATGGGGGCTTCTTAAAAATGAGAGATTGGGTCATCCTGGAGAGGGTACACAATGTAGTTCCCAGCCCTGGGATTAACAAGGGTAGGTCCCAAACTCAAACTCAAACTCTTTTATTTGTCGTAAAACCATCAAAGGAAGTATTGACACAGAAGTAGTAAGCACATACCACGAAAGAAAGAAAATAAAACCAAAAATACAAGGTAAAGTTCGTGACGAAGTAAATGCAGCAAATAAAAATAATAAAACATTTATATATTCTTGCTAATTATTTACTGCGGACAGCAAAGCATTCATCAATGTATCTTGCTATTTCAGGTTGAAAGGAATTTGATTTCCCAATTGGCCCTTTCCCATCTCGCCCTTTCTTTGATGCATACCGCTTGCTTCATCACGTGAGTTCCCTTTGGCGAGAAGTGCCATTTCGCCGTTTTCTCACTCCAGTTCATAACCGCTTGTCCTTGGGTGTACGGGAGGGGATAGGCAGAAGCATGTGTGTGTGTGTGTGTGCGTGTGTGTGTGTGTGTGTGTGTGTGTGTGTGTGTGTGTGTGTGCGTGCGTGTGCGTGTGTGTGTGCGTGTGCGTGCGTGCGTGCGTGCGTGCGTGTGCGTGTGCGTGTGTCTGTGTGTCTGTGTGTCTGTGCTGCAACACAACAACAAGAGAGGAGAGGAGGGAGAGAAGTGATCAGTTTCTTTATTGTCTATTGGCATTGTTCAACGCACATGGAAACTTGTCTTCCACTGTGTAAAATAGAAATATTAAATAAAAGTATGAAACATAAATTTACATTAACAAAATATGTAACTCTCACACCACACCCAATCATTCAAAACTAGAAATATTTAATAAAGGTATGAAGCATAAATTTACATTAACAAAATATGTAACTCTCACACCACACCCAATCATTCAAAAATAGAAATATTAAATAAAAGTATGAAGCATAAATTTACATTAACAAAATATGTAACTCTCACACCATCTTTCTTTTTCTCTCTCCCTCCCTCTCTCTCTCTCTCTCTCTCTCTCTCTCTCTCTCTCTCTCTCTCTCTCTCTCTCTCTCTCTCTCTCTCTCTCTCTCTCTCTCTCTCTCTCTCTCTCTCTCTCTCTCTCTCTCTCTCTCTCTCTCTTTTTGTTGTTGTTGTTAATTTGCTTACAGCATCACTGTATTTTTGCATTGTTCAGTTTCATTTCAATCACCGTTCTCCGTTAGTATATAAAAGTTGAACCAATTTATAAATGTGTGTATGTATTTGTCTGTTTTGGTTAACATTTATTTCCTCCTGACATATTGTTAATTATTCTTTGTGAAAGGGTGCGTTATAAGCATTTGCTTGTTGTCGCCCTCATTACCTCATCATTGTTTGATTTTGTATGATATTTGAATAAAGTTGTCTAAACCCAAACGGACTATCCTTAGATAGTCCATTGACTAGTAATTGCCGATATTGCAAAAAACTAATAACTTGTATTAAAAAGGACTACAAATAATATAAAATGGGGTTTATGCTTTTTATATTTCTGCAATCTTTTCAAAAATCAAGTTATTAGCTTTCACAATTAATTCAACAATACGTCAGTGCAGTGGACTATCTAAAGATAGTCCGTTTTGACTCCAAGCCATCGTAATTTGTCCTTCCCTTCCCACAGTGAAGTCTGTAAACAACCGGGTAATATAAGGCGAGGCACTAAAAGGAGGTGAGACCCGTGTCCAGGTATAGTAAGAATGGCCACTGCGTAACAATGAGAGGTTGGGTCATCCTGGAGACGATAGTCCCCAGTGAAGTCTGTAAACAACACAAGGCGAGGCATTGAAAGGAGACGGTGAGACCGTGTCCAGGCATAGTAGTAAGAATGGCCACTGCTTAACAATGAGAGGTTGGGTCATCCTGGAGACGATAGTCCCCAGTGAAGTTAAAGTTTTACGTCCTCTCGGCAAAGCCATGCGGGAATCCAGTGAAGTCTGTAAACAATGAATATATTTATAACCACATACATAACCACACACACACACACACACACACACACACACACACACACACACACACACACACACACACACACACACGCACGCACGCACACACACACACACGCACGCACACACACACACGTACACACACACACACACTCCCTATCTCTCTCTCTCTCTCTTTTAGTGACTGTCTCATTCACACATGTCTACATGGCTTAAAATCGTTTACAATTCGTCACGCTTCAGTTCTCTTTGAAGGGTGTTTCAACTGGACTTCTGCCTGTGGCTACTGACCACAGCTAACTTCCTTGGTCAGTTTCTTTCTTTGTGGTGACGTGTACAAAAGCTGGGTAGAATTTCCATTATCTTCTCTCTGTCTCTGTCTCTGTCTCTGTCTCTGTCTCTGTCTCTCTCTCTCTCTCTCTCTCTCTCTCTCTCTCTCTCTCTCTCTCTCTCTCTCTCTCTCTCTCTCTCTCTCTCTCTCTCTCTCTCTCTCTCGCTCTCTCTTTCAGCCATTGTCTCATTCACACATGTTTACATGGCGTGAAACCCTTTACAATTCGTCACGCTTCAGTTCAGTTTGGAGGGTGTTTCAACTGGACTTCTGCCTGAGGCTACTGACCACAGCTAACCTCTTGATTTGAGAGGTTGACAAAAGATAGTGGGTTCCCTTGAATTAATGAAAATCCGTTTAACGTCCTCCGGTCTGAGACATACACATATGGGACATTAGTAGATATAAAGATGGTGGGAACGATCCCGGAGGCAATGCCCGGAGGTAGTGCAACTCCAGGAAAGTCCCGATTTTTTAGTGATACACAAAATATTTGCAACTTTGAGTGGGTTCCCTGTTATCACTGTTTGCCTTTTCCTTTTGTACTTCTTTCCTTCCCACAGTGAAGTCTATCGGCCACTGCAACTAGGGTTATTAACGCCCTTGGCGGCAAGAGTTAAGCCCTTGTTGGTCAGTATCCAAAAGGGAATTCACTCTTGCAAAATGCAGCCATTCAGAGGCTTCAAATAGGGCTATTGGCGAGAGTTATTCCCTTGTTTGGTCAGTACTCACGCATCTCCCCCCCCCCCCATACACTAA
>CM065690.1:40063530-40081030 GCA_017654935.2 Phymorhynchus buccinoides
TTTACTACCACTACTGCCATCATTACTACTACTCCCACCCCTATCACTACCACTTGATTGCATGAACATTTACTACCACTACTGCCATCATTACTACTACTCCCACCCCTATCACTACCACTTGATTGCATGAACATTTACTACCACTACTGCATCATTACAACTACTCCCACCCCTATCACTACCACTTGATTGCATGAACATTTACTACCACTACTGCCATCATTACAACTACTCCCACCCCTATCACTACCACTTGATTGCATGAACATTTACTACCACTACTGCCATCATTACAACTACTCCCACCCCTATCACTACCACTTGATTGCATGAACATTTACTACCACTACTGCCATCATTACAACTACTCCCACCCCTATCACTACCACTTGATTGCATGAACATTTACTACCACTACTGCCATCATTACTACTACTCCCACCCCTATCACTACCACTTGATTGCATGAACATTTACTACCACTACTGCCATCATTACTACTACTCCCACCCCTATCACTACCACTTGATTGCATGAACATTTACTACCACTACTGCCATCATTACTACTACTCCCACCCCTATCACTACCACTTGATTGCATGAACATTTACTACCACTACTGCCATCATTACTACTACTCCCACCCTATCACTACCCATGAACATTTACTACCACTACTGCCATCTTGACTACTCCCACCCCTATCACTACACTTGATTGCATGAACATTTACTACCACTACTGCCATCATTACTACTACTCCCACCCCTATCACTACCACTTGATTGCATGAACATTTACTACCACTACTGCCATCATTACTACTACTCCCACCCCTATCACTACCACTTGATTGCATGAACATTTACTACCACTACTGCCATCATTACAACTACTCCCACCCCTATCACTACCACTTGATTGCATGAACATTTACTACCACTACTGCCATCATTACAACTACTCCCACCCCTATCACTACCACTTGATTGCATGAACATTTACTACCACTACTGCCATCATTACAACTACTCCCACCCCTATCACTACCACTTGATTGCATGAACATTTACTACCACTACTGCCATCATTACAACTACTCCCACCCCTATCACTACCACTTGATTGCATGAACATTTACTACCACTACTGCCATCATTACTACTACTCCCACCCCTATCACTACCACTTGATTGCATGAACATTTACTACCACTACTGCCATTACAACTACCACTATCACTACCCCTATCACTACCACTTGATTGCATGAACATTTACTACCACTACTGCCATCATTACAACTACTCCCACCCCTATCACTACCACTTGATTGCATGAACATTTACTACCACTACTGCCATCATTACAACTACTCCCACCCCTATCACTACCACTTGATTGCATGAACATTTACTACCACTACTGCCATCATTACAACTACTCCCACCCCTATCACTACCACTTGATTGCATGAACATTTACTACCACTACTGCCATCATTACTACTACTCCCACCCCTATCACTACCACTTGATTGCATGAACATTTACTACCACTACTGCCATCATTACAACTACTCCCACCCCTATCACTACCACTTGATTGCATGAACATTTACTACCACTACTGCCATCATTACTACTACTCCCACCCCTATCACTACCACTTGATTGCATGAACATTTACTACCACTACTGCCATCATTACAACTACTCCCACCCCTATCACTACCACTTGATTGCATGAACATTTACTACCACTACTGCCATCATTACTACTACTCCCACCCCTATCACTACCACTTGATTGCATGAACATTTACTACCACTACTGCCATCATTACAACTACTCCCACCCCTATCACTACCACTTGATTGCATGAACATTTACTACCACTACTGCCATCATTACAACTACTCCCACCCCTATCACTACCACTTGATTGCATGAACATTTACTACCACTACTGCCATCATTACAACTACTCCCACCCCTATCACTACCACTTGATTGCATGAACATTTACTACCACTACTGCCATCATTACTACTACTCCCACCCCTATCACTACCACTTGATTGCATGAACATTTACTACCACTACTGCCATCATTACTACTACTCCCACCCCTATCACTACCACTTGATTGCATGAACATTTACTACCACTACTGCCATCATTACTACTACTCCCACCCCTATCACTACCACTTGATTGCATGAACATTTACTACCACTACTGCCATCATTACTACTACTCCCACCCCTATCACTACCACTTGATTGCATGAACATTTACTACCACTACTGCCATCATTACAACTACTCCCACCCCTATCACTACCACTTGATTGCATGAACATTTACTACCACTACTGCCATCATTACTACTACTCCCACCCCTATCACTACCACTTGATTGCATGAACATTTACTACCACTACTGCCATCATTACTACTACTCCCACCCCTATCACTACCACTTGATTGCATGAACATTTACTACCACTACTGCCATCATTACAACTACTCCCACCCCTATCACTACCACTTGATTGCATGAACATTTACTACCACTACTGCCATCATTACTACTACTCCCACCCCTATCACTACCACTTGATTGCATGAACATTTACTACCACTACTGCCATCATTACAACTACTCCCACCCCTATCACTACCACTTGATTGCATGAACATTTACTACCACTACTGCCATCATTACTACTACTCCCACCCCTATCACTACCACTTGATTGCATGAACATTTACTACCACTACTGCCATCATTACAACTACTCCCACCCCTATCACTACCACTTGATTGCATGAACATTTACTACCACTACTGCCATCATTACAACTACTCCCACCCCTATCACTACCACTTGATTGCATGAACATTTACTACCACTACTGCCATCATTACAACTACTCCCACCCCTATCACTACCACTTGATTGCATGAACATTTACTACCACTACTGCCATCATTACAACTACTCCCACCCCTATCACTACCACTTGATTGCATGAACATTTACTACCACTACTGCCATCATTACAACTACTCCCACCCCTATCACTACCACTTGATTGCATGAACATTTACTACCACTACTGCCATCATTACAACTACTCCCACCCCTATCACTACCACTTGATTGCATGAACATTTACTACCACTACTGCCATCATTACAACTACTCCCACCCCTATCACTACCACTTGATTGCATGAACATTTACTACCACTACTGCCATCATTACAACTACTCCCACCCCTATCACTACCACTTGATTGCATGAACATTTACTACCACTACTGCCATCATTACAACTACTCCCACCCCTATCACTACCACTTGATTGCATGAACATTTACTACCACTACTGCCATCATTACAACTACTCCCACCCCTATCACTACCACTTGATTGCATGAACATTTACTACCACTACTGCCATCATTACAACTACTCCCACCCCTATCACTACCACTTGATTGCATGAACATTTACTACCACTACTGCCATCATTACTACTACTCCCACCCCTATCACTACCACTTGATTGCATGAACATTTACTACCACTACTGCCATCATTACAACTACTCCCACCCCTATCACTACCACTTGATTGCATGAACATTTACTACCACTACTGCCATCATTACAACTACTCCCACCCCTATCACTACCACTTGATTGCATGAACATTTACTACCACTACTGCCATCATTACAACTACTCCCACCCCTATCACTACCACTTGATTGCATGAACATTTACTACCACTACTGCCATCATTACAACTACTCCCACCCCTATCACTACCACTTGATTGCATGAACATTTACTACCACTACTGCCATCATTACAACTACTCCCACCCCTATCACTACCACTTGATTGCATGAACATTTACTACCACTACTGCCATCATTACAACTACTCCCACCCCTATCACTACCACTTGATTGCATGAACATTTACTACCACTACTGCCATCATTACAACTACTCCCACCCCTATCACTACCACTTGATTGCATGAACATTTACTACCACTACTGCCATCATTACTACTACTCCCACCCCTATCACTACCACTTGATTGCATGAACATTTACTACCACTACTGCCATCATTACAACTACTCCCACCCCTATCACTACCACTTGATTGCATGAACATTTACTACCACTACTGCCATCATTACAACTACTCCCACCCCTATCACTACCACTTGATTGCATGAACATTTACTACCACTACTGCCATCATTACAACTACTCCCACCCCTATCACTACCACTTGATTGCATGAACATTTACTACCACTACTGCCATCATTACAACTACTCCCACCCCTATCACTACCACTTGATTGCATGAACATTTACTACCACTACTGCCATCATTACAACTACTCCCACCCCTATCACTACCACTTGATTGCATGAACATTTACTACCACTACTGCCATCATTACAACTACTCCCACCCCTATCACTACCACTTGATTGCATGAACATTTACTACCACTACTGCCATCATTACAACTACTCCCACCCCTATCACTACCACTTGATTGCATGAACATTTACTACCACTACTGCCATCATTACAACTACTCCCACCCCTATCACTACCACTTGATTGCATGAACATTTACTACCACTACTGCCATCATTACAACTACTCCCACCCCTATCACTACCACTTGATTGCATGAACATTTACTACCACTACTGCCATCATTACTACTACTCCCACCCCTATCACTACCACTTGATTGCATGAACATTTACTACCACTACTGCCATCATTACAACTACTCCCACCCCTATCACTACCACTTGATTGCATGAACATTTACTACCACTACTGCCATCATTACAACTACTCCCACCCCTATCACTACCACTTGATTGCATGAACATTTACTACCACTACTGCCATCATTACAACTACTCCCACCCCTATCACTACCACTTGATTGCATGAACATTTACTACCACTACTGCCATCATTACAACTACTCCCACCCCTATCACTACCACTTGATTGCATGAACATTTACTACCACTACTGCCATCATTACAACTACTCCCACCCCTATCACTACCACTTGATTGCATGAACATTTACTACCACTACTGCCATCATTACAACTACTCCCACCCCTATCACTACCACTTGATTGCATGAACATTTACTACCACTACTGCCATCATTACAACTACTCCCACCCCTATCACTACCACTTGATTGCATGAACATTTACTACCACTACTGCCATCACCCCATCATTACAACTACTCCCACCCCTATCACTACCACTTGATTGCATGAACATTTACTACCACTACTGCCATCATTACAACTACTCCCACCCCTATCACTACCACTTGATTGCATGAACATTTACTACCACTACTGCCATCATTACAACTACTCCCACCCCTATCACTACCACTTGATTGCATGAACATTTACTACCACTACTGCCATCATTACAACTACTCCCACCCCTATCACTACCACTTGATTGCATGAACATTTACTACCACTACTGCCATCATTACAACTACTCCCACCCCTATCACTACCACTTGATTGCATGAACATTTACTACCACTACTGCCATCATTACAACTACTCCCACCCCTATCACTACCACTTGATTGCATGAACATTTACTACCACTACTGCCATCATTACAACTACTCCCACCCCTATCACTACCACTTGATTGCATGAACATTTACTACCACTACTGCCATCATTACAACTACTCCCACCCCTATCACTACCACTTGATTGCATGAACATTTACTACCACTACTGCCATCATTACAACTACTCCCACCCCTATCACTACCACTTGATTGCATGAACATTTACTACCACTACTGCCATCATTACTACTACTCCCACCCCTATCACTACCACTTGATTGCATGAACATTTACTACCACTACTGCCATCATTACAACTACTCCCACCCCTATCACTACCACTTGATTGCATGAACATTTACTACCACTACTGCCATCATTACAACTACTCCCACCCCTATCACTACCACTTGATTGCATGAACATTTACTACCACTACTGCCATCATTACAACTACTCCCACCCCTATCACTACCACTTGATTGCATGAACATTTACTACCACTACTGCCATCATTACAACTACTCCCACCCCTATCACTACCACTTGATTGCATGAACATTTACTACCACTACTGCCATCATTACAACTACTCCCACCCCTATCACTACCACTTGATTGCATGAACATTTACTACCACTACTGCCATCATTACAACTACTCCCACCCCTATCACTACCACTTGATTGCATGAACATTTACTACCACTACTGCCATCATTACAACTACTCCCACCCCTATCACTACCACTTGATTGCATGAACATTTACTACCACTACTGCCATCATTACAACTACTCCCACCCCTATCACTACCACTTGATTGCATGAACATTTACTACCACTACTGCCATCATTACAACTACTCCCACCCCTATCACTACCACTTGATTGCATGAACATTTACTACCACTACTGCCATCATTACTACTACTCCCACCCCTATCACTACCACTTGATTGCATGAACATTTACTACCACTACTGCCATCATTACAACTACTCCCACCCCTATCACTACCACTTGATTGCATGAACATTTACTACCACTACTGCCATCATTACAACTACTCCCACCCCTATCACTACCACTTGATTGCATGAACATTTACTACCACTACTGCCATCATTACAACTACTCCCACCCCTATCACTACCACTTGATTGCATGAACATTTACTACCACTACTGCCATCATTACAACTACTCCCACCCCTATCACTACCACTTGATTGCATGAACATTTACTACCACTACTGCCATCATTACAACTACTCCCACCCCTATCACTACCACTTGATTGCATGAACATTTACTACCACTACTGCCATCATTACAACTACTCCCACCCCTATCACTACCACTTGATTGCATGAACATTTACTACCACTACTGCCATCATTACAACTACTCCCACCCCTATCACTACCACTTGATTGCATGAACATTTACTACCACTACTGCCATCATTACAACTACTCCCACCCCTATCACTACCACTTGATTGCATGAACATTTACTACCACTACTGCCATCATTACAACTACTCCCACCCCTATCACTACCACTTGATTGCATGAACATTTACTACCACTACTGCCATCATTACTACTACTCCCACCCCTATCACTACCACTTGATTGCATGAACATTTACTACCACTACTGCCATCATTACAACTACTCCCACCCCTATCACTACCACTTGATTGCATGAACATTTACTACCACTACTGCCATCATTACTACTACTCCCACCCCTATCACTACCACTTGATTGCATGAACATTTACTACCACTACTGCCATCATTACAACTACTCCCACCCCTATCACTACCACTTGATTGCATGAACATTTACTACCACTACTGCCATCATTACAACTACTCCCACCCCTATCACTACCACTTGATTGCATGAACATTTACTACCACTACTGCCATCATTACAACTACTCCCACCCCTATCACTACCACTTGATTGCATGAACATTTACTACCACTACTGCCATCATTACAACTACTCCCACCCCTATCACTACCACTTGATTGCATGAACATTTACTACCACTACTGCCATCATTACAACTACTCCCACCCCTATCACTACCACTTGATTGCATGAACATTTACTACCACTACTGCCATCATTACAACTACTCCCACCCCTATCACTACCACTTGATTGCATGAACATTTACTACCACTACTGCCATCATTACTACTACTCCCACCCCTATCACTACCACTTGATTGCATGAACATTTACTACCACTACTGCCATCATTACAACTACTCCCACCCCTATCACTACCACTTGATTGCATGAACATTTACTACCACTACTGCCATCATTACAACTACTCCCACCCCTATCACTACCACTTGATTGCATGAACATTTACTACCACTACTGCCATCATTACAACTACTCCCACCCCTATCACTACCACTTGATTGCATGAACATTTACTACCACTACTGCCATCATTACTACTACTCCCACCCCTATCACTACCACTTGATTGCATGAACATTTACTACCACTACTGCCATCATTACAACTACTCCCACCCCTATCACTACCACTTGATTGCATGAACATTTACTACCACTACCGCCATCATTACAACTACTCCCACCCCTATCACTACCACTTGATTGCATGAACATTTACTACCACTACTGCCATCATTACAACTACTCCCACCCCTATCACTACCACTTGATTGCATGAACATTTACTACCACTACTGCCATCATTACAACTACTCCCACCCCTATCACTACCACTTGATTGCATGAACATTTACTACCACTACAGCCATCATTACAACTACTCCCACCCCTATCACTACCACTTGATTGCATGAACATTTACTACCACTACTGCCATCATTACAACTACTCCCACCCCTATCACTACCACTTGATTGCATGAACATTTACTACCACTACTGCCATCATTACTACTACTCCCACCCCTATCACTACCACTTGATTGCATGAACATTTACTACCACTACTGCCATCATTACAACTACTCCCACCCCTATCACTACCACTTGATTGCATGAACATTTACTACCACTACTGCCATCATTACAACTACTCCCACCCCTATCACTACCACTTGATTGCATGAACATTTACTACCACTACTGCCATCATTACAACTACTCCCACCCCTATCACTACCACTTGATTGCATGAACATTTACTACCACTACTGCCATCATTACAACTACTCCCACCCCTATCACTACCACTTGATTGCATGAACATTTACTACCACTACTGCCATCATTACTACTACTCCCACCCCTATCACTACCACTTGATTGCATGAACATTTACTACCACTACTGCCATCATTACAACTACTCCCACCCCTATCACTACCACTTGATTGCATGAACATTTACTACCACTACTGCCATCATTACAACTACTCCCACCCCTATCACTACCACTTGATTGCATGAACATTTACTACCACTACTGCCATCATTACAACTACTCCCACCCCTATCACTACCACTTGATTGCATGAACATTTACTACCACTACTGCCATCATTACAACTACTCCCACCCCTATCACTACCACTTGATTGCATGAACATTTACTACCACTACTGCCATCATTACAACTACTCCCACCCCTATCACTACCACTTGATTGCATGAACATTTACTACCACTACTGCCATCATTACAACTACTCCCACCCCTATCACTACCACTTGATTGCATGAACATTTACTACCACTACTGCCATCATTACAACTACTCCCACCCCTATCACTACCACTTGATTGCATGAACATTTACTACCACTACTGCCATCATTACAACTACTCCCACCCCTATCACTACCACTTGATTGCATGAACATTTACTACCACTACTGCCATCATTACAACTACTCCCACCCCTATCACTACCACTTGATTGCATGAACATTTACTACCACTACTGCCATCATTACAACTACTCCCACCCCTATCACTACCACTTGATTGCATGAACATTTACTACCACTACTGCCATCATTACAACTACTCCCACCCCTATCACTACCACTTGATTGCATGAACATTTACTACCACTACTGCCATCATTACAACTACTCCCACCCCTATCACTACCACTTGATTGCATGAACATTTACTACCACTACTGCCATCATTACAACTACTCCCACCCCTATCACTACCACTTGATTGCATGAACATTTACTACCACTACTGCCATCATTACAACTACTCCCACCCCTATCACTACCACTTGATTGCATGAACATTTACTACCACTACTGCCATCATTACAACTACTCCCACCCCTATCACTACCACTTGATTGCATGAACATTTACTACCACTACTGCCATCATTACAACTACTCCCACCCCTATCACTACCACTTGATTGCATGAACATTTACTACCACTACTGCCATCATTACAACTACTCCCACCCCTATCACTACCACTTGATTGCATGAACATTTACTACCACTACTGCCATCATTACAACTACTCCCACCCCTATCACTACCACTTGATTGCATGAACATTTACTACCACTACTGCCATCATTACAACTACTCCCACCCCTATCACTACCACTTGATTGCATGAACATTTACTACCACTACTGCCATCATTACAACTACTCCCACCCCTATCACTACCACTTGATTGCATGAACATTTACTACCACTACTGCCATCATTACAACTACTCCCACCCCTATCACTACCACTTGATTGCATGAACATTTACTACCACTACTGCCATCATTACTACTACTCCCACCCCTATCACTACCACTTGATTGCATGAACATTTACTACCACTACTGCCATCATTACAACTACTCCCACCCCTATCACTACCACTTGATTGCATGAACATTTACTACCACTACTGCCATCATTACAACTACTCCCACCCCTATCACTACCACTTGATTGCATGAACATTTACTACCACTACTGCCATCATTACAACTACTCCCACCCCTATCACTACCACTTGATTGCATGAACATTTACTACCACTACTGCCATCATTACAACTACTCCCACCCCTATCACTACCACTTGATTGCATGAACATTTACTACCACTACTGCCATCATTACAACTACTCCCACCCCTATCACTACCACTTGATTGCATGAACATTTACTACCACTACTGCCATCATTACAACTACTCCCACCCCTATCACTACCACTTGATTGCATGAACATTTACTACCACTACTGCCATCATTACAACTACTCCCACCCCTATCACTACCACTTGATTGCATGAACATTTACTACCACTACTGCCATCATTACAACTACTCCCACCCCTATCACTACCACTTGATTGCATGAACATTTACTACCACTACTGCCATCATTACAACTACTCCCACCCCTATCACTACCACTTGATTGCATGAACATTTACTACCACTACTGCCATCATTACAACTACTCCCACCCCTATCACTACCACTTGATTGCATGAACATTTACTACCACTACTGCCATCATTACAACTACTCCCACCCCTATCACTACCACTTGATTGCATGAACATTTACTACCACTACTGCCATCATTACAACTACTCCCACCCCTATCACTACCACTTGATTGCATGAACATTTACTACCACTACTGCCATCATTACAACTACTCCCACCCCTATCACTACCACTTGATTGCATGAACATTTACTACCACTACTGCCATCATTACAACTACTCCCACCCCTATCACTACCACTTGATTGCATGAACATTTACTACCACTACTGCCATCATTACAACTACTCCCACCCCTATCACTACCACTTGATTGCATGAACATTTACTACCACTACTGCCATCATTACAACTACTCCCACCCCTATCACTACCACTTGATTGCATGAACATTTACTACCACTACTGCCATCATTACAACTACTCCCACCCCTATCACTACCACTTGATTGCATGAACATTTACTACCACTACTGCCATCATTACAACTACTCCCACCCCTATCACTACCACTTGATTGCATGAACATTTACTACCACTACTGCCATCATTACTACTACTCCCACCCCTATCACTACCACTTGATTGCATGAACATTTACTACCACTACTGCCATCATTACAACTACTCCCACCCCTATCACTACCACTTGATTGCATGAACATTTACTACCACTACTGCAATCATTACTACTACTCCCACCCCTATCACTACCACTTGATTGCATGAACATTTACTACCACTACTGCCATCATTACAACTACTCCCACCCCTATCACTACCACTTGATTGCATGAACATTTACTACCACTACTGCCATCATTACTACTACTCCCACCCCTATTACTACCACTTGATTTCATGAACATTTACTACCACTACTGCCATCATTACTACTACTCCCACCCCTATCACTACCACTTGATTGCATGAACATTTACTACCACTACTGCCATCATTACTACTACTCCCACCCCTATCACTACCACTTGATTGCATGAACATTTACTACCACTACTGCCATCATTACTACTACTCCCACCCCTATCACTACCACTTGATTGCATGAACATTTACTACCACTACTGCCATCATTACTACTACTCCCACCCCTATCACTACCACTTGATTGCATGAACATTTACTTATACAGGCACACACACATCATCATGACACATTTATTCATAATTTAGCTTCCTCATGTGTGCCTCTTGTTCCAAACACGAGTTAGTATGGTAACACTGATTTGGTTTTCTTGATTTTACCAATGCACATTTTGCCTAACAATATAACTTTATTTATCCACCGGGTCATGTTTGATAGATTGTTTTTATAGTATTTTTTTTTTTTGGGGGGGGGATTTATTTATTTATCTATTTATTTGTTGCTATCTTGGTTAGTTAGGTTTGTTTGGTGTTTTTGTTTGTGGCTCAAGCCTATAACTCACTTTGTCGGTCGGTCAGTCTGTCGGTCGGTCTGTCGTTCCAAAATTGTCGCACTTCAAATCGAGGCTACACGACGACGACGAAAATGGTGTTTTACGTCCTCTTGGTCTGAATCAGACACATATGGGACATTTGTAAATACAAATATGGTGGGAACAATACTGGAGGCAATGCCCGGAGGCAGTACGAAACCAGTAAAGTCCCGATTTTTTTTTATCAATACAGATAGCTGTAGCGGTGACCACGCCTCGGTTAAACCTCATCGGCTATGGCACCGCCACAGGTATTGTTTCTAGAAGCTACACTTCAAAATTAATTGAGGCCGCTCTTTAAAATGATGTGTTTTAAAAGCGTACAAAATAATAAACATACGTAATACAGACACTACAACAGACACGACGAGTATGCGGTGCTTCATTTGATGAGTATAAGTAGGATACATAGTTTTAAATGTTTTCCAAAAGATATAAAAAGTTACGAAATGGTGCAGAGATAACATTCTGGTTTACAGATTAAAATGATAGAAAATCCAGGGGAGGTAACTCATGATTGGAGTGGTAAAAATAGACCGCGTGCCACAAACTATTGCGATTTCGCGCTTGTTTTTCTCTCTCTGTGTCTCTACTGACTCATCTTTATGACAATTAAAACCTAACCAGACTCGCAATTGGGGGGAGCGGGGTGGAGGGAGAGCAACAAATAGCTTCAAATGGGGAGGGGGGGGGGGGGGGGGGGTGTTCTAAAATACCAGATCTCACATTTGTTTTTAAATAACAAAAAAACCCAAAACAAGCAGTAGTGCGACGGTGCAAATCCGGCCAGACTTTTAACATGCTGAAGCTAACCAGTCAGATAGGTCATATTGTTAAAACAACAGTACTCTTGCATTAGTCCGTGCCCAATACTTAGAGTAGTTAATTCCCTTTGACCAGCGACCACCGACAACATTTGAAAGCTTTGACAAAAAGACATTCTTATAATTGTTTTTTAGCAACCAGCAAGGTCATGATTTTCGAAAGGAACCTTCCTTTTTGAAGATGCCTAGCAATTTACCAAATTTAATCAAAATCCGTCCAGCAGTTTTTAAGAAAATCAATACACAGACATACAGAGCAAACACATAGGGGAAGACGGGGTAAAAAGCGCATGGGCGGGTAAGAAGCCCACCCCAATTATCTCATGAAATAAAGAAAATTTCAGTCAAAGTTGCCCATGAGACGAATGCTCGTCTCATGGGCAAAATGAGACTGAAATTTGCTTCATTTCATGAGATAATTGGGGTGGGCTTCTTACCCGCCCATGCGCTTTTTACCCCGTCTTCCCCTAATCGTCGCAGTCTCTGTCTGGCCAGGTAAAAACCAGGGATAGACAAAGGAGCTCTCTAAAAAGAAAAGAGAACAGAGACCTTCTCAAGTGACTGAGGTCAGGCCACTTCACATAGCAAGGGAAAGTCAAACATCCGGCTGTTGGCACATGGACTTTCCCTGTTAGTTAGTCTAGTAAAGGCCTCTCCTTGCCAGACATCCTCGTTAAGTCTCCTTGTCACTCTTAGTCACCCCCTCCCCCCTTGTCTTTTCTTTTCCTCCTTCCTTTTCTCCCAAGGGTCCACGGGCTGGGTCCACTTGGGATTATCCAGCCTGGCGTAATCTCAACTGGATTGTTCTATTGCTAAGTTCCCAGCCTTCTTTGCTTCATGAGAGAGAGAGAGAGAGAGAGAGAGAGAGAGAGAGAGAGAGAGAGAGAGAGAGAGAGAGAGAGAGAGAGAGAGAGAGAGAGAGAGAGAGAGAGAGAGAGAGAGAGAGAGAGAGAGAGAGAGAGAGAGAGAGAGAGAGAGAGAGAGAGAGAGAGAAAGAGAAAATCCGTGCGTGTGTGTGTGTGTGTGTGTGTGTGTGTGTGTGTGAAGCTGGCGTATCTCTGTCAGTCTGTCTATCTGTATTTCACGTCGTGACATGGTCACATGACCTGGATAGCTTTTGTCATTATTAAACATTGGAGTCACAAAATCTTCCCCTTTAAGATTGTGTGTCTTTCTGCCTGTCTCTCCTGTCTTTATCTGTATCTCTGTCTGTCTACGTTGCTATATGACTCGTGTCTATTGGTGTCCTTGTTCTGCGCGTTTGTCTATTGATAAGTTTGACTTTACAAGTCTAAGAGAAATAAAAAAATAAAATATGAGATATGCTTTTGAGGCGTTTTATATCTTGGAGTATGAAATGTAAGCTATGAAAGAGTGAGGGTCCCTAATTTAATTAAAATTTACAACCCCCTAGACTCCAGAGGCAATGTCCCTGTACCCTTCCTTTCTTTTATATTAGTTGACACTTTTTTTTATTCTGTAAAGTAGGACAGGTTGGGAGGAGAGGGTGCAGTTTGGGTATCTTTGGGGCTCATCAGCTTTTCTCCTCTTCTGTCTAGATAACTAGACCCGCTCGGCGTCCGGTAGAAAGCGCGCACTGCTATAAAGCGCGCACTTTGATGCCACAAAGCGCGCACGGATTTAGCTACTTGAATGCAGCTCACGCTATAAAGCGCGCACTTTGATGCCATAAAGCGCGCACGGTTAAAACGCTGTGAATTGGATGATTTGTCCATACAAGACTTTGTCAGTAGCACTGCCTGTTTGTGTGTGTGTGTGTGTGTGTGTGTGTGTGTGTGTGTGTGTGTGTGAGAGAGAGAGAGAGAGAGAGAGAGAGAGAGAGAGAGAGAGAGAGAGAGAGAGAGAGAGAGAGAGAGAGAGAGAGAGAGAGAGAGAGAGAGAGAGAGAGAGAGAGAGAGAGAGAGTTTAATGAAGCAAAACAAAATTGTACAAGTGTGAGAGAGATTTCTTAAAGGTTAGGTAGTTGAGCAAGTAGAATCATTTAAATTCCTTGGTGTGCATATTTCAAATACATTAAGCTGGGAAGTCAGCATCACATCATCCTGCAAAAAAGCCCAGCAGAGACTATATTTTCTAAGACAGCTCAAGACATTTTGGATAAGTACAGCAGTCTTGACACCGTTCTATCGATCTGTCATCGAAAGCATAGGCCTACTCAGTTTTTCAATATCTGTCTGGTATGGATCAGCTTCAGCTAAAGATAAAAGGAAACTCCATCAAGTCGTCAAGACACCCTCACAAATCATAGGCCACAAACAGCCATCCCCAGTGTGCGCATAAGACGTAAAGCTAAATCCATCATATCTGATAGCACACACCCAGCCAACCATCTGTTTCAATCTCTCCCTTCTGGTAAAAGGTTCTGCTCTTTTAAGTGCAAATCTAACCGCCTGAAGAACAGCTTTTACCCCTCTGCTGTCAGAGCCACCAATACAGTAGGCTCATTCCCCTAGGGGAATTCTTTATCCTAGTTTGCCCAGACTTGTGTCAATTGGTGTGCCTGCATGCTCGCGGTCTTGTGTGTGAGTGTGTGTGTGTGTGTGTGTGTGTGTGTGTGTGTGTGTGTGTGTGTGTGTGTGTGTGTGTGTGTGTGCGTGCGTGCGTGTGCGTGCGTATGTGCGTGTGGGACATGTATTGGTACAAATGTGTATGCACACGTGTATGTTTGTGTGTTGATGTATGTGTCTGAGAGAAAGAGAGAATCTGAGGGAGAGACTGATACATGATGATGTCATTTGTCCATTCGATGTGCATACTTTCGTTCGTTGTTGTTGGATTGTGTCTTGTGCAAAACCAAAACGATTTCCTTTGTATTACGGTGCATTGGCTGATTAAAGAATCTTTAATCTTGAAGGGATTTGTGATACATTTTAATTACAATTTTATGTTTAGTTAATGTTCAAAATCAAAGTTGTGTGATGCAAAACATTTCTATGAGAGAGATTGTTTCATTTCATTTTTATTTTCTCTTACATAAATATGAGTCATCAATTTTTGAATTCCAAGTTGTGTTGAGAGAGAGAGAGAGAGAGAGAGAGAGAGAGAGAGAGAGAGAGAGAGAGAGAGAGAGAGAGAGAGAGAGAGAGAGAGAGAGAGAGAGAGAGAGAGAGACAGACAGACAGACAGACAGAGACAGAGACAGAGAGGACGCGCGCTTTCCAGACATTCGAAGTGCGCGGTTTATGGCATTAACCAACCTGAAATCGCGCGCTGGTGAAAATGGTGTTTTACGTCCTCTTGGTCTGAATCAGACACATAAAATTATGGGACATTTGTAAATACAAATATAGTGGGAACAATACTGGAGGCAATGCCCGGAGGCAGTACGAAACCAGTAAAGTCCCGATTTTGTATTAATACAGATAGGTGTAGCGGTAACCACGCCTCGGTTAAGCCTCATTGGCTATGGCACAGCTACAAGTATTTAATAATTAATTTAGTGATAAAAATCGCGCGCTAACTGACAGTGCGCGCTTTATAGCAATTGCAAAGTGCACGCTAAACGGACGCAGCCACCCGCTCTTGTTCGTGTTCCCACTCCTCTCATTCTCCAGGGTTTGTATGTATTTGTTTATGTGTGAGTAAATGTAGAATACATGTTAGGGTCGTAATTGTAATTCATTCTTTGCTTGGATTGGGTGTGTTGATTGGGGCGCGCTTGTGGGTTGGACAGAAATCTGTTTAACGTCCTCCGGTCTTGGAACAGACACATATGGGACACTAGTAGATATAAAGATGGTGGGAACGATCCTGGAGGCAATGCCCGGAGGCAGTGCAACACCAGGAAAGTCCCGAATTTTTATCAATATAGATAGAGCTAAGTTCATTTGTGGGCTTAGGTGCTCGTCCTTTTAGAACCTGTCTGCTTACGGGACGGATCCTCCGGACAAAGAACATCGGAAAATAGAATCGATCAAACGTGTCACGTTACATGAATATTGCATTC
>CM065690.1:40091030-40093530 GCA_017654935.2 Phymorhynchus buccinoides
TTTTGCCATTGACCCTCCCTAACAATAGCTTGTCCTGATGGCCTTTCTAAAAAAAATGTCAGTATTCAATATTGACACTGTCCGACTCCAGGGTGTCAAATATTTATTGAATAAATACAATGCGCGCAAATGGCAGATTGCATACCTCTTTTTCAACATCGTCGCGCAAAGGCTCACCCTCCTTACATAATCATAGTAACGCCACAAGCATTAGAAATGGGAAATGGAAATGCATGGAATTGTTGGTAGAGGAATTAATTATCGACCAATTGTTTTCTTCGTAAAATCGAGTGAAAGACGAATTTGATAGCGCTCGACTTCTGTTTTCATTGCAACATTTTAACAGATCAGCAAACGATAAATCAGACAAAATTATATTTTTTAAAAATCTAAATCTAATGAGCAATTTAAAGGAAAAAAAGAGAGAGAGAGAGAGAGAGAGAGAGAGAGAGAGAGAGAGAGAGAGAGAGAGAGAGAGAGAGAGAGAGAGAGAGAGAGAGAGAGAGAGAGAGAGAGAGAGCATAGATAATAGATAGAAAACTTATTTTCTTCCGGTTGTTTTGTTGATGGTCTAAATGACCTTTTGATATCAACTGAAGAACAATTAATAGAATCACGCCTTTTGTAACTACGGAGTCAAAACACCCCCTTGACCCCACCCCTTTCTTCCTTCACAATGGATGTCCACTGAGGCGTGAGCCAATGTCCACATTTCAAAAGGTTGACCAGGGGTCCGTTTCGCAAGGGCTAACGTTACGTTGCGCTCGCTCAAATCGGCAGAAAACAATCTCAGAAACACCCTTCGTTTGCCGATAGTTCGCGTGACGTTTTATTCTTGCCAAACACCGAGCAAGCGGCGAACTATCCGGAACTATGCTATTGACGATGTGCTATGCTATGCTATTGACGATGTGATATGCTATTGACGATGTGCTATGCTATGCTATTGACGATGTGCTATGCTATTGACGATGTGCTATGTGAATATGCGATGTGAATACATTTATTGCTGTTGATTGGTCCATTAAAGTTTGGTTAAAATAATCCTTTTTTTGACCAACCAGACAAGACCTTGAAATATTCTTCTGCAAACGTATTCTAAAGTGTTTATTAGACCCCTTTTTGGCGTAGCAGTTATACGCACGGCGACCGTCGTCTAGAGAAACGTACCCAGTCAAGCAAGGCCCCTACTTACTGGGGTGTGTGGGGTGTGGTCATTATCTCCTTGTTTATTGGACGCCCCGCTGTCCATTGGGGTTTGAGGGTCCGTTAACTGGCCCGTTTACCTCACAGTGACAAGTACATGGTCTGAGGCTTCTTCTTCTTCTACCATTGATGTCCACCTGCCGTAACCGGCAACAACTGACTTATTGGGGTTCAAAGAAGAATCGCTGTGCTTGAGAAAAAAAGGCTTAAACATCTGTATGGAAATGAAAGTTCATATTATATAACATAATAATAATAATAATAATAATAATAATAATAATAATAATAATAATAAATTTAGCTTCTATAGCGCTCTTCGATGATAAAAAAAATAATCCTCAGAGCGCTTTACAAATATTACGAGAGAAAACAATCAAGAAAAAAAACATTATTACAAAACAATATCAAGAAGTATATATATAAAAAAAATAATTAAAAATATTTTTTTTTTTATCACGCCGTGCATCCCCACCCACCCAAGGGGCTCAAGGGGAGATACTGTATATTATAATTCATTTTAACAAAAAATCAAAAATATATTTAGAGGGCAAGAGGCTAAAACAAAACAGCCTATAGTGCCCTTTATGCCATGCTATGCTATGCTATTCACGACGTGCTACGCTATGCTATTCTATGCTATGCTATGCTATTGACGATGTGCTATGCTATTGACGATGTGCTATGCTATTCACGATGTGCTATGCTATGCTATTCACGATGTGCTATGCTATGCTATGCTATTCACGATGCTATGCTATGCTATTCACGATGTGCTATGCTATGCTATTCACGATGTGCTATCCTATGCTATGCTATTGACGATGTGCTATGCTATTCACGATGTGCTATGCTATGCTATTCACGATGTGCTATGCTATGCTATGCTATTCACGATGTGCTATATGCTATGCTATTCACGATGTGCTATGCTATGCTATTCACGATGTGCTATGCTATGCTATGCTATTGACGATGTGCTATGCTATTCACGATGTGTTATGCTATTCACGATGTGCTATGCTATGCTATTCACGATGTGATATGCTATGCTATTCA
This sequence comes from Phymorhynchus buccinoides, assembly GCA_017654935.2. Taxonomy (NCBI): domain Eukaryota; kingdom Metazoa; phylum Mollusca; class Gastropoda; order Neogastropoda; family Raphitomidae; genus Phymorhynchus; species Phymorhynchus buccinoides. The sequence goes on from CM065690.1 coordinate 40,093,293, forward strand.
CGATGTGCTATGCTATGCTATTCACGATGTGCTATGCTATGCTATTCACGATGTGCTATGCTATGCTATTCACGATGTGCTACGCTATGCTATTGACGATGTGCTATGCTATTCACGATGTGCTATGATATGCTATGCTATTCACGATGTGCTATGCTATGCTATGCTATTCATGATGTGCTGTGCTATGCTATTCACGATGTGCTGTGCTATGCTATTCACGATGCGCTATGCTATG
>CM065690.1:40098530-40106030 GCA_017654935.2 Phymorhynchus buccinoides
AAATAAGATTTCTTACCAGCTATAAGAGGGAAAACACGTGAAAACCGTGATTTTGACACGTGACGTACTGGGTCTTTGATGACACACCACGTCACGTGTCAAAATAATTGTTATCACGTGTTTTCCCTCTTAGAGCTTGTAAGAAATCAAAAATCTTCCAAGCATAAGAGGGAATGTAACACGTGACGTGGGGGGTCTTTAAATGACTTCCATAATAAAAAGTATGTCGTTTATTAGTAGGCCTCCTTCGGTCAATAACGACAGTGGCTATTCAGCCCTCGATATAGACCTTTGCAACTAGGGTTATTAACGCCCTTGACAGTGAGAGTAATTGCTCTTGCTGGTCAGTACTGACAAGGGCATTCACTCTTGCGAAAGGCAGCCATTTAGTAGCATCAAATAGGGGTTATTGGCGAGAGTTATCCCCTGTCTGGTCAGTACTTGGCGTCAATAATTGTGTGTTTATGTGTGTGTGTGTGTGTGTGTGTGTGTGTGTGTGTGTGTGTGTGTGTGCTTGTGCGTGCGTGTGCGTGCGTGTGCGTGTGTGCGTGCGTGTGTGTGCGTGTGTGTGTGTGTGTGCGCGTGTGTGCGTGCGTGCGTGTGTGTTAAAGAGAGAGAGAGAGTTGCTTTGCATATGCGCTGTTGGTGGTTGGTGTCACTCTTGAATCTTGTTTTTTGTTATCTGTTGATGAATAATTGATTGTAAAGCGCTTTGGGCTCATCTGAGGTAAAGCGCTATATAAATGTACTGTTATTATTATTATTATTACTACTATTATTATTACTGAACCATCTTCCCCCACCCTCCAAGGGCATTCACTCTTGCAAAAGGTGTTCGTTGCAGACCCCAATAGGCACAAGGGTCGTGTTTGTTAGTTTCACGGCTGAGAACAGCGTCTGCTGTGACTGGTCAGCCCTATTCTGAGGTGGAAGTTCCAGACACTCTGGTGCCACAACATTGTCGTCTACAGCCGCAATAAAGTAATTGCGTGATAGTTACGTTAGTAATTTGTCCACTTCATGCATACCTTGGTTTAGACAACTTTATTCAAATATCATACAAAATCAAACAATGATGAGGTAATGAGGGCGACAACAAGCAAATGCTTATAACGCACCCTTTCGTAAAGAATAATTAACAATATGGCAGGAGGAAATAAATTTTAACCCAAACAGACAAATACATACACACATTTATAAATTGTTTTAACCTTTATATACTAAAGGAGAACGGTGATTAAAATGAAACTGAACAATGCAAAAATACAGTGATGCTGTAAGCAAATTAACAGAGAGAGAGAGAGAGAGAGAGAGAGAGAGAGAGAGAGGGAGGGAGAGAGAGAGAGAGAGAGAGAGAGAGAGAGAGAGAGAGAGAGAGAGAGAGAGAGAGAGAGAGAGAAAGGGGGGGGGGAATAAAATAATTTAAAAGACAAGATAAAGAATGAGAGACGTGAATAATCTGTGTATAAAATAGAAAGACAATTTATGAAACCTGTCAGCATAATTACGCATAGTAACAAACATATTTGTATTAATAGTAATACATAATAGAAACATAGCCAATCTCCATCTGGCGTCAGACAAAGGAGCATACCTGCACATTTTCTGTATACAGATTATAGGGGGTATTCCTCATCATTTTCATCTTCTCCAAAGTCAACTCTTACTTCCTAAGTGCTCCTTCATGATAGGGACACCGCTACTCGGGAGTTGTCAAAGAGCGCGAATAGGTCAATTTGCGCGAGTTTTCCTGCATATAATTTGCGCGAACGTAAAAAATACAATATGAGCGACTATCCCACAGAGAGAGACAGAAAGAGACAGAGAGAGAGAGAGAGAACACACAAACGAACGGAAGAAAACACACACACACACATACCCCCCCCCCCCCCCCCACACACACAAACAAAAACAACGCACACACATACACACACACACACACACACACACACACACACACACACACACACACACACACACACACACACACACACACACACACACACACACACACACACACACACACACATACACACACACACACACACACACTGGCACGCATGCACATACGCACGCACTTTGCGTAACTTGCGTGAATTTTACTAATAGTGTGAATTTTACTAATTGTGCGTGAATTTTGGTAATAGTCCGTTCCTTGCCGTCAAAACTCTGAGGTTGTCTTTTTTCCCCCTGTTCACGCTTTTTTGACTATCAGACATTCGATGAGTGTAGTGAAGTTGGAGGGGGAATGGAGAGGGGAGGGGGAATGGAGATACCCGTAGAAAGATGAAGTCTTGGATGAACCAAGTAAAGATCGTTGATATAGGTGAAGACGGGGTAAAAAGCCCATGGGCGGGTAAGAAGCCCATGGCAATTATCTTATGGGCAAATTTGACTGAAATTTGCTTTATTTCAAGAGATAATTGGCATGGGCTTCTTACCCGCCCATGGGCTTTTTACCCCGTCTTACCTATGTCTGTCCCTCTCAACCCCCCCCCCCCCCCCCCCCCCCCCGCCCCCTCTCTCTCTTTCTCTCTTTGTCTTTCTTTCAGCGCCTCTCTCTGTCTCTGACTCACTCTCTCAGTGTATGTCTGTCTCTCAGTCTGTCTCTCCCCTCCCTCCCCCCCCTCTCTCTCTCTCTTTCTCCTCTCTCTCCCTGGGGCATGTTGTCTTTAGATTTCCCACTTGTCTTCTCTGTTTCTGACACAGACCCATTGATCAAGGAGTTGATAGGCCAGCAGACCATTGAGCATTGCCTTCACCATCTGGACCTTGTTGAATGGCAACTGTTTACTTCGAATCACTGAACATCGTCAGTCATCAAGGCAAGGGGTGTGGTGGTGGCCTGCGATAGGATCACTAATTAAAGTGGCTGAAAGGAGGATGGGATGGGATGGGTGAGTGGCAGTAAAAGATAAATATTTATGAACTACCTCCCCGTCTCATTTCTACGTTCCCTTTCTTTGTTCAGTGTACCGCTCCTGGGCGTATATATAACCATGAGTATGTCTTAGACAGTCAACGCGGGTAGTAGTATGTGACAGCGCAAATTGTAACAACTGTGCAAAATGTAACAATTGTTGCATTTTGCGCTAGGCGCCCACCTTTTGACGAAATTAGCAACAACAAAAATGGCAGTTTTTCGTCATTACAAATATTGTAGCTGTGATTTGTTACATCCATAAACACAACAGTAATTCGGCATTGTTCAGGCGAAAAAAACACTGTACCCAAGAAGAAAGCAAGAAAGAAATAACACACGAGAGAAAAAAAAATCAATAAAACAACCTGCATACTTTGCACCTTGTAATAATGTTAAAATCGAATGAAGAACGAGTGAAACAAACAAGCAAGCAAACAAACATTTGGAAATTTAGATGTAGACTTTGTTTTTGTTTGTGGCTCAAGCCACAAACCTATAACTCACTTTGTCGGTCGGTCGGTCTGTCGGTCTGTCGTTCCAAAATTGTCGCACATTTTGACAAAATTGTCGCACTTCAAATCGAGGCTACACTTCAAAATTAATTGAGGCCGCTCTTTAAAATGATGTATTTTAAAAGCGTACAAAATAATAAACATACGTAATACAGACACTACAACAGACACGACGAGTATGCGGTGCTTCTTTTGATGAGTATAAGTAGGATACATAGTTTTAAATGTTTTCCAAAAGATATAAAAAGTTACGAAATGGTGCAGAGATAACATTCTGGTTTACAGATTAAAATTATTTAAAATCCAGGGGAGGTAACTCATGATTGGAGTGGTAAAAATAGACCGCGTGCCACAAACTATTGCGATTTCGCGCTTGTTATCTTTCGATTTGATATTATTATGATGAAGGCGAATTCATCAACTCCTTGAAGATTTTACTTCGATTTGATCTGTAATGACGAAAAACTACCTTGTTGTGTGTGCTAATTTCGTCAAAAGGTGGGCGCCTAGCGCAAAATGTAAGAATTGCTACATTTTGCGCAGTTGTTACAATTTGCGCTGTCACAGTAGTATGTAAATTAGACAAAACAGCCAATCGTTTTGGGAGTTTAGTCTAATTTACATACTAATCCCCGTGTTGACTGCGCAGACTCGATCAGGTGATGACTTTATTCTCATTTGCATACGATCCTGTTCGGTCAGTTTGACTCAGGCAGCTGACAGGGCCGAAACATTATATGGGCGGGTCCTAAAATTCACTGATCGAGTCAGATGCATGTGACCTCTTCTGTGCGGGGAAACAAACATTAGTCATTGTATTCTACTGGCCGTGGGGCCGTGTGGGGTCGCGCGCGCGCGCGCGCGCGCGGGTGTGTGTGTGTGTGTGTGTGTGTGTGTGTGTGTGTGTGTGTGTGTGTGTGTGTGTGTGTGTGTGTGTGTGTGTGTGTGTGTGTGTGTGTGTGTGTGTGTGTGTGTGTGTGTGTGTGTGTGCGTGCGTGCGTGTGCGTGTGCGTGTGCGCGTGTGCGCGCGTGTGCGTGCGCGCGCGCGCGTGCGTGTGCTTATGTATGCGTGCATGTGGAATTGATTGGGGAATCACACAAGAAATACATCATCAGGAAACATCAGGAGAAAAAAATGCAAAGCATATTAGATTTATTTTATGCTGTCAAACATAGGAAAAGAAACGCATTCATTTTGTAATTCATTTAATAAAAACATTAATTGAATTTGAAACATTTAAAGAAAACCTTTTTTTTGTTTCAACGATGTCTATCATATATGAGCATTTTCTATAGTTTGATTACATCCTTCCAGTTGTTTTACATCCAAAGTGAAAAACTTCTGTGTTTGTTTAATTTTTATATATTTACACTTATTCATTTTACTTGTCGTGTCAGCATTGTTTCTATGAATCATGCATGTGATATCTTTATACACTTTTAATACAGCTTTTCCTTATTTTTACTGTAATGTTATTGGTATTGGTCGCTACTTTTTAGTCAAACCTTTTTTAAATTTTATTTAAATATCTAATGTGTGTGTGTGTGTGTGTGTGTGTGTGTGTGTGTGTGTGTGTGTGTGTGTGTGTGTGTGTGTGTGTGTGTGTGTGTGTGTGTGTGTGTGTGTGTGTGTCTGTGTGTATGTGTGTGTGTGTCTGTCTGTCTGCCTGTGTCTTCCGTGTTTGTTTATTTTTTTAATTTATATACACTTATTCATTTTACTCATTTTGTGAGCATTGTGTTATGGTTTAATAGTGCGATATCTTCTTTATACACTTTTATGACTGCTTTTTATTCATGTTGCTTTGTTTACTGTGATGGTATTTATTCATTTATTTTATCTGATAGTACTGTGGACTATACTTCTATCAGTCTCCGGTGTGTGTGCGTGTGCGTGTGTGTGTGTGTGTGTGTGTGTGTGTGTGTGTGTGTGTGTGTGTGTGTGTGTGTGTGTGTGTGTGTGTGTGTGTGTGTGTGTGTGTGTGTGTGTATGTGTGTGTGTGTGTGTGTGTGTGTGTGTGTGTGTGTGTGTGTGTGTGTGTGTGTGTGTGTGTGTGTGTGTTTGTGTGTGTGTGTGCGTGCGCGCGCGTGCGGGTCTTGTGATGTCTCCAAGTCATGCTTTAATTTTAGTTTGATCATTTAGTCTTAATAATTAATATAATGTTTATAATGTATATAATTGACATAATGTTTATAATGATTAATTTAATGTAATATAATGTTTTGTGTCATGATCATCTTCTTACTGTACTTGTTGTCTGTTGTTTGTCTGGTGACAGCAGCAAAATTTCCTTTTATGCACTGTTTTAAAAGGACAATAAATGATTTGATTGATTGATTGATTGATTGATTAAATGTAGATTTACACCCTCCCGCTCTATTTCTTGGATCTTTCCGTGTAGGTTGAGCACTTAAATATCTATATTTTAAATAATAGTTGACTTATTTATCACATGAAAGCGCTTTTGAAGGGTATTTTTTGCAGCCGAAGTCGGACTTGCTGGGCCTAACTATTTCTTAGTTAGGCGCATAACGGCAGCATGACGCATCTGCGCTCATCATTGAAAGGAAACTGAGCGATCAAAGAAGAAGAGAAGAAGAAGAGGGGTATTTATGTCACTGTAGGCACTTATTTCTCGTGACACCGGACCTTAACTGTCCAGTCACTGAAGTCCGGCCGGCCAACAGGCAAACCATCTGCTGATAGTAACACCATCCCTAACCGTCTGGTAACACCACAAGGCTGACTGACCACGCGTTGTCCGGAGGGAGGCCTGTCACTGGCCAGAAGACCCTTGTCCAGCCGCTAGTTACGCCACAGTGGTCGGACTCATCAAAGGTGTCAGTGGCGGATGAAGGGAGGCGTGGCTGTGGCAGACAACAGATGACCGACGAGGGAGTGAAGGATCCAGTGGAGGTCTATAACGTCTTGGGGGTCCAGCAATTAGCTAAAAACTATGGGAGGACGTTGTGGGCAAACGCTGAATGAAGAAGAATGAAAAATGGTGTTTTACGTCCTCTCGGTCTGGAACAGACACATTATGGGACATTTGTAGATGCAAAGATGGTGGGAACAATACTGGAGGCAATGCCCGGAGGCAGTGCAACTCCAGTAAAGTCCCGATTTTTTAACAGTACACATAGGTGTAGCGGTAACCACACCTCGGTTAAACCTCATCGGCTATGGTACCGCCACAATATATACAAGTGTATACCAAGTAGCGATAATGCTGTGGGCAAAAGCTAGCCTTTATGTAGTCGGAAGCTGGCTGCGCTTATACTGTGTTGAAAACAGATGGACACTCACAGACACACCACAAACGCACGCACACACGCACGCACACACACACGCACACACACACGCACGCACGCACGCACACACACACACACACACACACACACACACGCACGCACACACACACACACACACACACACACACACACACACACACACACACACACGCACACACACACACACACACACACACACACACACACAAGCCCCCCCCCCCCCCCCCACACACACACACGTATTTTTTTCTATCAGTGAAAAAAAGGTGGAGGGGGGGGGGGGGGGGGGGGAGGCGATGGTTGTTGTTTTTTGTTGTTGCCTTTATTGTTTTTACTTTTTATTGCTACATTATAGTGTAGGCTTATCTGATTAACTCCATACATTCAAAATGAGCGTTTATGCACATGCATGCACACACTCATGCACACAACATACACACGTACATACGCACACTCAAACACAGACACTAACACATTTTTTGTTCGTCGTCTAATATCACGATTAGTGGACAGACGTTAGTGAATGACACACACACACACACACACACACACGCACGCACGCACGCACGCACACGCACACGCACACACACACACACACACACACACACACACACACACACACACACACACGCGCGCGCGCGCGCGCGCGCGCGCGCGTCCGCGTCTGAAAACAGGACAGTTTATCGTTATTGTTGATCCCTAAACCAACAAAATGTTGCTTTTACTTATTTTTTGATCGATGATGGTTGTGTGTGCTGTCCCATCAGCAATGTG
>CM065690.1:40111030-40113530 GCA_017654935.2 Phymorhynchus buccinoides
CCATCAATATCGTGATGAACATAATCATCACAGTCATTATCAGCACTACCATCAACATCGTCGTCTTTTGCAATCACTGTCTGCATCACTACCTGAAAACTACCTGTAGTGTGAAACAACAGAGTGCTATCGTTAAAATAATACAAAAACAAAAGAGAAAAAACCAACATGTACAATACATATGGTACCTATTATATGAACGTGGTTTAGCAGAGAGGGAGAGAGAGAGAGAGAGAGAGAGAGAGAGAGAGAGAGAGAGAGAGAGAGAGAGAGAGAGAGAGAGAGAGAGAGAGAGAGAGAGAGAGAGAGAGAGAGAGAGAGAGACAGAGACAGAGAGAGGAGAGAGAGAGAGAGAGAGAGAGAGAGAGAGAGAGAGAGAGAGAGAGAGAGAGAGAGAGAGAGAGAGAGAGAGAGAGAGAGAGAGAGAGAGAAAAGAGAGAGAGTTTTTAGTTCGTTTTGGATTGGTTTGATATTTTCTCTTTATTTTCTTTGTTATGTAATTATTGTAAACTGGTATAACTCCGCCAATGTTTATGCTGTGTAATTTATTTTGCACTGAGCACCTCACAAGCGTTGCTTGTTCAGTTAGGCCTATGTCGTTGTTGTTGATGTTTCTTTTGAAAATAAAACATTTGGTAAAGGTAAAGATGTGCCACCCCCCATGCATTTCTCGGTTAATTGTATTTTTCCGTTTTTGCCTTTCTTACCATACATAAAGCTGTATTTTATGAACATTTTTAGCTAATTACCTTTTTGGAATACTAACCCTAACCCTAACCCTAGCCCTAAACCTAACCCTACCCCCCACTATGTAGTGCAGTACACCGCGATTTGTCACAGTTGTGGTTCGTTGCGTTTTCCCGTCTTATAGAGTGGGGGGTAGGGTTACGGTTAGGGCTAGGGTTAGGGTTAGGGTTAGTATTCCAAAAAGGTTATTAGCTGAAAATGTTCCTAAAATACAGCTTTATGTATGGTAAGAAAGGCAATAACGGAAAAATACAATTAACCGAGATAGGTAGGGGGGGTGGCTTGGTTTATTCAGTAATTGCTTGAAAATAAGCACATGCACACACTAGGCCCGCAAAAATGAAATGGCGAAATGACACTAAGTTCATAATGACGGTGTCACATGACATGGCGATTTGGGAACTGGCGATTTGGGAACTGGCGATTTGGGAACTGGCGATTTGGGAAATGGCGATTTGGGAACTGGCGATTTGGGAAATGGCGATTTGGGAAATGGCGATTTGGGAAATGGCGATTTGGGAAATGGCGATTTGGGAAATGGCGATTTGAGAAATGGCGAATTGGGGAGTTGCCATTAAAGACACACTGACGTACCACGATTAAGTCCCTTGGTTTTTTTCTAGGTAGCTGTGACCCACATACGCATGTCCCCAAATCCAGATTGAGGCTGCTCTTTAAAACGATGTTTCGGTTTGAATTTGGGGGCATTTGTATGGGAGTTGAACCTGGTCAAAACAAGATTTCTTACCAGCTGTAAGAGGGAAACCCCGTGCTTTTGTCTCGTGATCTGGCGGGTCTTTAAGATTATGATCACCATTATCATCGTTATCATTACTATCAGCGTTGACGATGGTTTTTAGACTAGTGGTCAGCCCTCCCCAATGACACAACGTGCTAATAGCATGGATCGAATTATTGTCCAGACATCAACAACAGCAGAAGGCCTGCAGGGGACGGGGTTGACCATCGTCATTTATTTAGCACGCGGGACATAACGGACAGCACGTGCGCGCAGGGTCACCTGGTACTGTAAGCATGAGTACGTCTTCAACCGTTAGCATGGGTAGCTAGTAACACGGGCAGTGACATGTAAATGAGACGAAACTGCCCAAAATGGTCAACTTAGGACGATGATTTGACCGCCAGGGGGCAATCAAACCAGTAGGGGCTTAGCGCGTGATATTCTTAGTTGGGCGAAGTGAGAGAGAGAGAGAGAGAGAGAGAGAGAGAGAGAGAGAGAGAGAGAGAGAGAGAGAGAGAGAGAGAGAGAGAGAGAGAGAGAGAGAGAGAGAGAGAGAGAGAGAGAGAGAGAGAGAGAGAGAGAGAGAGAGAGAGAGAGAGAGAGAGAGAGAGGGACCCTGGCGGTCAAAACATCGTGCGAAGTTGCTCAGGTTTCATCTAATGTACATTTTACTAGCCGTGTTAACTGTTTAATTCGCTCTCATGATTACAGTAGCTGATGCTGACATCCATCTTCCACCACGCAGTTCAGCAGATTTCACACTGGATTAACGCAGTTCAGCAGATTTCACACTGGATTAACGCAGTTCAGCAGATTTCACACAGGATTAACTCAGTTCAGCAGATTTCACACAGGATTAACTCAGTTCAGCAGATTTCACACAGGATTAACTCAGTTCAGCAGATTTCACACAGGATTAAGTTGTTTTTCAACAGTAGGCTTACTCATGCTGGAGGGGGGGGGGGGGGGGGGGGGGGACTATTGGGCTTTTCCGTGGCTGTGGAAAAGAAC
>CM065690.1:40118530-40121030 GCA_017654935.2 Phymorhynchus buccinoides
ATACACTGACGCACCACGATTAAGTCTCTTGGGTTTTTTTCCCGGGTAGCTGTGACCCACATACAGATGTCCCCAACTTCAAAATGAGGCTGTTCTTTAAAATGACGTTTCGGTTTGAGTTTGGGGGCATTTGCGTGGGAGTGAGACCTGGTCAAAAAAAGATTTATTTCCAGCTATAAGAGGGAAAACACGTGAAACCCGTGATTTTGACATGTGATCTGGTGGGTGCCGTGTCATAATCACGGTTTTCCCTCTTATAGCTGGTAAGAAATCTGAAGAAATCTGCCTAGCATAAGAGGAAATGCGACACGTGACGTGGGGGGTCTTTAAGATTTTCAGAAATACAACAAGACAGGAGGTGAAAACAAAGAATGCGTGCAGTTCTTCAAGTACTCTGTGTATTGTTTAGGACTTAGCTAAAATACGTAGCACTTATCTTTGGTACGAAATGCCTGGGCAGGTGTGTCATAAATAAAACTGTCACTTTAATTGAACACGCACGGGGGTGTGGTTGTGTGTGTGCGCACGTCTGTCTGCCTGTCCGCCTCTCACCCCTTCTCTTCGTCTTTACTTTTTGTAAATGCAAAAGAAGCTTAATATATTAATAAATGAATGTAGTTTCAGGTAATTAATATTTATTAACCCTTTCGGTGCCAAAGTCGCATTTTAGCACCACAGTGATTTAACACCTATGTTACTAAAAGGCATCAAATTGGGGTCTATTATCCAAAGACCCTATTGTCTTAGTTTTGGGAAGTAAGGATAGACCTTATTTTATATATGTCACAGAAGAATCCCCAATACTGCAGATGGATTTTGTTCTCTATCCAGGTAAATTTAGTGGAAACGTTTGGTTGAAATATGGCTGGTGGTGAAAAACTTTTTTGTGGCGCTTATCGTTTTAGTTCTAAGCTCTAATCCCACCAAAAGGCTACGTTGAGTTAGTCACGATGCTCTGAAATAATTGTATGACGATGACAACGAAATGAACGACAACTGAAACGAAAATTACGATTATGACGACGACGACGACGATACTGCTGCTGGTACATCTGCAATGGGGAAGACGGGGTAAAAAGCGCATGGGCGGGTAAGAAGCCCACCCCAATTATCTCCTGAAATTAAGCAAATTTCAGTCTCATTTTGCCTATGAGACGAGCGTTAATGTCTAGCATTCGTCTCATGGGCAAATTTGACTGACATTTTCTTTATTTCATGAGATAATTGGGGTGGGCTTCTTACCCGCCCATGCGCTTTTTACCCCGTCTTCCCCTATATAGTTGATAGGGCCACATCGTGGCATAGATGTCAGTTATTACCCAACTATGCATTGTTAAAAGTTCGGGACTTTACTGGTGTTGCACTGCCTCCTGGCATTGCCTCCAGGGTCGTTCCCACCATCTTTATATCTACTAATGTCCCACATGTGTGTCTGTACCAGACCTGAGGACGTTAAGCAGAATTCCATCGTGGCATGATCATCAACGAAGTCTGATAAAGATAATTATACGACAAAGACGATTCTGCGGAAAACAAGAAAAGGAAGGAAGAAAGGGAAAGGGTTGTATATGGCTGGTACCCACGTGTCGTTATATCCGGCCACAAGGAGCGCCATATTATGGGAGACCGCCATCTTAGTCCTTACCTTTTTTTGAAAAATGCCAGATCGATGCTGCGTATTTGGCTGTTCCAATTCGAAACTTATATAAACTGTATTTATAACATCTGGATGTTTTCTTTACACATTTAGATAACATTTTCACTTTGTTTACACACAAATAAGGACTAAGATGGCGACACTTCCGTTGGAATGGTCGAGATGCGCACGCAGGTGGGTTGGAGCCATAGGAGGAATGAAGATTCACGAGGTTGTGAGCCTACTACTGTTGTTTGCTTTAGTTTAAAAACATATTGCCTGTTACTGTTTTAGTACTTGGTGCGGTAACAACGAGTGTGTCTTAAAGAGCTAACACGGGTAGTAACATATACATGAGCATAAACAGCCAAGTGTGTTGGTAGCTTAGTCTCTTTTTTTTACGTGTTGCTACTCGCGTTAATTGTTTAACCCTTTCACCGCCAGCCATATTTCAGTCAAACATTTCCATTAAATTTACCTGGGTAGAGAACAAAATCCATCTGCAGTACTGGGAATTCTTCTGTGAAATATATAAAATAAGGTCTATCCTTACTTCCCAAAACTAAGACAATAGGGTCTTTGGATAATAGACCCCAATTTGATGCCTTTTAGTGACATCACAGTGGTGCTTAAATGCGACTTTGGCGGTGAAAGGGTTAAGGTACTCATGATGACCATACCTACTATTAAGCCTTCTGCTCGGTACATTTGACCCTGGTATGTCATCTGTACAAGTTTATCCTGGTTTGTTTTTGCCATCCAAAGCTTACACACACAAAATAGAAACAAACATTGGTCAAGCTCGCCTCAGCGCTGCCATTTTGTACGCTTGGATTCTAGGTGACGACACTCTTTAGAGCGTGA
>CM065690.1:40133530-40136030 GCA_017654935.2 Phymorhynchus buccinoides
ACCTTGTTGTGTCTGCATTCATTTAATTTCTCGAGCTTGAGAGGCGTTGAATCTATGTAAGAACGTTAATAAGTTACTGTCATATATACGAAAACGGCAACACCCCCCACCCCCTTGACTCCTTTGTATTAGCGCAAATGTTCATTTCATAAACCTTCTTCATGCATACTAGGCCCACAAGGAAATATCGCTGACAGCAGAATATTTGTCATAAACAGACCAAGCCAAACACAACACACCAGAAACCAAGAAAGTTGTTCTTCTTCATTAAGAAACAGGTAGGTGAAGACGGGGTAAAAAGCCCATGGGTGGGTAAGAAGCCCATGCCAATTATCTCATGAAATGAAGTAAATTGCAGTCACATTTTGCCCATGAGACGAGTGTTAATGTTTAGCATTCGTCTCATGGGCACATTTGACTGACATTTACTTTATTTCATGAAATAATTGGCACGGGCTTCTTACCCGCCCATGGGCTTTTTACCTCGTCTTCACCTAGGCACATACGTATTTTCCTTTTTCTTTCGTTTCCTTTCTTCTCTCTCTCTCTCTCTCTCTCTCTGTCTCTCTCTCTCTCTCTATCTCACTCTCTCTCTCTCTCTCGCTCCTCTCTCTCTCTCTCTCTCTCTCTCTCTCTCTCTCTCTCTCTCTCTCTCTCCTCTCTCCCCCCCCCCCTCTCCATCTGTGCTTTTCTTTCTTTTTTTCTTTGGTTCTTCAATGATTTCATCTAACTTTGTTACTATACTGTTATTGTAGAGTTATATGGACGAAATCTTCTGTCGTGGCCTTTTCGGAGATGGTCACCACATCAAACTGATGTTTGAACAACGGCGAAGAATCCTCGCCATGGGTCGAACTGGTATAATGTTTTTATTACGTTCAACAGGACATATACATAAATACATTAACGAAAGAATGAGCAACAACAAGCTTCGAGCTTATAACGTGCTCACTATCAACATGAATATCACATATTATGACGACTGTTAAAAAAAAGAAAGGAAGATATTTAGTAGTCATTTTAAGAAAAAGAAAACAAACAGACAACTAATTAGAAATGGATGAAAAGTTAACAAATCTACGAAATGAAATTACATATCTATATTGTTAAAAACTCGGGACTTTACTGGTGTTGCACTGCCTCCGGGCATTGCAGCCAGTATTGTTCCCACCATCTTTGTATTTACAAATGTCCCATATGTGTCTATGACCGAGAGGACGTAATACACCATTTTTCATTCTCTAAGAAATGAACTGATTTGAAAAGGTTAATTAGCAATACTTTTCAGAACAATTTCCCAGCTCAAGTCAAAGGATTGAAAATCAAACCACAAATTATTTTAAACATTAGCAAATTTGATAATCAATGGAGAAGAAAAAACAACAACAACAAAACATCAACAACTGGTATTGCTATGGTACCTCCAGGATAGACCCACTTATTTCCAAGACTTTCGCACCAGAAGAACTTGTCCCTATAAGGACCATAGGTTAGGTTAGGCACTTTATAGTCACATAGACGTCTCTGTGAAATTCGGGTTGCTCCCACCTGGAGAGCGCGTCGCAGCCAGAGGCGCGCCACCCAATTTAAATTTTTGTTTGTTGCATGCGATTTTTGTGTGACTGATGAGGAAGGAAGGGAGGGTGGGTAAATTTTGACCAAATGATAACTTTTTCGTTGCCACTGGGCTTAACGTGTGCTAAGTGCATGGGCACACGGGACCTCGGTTTATACTTTCTCATCCGAAAGACATTACGAGGACGTTAAACTTTCTTTCTGTGCCGTTTTTTTGAATTTTGAAACTTTACAGCAACCATAGCTGTTCCTATTGAAATAGTGACACCTGTCACGCGCGGTGTTTAAGTGGTCACAAGGTGCTTCTATTCCCGCCACACTCGTGTTACCCCCCCCTCCCCCCTCCCTTTCTCCCTCTTCCTCCCTCTATTATTTTCTATGCATTCTTACAAAGACTTCTTCAGGCGAAGTCGGACATGCTGGGCCTAACTATTTCTTAGTCAGGCGCATAACGACAGCATGATGCATCTATGCTCAAATGACAGGAAACTGTCTGCCCCACCCCCTTCTTAACCGCCCCCCCCATTCCCTTATAGGTGAAGACGGGGTAAAAAGCGCATGGGCGGGTAAGACGCCCACCCCAATTATCTCATGAAATAAAGAACATTTCAGTCAAATTTGCCCATGAGACGAATGCTAGACATTAACGCTCGTCTCATGGGCAAAATGAGACTGAAATGTTCTTCATTTCATGAGATAATTGGGGTGGGCTTCTTACCCGCCCATGCGCTTTTTACCCCGTCTTCCCCTACGCCTTTGTAATCCTCTTTTCTGAACTACTCCCTCCTCCCCTTTTAGCATCTCTACCTTCTCTACCTTCTCTATAATACCTTTATCGTCCCGTGTCTTCACCTGCCATCTCTAGTCTCCTATTCCCTACTCCTAATTCCTTTTCAAATTTCAAAGATTTTTGGTCCCCGAGCCG
>CM065690.1:40141030-40151030 GCA_017654935.2 Phymorhynchus buccinoides
TAAACATTACTTTTTCGTTTCTACATGACATCAGCAAATTGAAACGAAATCGACATGGGTAATTCTAATATTTGGACTGTATAAGTTTTGTTCTCAAGTGATGAGGAACAGGGCAAAAAAAGAAAGAAGTGAATTACATCTTCTTCTGCATCCTGACATAAACGACACACAACAATAATGGGAGAGAGAGAGAGAGAGAGAGAGAGAGAGAGAGAGAGAGAGAGAGAGAGAGAGAGAGAGAGAGAGAGAGAGAGAGAGAGAGAGAGAGAGAGAGAGAGAGAGAGAGAGAGAGAGAGAGAGAGAGAGAGAGAGAGAGAGAGAGAGAGAGAGAGAGAGAGAGAGAGAGAGAGAGAGAGAGAGAGAGAGAGAGAGAGACAGACAGACAGACAGAGGGAGGAGAGAGCGAAAGCAAGAGTTAATATGGAACTTACACTGCATTTAAGCTTAACTTATTGACTATAGTTGTGCATCTAGCTTGTTGTGTCTTTAAAAAACAAACAAACAAACCACCTCATATCGTATCACTCCAAAAATCAAAGCTCAATATCATTTAACCTACTTTTGAAGTGAAGTCAACGTGCTGCAAGATTAAACTGTTCATTAATTAAGGAATCAAATGTCGTCAACTGACATAGCATTGCTCTATTTCATTTCTGAAGCTGAAATAATGTCATCAACATAGGCAACGGCCATCACTTATCGCCATAGAAACGGATTCTGGTTCTGGTAATGAAGCATTGCATCATGGGTACTTGACCGCTTCAGTTTAAGTTTAACAGGAAGCAATTTACCTCTGACGTCATTCACGTCCATTGTCGACGATCGCCAGACCGGGAGGACCTCACGCAGTGACCATGCGTCATGTCTAACTGAATAGCTTAGGGAGAGGAAAGGACGCGAGTAGGTAGTAAAGGCTTCCGAACAAACAAAACGAAAGCTAGGGGAAGACGGGGTAAAAAGCGCATGGGCGGGTAAGAAGCCCACCCCAATTATCTCATGAAATAAAGAAAATGTCAGTCAAATTTGCCCATGAGACGAATGCTAGACATTAACACTCGTCTCATGGGCAAAATGAGACTGAAATTTGCTTCATTTCATGAGATAATTGGGGTGGGCTTTTTTTTCTTCTTTTTTTTTAAAACTTTTTTTTTATTGAACCTTTTTTTTTACATTTTTCAATACAGAACATAAACATAGCTAGGCAAAATAATACAAACCATAACAACAACAACAACAAAAATATTAAAAAAAATAACACAACACATACACATACAAACACATACACACACACACACACACACACACACACATACACACACACACACGCGAGCGTGCACACGCGCGCACACAGACACATATACACACATATACTACATTTTTCTTAGGTTAAATAAATAAATAGGTACATTCAATAGTCAAACTTCCAACACCACGAGCTGGACGTTGCAAAATGTTAGTCCACTAATTCTATGACAGGTTATCATTCTTTTTTATATATAAATTATGTTATTTTAAAGAAAAAATCTGCAAAAGACAAGGTTCAATAAATACCTCAATGTCACACACAATGGCTGGTGGTTGTTTTTCAAATACAGCATTAGCGATAATAATAGTATTGTCCAAAAATAGACACATAAAAATACTAAAAATACTGAGTTAGTTAGTCATGTTTTTATATTTCTGTGCCCAAATGGGGTATGAAATAAATTTCTTGCCTTGCCTTGCCTTGCCTTGTTGCACAGGCATGGGGTGGGCTTCTTACCCGCCCATGCGCTTTTTACCCCGTCTTCCCCTAAATTAAATGTGTAATATTGAGAGATTCCATGTTTGTTGTTGTTTGTTTGCCTTGGGGGCTAGTTAGCCTCTTGGGGACCGAACAATCATCGCCTCAAAGCGGATTGTCCCCCCCCCCCCCCCCAAAGTCAGATGTCCCACGGGGATCCGTCCCTCGTAGTATGAGAGAAGGGGACATCCCGCTTTCATTACGTATCGATAACGCTACCGGTGTTGCATTCTCAAATGGGATTTGTTCTCAACATGTCTGCGCATGTGCGAAGTCGATCATGGCGTACCATCACATTTTATCTTTTGTGTATTCGACACTAATTTGACCCTAAACCTATCCCTAACCCTACACCTATCCTTAATCCTAACCCTAACCCTATTCCTAACTCTTCGCACATGCGCAGACGGTATGAGAACAAATCCCATTTGAGAACTCCACACCGGGCTAAATCACTACGGCAATCTACTACTACGTATGCATAAAACTATTACCCGATATGGAATACGGTTAGGGTTAGGGTTACGTTAGGAATAAGGGTTAGGGTTAGGAATAGGGTTAGGGTTAAAATAGGGTGCGTAGTTATAGGGGGACATCACGCTATCACTACCAGTCCTGTCATAGTGGTAGTTCTTTCGATACGTAGTGATAGCGCTACGCACCCCGAGAGAACGTGACATGATGTCTTAGACAAGGCATTTCTATTGTAAACAAGATTCTAATTCTCAGTCACGTTTTGTTCTGAATGACCCCCCCCCAGATTCCCCCCCCCCTCCCCCCCCCCCCCACCCCCCCCCCCACCCCCCCCCCCCCCCCCCCCCCCCCCCCCCCCCCCCCCCACCACACAGAGCGTTTCTTGATGTCGTATTATGGCATCACAGACTGACAAACATTCAGTGTTCGTGTGTGAGCTTAGTACAAACTGTTTTGTAAACCGTTGTAGATGTTTGAATAATACCCAACGCCACATCTCAACCATGTATCCATCTTACAATCCCTAATAAGAATCGTTGGGAAATAATTAAGGGGAGTAATTTCATGGTGTGTGGGAGTGATCTTGCCTAAGTCAATCGGTCAAACAGGGGAAGTCACTCTACCATCAGCTCTCGTAGCATATTGACTCGTGTGCTTGAGCAGACATACAGCACTTAGAACACCGTGCGTCATTCTAAAACAGTTATGTCATTTATATTTTTACGTCACATTTTGCAAGTTTTATCAGTTTGTGGCCACTGGCCACCCCTAATTTTTCAAAAAAAAAAGTTTGCAAATCGCTGACTCGCATCCTGCGGTTTCAAGCTTAGACGCCATTGTTGCAATGCTATTTGACCGAGTAATGGAGGTAAGCAACTGTAATTTTTACGAAGTGCTCTCCCCTAGTTTTTTTCTTCGAAAATCGTCTAATCCACCTCAGCACCATTCTCAGTATGAAACCGTACCCTTCCTCTAATTGTTTGCCAATCCCCATATCCTGCCTAGCGGTATATAACCGATTATTGCACAGTCCCAATGGTCAACCTATGGCGATATTTTTCACGCCAGAGGGCAGTCAATGCACTAGGGGCTTATCAAGCGATTTTCTTACTTGGGCGTAGTGAGAGAGAGAGTGATGGTAGGACCACTCACTGTCTCTCTCTCTTTCTTTATCCCCAACTAATAATATAGAGAGGATTAGCCCCACACGAGCGTCATGCCCTCTGGCGTGAGAAAAATCGCACTAAGTCTCTCATTATACACATCTGCATTGCTACAAATTCTAGACTTTCCTGGTGTTGCACTGCCTCCGGGCATTGCCTCCAGGATCGTTCCTACCATCTTTTATATCTACTAAATCCCACATGTGTCTGTTCCAGACCCGCCGGAGGGCGTTAAGCAGAATTTCATCTTACAGTTCCAATATCCCTCGAAATATACATATATGTATAATAAAAAATTCGGGACTTTAATGGCGTTGCACTGCCTCCGGGCATTGCCTCCAGGATCGTTCCCACCATCTTTATATATACTAATGTCCCATGCGTGTGTGTTCCAGACCGGAGGACGTTCAACAGATTTTCACTCCCAATATCCCGCACAACAGTACCCACATGACCTAAAAGATCTACTCTACATCCTGTTGATGTGGAAGGCAGCACAGCACGTGCTCTATGACACCATCAGAGCTTAGAGGGGGTCTCACAGACGTAGTTCTGTGACGTGAAGACTGAAGAAACCCCACACCGAGAAGAGGGGAGTTCCATTATCCGCTGGACCCACCAGGATGATATTACTTACAGAGTGCTAACCAGAGCCAGTGTGTTTAGCTGGTGCTAGCCACTATCCAGTTTCCATTGATTTTTAAAATTACGCCTCGCGAACACGCACACGCATACACCCATATAGTGCACATACATGTGCGCACGTATGCACACACACATACACATACACACACACATACACACACACATACACACACGCGCGCACGCACGCACGCACACGCACACGCACACGCACGCACACGCGCACACACACACACACACACACACACACACACACACACACACACACACACACACACACACACACACACACAGTACACTTATACACACACACGCGCGCGCGCGCAAAACACTCACACACATAGAGAGAGAGAGAGAGAGAGAGAGAGAGAGAGAGAGAGAGAGAGAGAGAGAGAGAGAGAGAGAGAGAGAGAGAGAGAGAGAGAGAGAGAGAGAGAGAGAGAGAGAGAGAGAGAGAGAGAGAGAGAGAGAGAGAGAGAGTAGTAATTACAGCTTTTCTTTCAGTCCCACATTATTTCAGGCGTTGACGTCATTATGTATCCTTGAAATTAAAAATAAAACTTGTACAATGTATTGTTAGATAAAAAAAAGAAGTTATGAAAACCAAGTGCGATGGTTATCATGCTCCCCCTCCCCACCCCCAACATCGAAATACTTCCTTGAGTTATAAAATAGATACGTTTTTTCGTTTCCTAGGCTACAGTACAGTAAGGTTGACAATGTTGCTAATGGTCAAGTTACACAATATTATTTTTCACCCTTTCCACAAGTCAGTGATACGTTAGTTATAACACTGTGTTGCCATGGGGGGGAAGCGACAAATAGCAAAGTACTCTTTCCCCATGGTAACACAGTGATGGGAAAAGAGTGGGAGTGATATGCTAGTGTAACACTGTGTTTTCACGGGAAAGAGTGGAAGTGATACGCTAGTGTAACACTGTGTTGCCATGGGGAAAGAGTGGAAGTGATACGCTAGTGTAACACTGTGTTTTCACGGGGAAGAAGTGGAAGTGATACGCTAGTGTAACACTGTGTTGCCATGGGGAAAGAGTGGAAGTGATACGCTAGTGTAACACTGTGTTTTTACGGGAAAGAGTGGAAGTGATACGCTAGTGTAACACTGTGTTGCTATGGGGAAAGAGTGGAAGTGATACGCTAGTGTAACACTGTGTTTTATGGGGAAAGAGTGGAAGTGATACGCTAGTGTAACACTGTGTTGCTATGGGGAAAGAGTGGAAGTGATACGCTAGTGTAACACTGTGTTTTCACGGGAAAGAGTGGAAGTGATACGCTAGTGTAACACTGTGTTTTTACGGGAAAGAGTGGAAGTGATACGCTAGTGTAACACTGTGTTTTTATGGGGAAAGAGTGGAAGTGATACGCTAGTGTAACACTGTGTTGCTATGGGAAAGAGTGGAAGTGATACGCTAGTGTAACACTGTGTCTTTATGGGGAAAGAGTGGAAGTGATACGCTAGTGTAACACTGTGTTGCTATGGGGAAAGAGTGGAAGTGATACGCTAGTGTAACACTGTGTTTTCACGGGAAAGAGTGGAAGTGATACGCTAGTGTAACACTGTGTTTTCACGGGAAAGAGTGGAAGTGATACGCTAGTGTAACACTGTGTTTTCACGGGAAAGAGTGGAAGTGATACGCTAGTGTAACACTGTGTTTTCACGGGAAAGAGTGGAAGTGATACGCTAGTGTAACACTGTGTTACCCACGGGAAAGAGTGGAAGTGATACGCTAGTGTAACACTGTGTTTTCACGGGAAAGAGTGGAAGTGATACGCTAGTGTAACACTGTGTTGCCATGGGGAAAGAGTGGAAGTGATACGCTAGTGTAACACTGTGTTGCCAAGGGGGAAAGAGTGGAAGTAATACGCTAGTGTAACACTGTGTTTTCACGGGAAAGAGTGGAAGTGATACGCTAGTGTAACACTGTGTTGCCATGGGGAAAGAGTGGAAGTGATACGCTAGTGTAACACTGTGTTGCCAAGGGGAAAGAGTGGAAGTGATACGCTAGTGTAACACTGTGTTGCCATGGGGAAAGAGTGGAAATGATACGCTAGTGTAACACTGTGTTGCCATGGGGAAAGAGTGAAATGATACGCTAGTGTAACACTGTGTTGCCAAGGGGAAAGAGTGGAAGTGATACGCTAGTGTAAACACTGTGTTGCTATGGGGAAAGAGTGGAAATGATACGCTAATGTAACACTGTGTTGCCAAGGGGAAAGAGTGGAAATGATACGCTAGTGTTAACACTGTGTTGCCAAGGGGATAAGAGTGGAAGTGATACGCTAGTGTAACACTGTGTTGCCATGGGGAAAGAGTGGAAATGATACGCTAATGTAACACTGTGTTGCCATGGGGAAAGAGTGGAAATGATACGCTAGTGTAACACTGTGTTGCCAAGGGGAAAGAGTGGAAGTGATACGCTAGTGTAACACTGTGTTGCTATGGGGAAAGAGTGGAAATGATACGCTGGTGTAACACTGTGTTGCTATGGGGAAAGAGTGGAAGTGATACGCTGGTGTAACACTGTGTTGCTATGGGGAAAGAGTGGAAGTGATACGCTAGTGTAACACTGTGTTTTCACGGGAAAGAGTGGAAGTGACACGCAAAACAGGGGTTTTTTTGCGTTTCAAAGTACCTACTTTATCTTTCTGTCTCAATACCTACTTTATCTTTCTGTCTCAATACCTACTTTATCTTTCTGTCTCAATACCTACTTTATCTTTCTGTCTCAATACCTACTTTATCTTTCTGTCTCAATACCTACTTTATCTTTCTGTCTCAATACCTACTTTATCTTTCTGTCTCAATGCCTACTTTATCTTTCTGTCTCAATACCTACTTTATCTTTCTGTCTCAATACCTACTTTATCTTTCTGTCTCAATACCTACTTTATCTTTCTGTCTCAAAACCTACTTTATCTTTCTGTCTCAATGCCTACTTTATCTTTCTGTCTCAGAGCCTACTTTATCTTTCTGTCTCAATACCTACTTTATCTTTCTGTCTCAATACCTACTTTATCTTTCTGTCTCAATGCCTACTTTATCTTTCTGTCTCAATACCTACTTTATCTTTCTGTCTCAATACCTACTTTATCTTTCTGTCTCAATACCTACTTTATCTTTCTGTCTCAATGCCTACTTTATCTTTCTGTCTCAATACCTACTTTATCTTTCTGTCTCAATACCTACTTTATCTTTCTGTCTCAATACCTACTTTATCTTTCTGTCTCAATGCCTACTTTATCTTTCTGTCTCAATACCTACTTTGTCTTTCTGTCTCAAAATTGATGATTATGATGTTGATGGACTGAATCATAGATAATGATCATCGTTGTCATCATCATCATCATCATCATCATCATCATCATCATCATCATCATCATCATCATCATCATCATCATCATCATCATCATCATCATCATCACATTCATCATCATCATCATCACATTCATCATCATCATCATCATCATCATCATCATCATCATCATCATCATCACATTCATCATCATCATCATCATCATCATCATCATCATCATCATCATCATCATCATCATCATCATCACATTCATCATCATCATCATCATCATCATCATCATCATCATCATCATCACATTCATCATCATCATCATCATCATTTTTATCTCCTATTTACTATTATTGTCTTCGGGTTTCTACCCCCTCCCCCTTGTTCTCCCCATGTCTCTTTCTGTCTTCTTCTAGCCGGTGTCTGCCTGTCTTTTCTTCGCCCCTCATGTTTACGACCCTCAATCTCAAAGTCTGCTTCTTTCGGTTTTATGACAATAATCCTAGGCTGACTCCTAACACTATCGCTTTCCCGACAACGACAGAATGTTACTTCTAACTGAGAATTTGCAGTGCGGAAATTGGAGTAGGGGGCGGTGTAACGCACAATATAGTCCTTTTCCCCCTGTCATTCCACATTTTGTTTTTTTACGCCCTTTCTATCGTCCATCCATGGATTTCTGTTGATCATCATAATCAGCCTGACAATGGTGAAATGATAACAACAAAACAAAAACACAAAAACACAAGCAAACACAAAATCCAAACAGAGGAAAACCGCTGCAGTTTTACTCGTTTTTCTTTTCTTTTCTTTGTTATTTATATTTTTTTTAAAAGCGCTCCATTTTGTTTTAAAAACAGAGCTTTTACTTGACAGATTCACTCCGCCCCACTCCATTTAAAAAAATACTATACCAGTTTATCATACATCTGTATCGTTAAATATTCGGGACTTTCCTGGAGTTGCACTGCCTCCGGGCATTGCCTCCAGGATCGTTCCCACATCTTTACATCTACTAATGTCCCATATGTGTGTTTCAGACCGGAGGACGTTAAACGGATTTTCAACCCACTCCATTCTATATTCATCATAAGTATATGATACTTTCACCCCTACCTCTCCTACATCCCTCCCCTTACCCCTCCTTTATCCCCACTCCCTCCCCCCTTAATCCTTCGTCTACAGGGACTAAACCTTTTGCCTGGAAGTTAATCAGCCAAAGTGGACGCATTGTTGTGTCTTCCGCAGGGCTCAGGCTGGGGCTACAATGGCGTCCATTGTCACATGACTAATCTCCTCCAATCCCCTTCTCAGCCGGATGTGACGTTACACGCTCTCACTGGTTGACATGTGAAATTAAAAGTTTGGAGTGTTCCCAGATTAGAATGGCTTTCCGTTGCCCACGGATTAGTGGGTGGCAAGGCAGTTTGCTAAGTGACTACGGTGATAACAGAAAAAGGTATAGTAACAGTGAGATTATTTTGGAATGAAGGGTTCGATGCAACAGGCGTCAGGCTTTTCTTTTGTGCCTGCATACTATGAGTCAGTGAGAGAAAGAAAGAGAAGAGAGAGAGAGAGAGAGAGAGAGAGAGAGAGAGAGAGAGAGAGAGAGAGAGAGAGAGAGAGAGAGAGAGATTTATGTGAGTTTTTAGCCTGCATGTAAACCAAGAATGTATGTGAACCTTGCGCGCGCATGTAGGCTATGTATGTTCGTCAGTGTGCATACAAGGATGTTACGTGTGCATGCGTAGCCCCATTCTCTCTCCCTTTGTTTCTCTGTGTTGTCAATATTTATTATTATTACAAAGGCAACTGAAAACGCTAATCTTGTACAAACGGTACCGTGCAAACCTACACCAGCTGAGGTAATTTTCTTTTCTCATGCACCGTATTTTTTGTTTTAGCTTCATCTTTATTTTCTTTCTTTCTTTTCTCTCTCACCTCCCCCCCCTCCCGCCTCTCTCTCACTCTCCATATGTTGTTGTTGTTCTTTTCCTCCATTGCCTTTGTTGTTGTTGTTGAGTTTTGGTCCCCTTTGTTGTTGTTGTTGAGTTTTGGTCCACCTTGTTCACGTCATTTCCCCATTGCCTTTGTTGTTGTTGAGTTTTGGTCCACCTTGTTCACGTCATTTCCCCATTGCCTTTGTTGTTGTTGAGTTTTGGTCCACCTTTGTTCACGTCATTTCCCCATTGCCTTTGTTGTTGTTGAGTTTTGGTCCACCTTTGTTCACGTCATTTCCCCATTGCCTTTGTTGTTGTTGTTGTTGAGTTTTGGTCCACCTTGTTCACGTCATTCCCCAGTGCCTTTGTTGTTGTTGTTGTTGAGTTTTGGTCCACCTTGTTCACGTCATTTCCCCATTGCCTTTGTTGTTGTTGTTGTTGAGTTTTGGTCCACCTTGTTCACGTCATTCCCCAGTGCCTTTGTTGTTGTTCTTGAGTTTGGGTCCACCTTGTTTCTTGTTCGCGTCATTTCCCCATTGCCTTTGTTGTTGTTGAGTTTTGGTCCACCCTGCTTCATGTTCACGTCATTTCCCCATTGCCTTTGTTGTTGTTGAGTTTTGGTCCACCTTGTTCACGTCATTCCCCATTGCCTTTGTTGTTGTTGTTGTTGAGTTTTGG
>CM065690.1:40156030-40158530 GCA_017654935.2 Phymorhynchus buccinoides
GTATCCTTCTTTCTTTCACTTATTTCGGGGTTTCCGTACGGAACTTACGCGTCTTAATAAGAACCCGGCCTTAGAAGGAAGACGACTAACACAACAATATGTACAAAGATTAAGCGCCGAGGTCTTAAAATTACTCAAGAGTAGACTTCACAAAAAGAGTAACCCCCAAAACCCCCACCCCCAAACAACAATAAAAACCACGTGTGTTAAGTCCTCTCACAGACTTTTTGTCCATGGTCTAAAATGACCATGTTTCTGCTTTCTTTGGGTATTTACTGCAAATATTTGTTTCGTTACTCGCCATGTTACATTAACACACACAATTTGAAGCCATTGTACCCCACTGGTTCATGAGATAGGCCTACAGTTCGTACATGAAGGAAGGAAATTTCGGATTTGCGAGTTGTCTTCCTTGGCGGAGGTTTGCACTGGCGGTTCAAAATTCAGAATCTGAACAGGTTGTGACATGCTGATCAAGAATTTATATGGTTATAGGATACCCTAGGCTTATTGTAGATCATGGTATCCGCGAGAGGAAAAATGTCCGCGAAAGGACTTAACACACGTCAGTCTTTGCTTTGGCTGCAAGGTACTTTCTTTCGTTTTCTTTCTTCCCCTTAAACCTGTTTCTCCTTTCTTTCTGTCCCCATTTCTTCGTTTCTTTCTGTCTCCCTTTGTTTGTTTCTTTCTGTCTCCCTTTCTTCGTTTCTTTCTTTCTTTCTGTCCCTCTTTCTTCGTTTCTTTCTGTCTCCCTTTGTTTGTTTCTTTCTGTCTCCCTTTCTTCGTTTCTTTATTTCTTTCTGTCCCTCTTTCTTCGTTTCTTTCTGTCCCTCTTTCTTCGTTTCTTTCTGTCCCTCTTTCTTCGTTTCTTTCTGTCCCTCTTTCTTCGTTTCTTTCTGTCCCTCTTTCTTCGTTTCTTTCTGTCCCTCTTTCTTCGTTTCTTTCTGTCTCCCTTTCTTCGTTTCTTTCTTTCTTTCTGTCTCCCTTTCTTTGTTTCTTTGTTTTCTATCTCCACTTTTTGTATTCCTTTAATTTTCTTGGTGTCTTTCTTTCTAAATTCCCTTCCTTCTATTCCTTTCTGTGTACCTTCATTAAGGAGAAGTACGACGTTTTCATTTACATAGTTTAAAATTGAAGACAAATTTGGTTTAAACAAGAATTTATTCAAGAATAGAAAATCATAACAAAGCAGCAATACATTTATGAACTTCGAGTACAACAAGCTAAGAGCCTATAAAGCGTACTCTAATATTTAAGTTGCACAGTAAGGACTGCACACGCAAAACTAATCTAATATTGAAAAAATAATAACATAAAAGCAACAACAGTAGTAAACACTTATATACAAAAAGGAAAAAAAAACCCAGAAAAAAAGAAAATACACAACAAAATTATGTAAATCTAAACTACATGAATTGTAGGGGCAATATAAAACATAATGTTAGCTTGCATTGAATCAGAATCATCACAAAGCTATACCTACCAGGGCTAAAAAAACAACAACAACAAAACAAATGGTATTGTAAAATCATGTCAAGAGCAGAATAAATATTTGTTTATGCAAGCTTGCGCCCCTTATCAAAGGGAAACGACGAATCATGTTACAATCAGAATTGACCATGTTATTGAGAATTTGTTTGACAGTTGAATAAAATTATAATCAGTAGTATTCTCAATAATTTAGTTTAGGAAATGGACAAAATATGCATGGAAAAATAATTTGACATATGCATCATTGCACGCCTAGCCGACCACAAACCTGTTAGACCTTTGAATGAACTCGCAAACTGCAAGGAATATTCTAGAGTTCTCTGAGACATTTGTATAATTACTGCCAAACAATGACACTGCACAGTCAGTTTTAACATCATCTGGCAGTAATGCAATGGTTTCTGCACGAGCTTGTTGGAAGAGAGGACAATACAAAAGGAAATGTTCAGCATCTTCAGCATCAAATCCGCAAGCACATACTGTACTATTGGAGAGATGTCGAAGGAATAAATCATCTTTTCTCATTTGTAGTCTCAGTTTGCAAATTATTACTTCAGAAGCTCTGTCAGGTAAATAATAATATTGTGGTACAACGTTATCTGTCTCTCTGAGAAAACGCTTAAGCATGCTAATGGAATCACATTGTTTAATATGATCAGGAAGAATGTTCCAAAGTACAGTTGCAGAGGGAAAGAATGAGGATCTGTATAACTCTAGTCTACTCCTTGGTACAAGTCTTTCAAGGTAATTACGTCTGTGGTAGGGGTTTACTGAGGCAACCAGGGGTGGAAGACGCTCTATTAAGTACAAGGGCACAATACCATGAACAATTTTAAAATACAAGATAATTTTATGACGACGTCGTCTCTCTTTTAAAGTAGTAAGTCCAGACTCAGCATACAATTTATGATGGCTGGTTCCACGAACTGAACCAATGATTGTCCTAATTGCGTCTAATTGGAGACTTTCTAGATCTTCTGCTTGTTTGTTCGTGCAATTGTCCCAGATA
>CM065690.1:40168530-40176030 GCA_017654935.2 Phymorhynchus buccinoides
ACCCCACCAGGGACCAGAACCTATCACAGTGTCATTTTCATGATGAACAGACGTACAAACAAACAGACAGACAGACAGACAGACAGACGGACTGACTGACCAGAGACTGCACCATATGCACGCGACAGTTCCTCATGCCCAGCACGAAGTCTTGTATCTTGAGGGGTGCGGAGGGGGGAGAGTGGCGGATGTAGTGGAGGAAGTGGTCGATGGTTATCCACGTGCCCGTCCGCCCCACGCCAGCGCTGATGATGCATTCATTTTGTTGTTTCTTATTTATTTTGTTGTTGGTACATACATCATTATGATCGTCATCATTATCACCGTCAGTATCATTGCCGATATTGTCATCATGATCAACATAATCGTCATTATAATCAGTGTAATTGATTTTCGTCATCATCATCATCGTCGTTGTCGTCATCAAAATAATCGTAGCCGTTGTTGTCATCATCATCAACGTCGGTGTCGTCCTCCTCTTCCTCCTCCACATCCTCCTCGTCGTCATCGTAGTCATCATCATCGCCGTTTTTGTGATCGAAATTGTCAATGTCAGCATCGTCGTCGTCACCGTCACCATCACCTACTTTGTACCAGTTGACAATATCATCCACTGTTCAAGCTAAATAAGACGATCATCTGTGCTACATGAATAAGGGGCATGATATGTCGATATTTCAATGCCTTTGAATCAGGGTCACCATCACCATCTTTTTCTTCTACTTGGTACCAACTGACAATTGAAGTTAGCCTACCTAAGGTAATTAATTGCACCACAATGACATTAAAAGCAGATGTGGGTATTCAGTCAAATGTCTTTGCATCATCATCATCATCATCATCATCATCATCATCATCATCATCATCATCATCATCATCATCATCATCATCATGATCATCACCATAATCATCATCATCAGCAGCAGCAGCAAATTCAGGATACGTGAAACTGAAACATGGCCATTCAAAACAGACATTATGGATGCAGGCCAGAACATGTCCTGCAACATTACCGACTCCAAGATGTCCCCAGACAAGCAACGTGGGGCCATGTCCTATACCGCTGAGGAAAAAACACCTCTATGGAAGCCTTAAGGATCTCCACATGACTGCTGCTTTTTTATGCAGGCCTCCGGGCATCTCCATCCGAGTGATCGACGACGAAGAATCATCATTACCACTCCCACCACCACCACCACCACCACCAATACCATTACCATCATCAGCATCAACATAATAATCAGCAGCAGCAGCATCAACATCATCATAATACTCTATATACCTGCAGTGGACGACCAGGGGGTGTTCATCATCATCATCATGATCATCATCACCATCATCAGGACACTCTATGTACCTGCAGTGGACGAACAGGGGGTGTTCATCATCATCATCATCATCATGATCATCATCAGCATGATCATGATCATCATCAGCATCATCATGACACTCTATGTACCTGCAGTGGACGACCAGGGGGTGTCCATCATCATCATCATCATCACCATCATCAGGACACTCTATGTACCTACAGTGGACGACCAGGGGGTGTCCATCATCATCATCATCATGATCATCATGAGCATCATCATGATCATCATCAGCATCATCATGACACTATGTACCTGCAGTGGACGACCAGGGGGTGTCCATCATCATCATCATCATCATCATCATGATCATCATCCACATCATCATGACACTCTATGTACCTGCAGTGGAAGACCAGGGGGTGTTCATCATCATCATCATGATCATCATCATGATCATCATCCACATCATCATGACACTCTATGTACCTGCAGTGGAAGACCAGGGGGTGTTCATCATCATCATCATCATGATGATCATCATCCACATCATCATGACACTATATTTACCTGCAGTGGAAGACCAGGGGGTGTTCATCATCATCATCATGATCATCATCATCCTCACACCCTATGTACCTGCAGTGGACGACCAGGGGGTGCTTGGTGGGGGCAGGCACCTGCTGTCTGACAGCCCGCACAAAGTCCAGCACGGAGCGGGGCGTCAGGTTGGCCCTGAAGTCCCTCCATGTGTCCACGAAGAACTGAGTCACCTCGTGGGCAGGCTCCCGACCCTGAAAGACGTCACGAAGGACGAACACAAACTCCGATCATCAGATGAGAAGACAGTAGCATTTCAGATTAGGCCTATTCATGCACATTAGGGGAGTTGAAAAACACACCAATATGCCAAGAACTACAAGCTTGCACCAACTGCAGAAATCAGTGGTATGGAACAAACTGACGCTTTGTGTTCCCATACACATTTACCCAGTTTAGGCTCAACAACAACTAATTAGTGCTTCAAGGAAACAGCGTGGAAACACAGGTTATAACGTTGTAGATTGTACAAAGGTACTGTGCAAAGGTGACTCTTACTACGTTGAGGCGAAATGTCCGGACCAGGTACTCTTGGTGGGGCTCCACATTTTGCAGGGTCACCGTCACCATGCCGTACGACACTGGTTGGTGCAGCTGATCCGTGTCCGGGTAGTACTTGTACACCTTGGTCTGCGCACGAAACGACTTTGTTTGAGTACACGCATGTAGGCTACAGGCATGAGCATGCACGAGAGGTGTTAGCGATAAAGAGCATGAAATCAGACATAAGATTTGATCCTAATCTGAAAATCGACTTTGGGACTATCTAAGTCAAATCAGAAATTGGATTCCACTGGTCACGTATACATGTTACAGTCATATTGGGAATTCCGGCATACACGGTTATGCATTATGCCTATATTCACCTCGCCATTACATTTTAACCCTCTTTAATTATGCTCACCAGGTTGCCTGAGAAGTTGTGAACAACCCCCACTAAAGTCTCCACATGATTGTGATGTTCACTTCACCAATACGTTTTACTTATTAAGTTATGTAGGCTACGCCTCACCACTCACTACTACCTTTCAGCTGTGGAGTTGCTGTAAGTGCACCATGACATCTCTGAAGCAGACCTTGCCACTATCTTCTTCATAAACAGAACGAACGAACGAACGAAATGTTATTTATACAGGGTCATGAGATACGTACACCCAGCCCTGTGGCAAAAGAAAATATCGAATAGACAACAACAACAAAATATGCAATGAAAAAACCCACAACAAGAAACAAACAGTGAAATATATATAAAAAAGCGAAAACAACATCAATTCAGATTAAGCAAAATCATTAGAAACGCAGGAAGACAGACAGACAGACAGGCTGACTGACTGACCAGTCTTCCCTCAGTGAGGGCAGACAGCATGACGATGGCCGGACATCGGTGTTCCCACACCATTCTCCAGAAGTCCTCCACAGTGCCCTCCAGTGGACCCTGCGTGGCGATGTACTCCCGTTTGCTGTGGTACCCCTGGATGATATGTACATCATATGAGAGAGAGAGAGAGAGAGAGAGAGAGAGAGAGAGAGAGAGAGAGAGAGAGAGAGAGAGAGAGAGAGAGAGAGAGAGAGAGAGAACAATCCGACACCATTCTCTAAACGTCCACAGTAGGCATACTCTCCAGTGAGCCCGTCAGTGGCGATAATACTCCCGTTTGCTGTGGTATCCGTGAACAATAAATAAACTGCACATGGTTTTAATAAAACTACAACAGACTTTGCCATGATGCTAGTAAGATGTTGTTGAAGATGTAAGAAGGATGGGAGAGGGAGGGAGAGGGATTTTCCAACAGACCATTCTCCAGAAGTCTTCCACAGTACTCTCAAGCGGGCCCTGAGTGGCGAAGTCCTCGCGTTTGCCGTTGTAGCCCTAAACGATTATGGTTCTTGAAAGGTAAGTGCGCAATGAGTCTTGGCAAAATGTTATGCACGAGACTGTAAAGTGAAGAGAGGGAGAGAGAGAGAGAGAGAGAGAAAGAGAGAGAAAGAGAGAGAGAGAGAGAGAGAGAGAGAGAGGCAGACAGAGAGACAGACAGACAGACAGGCAGAAACACAGACACACACACACACACACGCACGCACGCACGAACACACACATGTAATACAGACGTACACACCGACACACACGCACGCATACATTCGTATACACAACTGTACACATTCAAACAATACCCCAACGCACACATTCTAGAAGTTGATCGGGAATTATCAGGAGCCCAATTGGACCTTTGCCTTGGTGTGCTTGTTATTTATTTTAATATTGATAATTTATTGTTTGTTTCTTTGAAATGTTTAGATGCGCTTAAGGTCCCCTGAAGTCTGAGTATGGCCGCCCATGTGGCGGAGCCCTTTAAAAGCAGCCATGCACGTAATCTTCCCACCCAAGGCCATGCGAAATGTTCACGTGGCACTGGGTGTGCCCCCAGAGCGTTTAAGCTGGGGAACAAAAACAACAACAACAACAACGACATAAGTTTAATTAGTTCACTGACGTTTGACAAAGGGCCTAAAATTATACATGTACTCAGACCCACATACCCCTCACCCCATTTATTCTCTGAATGTAAATTATATGCATGCAGACTAACATACCGCCTACACGCACGCCCGCACACAGCCGCAAACGGACATTTACAACACCACATAAGCTTCCATTTGCACATAATCATACACATGCATGCATTCTTTTGCATAAGCTCACTGCAAAGTGGATAGACGTTACATTAAAGAACACACCACACACACACGCACACGCACGCACACGCACGCACACACACACACACACACACACACACACACACACACACACACACACACACACACACACTCTCTCAGAGTGTCCAAGTTCCCAAACTTTCCAAAGACTTCTAAACCCGTCACGGATACAACCACAGGACACGCTGATTTATCTCCAGCTTTCATTTTGATTTGATTTGTTAGTAGTCACGCAAAGGTTGAGCTTGGAGCAACGGTTGTGGACATGTCCAACATGAAAGATATGCTGGGCGTTTTTAGTAAAGCCCTTGTATTTTTGCTTTTTTGTTTTCGTGCAAAGCCAAACGCGCGCAAGATCTGGAGTTCTAAAATTAAAACAGATTAAATATTTTTTATTGTATTTTACAAATGTCTCCTTTCTATTCCAATTTTGTCGAAATGTTTATTACAACGCAAAAAACCCACTTGAATTTAAAGGCAAAGAAGGACCTTCTTGTGTACGCCTTTGATGTTATACTGATTACATTTCCTTGTAATTAAAGACCCACCACGTCACCCGTCAAAATAACGGTTTTCACGTGCTTTCCCTTTTATAGCTAGTAAAGAATCTTAAGAAATCTTCCTAGTATAAGAGGGAATGAGACACGTGACGTGCGAGGTCTTTAATGTACACAACCCCTACCCCCCAAAAAAAAAGAAAAAAAAGAAGGGAAAATGATAAAGGAAAGAAAAAAAAGAAACAAAAAGACAGTAACTGAGTAACGTGAACAGAAAGATTAACGTCTCGTTTTCCAAAGATGATCATGTTGTTGTCGTTGATGTACCCTGGCTAAAAGACTCCAGGGATCTTCCCAACAGCCGAAGCACTTGAACACTGTGGTACAAATGCAACAGCTAGGGATGAGAACATTACGCGTGTGACCGTTTTTGATTACCCCGCCAGGTGGACATCCCCACTCCGGGGGACAAAAGATGATCATGATTTCAAAGTGACTTAAGTCCAAACCTTCAAATATCGTCATAGGACTCTCACGTTCAATGGACAACGGAGTGCAGGTACACAAACGACCTGTGCAGTTTGTGAGCTGGTCGGTTGTGTTGACCTTGACCCCCTGACAGCAGGAGAAGAACCTGCTATTCCGGAAAACCAAACTGACAGTTTGTAGCCGAGATTCTTTGCCCCCAAATACATGGTGTAGAGTGGCACAGTGGTAGCGCGTTCGCTTCGTGTCAAGTAAACCCGAGTTCGAACCTGGGTACAGGGGATTTTTTCCTCTCACTTTGCACTAGGCCTTATGGTCTGAACGTGGAGTCTTTCGGATGAGACGATAAACCGAGGTCCCGTGTGCCGATGCACTTTGCATACGTTAAACCCAGTGGCAACGAAAAAGTTGTCATTTGGTCAAAATTTACCCCACACCCCACCCACCCTTTCCTTCCTCATCAGTCACACAAAAATCGCATGCCAAAAAAAAAAAAATTGGGTGGCGCGCCTCTGGCTGCGCTGCGACGCGCTCTCCAGGTGGGAGCAACCCGAATTTCACAGAGATGCCTCTGTGACTATAAAGTACCTAATACCTAATAATTCTCAGTCATTGGCCCTGACAGTGACGCACCGAGGATAGAATAGTGATAGGACAAACTGTCCCGAAACAAGAAAATGAACAGTACAAAATGTCCTGGTTCTTGCAGACACTAACAGACCTAGGCCAAAGTCTGCCAGTATTAAATTTCAATACGAACTTTGTTCTGACAGGGGGAAACACAGTAGGAGGACTATGTCCAATGATCGTGTATCCCCCTCCTAAGGCCAACCTGCCTCCAAGTTTTCAGAGTTTTGGTCGTTCAAGATTGTTTTTTTTATAACAAGAACGAAGTGCCAAATGCTCCACACAACCATTCCAAAAGTTAAACAAGGTAGAATTTTGGATATACGACTCTCACTAAACTATTGGTCCCCTAAACCTTAGGCTATGACGTCATACCGGGATGTAGTTGGCGTTGATGTAGTCCGTGGTGACGTCATCGTCCATGGCCGCCAGCTTCACCCTGCTGTGGTCATCTGAAACAGTGCACCACAGACCACTGTCCAGCAACGGTGTGCGTGTGTGTGTGTGTGTGAGTGTGTGTGTGTATGTGTGTGTGTGTGGTGTGTGTGTGTGGGGGGGTAGTGGTGTGTGTGTGTGTGTGTGTGTGTGTGTGTGTGTGTGTGTGTGTGTGTGTGTGTGTGTGTGTGTGTGTGTGTGTGTGTGTGTGTGTGTGTGTGTGTGTGTGTGGTGTGTTGGATGTGGTGTGGTTTGTGTGTGTGTTGTGGTGTGTGTGTGCATGCGTGCATGTGTGCGTGTGCGCGTGAGCGTGTGTGTGGATGTGTGCGGTAGTGTGTGTGTGTGTGTGTGTGTGCGTGCGTGCGGTAGTGTGTGTGTGTGTATGTGTGTGTGTGTGTGTGTGTGTGCGTGTGCGTGCGTGTGTGTGTGTGTGTGTGAAAGAGAAAGAAGACACTGCTAAGTGCGGAACAACTGGTACGCCGAAATGAACACAGCGAGACACAGCTGCTGTTTGTAGGGTCTAGATAAAAACAAACAACACAGAACAAAAAAACCCACGGTAATTCACAGTTATCCCACAGCATCCTCAGCACTTATGCTAACATAGAAAAACAAACAAACAATCACACACACTTTCTTGAAAGACCTCCGTTACTTTTCGTCTTAAACCAAACCTTGTAAGAGATATTTTATTTCAATTAAACAAAAAACCCCCATTTCATATAGTCTTCTTCTTAAAAAATACCCTTGTGTCCCAATCCTTCCCCCGTGTGGATACCGGGGTGGGGGGGGGGGGGGGGGGGGGGGGGGGGTGTCTTTTGTATAAATAG
>CM065690.1:40186030-40188530 GCA_017654935.2 Phymorhynchus buccinoides
CCCAGCCCCCTCTCATTTCCATCCATTGTGTTGGTGGCCAAACGCATCTTTCAATCTTTTGTTTCTTTCTCTCGCCGTATTTGTTTGCCCAGAGGGCTGGATGTAAAAAACACACCTATATTTATTTGCGTATGCCTTTACCCTCTACAAATACAATTAATTCGTTCTTTTGACATAAATAAATGTTTATTCAGATCAACAGGGCACATATGCATCAATACATTGTCAACATAAATGCGCAGAAACAAGCTTGAAGCTTATAGTGCGCTCAAATTCGTTCTTTTGTTCTCTCTCTCTCTCTCTCTGTCTTTGTCTCTGTCTCCACCCCACCCACCCCTCTCTCTCTCGCTCTCTCTCCCCCCCTCTCTCTCTCTCCTTATCTCTTATACCTATACACAAACACCCATATGCATGCCCTCTCACATGGCTTCAAACGGATTTGGTTTACTTTCCTAAAAACTCCTAATCAACGAAGGTCTGTGTACATTGTGCAAAGTTGTAGTTGATAAATTTGATTTTGGATAAATGGTTCATATTTGAAAAACAAACAAAAAGAGATTTGATGATGCCATGAACTTGTACGTAGAACTAGTCTCGTTTTAGCTTCACAACAGGCAGACATATAGCCACACAGACAGACATAGGCCTACATACATACATACACACACACACACACACACACACACACACACACACACACACACACACACACACACACACACACACACACACACTCACTCACTCACTCACTCACACACACACACTCTCTCTCTCTCTCTCTCTCTCTCTCTCTCTCTCTCTCTCTCTCTCTCTCTCTAATACTTTATACACTCTCTTCCACATTCCTCTCCACTTCTCCACCTGACCTTGCTGACAGAAGGGCTCGCCACAGACGAGCAGGGCAGCGAAGGTGATCTCCCCATTGGTATCATTCAACAGGCAGGGGGCGCAGAAAGTCACGCCGAACGACGATTGGCTGTTAGCCTTGGACACCGATGACGTCAGAGGTACGTACCTCAGAACCGGTGGTGCTACATGTGTAGTGATCAGAGAAATACGATAAAACCCCACTCCCGTGGGGATACCGGGGGGTCTTTTGCATAAATAGTTCCCCACCTTCTGGAAGTTCTGTAATTGTAACTAATCTGTCACTCTCTTTGACTCTGCCTTTTCCCTTTGCTTACTGTCATGTACTATCTTTCTGCCTTACCGGTCCATATTTCTTAGTTAGGCGCATAACGGCAGCATGGCGCATCTGCGCTCATAATTGACACGAAACGTGTCTGAGCGATCGAAGAAGAAGAAGAAAAAGAAGAGGATAAAACCCCAGTGTGAGGCAGCGTGAAAAATGTATTATTATCATACTAGGCAAAATGAAAGAAAGGACCATTCAAAAGGGATTTTGATGGAGACCAAATAAGGTTAATCCAATACGTGTTGCCAATATTGCAATCGGGCAATGCCTCTTAAGCGGGCGACAGACTATGTGACTGCCTCATGTGACTCGATCAGGTCGTGACGTTTCACCTCATTTGCATACCACTCTGCTCGATCAGTCTGACTCAGTCGGGCCCAGTCAGGTGACAGGGCCGAATAGGGCGGGTTCTAAATTTCACTGATCGAGTCTGATCGAGTCAGATGGCTTGTGACCTCTTCTGTGCGGTAAACAAAATTTGGTCAACGTCAGGACCTGATCGAGTCATATGAGGCAGTCGCATAGTCTGTCTCCAGCTCTAAAGACCCCCCACGTCACGTGTCACATTCCCTCTTATGCCAGGAATATTTCTTAAGATTTCTTACCAGCTGTAAGAGGGAAAACACGTGAAAACCATGATTTTGACACGTGACGTGGTGGGTCTTTAAAGGTGAGGATTTGGTATCAGCATGGCTGAAATGCCATAATGATTTGCGTCACAAAATATCGATGGCTTGGAGTCAAAACGGACTATCTTTAGATAGTCCATTGACGTATTATTGGATTTATTATCAAAACTAATAACTTCTATCAAACAATGACTGCAGAAATATAAAAAGGGGGTTTCGCTTTTTATATTTCAGCAGTCTTTTTTTTAAACAAGTTATTAATTTTCGTGATAAGTTCAATAATATGTCAATGGACTATCTAAAGACAGTCCGTTTTGACTCCAAGCCATCGAAATGGTGTATGTTTTCCACGTAGGGTCTACATACTTTCTACTGATATTGCTAGAAAAGATAAAAGCAAAAAGACACAAAGCAGCAACAACAACAAAAAGAACAAAAACAGGTACCTTTATCCGCAAATTATTGTTTCACTTGCAAATTGAGATACACCTAAGAATATATGGTACGTTTTTTGGTTTTTTTGATAGTTAAAGATGTGTTTAATTGACCTAGAGCTCTGTTTGTATGTTCGGCAGTTCAATCAATCTTTCATTTACGAATTGTTAACCCACTCCACTCTTTCACTTATTCCTCGGTTTGTTCTTTCTTTGGTTTAATGGTTTCATTTGTTTCTTTT
>CM065690.1:40193530-40196030 GCA_017654935.2 Phymorhynchus buccinoides
TCGAAGACAAGAACAACAACAACAACATCGACGACAACAACATCAACAACAACAACATCGACGACGACAACATCGAAGACAACAACAACAACAACAACAACATCGACGACAACAACATCAACATCGATAACAACAACAACAACATCGACGACGACAACAACATCGAAGACAAGAACAACAACAACAACATCGACGACAGCAGCAACAACAACAACAACAACAGCATCAACGACAACAACAAGAACAATCAACCACAAGAAAGTATAATGAGACAGCAAGTCATATAAACATATTTCTGGCGAGTCTGGTATTTCATGATGAGTCTGGTATGTTATGGAAATACAACAGAGAGAAAGAGACAGGAGAGAGGAGAGAGAGAGAGAGAGAGAGAGAGAGAGAGAGAGAGAGAGAGAGAGAGAGAGAGAGAGAGAGAGAGAGAGAGAGAGAGAGAGAGAGAGAGAGAGAGAGAGAGAGAGAGAGAGAGAGAGAGAGAGAGAGAGAGAGAGAGAGAGAGAGAGAGAGAGAGAGAGAGAGAGAGAGAGAGAGAGAGAGAGGGGGAGAGAGAGAGAGAGAGAGGGGGGAGAGAGAGAGAGAGAGAGAGAGAGAGAGAGAGAGAGAGAGAGAGAGAGAGAGAGAGAGAGAGAGAGAGAGAGAGAGAGAGACAGAGAGAGAGAGACAGAGAAAGAGGTCAACAGACAGACAGAACAACGGACTGTCTGTATTCCTCTCAGCATGTGTGTGTGCAAGTGCGCGCATAATTATGTGTATTCTCTATTATTTTGTTTGTGTGCCAATGCAGATCGTACCTGAGAACAAATCGTGAAATTGACAATCATGCCATTCCTGTCCCTCAGAACCGGGTAGTCCCACGTGACCTTCACGCGCCGGTAGTCATTGGCAACGGACTGCATTAACATATTCTGCACCTTCCCGGGCGCTGGATAATGGACCATTAAACAGGAGGGAAAATAAGTACCTGAAAGCTCTCAGAATTTTGTACAAGAACACTACTTTTAAGCGGGTGTAAAGAAAAAGAAAAAAAAACCACAATAGAAAAACATCAACACCAGCAGCAACAATAACAACAATAAAGAAGAACCGAAGTACCGCACACAGACAAATACACAACAAGTGCAAAGTGACGTTATTTTAATTACGAGACAAAACAAAACAGAACATGTAATATTTCAACCAAAAATGTCTTTTTTTCAAACAACATAAAAAAAACACAACGATACTTCTCCTCTTCACAGTCTCCCTGAACCGAAGCAAATACATTCAAACAAACAAACAAACAAACAACAATGCAACAATCATGAACATTGAAAAGCAAACAAACAAACAAACAAAACAGAAAACATTCAAATGAAGGAAACAAAAACAAAAGCAATCGCCGGATATAGTTAAAGGGAACGGTTTTTGATTGGCCTCGTTCACAAGGCTAAATCTTCAACAACAACAAAACCTTCAACAACAACAACGACGACAACAACAACAAGAATGTCGACGACAGCAACAAAATTGTTCTAGCAGAGGAACAGAAAAAGGATTAAATGATTAAGTTAAAAACAAATTCTCAGTATATCGGCAGTCCAATTCAATGTATGTATGTATGTATGTATGTATGTATGTATGTATGTATGTATGTATGTATGTATGTATGTATGTATGTATGTATGCATGTATGTATGTATGTATGTATGTGTGCGCGTGCGCGTGCGCGCATGTGTGTGTGTGTGCGTGCGCACGCGCGCAGTTAGTATCCATAGCGACCAAAGAGCAAACTCACGTGACTGGGGCATTTCAACTGGCTGGCTGAGCTGAACCGCCCTTGACCCTTTGGAGGTGAAGGCGCTAAGAGTGAGGGAGTATCGCCAGCCACTCCACAGGTGAGTCACCACCGCCTGGCTATTGCTCCATCCTGATGACACAGATAGACAGACAGATAGACAGACAGACAGACAGACAGACGGACATACATACATACATACATACATACATATATACAGTTCTGTTGTGCATTGGAGGGAATCAGGGTGAGAGAGTAGGGGAAGACGGGGTAAAAAGCCCATGGGCGGGTAAGAAGCCCATGCCAATAATCTCATGAAATAATGCAAATTTCAGTCAAATTTGCCCATGAGACGAATGCTAAAAATTAACACTGGTCTCATGGGCAACATGTGACTAACATTTTCTTTTTTTCATGAGATAATTGGCATGGGCTTCTTACCCGCCCATGGGCTTTTTACCCTGTCTTACCCTATCGCCGACCACTCCACAGGTGACCTACCGCCTGGGTATTGCTCCATCCTGATGACACAGACAGACAGACAGACAGATAGATAGACAGATGGACAGTGATTTTCTGCGATGGAGGGAATCAGGGTGAGGGAGCATTGCCAACCATTCCACAAATATTCACCTACTACTCCTCCAACCTGATACACAGACATATAGACAGACAGACAACCAGACAGACAGACACGTGCATACACACGTG
>CM065690.1:40213530-40216030 GCA_017654935.2 Phymorhynchus buccinoides
ATTTAAAACTATGTATCCTACTTATACTCATCAAAAGAAGCACCGCATACTCGTCGTGTCTGTTGTAGTGTCTGTATTACGTATGTTTATTATTTTGTACGCTTTTAAAATACATCATTTTAAAGAACGGCCTCAATTTGAAGTGTAGCCTCGATTTGAAGTGCGACAATTTTGTAAAAATGTGCGACAATTTTGGACCGACCGACAGACAGACAGACCGACCGACCGACCGACAAAGTGAGTTATAGGTTTGTGGCTTGAGCCACAAACAAAAAGGACAAGTCCCGGTCGTACTACACGCATTTCGCGCACATTAAAGAATCTAGAGGCAACGAAGAGTTGTACATCGTCACCATCACCCATCCCTCCCACCATGTAACCATTCAAAAACTTGTTTGGAAAAGAACAGAAAAAGAAGGAAAAAAAGCTGGTCGTGCTGCACTACCAGTGACACGCTTACTTGGCAAAGACAGCTTGAATGTCGCAGAGAGAGATCCACTGTGGTCATTAAAAGTATAGTGATGCAATAGTAGTGGGCCTCCTTCGGTCGATGACGACCATGGATATTGCGCTCTAGATATTTAGGCAAGGGCCGTGTTGTTACGCGGCTGGTAGCAGCGTCTGCTGTGACTGGTCAGCCCTATAATGTAGAGTGGCACAGTGGTAGCGCGTTCGCTTCGTGTCAAGTAAACCCGAGTTCGAACCTGGGTACAGGGGATTTTTCCTCTCACTTTGCACTAGGCCTTGCGGTCTGAACGTGGAGTCTTTCGGATGAGACGATAAAACCAGGTCCCGTGTGCTCATGCACTTAGCACACGTTAAACCCAGTGGCAACGAAAAAGTTGTCATTTGGTCAAAATTTATCCCCCTCCCTTCCTTCCTCATCAGTCACACAAAAATCGATGGCAAAAGAATTGGGTGGCGCGCCTCTGGCTGCGACACGCTCTCCAGGTGGGAGCAACCCGCATTTCACAGATACGCCTCTGTGACTATAATGCACCTAACCTAACCTAACCTAACCTAACCTAACCTAACCTAACCTAACCTAACCTAACCTAACCTAACCTAACCTAACCTAACCTAACCTAAATTATTCTGGAGTGGCAGTCCCTATGCAATACGATTGACATAATGACAATGCAATACAGTGCGACACAATACAATACAATACAATACAATACAATACAATACACTACACTACAAAACCATGCAATGCAATGGAATGGAATATAATGCAACAATACAATACAATACAATACAATACAATACAATACAATACAATACAAAACTATGCAATGCAATGGAATGGAATATAATGCAATGCAATACAATACAACGCAACGCATAACGATGCAATACAATGCAATGCAATACAATACAACACAATACGATACAATGCAAATCAATATCAGCAACACGATACAATACGATACCACGCTAAGGCCGTGTACACACATAAGCAGATATTCCATGCGGAAACCCATAAATAAGCGAAACAAAGAAGGAAAAAGATTTGCGCACGTGTCCGAATTTCCCCTATATGCGTACACTTTTATCTTTCTTTCTTCCCACTTACTTAGGGTATTCCGTACGGAACTTACGCGTCTAATATGAACCCGGCCTAAGGCCGTGAACTCCTCAGACTCTAATAATCAAGACTAAGCCACACTGAGGCCATGACTCCTGATTGTTCCTTTAATTTCATTTCCATTTGCCACAGCAGCAATTAATACCCACCCGTACACTGGGGCTCATTGGCGCTAAGAGAAATTGTGTTAGCAAACTTATGCAAATTAGTAATGAGAATGGACGAGGGGCTAAATCTCTGGTGCTGATTTCCACCCAAAATTTGCATTGAAAACTGGGGTAAAAGTGTGACAGAACTAGTGGACCTACTTTTTTTCCACAGAAAATCAGTCAGCGAAAAGAAACGCTTTTTGAAACAAACACTTTTTTCTAGTAGCCTAGATTATATTTTCTTTCTGAAATATCATAGGCTACACTCTAAAAATTCATAATAAAGACTGCTTCGGTCGTCAACAATGGCGTATTGAATGCTTAGCAATTGTGAATCTACGGGATATTTCTCATTGCACACATATATAGCATTTCAGTTATTTTATTTGAAATTTAATAAAAACTAAAGTAAAGCAAAATTGATTTGGGAATCAATGTAGGAAGTTCACAACCTTGATAAAGAATTAAGGTAGAAATGAACGCAGGAAGTTCATGACCTCAATGACAAAATTAGCTTAATCCCACATGGATC
Organism: Phymorhynchus buccinoides; assembly: GCA_017654935.2. Taxonomy (NCBI): domain Eukaryota; kingdom Metazoa; phylum Mollusca; class Gastropoda; order Neogastropoda; family Raphitomidae; genus Phymorhynchus; species Phymorhynchus buccinoides. The sequence continues at coordinate 40,215,800 of CM065690.1, forward strand.
AGCTAGGAAGTTCACGATCTTGATTAATGGTAATCATTAGGAAAGAGCTTGACTTGCAGCCCACTGTTTCACACCCCCTAGGCAAAGATTTTGTAGGCTCCCCTCTTGTTGCTTTTTCTCCTGTGTCTGAGAAAGATGTCTTTGATGTTTTGAAAAGATCTGCCCTCAAGACGTGTGACCTTGACCCTTTACCAACCCCTTTGTTGTATGAATGTCTTGATGTTGTTGTGC
>CM065690.1:40221030-40223530 GCA_017654935.2 Phymorhynchus buccinoides
ATGTCCTTGACCTGCACCGTGTAATTGGTGGGGCCGGGGCGGGGGAGAGGGGGCTTCCACTCCAGCATCACCCACTGGGGCCTCACTTCGTGCACTCGTAGATGGGTAGGAACGGAGGGCACTGTGGAATGTGGAAGGAAGTAAAAACAGAAGAGTAGAACCATTTTTTTTATAAGTCATAAGTTTCTTTATTGTCCATTGGCATTGTACAACGCACATGGAAACTTGTCTTCCACCGTGTCAAATAAGATGACATTTTATCCACAATAAAAATATTAAATAAAAATATGAAACGTAAATTTACATTGAAACAAATATGTAACTCTCACACCACACCCAATCATTTCATCCGCTCTCCGCTATCTTGTTCACTCATCATGCAACCCACCACCACTCCCGCCTTCATTTTTAACCCTTTCTTTCCTTTTTTCCTTCTTTTCCTCCTTTTTTCCTTGTTCCTTTTCTGTTTTTTTTTTCCTTTTTCTTTTTTCGTGTTTCTTCTTCTTTGTTTTCCCTTTTTATTTTTATTTTTTAGGTAGGCTTTTCCCCCGCTCTCTTTCATCCAATTGTGTGCATGGCTGACTAAGATGACAATTAACAATATTTTTTAATATATATAGGCCACTGGCCCTTAGAAAGGCCAAAGCCATACATGAATACACATATATACAGAACATACTGACACATTTAAGCATACATGGAATCACAGATACATGTTAATAAAAGGGACCTGATGTCCTTAATTAAGCATTTTAACATTAACCCGTTCACCGCCAATGTCGCATTTATTATGGTTTAACACCCTTTTTGCCACTAAATAGCATAAAATCAGGGCCTGTTTATACACAGAGAGTTTCTTAATTTTGGGAGGTAAGGATAGGCCTAATGTTATGCATTTCACATGGAAATTCCCAATACTGCAGATACATTTTTGTTTCTACTCTGTTCAGTTTAATGAGGGGAGAGTGAGAGAGAACAAGAGGCTGGCGGCGAAAGGGTTAAGCGTTCTCATCATTATTTGTTGTTGTTGCGAATAGCATACAACAAATACACAGATAGTTTCCTGACTGTCTCTACAGCTCCACTTTTTAACATATTGGTGTACTGGCCATTAAGAAGAGTAGAACAGAGAGACAGAGAGAGAGAGAGAGACAGAGAGAGAGAGAGAGAGAGAGAGAGAGAGAGAGAGAGAGAGAGAGAGAGAGAGAGAGAGAGAGAGACAGACAGAGAGACAGACAGAGAGACAGACAGACAGACAGACAGACAGAGAGAGACAGACAGACATAAACACAGATACACAGAGACAAAGACCGACATTCACACAGACAAAATAGAGACAGAGAAAAAAACCCCACAGAAGATAAAAAGAAAAGGGGAAGAAGAATAAAAACAAGAATGAGAGAGAGGAAAAGCAACAAGACAAGCAGGAGGAGGAGCACGAGGGAGCGGAGAAGGAGGAGAAGAAGAAGGAGAAAGAGGAGAAGAAGAAGGAGAAAGAAGAAGAAGAAGATGAATCAATCAATCAATCAATCATTCAAATCAATTTATTGTCTTCAAAACAGAAGAAATGTGTTGCCGCCACTTGCGCATAAAATACAGATTGTAGATTTTGTGTAGATTTTGTATTTTAGATTTGTCTGGAGGTTTCCAGAGACCACAAGATGTTGGTTCCAGAAATGTCTAGGAAACGCTACATGAATTGTTTTGGGTTTTACGTCCTCTCTACCTGGGAAGGCACATATGGGACATAGGAAACGCTACATTGTTGTGATGAAAATGATGCTTTACGTCCTCTCGGTCATAGACACATTATGGGACATTTGTAAATACAAAGATGGTGGGAACAATACTGGCTGCAATGCCCGGAGGCAGTGCAACACCAGTAAAGTCCCGAGTTTTTAACAATATAGATAGGTGTAGCGGTAGCAATGCCTCGGTTAAACCTCATCGGCTATGGTACCGCCACATTGGACAATCAATATGAGCTACATGATGAAAATGATGTTTTACGTCCTCTCGGTCATAGACACATTATGGGACATTTGTAAATACAAAGATGGTGGGAACAATACTGGCTGCAATGCCCGGAGGCAGTGCAACACCAGTAAAGTCCCGAGTTTTTAACAATATAGATAGGTGTAGCGGTAACCACGCCTCGGTTAAACCTCATCGGCTATGGTACCGCCACATGGTAATATGAGCTACCTTGTTGTAGTTAATTCTGTTGCATATGAGAAATTTGTGGAAAATAATAGCAACGTGAAATAACTTGCAGTTCTTGTTGTTTTTATTAATTATATGTTCCCTTTAAGACATTTAATCATAATACATGATTAGAGACGTTGATTTATTAGTTTTGTGTGAATTTAAAGGAGTTTTGTCTGGTAAGATCAAGAAGCTTAAGGATCTTTCTAGAATAGATCTTTCTAGAAAGGGGAGCAACTCTATACAGATTCGCTTTGTTTTAATCTAAATTTAGATTGTACCAGAAAGCTGATGT
>CM065690.1:40228530-40233530 GCA_017654935.2 Phymorhynchus buccinoides
GGGGGGGGTAATTACGGCCTAGTTGCAACAGCCTTGATTAAGGTTAATTATGGTTCAATTACAACAACAGTTCTCAGAACACTAGTATTGTCCCTGACACCCCAAACGACAACGTCCATTGCTTTGGTTTTCCTCATGACGCAGTAATGAATGAATCATCGTATAGCGCCGACATTTGCAATTTCATTGGATTAATCAGAATCCTTTCATTACGACTGCATTGATTGTTTTTACCTTTCTCAATCTATTACTCCCCGTATTTCTCCTTATCAGTCTGTCTTTCAATCTACTCTTTTCTCTCTTTTTCAAAAGATTTATATGATAAAGTTGTAATCCGACCGAATGATAGCCCCCTTCACCCCGATCCCTTGTGTCGTGACCTTGGGCCAATATACAATAACATATTCAATGTTCAATGTTCTTTAGACCGAGCTCTTCTGGTCAACTGACGGGAGATCTCTACCGTAGTACCGTATTTTACTTCCGTTGGTCAAGTAGAAGGTTTTGTTATGGCCTTTGGCCGAGAGGACGTAAAACATTGATAAGTAGAAGGCATCATCTTTTTTTGTTCCGCTCGCACGTCCAAGATTGAGAGGCAGAGAGAAAGAGAGAGTGGTGCTGCGATCGCTGAGAAACTGCCTTCAAATGGAACGCCATTTTGTTGTTCTGGTCATGGCTAAAGACAATTCCCGCATAACTATGCATAACATAACAACGTTTTGATGTAGCCATGGTGTTCCAAGCTATGTCAATCGATCTGACATAGCCTTAAGCCAAGGAGATGAACAACGTCCGATGTCAAGGGCCAAGGACTATGACTTCACCTAAATAGCCTGCAACTCTGCCACTCTCGAGATCTCATCAAAGATTCCAATCACGAAGTAGTAAGTGGCAAAGATGCAGTTCCTGTGCTCTTTCATAGGGGACATATCCCGCAATCGCTGCGTATCGGTAACACTACAAAGATAAACCAGTACGGCTATCACTACGTATCGATAACACTACTGGGCTAAATCACTACGGCAACTAAGGGTTAGGATTAGGGTTAAAACAGGGTTAAACTTAGGTAAGGAATATAGGGGTTAGGTTATGAAAAGGGTCCGGGTTAGCGTTAGGAATAGGGTTAGGGTTAGGGTTAGTCTGTCGGAATTCAAACTGACAGATTGGCACAGTCATCATTAATTGTTCTCTATGGGTCGTAGTTCTTTCGATACGTAGTGAAAGCGCTACGCACCTCTTTCATATGGCATGCAAGCGTTTAAAGACCCACCCAGTCACGTGTCAAAATCACGGGTTTCACCTGTTTTCCGTCTTATAGCTGGTAAGAAATCTTGTTTCGACCAGGTTTGACTCCCATACAAATCTCGAAAAATTGAAAACGAAACATCATTTTAAAGAGAAGCCTCAATTTGAAGTTGGGGACATTTGCACGTGGGTCACAGCAACCTAGAAAAAAACAAGGGACTTAATCGTGGTGCGTCAGTGTGTCTTTAACCTATTCACTTCCACGGCCATTTTGAATTCATAGAGGAGGTACTTATAAAACAACAAAACATAAAGCAGTTGAGTGACTAAAATGTGCCTGGTCTACGCTACGTTTAAAGGGGCACCCTGACGGATGAGTTTTTGCAAGAAACACGCCGAGATCAGCAGGAAAACACCTTTTACAGAGATCGCAACACTCACTTTGCACTGGCTTCCCAGAAGTCAAGCCGTCAAAAAGGCGATTCCTCCTTGGCGGAGGTGTTGGAAGTCAAATTCTTTCACCCAAAGAGAAGGCGTTTGCCGTCTCTTTTTGCGTTTGCCGCCTGTGTTTAGACCACATCGTTTGCACGAACGTTTCGCAATACAAGCCTTTAATTTTTTTAATATTTTTATTGTATACAGTTTATCTAAAGGAGTTTCGCTCACAACAAATGAAATAGCTCCTTTTTTTATACTGCACTACAAAAAAAAACCCCGCTTCAACCACAATAAGTGACCTCCACCCACCCCATCCAAAATGGCTACTCTCTCCGGCATCTCCGCCAAGGAAGAATCGCCGTTTTGACGGTTTAATTTATAAGAAACCAGAGCAAAGTGAGTGTTCCGATCCTTGAAAAGGCTGTCTTTCTGGTGATCTCGACGTGTTTCTTGCAAAAAAACTCATCCGTCCGAGTAATGAACACTGAACACCCTAACCATTCAAAAGCATTAAATATACGAATTCAATGGTACATCCCTGTTTGGAGGCTTCCAGTGGGAGACTACTACAAGAACGTTTATTCTGTGATGCTGTGTTCTTCTTTCTTTTTCGTTCGTTATCTCTTTCTGCGGTCTCATCTGCAGTGTCAACTGGGATCCTCGCTTGTCCTGTTTTATTAGCTCGTTTACCTTCCCCTCAACCCTAATGAAACACATGCTGCACCATTGGGGGGTCAGTAACAGGCCGCGTACTCGTGAGCCACGCATCATCTTTATGGAGATTGCTCGTCATAAGAGAAGGGAAGAGAAGAAATGGGGAGAGAGAGAGAGAGAGAGAGAGAGAGAGAGAGAGAGAGAGAGAGAGAGAGAGAGAGAGAGAGAGAGAGAGAGAGAGAGAGAGAGAGAGAGAGAGAGAGAGAGAGAGAGAGAACTCAAACTCAAACTCAAAAATGTTTTAATGTCAGGCCTCCGGCCTATAACATTGAGGGTGCGCATATACACACATAATGTAATACATGAAAACAGAACAAAAGTGAATATTCTTTCACTTAGCACTAACACCTTATCCAAATAAATTTTATAATACATAAGTTCATATCTTTTTTTAAACGCATACAATATAAACATGGCAACATCTCTAGTTCAGAAAGAGAGAGAGAGAGAGAGAGAGAGAGAGAGAGAGAGAGAGAGAGAGAGAGAGAGAGAGAGAGAGAGAGAGAGAGAGAGAGAGAACTCAAAAACTCAAAATGTTTTAATGCCAGACCTCCGGTGTATTGGCCACTGCAAAGAACACCTTTTGCAAGAGCAGTGCCCTTGGTGGGTGGGGGAAGATAGTTGAGTACTGACCAAACAAGGGAATAACTCTCGCCAATAACCCTATTTGAGGCCACTTAATGGCTGCCTTTTACAAGAGTGAATGCCCTTTTGCATACTGATCAACAAGGGCTTAACTCTTGCCGTCAAGGGCTTTAATAACCCTACTTGCAGTCAGTGGCCAATAGCATTGAGGGTGCGCATATACACATAATAATTACAAATGGAAAAAAAAAGATCACATGTGAATATTTTTTCACTTGATACTAAAGAGAAGGTGTAGAGTGGCACAGTGGTATCGCGTTCGCTTCGTGTCAAGTAAACCCGAGTTCGAACCTGGGTACAGGGGATTTTTTCCTCTCATTCTGCACTAGGCCTTAACGGTCTGAACGTGGAGTCTTTCGGATGAGACGAGGAAAACCGAGGTCCCGTGTGCCCATGCACTTACATACGTTAAACCCAGTGGCAACGAAAAAGTTGTCATTTGGTCAAAATTTACCCCCCCCCCCCCTCCCACATCAGTGACAAAAATCGCATGAAAAAAAAAAAATTGGGTGGCGCGCCTCCAACTGCGACGCGCTCTCCAGGTGGGAGCAACCCGAATTTCACAGAGAGACGCCTCTGTGACTATAAAGTACCTAATACCTAATACCTAATACCTAACATGTCTTAGGTAGGGGGTTGCAGGACTTCACGGGAAGGGACAGAATACATGGACATCTTTCTCTCCGAGGAACCACAGGACCACGTAGGGTGGTTTATTTGGTGTTTAATTTCAGTTCAGAAAATGCACACAGTAACTTAAATTTGGTCTAAGAAAACAATCTAGGAAAAACAGCAGCCTAGAAAACAGCTACCTAAACAGTCTTTTAAAGCAGCACAAACAGCAAAAACAGCACACAGCCTATGAACAGCACAGACGTGTAACACACACAAACAAAGGAAACAGGTCAACTACAACTAAGTACAAGCAAACCAAAGTCTTTGTATTTCAACCACCAGGTCATTAAGTCACAACACAACTATCCAAGTACGACCATCAAACACTTAACTGATACACTTGGCTGCAACACAACAGGACAGCAATGCCCTATGCGTGTGTCCAACTCCCCAAGACAAAGCCTAAACTGACTTATCGTCACTTTGGGAGAAATGTTCGTTGTTGTTGTTATTTAATTTAACGTCTTTTCACTTAAAAGTGATATTAGACAAGAACAGTGAGTATGTGAGTGTGTTGGGGGTGGGTGGTGTGTGTGTGTGTGTGTGCGTGCATATGTGCATGTGTGTCTGGGTGCGTTATTTCTTAAGTGCATATTTGAGTGAAACATTATGGGAGAGATGCTAAATTAGAACAAAGTTAAAACAAAAAAACAGAATTAAAATATTATAAAATCAAAATGCAAACATTACTAGAAACAACAATTATAGAAACGAGCCAACTGGACTTATTAAATTTTGAACAAAATTCAAAAGAGATACAGCATCTTGGAATATACATTTGGAATAATCTTTTCTGAATTCTGATAGGGCCGATTCAAAATAAGGGCAATAGTATAGAATGTGAGTTGTTGTACAGTTAGTACTAAGTAGTACTAGTCAATAGCACCGCAGACACATTGAAGATTTTTTTATGAATTTAGTTTTAAAAGCATTTAACTTAAGTCTATAAAGTAGTGAAACAAATTTTTTGCGGCTTCTTGGATGTTTATTTTCATTTCTATTAAGAAATACATAATTTACTAAGGAATCCCTTTTCCGAGACTTCCATGATCTGGAGTTTAAACAACACTTTATGGAAGATTCAGGTTTATGTATTTTGGGAAGCATGGATTCTTTGTAGATTTTATCAAAATTTTCGAAAGAAGCTCTTTGTAAGAGAGAGTAACCTTCTTGCAAACTCCAGGGAATGTGAATATCCGTAGAATTGACAGATGTGTTTGCTCCTGCCCGAGCACTACGATCAGCCCATTCATTTCCAGATATCGAGCAATGAGATGGAATCC
>CM065690.1:40253530-40256030 GCA_017654935.2 Phymorhynchus buccinoides
AAGATGCTAAGGTGGATTCATCATCATGTGATTGAAATTGGAAGCGCTCCTTAGAGCTGAGGGCCTACGTGGTTCATTCGTTGTTCTTAAAGGTAGATGTACCATTGATCCACATTTTGAATATTGAAATGGAAAATCGTGGTAAATTGTTAATCTTTCGTGAATGACAGTGAATCTCATACGTGGAGGCACTGGCTCTTACTAGTACTGCAGCAAAGGAGATTGTTTGGCCTTTGGGGACCTTCCCCAGCACCGGCTGTTTAAAGTCCCTTTGGCCAGGAGAGTGGGTATACTTTCGGCAAGACTTATCTACTTTTAGCACTGTGCCCAGAGCTCCAGAATAGTAATTGCCTCCTTTGCTATCTGAAAGTCATGGCTAGTCAGAGAGGACTGACTCGGACTCACATTTTGAAGTTTTAAATAATTGGTAGATTTTGGTTTGCTTTGTTTCATTAGGTGGCTGATATTGCTAATGACTGTCTTGCTTAGAATAAGTATAATAGATTATAACTGATGTTTGCGGTTACAACATATGATAGTGGTATGACCTAGTTTGATTTCCAATAACAATGTGTTTAATTTACCCTGAAACGTTGTCTGAGCTAGACAAGTACTCTACTTGCTTATATATACGAGTAATGTTAATAAGTTAATGTCTTTGGACTTGGGTACTACATCAAAGATGGATTGGAGACAGGGTTTCACCCCCACAAAAAGAGGAAAGAAAGAAAAGAAACAGAGGGATAAATGTAGTCCCATGATATAGCTTTAGCTTATTCTCCCCCGAGAAACCTTGATTTCATCTTTTACATTCAAATCCCCAACCCATCTGAGCATTTAAAACTACTCCCTCTTTTCCAGGACTGACTGATCCGCCCTTGTACATAATGGGTTTTTAATGTTCTTCGTTTCAATCCAGATGTTTTCTTTGATTAATACATTTGTTTGTTGATTGTGGCTAAACATACCAATTACAATGTGTTTTTGGAGCGTTTACTAAGACGCGTAGCATAACATAACCATCCACCTTACCCGTGTGCCCCCCTCTCCCGGTTTGCAGGCAATCCTGCCCCCCCCCCCTCCCTTAGCTTCAATATGTTCCTACGCCACTGTATTAACTAAAAACAATGATTGCTATTCATAATGTGATGAATACGTAATTCTGAACACAATCCAACGAAGCAGGAACTACATACATATACACTTAGCAAAATTGGATGAATTCAAATTTCACAAATTCATGCCTAGGGTAAAATATGGTTTCCTTGAAGAAAATGCTACACTATGCAACGCAGTAATAGAAGTGCTAATGTAATTCATATTATCCAAGTTATTTATTTAACGGAAATAATTGTTTTTGCTTCAAATCAATTTTGTTTGCGTGAGTGTATGTGTGGTGTCTATGAGTAGGCACGCGCACGCCTGTGCATTTTTGGACAAACGCATGTGTGATTGTGTAGACCTTTTTTCCGTTTGTTGTTTGTTTGATTGTTATAATTTATATTTTTGATTCCTTGCATTAATATGGAGTCTCTGTACATTTTTACCTTCGATTTTATTTATTCAATGGTAAATATGTATGTTCTGCATGTATTCGCTTGTGCGCGCATGTGTGTGTGTGCGTGTGTGTGCGCGCGCGTATGTGTGTGTGTGTGTGTGTGTGTGTGTGTGTGTGTGCGTGCGTGTGCGTGTGCGCGTGCGTATGTGTGATATGCCTTTTTGTTCGTCTTTGAAAACTTTATAATGATCTTGTAAAACGCATTGGGCTTTAGGGTAATGTGCTAAATAAGGTTTCTCAATCAATCAATCAATCAATCATGAGAGAGAGACAGAGAGAGAGAGAGAGACAGACAGAGAGACAGACAGAGAGATACAGAGAGACAGACAGAGAGAGACAGAGAGATACAGAGAGACAGACAGACAGAGACAGACAGAGAGAGAGACACCACCAACCTGAAGGTTCGTCACTGCCAAAAGCAAGACCACCATCCCTAGAGTGTACAATTCCATTTTCTACTCCCAATTTTTCGACATTCACTTTCTATAATTGGTCGTCTACAGCAACAACCAGAAACAAATTCTCTCACATTACTCGCAAGCCCAAATGAAATAAAGTAATCTTCACCCCCGCTCACTGTTTTTACAGCATTTGTATTCTTTCCAAAGCAAGAACACATTCAACAGAGCTTAGGTCTATCTTTTGTTCCTCTGATTTATCTATTGTTGCACTTAAATTGTAGCTTGTGACATTTCACATCCGGGTAGTTAAAATTTTTTAAACAATTAAGATGGCGGCTCATTGGTTTTGAGCAAAGTGTGGAGTGATTCAAACATTTCACACACGATTCGTCACTCGTTAACTAAGGTAGGTTGACGTGACTACAATGCGTTTTGACCTCATAGTTCAGTTTATCTGCTACGGGAACAACACTTGCTTGTACAATCTTTTACGCACAGATAGTACAGTAGAAATAGTAGAGTTCATGAAGCTGGTTAAGTT
>CM065690.1:40266030-40268530 GCA_017654935.2 Phymorhynchus buccinoides
ATCATTAGAAAGTAAAATAAGCACGATGCTTACACACAACGTTCTCTTACTTCCTTACTCACACACACACACACACACACACACACACACACACACACACACACACACACACGCGCACACATACACACACATGCATGCGCACACGCACACTCGCACACAATTAATTATACAAGTAAAATAGTTACAACATGAACATTCTAAGAAGAAACATAGAGACCACAATCACATTCCCAATCAAGTTTGAATACAATACTGCAACTTGAAATAAAATCATACTGCCATCGACATACCAATTACATGACTAATTATAATAGACAAATTTTGCAAAAACAAAAATACCCTTCTACCTCATTTACAAGCATTTAAAGTTTACAAGACGTAGACATTCTACATACAAAATACGAATAATAAAATAATTGTAAATACATTTTTTACAAGATTTCTGCAATAAAAACCCCCCCCCCCCCCAACACACACACACACCTCACACACAAACACTAATCAATCATAATATGTCCGAAACAAGTGAGTTTTAAGGGCAGAGCGAAAGGCGGAAATAGAGTCAGATGAGCGGACATGTTGTGGGAGGGAATTCCATAAGTGAGGTGCTAAATAGTAGAAAGATCGTTCACCAAACGATTTCGTGTGGACCCGAGGAACCTTGAGTGTGCAGCAGTCAGAGGAAGAACGTAGGGAGCGAGCAGGTAAGTAGACAGTTACTAGTTCGGAGAGATAGACGGGACCAGAGGAGTGAACAGCACCGCATAATAAGGTCAGGCACGGAAATACAAATCGATAATAAACAGGAGACCACAAATGCATAATTCAACAATAGCATAAACAAAAGAACATCATACTACATAATAATCTCTCTCTTTCTCTCTCTCTCTCCTCTCTCTCACTCACTCTCCCCCCCTTTCACTCTCCCTCTCTCTATCACATACACTCACCCCCCCCCCCCCACACACACATACACACACACACACACACACACACACACACACACACACACACACACACACACACACACACACACACACACACACACACACACACACACACGCACACATTCATGTACACATACCCGGATACACACATGCTAATGAATGCACATACGTGAGCCTAAGCACACATACACACACCTCACCCGCACACTTACATATGCATATAATGATATACACACATACGTAAACACATTCATACTTAGACATGTACACACGTTCGCAAGCTCACACAATCGTATCATTCGCATGCACGCACACGCATGCAGCTCCCACTCGTACACTCATACAAACAATATCTCTCTCTCTCTCTCAGAGAGAGAGAGAGAGAGAGAGAGAGAGAGAGAGAGAGAGAGAGAGAGAGAGAGAGAGTCGGAACAGACGTCGGTCGGAGCAATGCAATTGTTGTGCACTTAGCTAAATTGTTCTCGGGAAAAGCGAGAAGGGCAGCTACTCCCATGCGATAACGATTGCTGCCATATTAGCTTGCACACATAGAAATAAGAATGACAACACGATATTGTATGCAAGGCTATCGACAATATTTGCATTTCTGGCTTGGATGATTGGAAAGAAATCCCAACTGCGCATAAAATTATAGGTGACACAAACAAGTAATAAAATGGTTAAAGAATCCTTCATCGCGTTAATAAGACCCACACGAATTTAAGCCACGAACATGAAATAATGCACTCGGTACACACTGCAAATACAATCATGCATAATGAATTATTACTAACGCACACAGGGGCAATATATTCTATGCAGACATAGAAGCCACAGGAAATGCTATTTTATATTGCACATCACCTCCTTTCTAATGGTCTGTTACGCTGGACACCGCCACTTTGAAAACGCCATGTTGTGCTGTCTCTTTGGTTCTATAGCCATGTTATGTTGGGCACTGCGATTTTCTTAGTCCGTTTTTGCCTATCTGATGGCAAGTGACGATGGACAATTTTTCATTTTTAACAGTGTGTTACGTGGCCTTTTTTTTCCTTTTTTTTTTTAGCCAAGTGAGAATGGGCACTGCATAATTCTAAAACCATTCTGGACATGCGTTGTTTTTCTTCTAATGTCATGTTACGCTGGACGCCACTCCTTTCTAATGCTCTGCGATGTTGGACACTGATCCTTTTTATTGCAGTGTAGTTGTTATTATCGTTGTGCTGTGGTTCTTTTCTCATGCAGAAGGCACAATTCGAACTATTAACCCTTTCGTCGCTGATGTCGCATTTCTGCACCATATTGATTTTGACACCCATGTCACTAAAAACCATCATGAATCCAACAACCTTCTGTTGTTAACCCTTTCACCGCCAATGCCTATTTCTGCACCATATTGATTTGACACCCATGTCACTAAAAACCATCATGAATCCAACAACCTTCTGTTGTTAACCCTTTCACCGCCAATGCCTATTTCTGCACCATATTGATTTGACACCCATGTCACTAAAAACCATCATGAATCCAACAACCTTCTGTTGTTAACCCTT
>CM065690.1:40273530-40283530 GCA_017654935.2 Phymorhynchus buccinoides
CCCCACGGGGAGGCGCGATCCAAATATTCCGCTTTTGGTTTCTGTAACCTCATAACAGAAATAAACATATTGCCGAAGCTCCACCCACTCACCTTCTTTTTTACTGAAATAAATATAGGTATCTACCCCACCCCCCACCCCCGACCCGCCCAAAGAATTCTGCCTTGCAAAATGCATGCTCGTAACTAGAGTTGAGAACCGGTTCAAAAATCCGAACCGGTTTTAAACCGGTTTCCCCTCTTCGAACCGGTGTTATCGAACCGGTTGTTTAACCAGTACTCGCATCACTAGTTTCACCTGTGCAAACACATATTTATTTGTCAGAATATTCACGCACGCACGCGCAGACATACACACACACACACACACACAATAAAGAAACTTATGACACACACACTCAACTCAACACTCAGTCAAAGTCAAAGCCATACACCACCACAAACTAGAAACAGCTACTCTTGGCTTACAAACACCCAATATGCGCTGAGAATCAGTGTTGTTCTTCGAAAAGATTGCGTTATTCTAAGAAAAACTTACTTTCAGTTTGCAGTTAAAAAACCGGTTCACAGCAACTCGAACCGGTTTTTCGAACCGCGAACGTTTAGCACCGGTTTTTCGGTTCAAACCGGTTTTTCTCCCCACCTCTACTCGTAACTCAGTGACATTGAAGGATGTAGGAGGGAAGGGAAGAACATGCACATAGGCGAGGAAGGGGTTGGAAATGTGTTCTGGTGTAGCTTTGTTTACTTGTTGACGACCAGAAGGATTCAAATGAGGTCATTCTCCTTCTGTTTATCGTAGTTCGCTGTATAGATTTCATGCGTCAAAAACTGTAATTTGTTTTTCAATTTGGAAAGAAATGATTTTGTTGTTGTTGTTGCTGTCCCATCTTCTGGGTCGTACAGTGGCGTTGCTCCCACGCCGCTCATTCCGAATCCCAATTCGCAGCTACACCCCGGCTTGTTCAAGTCGCAGAATCCGAGACCAGCAGTCCAAGGGGAGCGAATCTATGTTAGGCCGTCAGGAGGCAACCAACCGAGGAGACACGGCACTGCTGCTGAGTCACCTCGGTGATTAATTATTTTTTAACAAAATAAAACAAAATAAGATCAGCAGAAAATTTGTTTGAATTCTATTCTATTTTCTAATTTTCTATTTGTTTTCAACCCGTACAATTTCAGCACGTTTCAGTATTTGATGATATAAATACACCCTTTCTCAGTGATTGGTGATTGTTCCATAACAATAAAACAACAACAACAGCAACAACAACAACAACCAACGAACAAACAAACAAAACACCAACTAAACCTAATGACGGTTAAATTCGTAAACATTTGAACAGTTCGTGAATGGTTTTGACTGGAGTTAGTTTCGGATATAGGGCCAAAGGATTGCAAAATACGCAACAATTTCATTTACAACTGCGCACTAGTTGGGACATGGACTATTGAACCCTGTGTTTTTGTTGTTAACCCTTTCGCCGCCAGCCATTTTTCAGCCAAAGAATGCCATTAAACTTAACTGGGTAGAGAAAAGAATGAATCTGCAATATTGGGAATTCTTCTGTGACATGTATAACATTAGGCCTATCCTTACCTCCCAAAATTAAGAAAATAGGTTCTTCGGATAACAGGACCTGATTTGATGCCTTTTAGTGACATAGGTGTTAAACCAGTGTGGTGCATAAATGCGACATTGGCGGTGAAAGGGTTAATGAATTAATTGGATTGTATATATTAGGCAAGGCTTACTGGAAGTATGTTGGGTTGGCATGCTACGTGGTTTTTGTTTGTGTTTCTCTTTGTAACGTCGTATATACTTTAGCAGAGAGAAGAAGGAAGAGGGTTGCGGGGTGGTAGATACGCTTAAGGGAGCAGTAACACGTGCACACCCCCTCTCTTCTCACCCCCCCCCCCCCCACCCCGACCATTTTCACTCTGATGTAAGTGGGAAGGGGTAGAGTAAAGGTGTTTACTCTAGTACGCCATTTCTCTTCTATTGAAATTTACTGGGAAAAGTTGTCTAAGCTTCAGCTGATTTAGCAGTCCTTTGGGGAGGGGGAGAGTGGAAATGTCCTCAGGCTAAAATGCACGTGGTTTGAATGAGTAAACAGAGAATGCGCGTACACAAACATGCCTTACACTTTGCCCTCCACGAATCTCTTCCTCCTCTCCTCTATATTTCTCGGACATTCCGTTTAACCTTTATCCCGGTAAGAGGTGCCCACGTTTCACCCTTTTCATTCTTCCCCTACTGAGGGTAACGGTAGTTCTTCAGAAGAAGGAATACGAATACGAATACGAATACGAATACGAATACGAATGTTTTATTCATGGTAAAAAGGATAAGATACAATAGCTTCTTTGCACCTTGCACTCTCACTCACACAATCATACCATGCATCAATCAAGAACATTTGACATAAAACAATCAAGTAAAAAAAAAAATAAAAAAAATTGGCACATGAAATAATTGAAAAAGAATCAAAAATGGGAATTAAAAGCAAACATGGATAATGATTAACAATGGTGAAGTTGAATTGGTGGTTTAAATTGAGTACGAAAAAAGGGAAACAATTCTGAGACAATGACACTTTTTCAGGAGGGAGAGGAAGAGGGAAAAGAGGACATTGATCATCCTCTCCCTCTTCTTCTTTTTCTTCTTCTTCTGCGTCCCCAGGCCATATAGCCATCATGGGTAAGGTACGTATGTGTCCGGTTTTCAGTGTTCACTGGTCTCCCCGCTGCGTGCAGCCGACACATTCCGATTTCGGGGGAGCTCAAAGGAAACAAACATATTTGGAAGATTATAAAAAAAGACCCACACAAAACAGGCAGTAGAATGGGCCAATAAGTCAGAAAGATAGTAGAAGATAGAAAGCAAAGGGAAAAGGCACAGTCAAAGAGAGAGGCAGGTTAGAGGAAGTTACAAGCACAGAACTTCCAGAAGGTGTGGAACTATTTTTACGAAAGAGCCCCCGGTATCCCCACGGGGAGAGACTCTTGGAGGGGGCGGGGTCGTCCAGCTCCCCGCATGGAGGCACGAGGCAACCACCCACTGCCCCAGTGCTCTTCCTCAATTCAAAGTCACACATTTGCAGAAAGGAATGGTCTGTGCCGTTTCCTTTATTTTCAGCGTTAGAATGCTACGAAACCCAACAACCTACATTAAACAATACATGTATATGCGAAGCCAATATGCATTGTGGTGGAGTGCAGTCTATTTGTCTCAAGATATTTGATGCGCCAAAAACCGGTTACGTATTGCAGTATTATGCAAAGCGGACCCATCCTAAATTTTCATTTTGTGCTAATTTCTTCACATATTTTTGGAACTGAACCACAAATCCCATTTACTGCTTTGTGGACAAGGACGGTTGTTAAAATTAATGATATTTATGAATATGGCAACTTATTTATTAGATCTCCCTCCCTCCCCCCCCCCCTCTCTCTCTCTCTTTCCCCCTCTCTCTCTCTCTCTCTCTCTCTCTCTCTCTCTCTCTCTCTCTCTCTCTCTCTCTCTCTCTCTCTCTCCTCTCTCTCTGTCTTCCCCTTTAACTTCATTATCTACTTTTCTTTGTTCTTCCAATGATTTATGCATTCTTCATGAGCAAGTTTTCAAGGACTGATTAACGTTTGTCGGTGTGTGTATGGTTTGTAACCCGTGACCGGGTTTGTGGAATTGCCCTTCTATTGTTTTTGGTCATGCTCCGAGTATTATAATTTTAACAACGTATTGCGTGATTTCAATATTCCCACCGAGCAGGCTATGCTTTTTGTCTTTGTCGGTTGTATTTTGATTGTCTGTCTGGATCTGGATCTGGTATTGTAGTCGAAAGAGCCACCATCGTGGCATACAATCGACGATAACCAGGAGAGAACACACTCTATTACAAACAACAACAAAATAATCTAAATGACCTGGCCAGCCAGCCCACGTTCAGCGTGAGGCCAGCATGATGCCACGCCCAGCAGCACACCTAAGCTAATCTAGCTAGATAATTAAAGTCCAGTAGTGGAGGGGGAAAGGGTGGGTGTAGGGGGTGGTCGGAAGGGAACGAAGGAAAATTAGAATAGAGAGGGGGGGGGGGGGGAGGGAGTAAGGGGTAATATCTGATTGTCTTTCTGTAAACAACATTACCCAAAACGTTATCAACAAGTCTTCTTCTTCTGCGTTCCCAGGCCATATGGCCGTAATGGATGAGGTATGCATGCATCCGGGTTTCAGTTGTCACTGGTCTCCCCGCTGCGTAGAGCCGACACATTCCGATGTTGGAGGAACTTAAAGGAGAACGTTATTTGGAATAGTTTTCTTTGGGGCAAAAAAAAAGACTGGACAATGGGCCAATAAGTCAGAGAGATGCATGCACACTAATATCATCATTCAAACACACAGCGCACATTATATAGGCCAAAACATTATAAGAACAACGCACAATACTGCGTAATGTTTAAAAAAAATGAATAGTCAATATAGAATAAACAATACTTCTGAAAACTTGATAGGTTCTGAGTTAAAATAACTATTCGATTGAAATAAAATGTGGGAGCAAAATAATTCAACATATTCACCCCGTAAATGTGTCAACAAATGAACAAACAAACAAGCAAGCAAACAAACAAAATCAGCATATTAATATAATTGGTATAAACTAACTAGACTATTCCTACTCAACATTAACCCTTTCACCGCCAAAATCACATTTTAGCACCACAATGAATTAACACCTATGTCACTAAAAGGCATCAAAATTGAGGTCTATTATCTAAAGATCCTATTGTCTTAGTTTTGAGAAGTAAGGATAGACCTTATTTTATATATATGTCACAGAACAATCCACAATACTGCAGATGGATTTTGTTCTCTACCCAGGTAAATTTAATGGACATTTTTGGTTGAAATATGGTTGGCGGTGAAAGGGTTAAACCAGTCTGTGATGCCAGAGTTAACGCACCCGCAGCATCAGACGGACAGTCAGTGACAAAATCTTTCCCTCTGAAATCGGCATCTTTTTACACGTAGAATTATGGGAAGTCTCCTATTTCTCTGTTGCAAGCCCGTAACTTAATAACCTGGCTAATGTAGCACTGCATTCCGTGCAGTCTCTTCCTTGCAGCAATCGCAGTGAATATGGTCCACTCTTTGAACCTTGCATCGTGTTTCTATAATTCCATTTGCTCTCAGACTTTCATGTAATATGTGTGTGTGGGGGGTGGGGTGGGGGTTGGGGGGTGGGGTTCTGGGAGTAATTTGATGTACGTTTCTGACCACTTTGATGTCTGTGTCAGTGTGTGTGTGTGTGTGTGTGTGTGTGTGTGTGTGTGTGTGTGTGTGTGTGTGTGTGTGAGAGAGAGAGAGAGAGAGAGAGAGAGAGAGAGAGAGAGAGAGAGAGAGAGAGAGAGAGAGAGAGAGAGAGAGAGAGTGAGGGTAGATTCCATTTCAATGTGACTAATAATGCATGAGGAAATATGACCAGCTGTTATGGAGAAGATGGACTAGTATTGTATTACTCACACACACACACACACACACACACACACACACACACAGTCACACACACACGCGTGCGCAAAACACACACACACACACACGTTCACACACACACATGGACGCACAAATTCATACACACCACAAATTCATACACACATACTCGTGCACATACACGCATACACATGCGCGAGCGCGCGCGAGGGAGAGAGAGAGAGAGAGAGAGAGAGAGAGAGGGTGTGTGAGAGAGAGAGAGAGAGAGAGAGAGAGAGAGAGAGAGAGAGAGAGAGAGAGAGAGAGAGAGAGAGAGAGAGAGAGAGAGAGAGAGAGAGAGAGAGAGAGAGAGAGAGAGAGAGAGAGAGAGAGAGAGAGAGAGACAGAGAGAGAGAGAGAGAGAGAGAAAGTCAGACACACACAGACAGGCAGAGAGAAACTAATAGAGGCAAATCAACACCAGTCCTATAACTATAGTACTTTTCTAAACGTGCTGATGTTGGCGGTAGCCTGCAGAATCAGCATTACACTGAACATCGAATTTATTCATGGAAGGAAATCAACGGCATTATAATTATTTACTCCAAGCAAATGTCCCCCCCAAAAGTTCTTGTTTATCTGTCTCTGTCTACTCCAAATCGATGTCTGTGTTGTCTACTCCAAATCGATGTCTGTGTCAATGCTAGATTGGACAGAAACCCTGACCTACTTAATGCAATTCGCGTGTCTTGCTGGCCCCGTGTAAACAGTTTTAAATCAGTTTTCGTGACTTATCTCCAGTTTGTGCCGGTGTTACCATAAATAGTGACTCTCGTAGAATAGTGACGCCATGACCTAAAGTCTCCGGAATAAGTAGACCCGGAGTAGATCTCTATATGACCAGGGATGTTTGCAAGCTTGTTGTTTTTGTCAGTTGGCCAACTGTTTTAGCTCGTCAAAGGTTTTAAAATAAACCGAAAATTCGCTGCCACAACTACGGCGTTGTTGTTTTCATTTATTCTACTCTTAAATAGATCTCTACAGACCCACAGTAAACATTCTAACAAAGAAATAGGATTCAAATATATGTATTTGTTTTCAGGAGGCTATCATGAGGTTGTCATTTTTGTCAACGAGGGTCACTATTTATGTAACATTTGGGTTACGGAGAAAACTGACTTCCGTAGAATAGGCTTGCTGAACCTTTCGTCGAGTATCGGCTTTCGCCATGTACGACGGGCTGAACAAACCAACCAGGGTATAAACAAACATTTATGTACCTGAATCACTGTCTTAGCCAAGAGGCTGAGAAGCGATATTTTATTAGGATGCAGACACATATACGCAGACGTTCCGCGCAGAAACACATGCGCAATCCGTAGAAATAAAATCTGGAAGTAAGAAATCAGAAAGAGTGTGCACATTAAGACCCAGCCACACTGCATACGATTCGATTCAGTGCGATCCGATTTTGACATTTGTGAGGCATGATTGACGTGAAATTCTACTGTCTAAATGAGAATCTGATGAAATCCTACTAGTTATGTTCACTATTTGTAGTCTCCTGTACACGAATCTGATAAAATATCTTATTTTTGCATCGGACATTTTATTTGATTCGTGTATTGCGGTCTACATGATAGTACAGTGAAGGAAAGGAGTTATATTTAGACGGAAGTATTTCACGTGAATCGTGACTCACAGACATCGTCACAATCGTATCGTATTGGGGTCAAATCGTATGCAGTCTGGCTGGCCCTTTGCAGGCTTATTTTGTTATATAAGTGTATGGGGCTTCCGCACGCAAATGATGGATTGCGGATCTAATATGTGTGTGCTCTTAATCCTAGGTAGAGTATTCTGTAGAGAAAGTTGACTCGCATCAAATTGTTAAAGGTTTCTGAATCCATATTTCTCTGGAGAATACTGAAAGTGTTCAATGCCATATTTCTCTGGAGAACAGTGAAAATATTCAATGCCATATTTCTCTGGAGAATACTGAAAGTGTTCAATGACATATTTATCTGGAGAATACTGAAATGGTTTCATGCTCTCCATATAATTTTGAACCAGAAACGGAAAGGTTCCTTGGGAGTCAGCTTCCTCTGTTATACTGGTCAACAAAAACGAGGCCTAAAATGATGAGAAAATGTAACTGTACAAATGGTTCGCCAGACAACAAACAGAGTAAACTAATCCGAACCACATCACTTGAATGTCCATTTTACTATATTTTTTTTTAACGATTTGACTACATTGACGGTCAGCAAATATACTGCTCTCCAAAATTTAAGGGCCGGAAGAACGATCTTCTCTCTTCTGTCTTGGAGGCATGCTTATTGAGAGCTCTGGTTGCCGCCCTTAAATACACATTCGTGTCTAACTTTTGCTCAGCAGTGTTCACTACAGTCATGCCTTGCACGTGCAATAGGCAAGAAACCTGCATCAGCCCTGATTCTTCAGCGAAAAGAGACCAAACTTTCGTGAAATTCTCGTGAATTTGCCACATTTTAAGCGTACCTGAAAACGCTGTTGCTGTACTGCAATGTCTGCAAAACTGGTTCAGGCACGTGCAACAGGAAGGAAAGTTATTGAGTAGCCTAAGTTTTGCCATTTTCTTCATTGTTGTCTTAGTGTACAATAAATAGATATCAAGCTACTGAAAACAGAAACCGGCCCTTAACTTTTGGAGACCAGTATTGTTAAGGGGTAGCCCTTTTGCCTCCCCCACACACCTACCATTGTTTTCTTCCTTCTTCCTCGCCTTAGGCAGCCAACTTCATCACGCTGAAGATGTTGCTGCACTTTAGGGGGTAGTACGAAAAAGAAAGAAAATAAGTTCAGCAAAGATACTGTAGAAAGTTTATAATGTTGAAGTGTAGTGTTATTTTATGTATTTTCATACGTTGTTGAAGGTAAACAGTCAAACCATCACTCTTCAGATGTTGTGTTGTACAATCTGCGCCCATTTAACTTTGATGAATTATGAATAGATACAATGTTATGTAAATTTGGAAAGCATCCGTACGTTTTGGGAAAATAAGGAGAGCGAGTGAAGAGGTTTAGGGAAGACATTACGTTCCCTAAATATTAAAACATCTGCAGTTGTTATGATAGGTATGGTTATCTTGATCATGATCTTGTCTCACATTACATTCATTTAAACCCCGCACGCACAGATGTATGGGATGATTTGTGACGTTTGTCTTTTCTTAAATAATACAGTATAATTACGCAACTGGCGTATTTACATTTTGATTATATGGTAGAACTACAAAACAAAAACAGACAGACAAACAAACAAACCAATAAAGAAACACACCCTAGCAAAATCAAACGCACAAACCCTATCACCGAAGACACCCATTCTTAGCTGTCTCTATGATAATCTCTATGAATGCCGTTTCCGTTCCGAGTTCGCATTTGTATTGTTTATTACCAGTCGCGAAGCGAGACTGATATTGTTTTCACTTGGTCCGTCCGTCCGTCCGGTTTGTTTGTCTGTCTGTCTGTCTGTCTGTGACAGCGATAACTCGAGAACGCTTGGATATATCAACATGAAAATTTACTCGTGGATACTAGGGGTCAAAAGCTTGGACAAGTGCGAATTTGGGCAAAATCGGGTTAGCGGTTAGAGTTTGGGTTATGATTAGGTTTAGTGTTAAGGTTAGGGGTGCAAGCGTGTGTCGCGACTGGGTCAGTTTACGCAAGTATTCTAGTTATTATTATTATTATTATTTGCACGAGGAGACGTTCTGGAGATTGACAGATGGTGCGAAGCGTGTTTCAGCTCAAAGTGATCATCAGGAGGAAACCTGACAATGGTTCCAGAAATCGTGTTAACACACAACACAACCAGCGCCTGAAGCCACACAAATGCCAGACAGAAGTAATACTAATAGTGCCAGCCGCCAACATGTTTTTGCTGTCGTATCCTGGCTAAAAGGCTCCAGGGATCTGCCCCACAGAAGAAGCACTTGAACACTGTGGCACAAAATAAGGGATGCCTGCCAGAACGGTCTATCTCAAAAGGAATAAAGAACACAGATAGACAGTTCTGGCAGGCACCCCTCGATTATTTTAATGCACCAGCTAGGGATGAGAACATTACGTGTGTGACAGGTTTTGATTACCCCGCCAGGTTGGCAGCCACACTCCGACTTCGGAGGATAGCCGCCAAAATGATATCTAGGGCACGCACTGGTGAAACAGACCCAGTCATGACCACAACCCCATTTAATCAAGGGCAGTTGCTTACGTTTATTATTTTTAAATAATGTTCATGCTTCATATCGGTTTATGCTCGGGCTTCAGTTGACTGACTACCAAGGCCTGTGTATGCTTTATAGATAATATCTTCCACATCCCGAAATATGACCCCATCATATATTTTTCACGACCAGCAAGCTAGATTGCGTGATTTCATAGGGAACCCGAACATCAAAAACGAGTAAAAGCATATGTGCGTTAACAGTAAAAAAAAAAAAATCCTGAGAATTCGCGTTTTTGAAATGAAAAAAAAAGAAGTAATCGTACA
>CM065690.1:40286030-40301030 GCA_017654935.2 Phymorhynchus buccinoides
CGGACGCATAGAAACGAAATTCCCAGTCCGTGGTTGAGTGGATACGACAAAGAATTAATAACATTGGAACTATTTACGGTTTTAACGTGGGCGTTCGGGTGTTTTCATTGTATGATAGAAACGACATTAGTGGCACATAGAGACAGGGATACACAGAGATGGGGGCACAATGCTACGTAATATCCCTGTCCACATTGATACGGACATTGGACAATGTCGCTGGAGGGGGTAGTAGCCAAAGGCTTCAGAAGCTTAGCAAGTATGGATGTAGAGAAAGCCAAGGGTAAACAAAAGACCTACTACAACACCATTGGTTATTGCCTTGTTTTCTCTGTTTTCGTGGTAAATACTGGGGCCCGTTTCACAAGGGCTAACGTTACGTAGCGTGAGCGCAAATCTTCAAAAAAACCGGTACTAAAAACACCTCTTTTCCTGACGTTTGCCAAAAAACGTTTCGTGGCTACTCCCAAAGTATCACGTGACTTGCATGGGGTGAATACATTTCTTGTTGTTGATTGGTCCATTAAAGTTTGGTTAAAATAATTCAGAAAAGAAATCCGCAAAAGAGGGGGGGGGAAGAGAGAGAGAGAGAGAGAGAGAGAGAGAGAGAGAGAGAGAGAGAGAGAGAGAGAGAGAGAGAGAGAGAGAGAGAGAGAGAGAGAGAGAGAGAGAGAGAGAGAGAGAGAGAGAGAGAGAGAGAGAGAGAGAGAGAGAGAGAGAGAGAGAGAGAGAGAGAGAGAGAGAGAGAGAGAGAGAGAGAGAGAACAAACGAACGAACGAAATGTTATTTATTCAGGGTAATGAGATAAGCTAATTAATTACAGCTTTTTTTCACTCAGCCCTGATTATTTGGATATATGAGCTTGTAATATTCTTCCGCAAACGTTTTCTAAAGTGCTTCTTTTTGGGCGTAACAGGTATGCGCGCGGCAACCGTCGTCTAGAGAAACTCGACCCAGGATCGAGGCTAGATTCTGTTCACGTGGTTTAATCGTGAGTGACAACTCTTAGCTTGTTTATTCAGTTCAATGAAACGTCTGGCTTCCTAGCCTGGTTGTCTCATTTGTTTGGTTGTGAATTCATGTTGTGTTGGTTTTGTTTGTTTTTCTATGCTTGTATGCGTTCGTGTTTATTTCCCTTCTATCCAATAATTAGTAAGTCGTTTGTTGTTGTTGTTGTCGTCGTCGTCGTCACCTGGCTAAAAAACTCCATGGATCATCCGAACAACCGAAACACTACGGTACAAATGCGTCAGCTAGGGAGTACGTGTGTGTACCCTGCCACTTGGGCAGCCACACTCCGACTTCGTGGGATTTTGGAGATTGATGATGTTATGCTATGAGCGTGTCATGGCTTGAGACAATTCCCCCCCTGCATTACTATGCAGGGCATAACACCATTTTGATGTAGCCTTGGTGTTCTAGCCTATGTCAATTGGTCTGGTATAGCCTTAAGCCAAGATGAATATTAACCCTTTCACCGCCAGCCATATTTCAGCCAAAAAATTCCCCTTAAATTTACCTGGGTAGAGAACAAAATCCATCTGCAGTATTGGGGATTCTTCTGTGACATATCTAAAATAAGGTCTATCCTTACTTCCCCAAAATAAAACAATAGGGTCTTTGGATAATAGACCCCAACTTGATGCCTTTTCTTTTAGTGACATAGGTGACATCACTGTGGTGCCAAAATGCGACTTTGGCGGTGAAAGGGTTAAGGCATTACTCTGGGGTTTAGATCAAGGTAACGTCTTAGCATCAATTTGGAACTTTGTGCGCACTGTTAGGTCTGAAACAAAGTGTTTTTGTTTATGGCACATTGGTATCTCTTTACGGCAACAAGATAACAAAACTGCTAAATAAATTATAATCTTACAATATTCAAACGAATTACAAGGATATATGAGTTAAAAAACGTGTCTTCTTTAATTTATACAGGCAGGTTAACAAAAAAGACATTGACAAGACATCATTGTTTTTATCAGCATAATTATAAAGTTAAACAAAAATCGGCTTCACAAAAACTGCCTACACTGCAGGCTACAAGAGTAGTATCTCACAAGAATGGTGGCATCAGCGTAATCTAGGACAATGGTTCCGGAAACCTGACAAATAATCATTTACTCTCTGGCTCGAAAAGTTTCCGAAGACATTGTTATTTTTCAAACGTTCATCATGTTCCTTCCTTCCTCCTTTGTGTTTTTTTCTTTCTGAATTTGATTAAGTGATTAACAGAAGATTGTTTCAGAACAAAATAATTCAGAAAAGAAATCCGCAAAAGAGGGGGGGGGGGAGAGAGAGAGAGAGAGAGAGAGAGAGAGAGAGAGAGAGAGAGAGAGAGAGAGAGAGAGAGAGAGAGAGAGAGAGAGAGAGAGAGAGAGAGAGAGAGAGAGAGAGAGAGAGAGAGAACGAACGAAATGTTATTTATTCAGGGTAATGAGATAAGCTAATTAATTACAGCTTTTTTTCACTCAGCCCTGAGAGAGAGAGAGAGAGAGAGAGAGAGAGAGAGAGAGAGAGAGAGAGAGAGAGAGAGAGAGAGAGAGAGAGAGAGAGAGAGAGAGAGAGAGAGAGAGAGAGAGAGAGAGAGAGAGAGAGAGAGAGAGAGAGAGAGAGAGAGAGAGAGAGAAGAGAGAGAGAGAGAGAGAGAGAGAGAGAGAGAGCATTATGGTGAAAATGGTTTTGTTATTTTTTGGTATTGCTGCATCCGGATGAATTAAGGAATGGTGTGTGTCAAGTCAAGTCAAAATGATCTTTATTGACAATATAAGAATAAGCTTGATAAAGCTTCTTTTTTTTAACATCCTAGCACGTGTGTGTGTGTGTGTGTGTGTGTGTGTGTGTGTGTGTGTGTGTGTGTGTGTGTGTGTGTGTGTGTGTGTGTGTGTGTGTGTTGTGTGAGTGTGTGTGTGTGTGTGTGTGTGTGTGTGTGTGTGTGTGTGTGTGTGTGTGTGTGTGTGTGTGTGTGTGTGCACACATGTAATGATGTATCGTGCATGTGAATTCCGGTATATGTTGTGTTTGTATTGTAAACTGTATGTTATGAAAATAAACCAAGTTTAAAAACAAGAGAGAGAGAGAGAGAGAGAGAGAGAGAGAGAGAGAGAGAGAGAGAGAGAGAGAGAGAGAGAGAGAGAGAGAGAGAGAGAGAGAGAGAGAGAGAGAGAGAGAGAGAGAGCGAGCAAACATGTGCTGTATTGCTATTCGGGAGTACTATAGCGGGAGTTTTTCGCCTAGCCGGCTGAATCATTTACTCTCGTCATTATTCTTTTGTTGGTGTGTTTCCAGTAGTGCTTGAGTTGCTGTTTTGTGTCTGTGTGTTCGTGATGAACTGCACATTATTTTGGGCTGCTTTCTGTGCCTCTCTGCCTCCGGACATGAGAGTAATTTGGTTTATTTTCTTGACGAGACTGGTTGGCTTGTTGGATTCTCCAAGCCAGCCATGTTTCCAGCACCGGCCAAACAACGCCATGCCTTTGCCTACCATCCTTTTTCTTCAGTCTCCCTCTTCCTTCCCTCTGCCTGACCACTACACGCACGCAACACGCGTGCGTGCGCCACCACTCTGCGAGCCCCCCTCTCCCCCACTGCAGTACAGTCGCAATGCGTTACTGGCTGTACAACCTTCGACCCCTGACTCTGCCCTTGTTGCCACGCTACGTCATCTGCGTATAGGGATTAATCTTCCACGCACGCGAGGCTGCAGAGGAGGAAAAAGGAAGCAACGGAAGATTTCTGTCGTCTGCTCAATTCCTCGCCCTCCCCCTTCACCTACCAAACGGATGAGTATTTCTAACTTACTTACTGTTCCCGTTGCTTCGCACACAAAAGATGCTAATTTTATTGTTGCCCAGTTTAACCCCCGTTCCGTTGGCGTCCCACAGAAACGTTCTTCTATTAATTATTTCATTGTAGAGAACGATGTTGATATTTTCTGCATCACTGAATCCTGGCTTCTGCCTTCGGGTGATGAAGCTAAATGCGCTGATCTCTCTCCCCCTGGCTACAAAACCATCTCCTATCCTCGCTCTTCACGTGGCGGAGGCATTGCCTTTGTCGTGCGTGAAAAACTGTGCCTCCATCTCACCTCTACCTCCCTCTTCCCCTTTCCACACTCCTCCTTTGAACTGGCCCAGCTCTCCGTTACTCTCCGTCAGCACTGCCTACAGCTTTTCTGCCTCTACCGCCCCCCTCCCAACAAGAAAAACAAACTTTCGGACTCCCTCTTCCTCGACGAGTTTCCCTCTTTGCTGGAGCACTGCAACACTATCAGCGGTGTTCCAATCATCATGGGAGACTTCAACATTCATGTTGATGTTCCCACTGACCCCCTCACCCTCCGCTTCACCGCACTGCTGGATGACTTCGACCTGCACCAGGCTGTGACCTTCCCCACCCACCAGAAAGGTCACACCCTTGACCTGGTTATCGTCAGACGTGACGACGAAGACGTCCTGCGGTCCACTGCTCCTGACTCCTTCCTGGACTTTTCTGACCATCTCTGTGTTCTTTCCTGCCTCCGTTTATCTCGCCCTTCATGCCCTCCTGTGTATGCTGAGACCAGGAAGATCTCCTCCATCGACATCACTGCCTTCATGTCTGACCTCAGGGCCAGACTTGACTCAACTCTACAGCCTTCTGCCGACCAGCTCCACCACCTCCTGACCAGTCTACTCGACCTCCACGCCCCTGTCATCCGTCGCAAGATCTCCAGTAGGCCTCCATCACCGTGGTATGCTTCTGTGGCACCTGAGGTGACTCAGGGTAAACAAGAACGCCGCCGTGCAGAGCGCCAGTGGGTTAAGACTGGACTTGAAATTCACAAACAGATTTTTCGAGCCATGAACAAAATTGTGTCTGACATTATAGATAAGGCCAAATGCTCTTGTTTGAATGCCCAAATTCTCGCTTGTACCACTTCACGTCAATTGTTTAGTTTAGCCAACTCCCTCCTTGGTAAACCAAAGTCCACACCTCTACCTTCTTCTATCCCTGTGTCTGAACTCCCTCAACGTTTCTCTGATTTCTTTCACAGCAAGATAGCCACCATCCGCCACAATCTTGATTCTCAATCTGCTCCACCATCAACTGACTCTGTCCCTGATCCCTCCTTTTCTGGCAGTATGTGGTCTGAGTTCCGTTCTGTTTCCACTGATGAGGTTAAGAAGATTTTGACCCGAACTCAGACTAAAACCTGTGAACTAGACCCTCTACCTTCATCTCTCTTCTCCCAGTGTCTTGATGATCTCCTTCCTTACTTTACATCCATCATCAATGAATCTCTATGTTCAGGCCGCTTTCCAACTCATTTCAAATCTGCAGTTGTCAAACCTCTCTTAAAGAAGCCTAGTCTTGATCCTGAAAATCTAAAGAACTATCGGCCTGTCTCTAATCTTTCATTCCTTTCTAAGCTTACGGAAAAGGTGGTTCTTAAACAGCTGTCTGACCATCTTCAGGTAAATGATCTCTACTATCCAAACCAGTCTGCTTATCGAGCAGGTCACAGTACTGAGACAGCCCTCTTAAAGATAACGAACGACCTGCTCACTGCCTTGGATGAAAACAAGGTTTCTCTTCTCTCTCTCCTTGATCTTTCTGCAGCGTTTGACACTATCGACCACTCCATCCTCATTTCTAGACTTCACACCTCCTTTGGTCTATCTGGGGCTGTTCTTTCCTGGTTTTCTTCCTACCTCTCTGATCGCACACAGAAAGTTGTTGTCAATGGTTCTCCATCTCTTCCAAAAGGTCTTCAGTTCGGTGTGCCCCAAGGTTCAGTCTTAGGCCCTATCCTTTTTGTTCTTTATACCCAACCTCTCTCCGCCATCATCAACCAGCATTCTATTCTACATCATAGCTTTTCTGATGACAATCAACTGTACATTTCTGCCCACCTGAGTCAATTAGATCAAATGATTTCTTCTTCTAAGTTGTGCATCTCTGCTGTTAAAACATGGATGTTTTACAACAAACTGCAACTGAATGCTGATAAGACAGAGATGATTCTTGTAGCCTCTAACCACACAATTAAAACTCAGGTTCTCCCAGGTTCTGTAGACATTGATGGCACTGAGATCAAGCTATCGGCATCCGTCCGCAATCTAGGTGTTACTTTGGACCAAACCCTTTCTTTCAAACAGCATGTTTCCAATGTTTGCAAGGCTTGCTATCTAGAACTTCGAAGAATTAGTTCCATCCGCCGTTTCCTCTCTCAAGATGCCCTGAAGACTCTAGTATGTGCTTTTGTCCTGTCTCGCCTTGACTACTGTAACTCACTTCTTGCTGGCTGTCCATCAATTCTCATCTCTAAGCTCCAACGGGTCCAGAATAATGCTGCTCGTCTCATTTCTCGCTCCCCTAGGTACGATCACATCACTCCGGTTCTTCGTTCCCTACATTGGCTCCCAGTTCAATCACGTATTGACTACAAAATTCTCCTCCTTGCCTTCAAGTCACTGAATGATCAAGCTCCCCAGTATCTCTCTGATCTTCTTCATCTCTATGTCCCAGCTCGCCAACTACGTTCGTCTTCTGATTCTCGTCTCCTTTCCATTCCCTCCATCCGTCTCAAATCTGCTGGCCAACGTTCTTTTTCTTGTCAAGCACCATCTCTGTGGAATTCTCTGCCTTCTCCTCTCCGACACTCCAACTCAGTCTCCTCATTCAAAACCTCTCTTAAAACCCATCTTTTTCCTGCTGCGCCCTAAATATTTGATCAGTTGTCTATCGTTGTGTGCACGTGAGGGAAGATTGATTTAAGAGGTTTGTGCTGTGTTTTGTGTGGTGCGTGTGTGTGCGTGCGTGTGTGTGTGTGTGTGTGTGTGTGTGTGTGTGTGTGTGTGTGTGTGTGTGTGTGTGTGTGTGTGTGAGTGTGTGTGTTGTGTGTGTGTGTGTGAGCATGAATGTGTGCTTGTGTGTATTTTGGTTTTGTGGGTTGTGTGTGCACGCATGTGTGTGTGTTTGTGTGCGTGTCTGTGTGTCTGTCTGCGTGCGTACGTTGTGTGTGAGGGTGTTTGTGTATGTGTGTTGGTGTATGTGGTCAGTCCATGCGGCTCAGTTGCTGTGACTTACCGAATGGGGTATGAACGAGTTGGCGTCAATAATTTGTGTGTTTATGTGTGTGTGTGTGTGTGTGTGTGTGTGTGTGTGTGTGTGTGTGTGTGTGTGTGTGTGTGTGTGTGTGTGTGTGTGTGTGTGTGTGTGTGTGTGTGTGTGTGTGTGTGTGTGTGTGTGTGTGCGTGTGCGTGTGCGTGTGTGTTAGAGAGAGAGAGAGAGTTGCTTTGCATATGCACTGTTGGTGGCTGGTGTCACTCTTGAATGTTGTTTTTTGTTATTTGTTGATGAATAATTGATTGTAAAGCGCTTTGGGCTCATCTGAGGTAAAGCGCTATATAAATGTACTGTTATTATTATTATTATTATTATTCACCAAAGTATAATGCACATTTGTAACAGAGGTTATAGTAACACAGTGACAGCTCTGACATGGTCGTAGTTGTCAACAGGGCTACAAACAACATGTCTTATCAGAGGTTATGACACTCAGAATAGGCCCAGTCCTACGAGGTCCCAAAGTGATTTACATACAATGTCTACTAGAAATTGCTAACATTGTTTATAATTTCAGACAAAATGGTATAACGGGCATAATCTTTGATACGTAGGGAATTTGTCTGCCAATTGTTATGTTGATAGGTTAGATTGTTTGCAGTTTATAGTCATCTAGGTGTGTACCATAATGCATAGAGACATCTATAGTGCCAATGTCACATTGGATGGAAGTTCAGTTTAACGTCGCGTATCGGCTTTCGCCATGTACGACAAACCAACCACGGTATAAACACAAATTTATGTTCCTGAATCACTGTCTTAGCCAAAAGGCCGAGAAGCGATCAGTATGACTCAAGAGTGTAATTATAAAATAAAATGAGCAGTACAAAAGCGTCTGAGTAATCATTTCACTTAAGCCGGCGACAGACTATGTGACTGCCTCATATGACGCAATCACGTCGTGACGTAGATCAAATGTTGTGTCCCGCACAGAAGACGTCACAAGCCATCTGACTCGATCAGACTCGATCAGTGGAATTTAGAACCCGCCCTATTCAGCCCTGTCACCTGACTGGGCCCGACTGAGTCAGACTGATCGAGTTAGATGGTATGCAAATGAGGTGAAACGTCACGACCTGATCGAGTCACATGAGGCAGCCACATAGTCTGTCGCCACCTTTAAAGACATCATAAAGATTATTCAGTACATATTCAGCCGTTTAAATTTGGCTGGGTCAATGTAAGCAACAACCATTGCTTCAATGTTTTTTAAATAATATTTTTTCTGATTTATTTATTGCCGTTGAAGTTTAAACAGGGCAGACTGCATCTCTGCCAATCCACTCACACTGACACGATTATAAATAACCCCGATGACGTCATTGCGATCTTGAAAACAGTCACGCGGAACGAGAAAGCTGATTGGCTGGGCTTTTCCTATCAGGGGCAGCCATCGCACTGCATCCGGGCCATTGGCGCAAAACAATGATGGTAACGGTGTTGATGATGTTTCTCGGGGGAGCACTTAGAAACGCGACACGCAATAGCGTTGAGATCCAGAGGATGATAGCAATGTGTCAACGCCTATCTGTAATGCACTGTGCCCCAGTTTATATTGACCAGCCGCGGAGCGAGAAGGTAATGTTTTCAGAGAATTCTGTTTGTTCCTGACTGTCTGACTGTCTATCTGACTATCTGAACAAGATAACGTTTGAAATGAGAGACATAGGAGACTCAAAGTTTGCATGTGGATAAGCATTTAGGATATCTAGGACAAGTTCGAAAATGAAGGTCATTGGCTAAAGGTCAAGGTCACTGGAGCCGAAAACGTGCCGCACACTGCTTTTTTGTTACTGTTGCAAGACACATAGTCGCGCAAGGGAAACAAATCCTGCTTCTCAACCAGCCACCAATTGTAGCTCGTTACTTCCCTTTGTTCCTGACTGTCGTTTCCGACCATGATTTGCAGAGAGCAGAGGGGGCAGATGCTATTCTGACGGGCTGGGATTCAAACGTTTATAGTGCAGATGCCTCCCCCAGGATACACCCCCACTCTCTTGGCCAAAGTGGTTTGAGGACTGCTGGTGTTAGGCGTGGCTACATAATAATAGGGTAAGACGGGGTAAAACGCCCATGGGCGGGTAAGAAGCCCATACCAATTATCTCATGAAATGAAGCAAATTTCAGTCACATTTTGCCCATGAGACGAGTGTTAATGTTTAGCATTCGTCTCATGGGCAAATTTGACTGAAGTTTGCTTTATTTCATGAGATAATTGGCATGGGCTTCTTACCCGCCCATGGGCTTTTTACCCCGTCTTCCCCTATATGTTAACACTATAGCGTTTGGACGGAGGGACCTAGGACCCTCAAAATCTAGTTAGACAAATCGTTTGACATTCAGATCGCTATGTAAGGTCAGAGAGGAAGATAGTGCCTCAAGACAATGCCTAAAGCACGCCATAAGCCTAGCTTGTTGTTGCTTCAGTTTTGTTGCTATGTATGTTTGCTATGTAAAGACAATACAAACGTTTAGACCAAGACAATGCCTAAAGCACGCCATAAGCCTAGCTTGTTGTTGCTTCAGTTTTGTTGCTATGTAGGTTTGCTATGTAAAGACAATACAAACGTTTAGACCAAGACAATGCCTAAAGCACGCCATAAGCCTAGCTTGTTGTTGCTTCAGTTTTGTTGCTTTGTATGTTTGCTATGTAAAGACAATACAAACGTTTAGACCAAGACAATGCCTAAAGCACGCCATAAGCCTAGCTTGTTGTTGCTTCAGTTTTGTTGCTATGTAGGTTTGCTATGTAAAGACAATACAAACGTTTAGACCAAGACAATGCCTCAATGTCTGTCAATTGTAATGTATTTTGCTCAGTTTCTATTTAGACTGATTGTTCGATATTTTGGGGCGCTAACTAAGGTGTCTGTTTACATCATTATAAATACAATCCATGTGGGTTCTGTGCGTTGTTCAGGGAATCACGCAAACACCATGGAACAGAGGCCCCTATGAGTTATATCATCTTGATCGTCCTTATCTATATTATTCAGAACCTGAATTTTGAACCTTTAGCGCAAACCTCCGCCAAGAAATAGCCGTTTTTTCTTAGTTTTTGGTGGGCTGAACTGATGTAGG
The DNA here is from genome assembly GCA_017654935.2 of Phymorhynchus buccinoides. Classification (NCBI taxonomy): domain Eukaryota; kingdom Metazoa; phylum Mollusca; class Gastropoda; order Neogastropoda; family Raphitomidae; genus Phymorhynchus; species Phymorhynchus buccinoides. The sequence goes on from CM065690.1 coordinate 40,296,220, forward strand.
AAACGTAAAGAGGACCAGCGTGTGTGTCAAATGGGAAGTAATTCTAATGAGTGACGGACTGGACTGGCTTACTTCCCTTGGACTATAAACTGAAAGCGGAATGAGAGAGAGAGAGAGAGAGAGAGAGAGAGAGAGAGAGAGAGAGAGAGAGAGAGAGAGAGAGAGAGAGAGAGAGATTTTTGTTACTATTAATTGTGGCGGTTCCATAGCCGATGAGGTTTAACCGAGGCGTGGTTACCGCTACACCTATCTGCATTGCTAAAAAATCGGGACTTTACTGGAGTTGCACTGCCTCCAGTATCGTTCCCAGCAGAGAGAGAGAGAGAGAGAGAGAGAGAGAGAGAGAGAGAGAGAGAGAGAGAGAGAGAGAGAGAGAGAGAGAGAGAGAGAGAGAGAGAGAGTGTGAGTGTGTGTGTGTGTGTGTGTGTGTGTGTGTGTGTGTGTGTGTGTGTGTGTGTGTGTGTGTGTGTGTGTGTGTGTGTGTGTGTGTTTGTATGCGCGCGCGAAGCGTAGCGAGTAGGTTTGCTAGTTATAACTATTATAATGCCGTTTATACTCTACTGATGGAAAATGGGAAGTGGTTAACAAATATATAAAGTGTCACTGAGCGGTTAACATGCCGAAGAAGGAAAGGGGCATCCACACTGCATACAGCTCAATGCAACTGCGATCCAACTGTGACATTTGTGAGGCATGATTCTCGTGAAAATACTACGTTTCTGATGGAATTCTATTCTATATTCTATTCTGTAGTTTCATTCACTACATTTGTTGTCCCCCGTACACGAATCTGATGAAATATCTGTATTTTTTTCGCATCAGACATTTCATGAGAGTCGTGCATTCGTACATGAGTACAGTGAACGAAAATAGTAGAAATAGGTACCACCACCCCTGCATTTCTCGGTTAATTGCAATTTTCCGTTTTTGCCTTTCTTACCAAACATAAAGCTGTATTTTATTGACCTTTTTAGCTAATAACCTTTTTGGAATACTAACCCTATCCCTACCCCTAACCCTACCCCCCCCCCCCCCCCCCCCATAAGACGGGAAAACGCAATGAACCACGACTGTGACAAATGGCACCGTGTACTGCAGTACATAGGGGGGGGGGGGGGGGTCCTATTAGATAATGGCCTAGGGTTAGGGATAGGGTTAGTATTGCAAAAAGGTTATTAGCTAAAAAGGTTCATAAAATACAGCTTTATGTTTGGTAAGAAAGGCAAAAACGGAAAAATGGAATTAACCGAGAAATGCAGGGGGGGGGGGGGGGGGGGGGGTGGCACATCTTGACCTTTACCTAGAATTATTCTAAGACGGAAGTACGTCATGTGAAGCATGCCTCACAGACGTCGTCACAACGGATCGCAGTTGGATAGAAATCGCACGCGTGTGGCGGCCCCATTAGCCAGATTTTCACTCTCGCAGATCTTCATTGGTTTCAGCACTTCGGGCCACCCGAAGGGAAATCAATCCATCGGTTATATTATTTCCCTTCGGCCAAATAAGAGCCATAATCTATTTTTGGCGCGTGTTGGAGAGAGATAGAGAGAGAGAGAGAGAGAGAGAGAGAGAGAGAGAGAGAGGAGAGAGAGAGAGAGAGAGAGAGAGAGAGAGAGAGAGAGAGAGAGAGAGAGAGAGAGAGAGAGAACTTGAAAACTTGAAAACTTGAAACTTTTAACTTTATTTTTCAAGGATAAAGATTTTAGGCTACGCCTAGTCTTCCAATCTGTCCTTGGTACATATACGAACATAGAATACAAACATGGCAAGGCATGATATTACACATACAGATTTGAACATAAAGGTAGCACCTTTGTACATATACAAACATAGAATACAAACATGGCAAGGCATAAAATTACACATTCATAATTGAACATAAAGATAGCAAGAGAGAGAGAGAGAGAGAGAGAGAGAGAGAGAGAGAGAGAGAGAGAGAGAGAGAGAGAGAGAGAGAGAGAGAGAGAGAGAGAGAGAGAGAGAGAGAGTGAGTGTGTTTCACGTTGCTAAGCAACGTACTCTAACTGGCGTTAAGAGCTAAGGACGATAATTCCACCTAAACAGCGCATTTGTAATCCAACGCTTAATATGGTAATAAAGTGAGGTTATTTACTATTCTTAGCTTGCCATGACGTAGGTGAGACGTTTTTAAAGACCCCTCACGCCACGTGTCACATTCCCTCTTATGCTAGGAACATTTCTTAAGATTTATTACCAGCTATAAGAGGGAAAATACGTGAGAACCGTGATTTTGACACGTGACGTGGCGGGTCTTTAAATATACACCGACCCACCACGATTAAGTCACTTGGTATTTGTTTTTTTGGGTAGCTGTGACCCACATAGAAATGCCCCCAACTTGAAATTGAGGCTGCTCTTTAAAATGATGTTTCGTTTTCAATTTGGGGACATTTGTATGGTAGTCAATCCTGGTCAAGACAAGATTTCGTACCAGCTATAAGAGGGAAAACACGTGAAATTCGTGATTTTGACACGTGATCTGGTGGGTCTTTGAGAGACTTTTTTGTATTGTTACTTCTCATGAAAGTGTTGTGGTCCCTGTATTACGGGACTGACTGGACAGAGTATCTTGATGATTGGTGAAGGTGAAAATGATGTTTTACGTCCTCTCGGTCATAGACACATATGGGACATTTGTAGGCCTAAATACAAAGATGGTGGGAACAATACTGGCTGCAATGCCCGGAGGCAGTGCAACACCAGTAAAGTCCCGAGTTTTTAACAATATAGATAGGTGTAGCGGTAACCACGTCTCAGTTAAGGCGGCGACACACTATGTGGCTGCCTCATGTGACTCGATCAGGTCGTGACGTTTCACCTCATTTGCATACCATCTAACTCGATCAATCTGACTCAGCCGGGCCCAGTCAGGTGACAGGGCCGAATAGGGCGGGTTCTAAATTTCACTGATCGAGTCAGGTGGCTTGTGACCTCTTCTGTGCTGGAAACAAAATTTGGTCTACGTCACGACCTGATCGAGTCATATGAGGCAGCCACATAGTCTGTCGCCGCCTTTAAACCTCATCGGCTATGGTACCGCCACAATGTATCTTGATGAATGAATGAAAAATGGTGTTTTACGTCCTCTCGGTCATAGACACATATGGGACATTTGTAAATACAAAGATGGTGGGAACAATACTGGCTGCAATGCCCGGAGGCAGTGCAACACCAGTAAAGTCCCGAGTTTTTAACAATATAGATATGTGATATTTTAATCTGAGTGTATCTTGATGATTGAAATGAGAAAACGCTTTTATACTGCACCAACTTGACTGAGACTCTATTACTGAACATTCTCTTCCTCTGTCTCGTGCACTGAAACGCACACACCACCTAAGCTTACATAGAATCATTGCCCTCGCGTGTCACGCAGAAATAGCATATCACTGAAAATATGCCTCTGATTCGTCACTAGGTGGCGCGGTTGACTCAGCCATACGATTATCGCCCTTGCATGTCGCCACAAAGTAGTATATTATCACTGAAAATGTGCCTCTGACTCGTCACAAGGTGGCGCGGTTGACTCAGCCATACAATTATCGCCCTTGCATGTCGCCACAAAGTAGTATATTATCACTGAAAATGTGCCTCTGACTCGTCACTAGGTGGCGCGGTTGACTCAGCCATACGATTATCGCCCTTGCATGTCGCCACAAAGTAGTATATTATCACTGAAAATGTGCCTCTGATTCGTCACTAGGTGGCGCGGTTGACTCAGCCATACAATTATCGCCCTTGCATGTCGCCACAAAGTAGTATATTATCACTGAAAATGTGCCTCTGATTCGTCACTAGGTGGCGCGGTTGACTCAGCCATACAATTATCGCCCTTGCATGTCGCCACAAAGTAGTATAAAGCCCCATTTAATTGATCCATGATGTTTTCACAGGAAGCATAATAATGTTTAAAAAAGTGCGATATACGGCATACACATAGGGGAAGACGGGGTAAAAAGCGCATGGGCGGGTAAGAAGCCCACCCCAATTATCTCATGAAATAAAGCAAATTTCAGTCAAATTTGCCCATGAGACGAATGCTAGACATTAACGCTCGTCTCATGGGCAAAATGAGACTGAAATTTGCTTCATTTCATGAGATAATTGGGGTGGGCTTCTTACCCGCCCATGCGCTTTTTACCCCGTCTTCCCCTACACATACGGATTTGACAGACAGACAAAACAAAACGCACTCCTCGTTCCGCTTCATGATCCAAGGACAATAAAAGAAAAGAAAAGAGGACGACCACCAACTTCCTAAATACGGGTTTTAGGGACTTGGATATACTGTATGCCCCCCCCCCCCCCCCCCCCCCCCTTGGGGATAGGTGGTGGTAAATGGTGTTTAACGTCCTCTCGACCCGGGTGGGCACATACGGGACATGTGTGTTAAAGAGATTTGGAAATAAAAATAAGACAAAACACAGAAACGAAAGTAGACAATACATTGACGTAAACAACACAAAGATGATAGTTCCCCCACTTTCTGGAAGTTCTGTGCTGGTAACTTCCTCTAATCTGTCACTCTCTTTGACTCTGCCTTTTCCCTTTGCTTACTGTCATCTAATATCTTTCTGCCTGACCGGTCCATTCTCCTGCCTTTTTTCACGAAACACTTTCAAAAACATTTCCTCCAGCCGAAGTCGGACATGCTGGGCCTAACTATTTCTTAGTTAGGCGCATAACAGCAGCATGACGCATCTGTGCTCATAATTGACAGGAAACTGTCTGAGCGATCGAAGAGCGTCATATATATGCGAATAAAATCACGTTAGCTTTGATGCTTT
>CM065690.1:40308530-40326030 GCA_017654935.2 Phymorhynchus buccinoides
CAATGTCTCTATATATATATATAAACGTACAAGAATTGAAGAAGAAAAAACAACCACACCATTAAACTTTCCTCTTATATATATAGTTTGCTTGAATAAAACTTTTTTTGTGTCCAATATTTAAGTTTGTGAACCTAAGAAAGAAACTGAATAACTTTAATTTCAACTTTACAATTTATTCTGTGTTCTGAAAAGAATAAAATAAAATAAAATGCTGATTTACTTTTTCTCCCAACAGGGGGGGGGGGGGGGGGGGGGGGGGGGGGGGGGGGGGGGGGGGGGGGGGGGGGGGGGGGGGGGGGGGGGGGGGGGGGGGAGATAGACAATGCCTATGCAAAGACAGCTGTTTCGTCTTTGAGAAAGACTCTTCAGTCTGCATATCGGCCTGCAAAGAATGTCCACAGTGAACATTCAAACTGAGCTAGAAGACTTTCTACAAGAGAAAGGTTGTCCTCTTTGCACCAGATTGAAAGTCCACAATAAAAGCAAACCAGCACTTAATTCAAAAGAAATGGTAAAAATCTTGTGTAAAATAACAAAAATAATAATGTTCTAAAATTACAATCCCTCGAAGAGAGTAGAAGAGATGGGATGCCATGTTGGTGGATCCAGTGAAGGATTCAATAAGGGAGGTCATAGAAATCGTAGTAAACACCAACATACTCCCGGTGAGGAGGAATGTAGAGAGGTGTGCCTGGATCAGGTAGACTGATGCGCTTTCCTTCTTATGTGTGTGTGTGTGTGTGTGTGTGTGTGTGTGTGTGTGTGTGTGTGTGTGTGTGTGTGTGTAAGGAAGTAAGAGAACGTTGCGTGCAATCATCGTGCTTATTTTACTTTCTGATGATTAATTATTTGTTTGCCTTTAATGTTCTTGTTATCAATGTAAAGCGCACTGAGCTCATGTGAGAAAGAGCGCTATATAAATTCCCATTATTATTATTATTATTATTATTATTATTATATACAAACAGTAGAAATAATAGACATATTTGCCTTACAAATTAATACCAGGCCTCTTCGTGCCACATATTAAACACATAGTCTTGTGGAATTATTCCTGTCAATATCAAAGAATTATGTTTCTACTTGATACAAGCTCGAGCCTTCTTTAATGTTGGTGGGGTAACAACAGCAATACCGGTCTAATGAAATTATCAAACGTCTTGTGATAGATGGTGCTGCTATGAAACTGTGTCTCATCAATAATTGTCTGGCACTAAAGCATTGAGGAGCTTACTACAAATTTGTATCTTCCCTTGACAGACTCCGCCCTTGACGAAACTGTGTCGCAGCACGACTGTGCCTCTGTGCCCCAGGGGAATCGCAGTTTGGCCTGCCTCTGCCGGTACTCTTCATCGAAGAGGAGAACCGACTGCCAGGTGTAGCGGGCAGCTAGTGCCCCTATCAGCTCCGTGTATTGGAGATAGGCCTTGGGGTCGAAGTGCTACTATGAAACTGTGTCTCATCAAGAAGTAAACGGAACGCCAACGTTGCCAAATGCCCTTAGACGCAACAAGTCTGGTCAGTTTATATTTCTGTCCCTTTTTGGCAAATGTGGAGTCGATCATTGAAACCAAATATACACAAAATCATTAAAATATCTTACAACCAACAGTTAAATATTTGAAATAACAACTGCCACATTTTGATTATGTGTCTGTTTACAATTGTAAGCAGTCTGTGCCTAGTAATATTTTCAATAATTAATTGCCCTAACCAGCAAAGAGACCCACTTTTACATGCCTACCGAAGCTGGAGTGTGGTTGCTCACGTGGCGGGGTAGCAAAAAACGGTCACACACGCAATGTTCTCATCCCTAGCTGGTGCATTTGTGCCATAGTGGTCAAATGACACGGCCGCCTCGGTTGCCGTTGCCATCAGGGCTCACAGCAAATTTGAAGCGATTCGGTCGAAAAACGGCGGAGTTATAAGGCCCGTTTTGTGTTTCAGACACACACTCACACACGGACGGACACTTGGCTTTTTACTATAATTATGATTATTATTTTATTAGGTACTGAATAGTCACAGAGGCGTCTCTGTGAAATTCGGGTTGCTCCCACCTGGAGAGCGCGTCGCAGCCAGAGGCACGTTTCTGATCAGCTGAATTTTCTGAACAAAGTAGTCGTTAAAGACATCTGGAAGGTCACTGACAGGGTGGGTGGTAGGGAGAGGGGTGCTTTTTTCACGCCCAAGTAGTTTGCTGCAGATAGAAAACAGCCGGCTAGAGGTCACTGCATTGTTTATTTGGTCAGTGTAAAAGGAGGATCTTGCTGTAAACACTATGTTCGCTATTTTTCGTTTCGCAGCATTGAAGATTTGTTTCGTAACGGTAAGGGGGGTCCTAAGCCACGCTCTTTCAGCTACATGCTTTTCTAACTTCGCCGAGTTCAGTTCAGTACTAACTAAAGGATACCACGGCTCCAGTCTATGGGCACACTCTTGGCGGTGATGTAACGGCGCGTGTGTGTCAATAACGCGAGTGAGAGCGCTGTTAAGTTCGTTGACCGTGGGGCATGATTCAGGGCAGATAGTCGTGCGCAACTCTGCTTGAAATGCTGATCTATCCATGCCGCGTACATTACGAGATTGTCTGTACGATGGGGTGTCAGACGGGACAGACAAACATAGTTCACAAACAATACAGAAATGGTCAGAAGCAAGAGATGGAGTGACATGAGTTGAGCGTAATAAATCATCATCAGGTCTATAAATTACCCAGTCCAGAATGTGGCCACGTTCATGAGTTGGCTCGGTAACAGATTGACTAAAATTAAACATATCCAAAGCATTGATCGTCTTAGCATTTACGGGGCTGTGCTGAGTATCAAAATGAACATTAATGTATCCTAATATAACAAACTTTCCAGAAAGTTTATTACAGTACTCTAAAAGGTCAGGGAATTCACTGAGAAACATAGCATCAGTCAGTTTATTTTTGCGGCTTGGTGGAGGTTGGTACACGCAGATGAAGTGGACAGGAGAAGACGACGTTGCCAGGGTAACGCGAACTGCTTCGAAGCTTGGGTGTTGGAAGGGAAAGGCAGTAGAGGTGGAAAGATGCTTGGCCAGACAGTTCTTGGAGATGAGCGCAATTCCCCCACCGCGTGAAGGGCGGGGGAAGGAAGAGAGTGTGTAGCCAGTTGGTGTCAGGTCAGCACACTTTGCTTCATCGCCTTGTTTTTGAAGCCAGGATTCTGTTATTACGAATACATCACAGTCGTCGTCCGTAATGAAAGAGCGGATCTCTGCTCGTTTCAGTGGTTCGCTGACAGATCTTGCGTTAAAGAGGGCCAGTTGTAGACTGTTGGAATCGTTACGTTGTGTTGTACTGGAGGGCCCATGGGTAGTTGGAATGCGTATCAGGTTGTCAGGGGAACACGTGGTTGTACAGTTAGTATTTGTACAGTTCAGGGATTGTTCCACAGGATGGCAGTGAGAGGAAGGTAAGGGGTAGACAGACAAGGCGTGTCGACCAACCCAGTGTTGGTTGATGTCAGGCGTTGGCAGCTTAGTGGTAGCCCAATCAGGTCTGTTACCACATACTGTGCTGATCTTTCTCTGTTTCCGCCGGCCACCATGGTGCTTGCGGACTCGGGGAAGCTGATAGCCAATTCCCACTCCTTTGATGGCCTCCATTACAGAGGGGTCCAGTGGTGCAGGGGCAACAGACAGCAGTTGTTCTCGACTGTAGGAGATTCAAGAAAGAGGCGCGGTGGGGGAGTGGTAAGGGGCGGTTTGACTGGATGGAGTAGAGTCAACAAGTGGAGGGAGAGGCCCGTACAAGAATTATTATTATTATTATTATTAGAACATTTAGGACGCCTAATCAATGTAATGCCCTAGGCGTTTACAATATAAAAATATAATATACACATATAACACCACATATAATAATATTTAACATATAGCATAAAGAATGGGAAATGAAAATTACACAACCACCCAAAGACGGTCAGACAAACAAACAGACATAGAATTACACACGCGTGCGCGCAAGCGCACGCACACCACACACCCACACACGCGGACACCCACAAATAATTATATGCGCTCACCAAGCACAGACGTTCACTCTCAGACATTCACACACCAAGTCATGAAGGAAGGGATTAGTAGTTATTTAGGAAACAGATGAGTTTTGAGATGGCGTTTGAATGTGGGCAGAGAGGATGAGTATCTGAGAGAGCGAGGCAACTGATTCCAAGTAACAGGAGCTTGATAGGAGAAAGAGCGTTGACCATAGGTTTTAGTGCGGACAGTGGGAATACAATAGAGACGGGTGTCAGATGAGGAACGCAGAGCTCGAGACGGTGTGTATGGGGAAGAGGAGGGGTGAGGAGGATAGGGGATGTAATAAATGGGTTCCACATGTTGGCAGGCAGGCTGGTAGGGGAATGACGTTTCTTGGTTAGCATGAGAGTTGGACAGTTGAAACAAAAAAGCAGTCCAAATAACCAGCAAATCAGGCGGAAGAACTGCACAAAACAAGCACCAATACACGCACCACTCCATCATGCTACACTTGTACACTTTTCACAACAATAGACGATCTAGGTACAACACTACAGTGAAAAGTGAAAAAAATATCAGAGCTCGTGACCATGCTGCCTGTCAGGCGTGGAACACTTACTACTACTTACTAATATAAGAGATACATGAATTCTACTCTGCTCTGAGCTGACAACTGCCCACTCGGATTTTTTGTTTTCATCGCGACTTCGAGAATATCATACCACAGCAGTGTACACTAAACAGTTATTGGATGGTTGCAAAATGGGGTCTCATCTGTATGGTAGTCATGGTTACTACTAATATTCCAAAGCCGTCTTCTTATCCCTCTTCTTCATTCCATTCCTTGTGTGTCCTTTCTCTTCGTCTACTCGTCTTGATTATGTTTTTGTTGGTGACAAACATGATTAGCATATGGTGGAGACCACCTTTAATAATATCACGCAAACAAAGACACACACTCGCTAATGTGCATTTTAGCACACCCAAAGGTGTATACGACGAGACACCTACACAATTCAGGACATAATGCTTTACAGTAATGTAGGAGGCAATATATAGTCTTTTGTGTTTCTTACATCCACACAAAACCTTTTTATGTCACAAGCCAAAGACCACACATGACTGAGAGTGGGAATGGGCAACTTTATTAAAGTACCAATATAGAATCATTTTATAACACCCCAATAACATGTTGATTGTATAACCACTGTAGTGTATAGGTTAAAACTATTTAGGGGTAACATTCACAAGAGAATGATGTTATTTGTAATCACATAGCATAATTTGTTTGACAATAAAATATGTTGCACATCAATGAATAAGACTATGCTTAGCTAAATAATTAATTGGCTTGATAATGTAAATTGTTCATCCCGGAAATGTACTGTGTGTTTGCCCAAACCTATAGGAAAATGAACTGTTCATTGTTTGAGGAGGCCTCTCGTATGACATGGAAAACCACATTCTCAAGGCATTGACTTGATAACAAAAACGTAATTTATGACTCAGACCTGTATTCCCATTAGCCTCTCTCTCTCTCTCTCTCTCTCTCTCTCTCTCTCTCTCTCTCTCTCTCTCTCTCTCTCTCTCTCTCTCTCTCTCTCTCTCTCTCTCTCTCTCTCTCTCTCTCTCTCTCTCTCTCTCTCTCTCTCTGTCTGGTTAAGACAGACAGTTTCATTTACAATTTGATTTCTTTTTATGAAACTCCCCCTTCACCACCCATTCTCCCCTCTCCTCTCCCCCCTCCCAACCCCCGCGTGGAGGTCAGCCATGCACGAAGATAGCATGCGTGTCTAAAATATTGACCCTACTGATGTCGTGAGGTCTCATAGAGAGACAGTTTCCATTTCTTTGGATGGCAGTGAATGGTTGGTAAATTGGCATTATGTTTCTCACAGAGCGTAACTATTCTATTTATTCCGAATAATGATATCATAGTAATCTATGATATTCCGTTGCCCAGACGAAAGTCGTTAGGGACTTGATTGTATTTTTGTATCGATGCAAGTACACGAAGATAGTATGGTAAATAAAATAGCCAGATTTGGTTTTAGGTCTGGGTACCATCTATTTGTCTGAAATAGTCTGTGACTGAGTAAGGGAGGATACGAATTCTTGAAGAGACCAAGACTGTTGTATATTATTTTCTTTTACATTTCAAGAAGTATATTCTTAAACATTTGCTTGATAGTTGTATCATTTACTATATATGTGAAAATGCTACTGTTGACATAATATTCAAAATGGAGCTACATCCTTCACTTTGAGAAATTAAATGTTGTTTAAACAAATGTATTCACAAACAATCATATGACAAATCAGCATCAACTGCTAGAAATTAAATGTACATTTAAAAAACACACAATTTATTTACAACATTTCCTTACAGACCAGACGTATTTGGAGGCATTCATTTAGGTGCATAATTCTGCCCATTTCCGTACATCTGGTTCCAGCAGAGAGTCACGCCACTGTGCGTGCAGGTGTAGATCCACCGCAGACAATCAGGTCGTCAAGAGGCAACGCATCACAGGCAGGGAGGGAGTCAACGACCATTTCCTAGTCACGCCACTGTGCGTGCAGGTGAAGATCCACCGCAGACAATCAGGTCGTCAAGAGGCAACGCATCACAGGCAGGGAGGGAGTCAACGACAATTTCCTAGTCACGCCACAGTGTGTTCGGGTGAAGACCCACCGCAGACAATCAGGTCGTCAAGAGGCAACGCATCACAGGCAGGGAGGGAGTCAACGACCATTTCCTAGTCACGCCACTGTGCGTGCAGGTGAAGATCCACCGCAGACAATCAGGTCGTCAAGAGGCAACGCATCACAGGCAGGGAGGGAGTCAACGACAATTTCCTAGTCACGCCACAGTGTGTTCGGGTGAAGACCCACCGCAGACAATCAGGTCGTCAAGAGGCAACGCATCACAGGCAGGGAGGGAGTCAACGACAATTTCCTAGTCACGCCAATCATTTTTTGTGCACTTCCACTTCTAAAAGAACGGGGGTGCATTGAGATGGGAACGAGGGTTGTGCGTTTCTCTGTCCGTCTGTCTGGTTGTGTTCGCTATAGTTGTAGTCTCTCGTACATGAATCTGATAAAAACAATCTTATTATTTTTGTATCGGACATTTTATTTGATTCGTGTATTGGGAATAGACATGAGTATAGTGAACGAAAATAGTAGAGTTATTTTTATTTTTAGAAGTATTTCACGTGCGTCATGACTCACAGACATGGTCACAATTGGGGTCAAATCGTATCCAGTGTGGTTGGGTTTTAAATGATAATGCCTTCTGGAATATAACTCTCGATATAAGCTTGCTCAAGAAACAGCAAGAACCTGACATGTACAGGAATAAAAGTATAAGAATTAAAACAAAAAAGCGTATTAGAGTGAAGTGGCTTCCCTTGGGGATACCGGGGAGTCTTTGGTACAAATGGTTCCCCCACCTTCTGGAAGTCCTATGCTTGTAACTTCCTCTAATCTGTCACTTTCTTTTACTCTTTCTTTTCCCTTTTGCTTTCTGTCATCTACTATCTGTTGGACTTATTGGCCCATTCTCCTGCCTTTTTACCAACAACATCTTCCAAATAACTTTCGCATTTGAGCTACTCCGAAATCGGAAAGTGTCGGCTGTACGCAGCGGGGAGATCAGTTAAAACCGAAAACCAGACACATACGTACCTCATCCTTTATGGCCATATGGCCTGGGAACGCAGTAGAAGAAGAAGAAGAAGAAGAAGAAGAAGAAGAAGAAGAAGAAGAAGAAGAAGAAGAAGAAAAAGAAGAAGAAGAAGAAGAAGAAGAAAAAGAAGAAGAAGAAGAAGAAGAAGAAGTGATGTGGTTGAATCATAGGTTCTTTTCATAGGTTCTTGGCCATACACTTCTCTTTATCTTCGTGGCTGGGTGCATTCTGTACGGGCTATTGATGGCTAGTGGAACGTGTTGGACACCACTGCAGGCAATGGGATGGGTGTAAAGAAGACCATAGCTTAAACACTGCTAAAAGTGTGGAAAATGTGTGTGTGTGTGTGTGTGTGTGTGTGTGTGTGTGTGTGTGTGTGTGTGTGTGTGTGTGTGTGGATGTGAATGTGTGTGCATGTGTGTGTGTGTGTGATAATGTGTGTGATAGTGTGTGAGTGTGAATGTGTGATAGTGTGTGTGTGTGTGTGTGTGTGATAGTGTGTGAGTGTGAATGTGTGTGTGTGCGTGCATGCGTGCGTGCGTGCGCGCGCGCGCGCGTGTGTGTGTGTGTGCGTGTGTGTGCGTGCGTGTGCGTGTGTGTGTTTGTGTGTGTGTGTGTGTGTGTGTGTGTGTGTGTGTGTGTGTGTGTGTGTGTGTTTCATTTAACGTCTATCCACTTCTCGTGAATTAGACGTGGACAAAACTGTTTATGTATATGTGTTAAAGTGGTTGCGTGCATGTGAATATGTGTATGCATGTGTGTGTGTGAGTGAGTGATAGTGTGTGAGCGTGAATGCGTGTGTAGCTGTTTTAGTGTTAGCGTTAGTGTTAGTGTGTGTGTGTGTGTGTGTGTGTGTGTGTGTGTGTGTGCGTGCGTGTGTGTGTGTGTGCGTGTGTGTGTGAGCGCTTGTCGTGAATGTTTACTACGAAATAATACGTGCATAAACTTTGCGTACGTGAACGGACGCGCGTACGTGTGTGAATGTGTGCGTGTGTACCTGCGTGCGTGCGTACACGTGCGCATACATGCGTACGTACTGTGATAGTATGCGTGTCGTTGCAGAAAAGGACACAGAAGACTTGTCAATAAGGATACAGCATGCTCTGCTCTTACAGTTCTCATGAACATGTGTTAGAAACGAATAAACCCTTGTTCCACTTTAACCCATACATGGCAACACTTTATTTTCAATTAAAACTTGCATATTTGTTTTCCACAATCAACACATTTAACAGTCATTTAGAGTAAAGCACAAATGTTTTTGTGTGAATTAGAAGACAAAACATGTTTGGGACAGTTGGCGCGAGAGGGTTATTTCATACTTTGTCATATCAAATTTACAAACCAAAATAGCTGATACTATGTATGTGTGTGGAATAGCGTCATTAAGCCCGAAGATGAAGGAACAAGAAGACGAGAAATACAAAGAGGCTGACAAAAAAAACCCTTATAATTCGCCAAACCCACTTGTCATTGTACAGTTGTTCTTTAGAACTATTAAAAAAATCACAGACATATAGTTGTAAGCGTTCTCAGATACCCTAGGCTTTGATTGGCTTTGACTGCGTCGCTTAGATGAACATAAATAAATGCCATAAATGCAGTGAAAGGGCGAATATAACGATGGTCAGAAATTGAAAACAAATCGTCTGCTAGACGAGACTTTGACCGAGTGGAATTAGGAAATGACGACACGTACAGATCGTGAATGTAAAGGAGGTACAATCGCATTATGCCGATGTTCATGCGCTTGTCTCGGGCGCATGGAATCCACACAGATGTGTCAGACTGTACGTTTCTGTGACTGACCCCGTCTACTTGTAAATGGCTGCAAAATAGAAAGGACTGAACTCAATACCCACTCAAAATCTGGGAATCCACAAAAAGCCACGGTCGAGTACAAAAGGGTTCAAACTAATTTCTAATTCCAATATTTTTTGGGAGTTATTTTCTACGTCAGGCCACACGTCACAAATACCCAGAATGACAATTTCATCCCGGATCGTGCGGTGCCCACCAAAATCGGCGCGTCAAACACAAACATCTTTCAATTATCGATTCATAGTTGGAGACGAACAAGTTATAGCCCAAAAACGTATTTTTCAAACTACAGTAATGAACAAAGGCGTGTTTTAGCGCTGGGAGCCGAGTTGAAACGATTTCTCAGCAACCAAATAGGATGAACGTATCCTTTAATCGTCTTATTACAGAAGGCTATGTTTCATGAACAGAAATAGCGACAAACCAGAAAGTAAAAGAACCCAATGACCGATGTTCTGGGTCGAGTTTCTCTAGATAACGGTCGCCGCGCGAATAACGCTTACGCCAAACGAGGCCTAAGAAACACCCTAAACGTCTGCTACGGTCAGATAACGCTTTAAGCTTACTCTTCATTTTTGGGAGAGAGAGAGAGAGAGAGAGAGAGAGAGAGAGAGAGAGAGAGAGAGAGAGAGAGAGAGAGAGAGAGAGAGAGAGAAGGGCTGCTATCATCAGGGAGATAAATCATACCTCTCTGTCAGTTTGTGCAAGCTTTTCGATTTCACCCACGTCTATTTGTGTGCAGAAAATTAAATTTGCACTATATTCTGCTATCTAACATGATACAAAATTAAGAAACAGCACTCCAAAACACTTGCGTTCGTTTAATATGCTAAAATCATCCCGTATTTTGTCACGATAGACTAAAGAATATTTGCTGTGGCAAGCTTGTTGTTTTGGTCTTCCATTTTTAAAGTTCAAGCCTCGTCACGCGAGATAAAATAAAAAGCCGGAAGTAATGATATTTCCCATGATCCTTCAAATAGTTTGTCGCTTACCACCTCGATAGCAGCCACAAAACGTTTTTGACAAACGTCGGCGAAACAGGTGTTTCTTAGTACGTTTTTGCTGATTTGCTCTCACGCTACGTAACGTAAGCCCTTGTGAAACAGCACCCAGGATAGGAGGCTGAAGGTTTAGGCAAGAGATATATTTGTCTGGGAGATTAATCCATTGAGTTGCTCTGTAATAATGAGGAAGGGGTTAAGGAACACAGGAGGATCGTGGGTGTAGACTATGTCATCTGTCTGGCTTAGTTTCGTGGACAAGGGTTAATCGTTTGCACTAGAGTGCTAAAGTATTGTTTCATGTTTTAAATTAGTGCAAAAGTAATCTCTCTCTCTCTCTCTCTCTCTCTCTCTCTCTCTCTCTCTCTCTCTCTCTCTCTCTCTCTCTGTCTGTCAGCGTGTGTGTTTCTGTGTGCGCGCGCGCATGTGTGCACGTGCCCTTATGCATGTGATACTATATTTTTTGAAAAGCTCTTAAAGATCCTTGCGTGCAAAATCTGTTACTGTATTGTTCTTGGAATATAAGGCGCACCTTATTATAAGGCGCACCCCTCAAATGTAACACTTTCATACTATATTATATTTATAAGGCGCAGGGGTCTCATTCTGGGGAAAACAATATCGCCGTATAGTCCGAAAAACACGGTAGTTAGCTGAAGGAATCCCACCAGACATGCCCTATTTCTTAAGCTGGCTTTACAGTGAGAAGACATAAGCCTACCCCCACAGCTGGCATCAAACCAGCTGACATAGTGCAGTGGCTCGCATCGATGGTTATTCCTGGAACTCCCAGGCGTTGGTTTCCATCAGTAGCGAGGCTTAGGCTACGTGTGTGGATTTTCAGCTCCGACGGGTTCCAAACTGGAGAAGGATCATAATTATTGAACAAAACAAGAAAACAATCAACCAACCTACCAAAGCCACGCAATCAATTTCCGCCCAAGGAACCAGCACGTACTCTTCAGACAGCATCGCACATATTTCCTGATTAAAACTGTGATGACGTCAGGAATCCGCCTGAAGTACAGCGCTGCGTACTGCCGTTGTCGCTGACCAAAATGGGGCTCGATGTATCATCTTCAACCTTATTCAATAAATTATTGCATTTTCCCCTGATCAATGAAAGTCTCAAACTCTCGAATCTGACCTCCACTGATTTCCATTTTCAGTTCTTCTATGTAAGTTGACCAGTCAGATCTTTGGTGGACGAGATTGGCGATTTCACGCAAGCTAGAGTTTGACTTCGGCCCTACGTGGTGGCCCTCAACGTAAAAACATTCACGGTGACTCGACTACGACGACTAAGAGGCAGAGCAGGTCGTGTTTTTAATGCGAATCTTAGACAACATAAGCTTCCACTAACTTCTCCCGAAATGACTCAGCAGTAGTAGATCTATCCTCTGGAGGGCTTTGGTTTGAGGTGCCATTTGTTTTTTCGTTGGTGTCAGGGCTGTGTGTCGGTGATCGGAACGAGTGACTCAGGAGTAGAGGTTCAGTTGGTAAAAAAGATGGGACAAAAAAGACCCTCCTTTTCAGTTCAGTAGTTTAATTTAACGTCTTTTCACGCAATGGTGATATTAGACCAAAAACAAAAATTATAACAAAAAATAAACGTGTTGATAATTAACAAAATGAATGCATAGAATACAACAATTTCTAGTAACAAAGCGTCAACAAATCATAACAATTTTGCTATCTCAGAATTGGCTATAACAGTAGCAATATCAAAGATGAAAGGGCTAGATAATAGGCTATTTGACGATCATTCTCATAATTCACTTTAATCAATAGACTTTCTTTCTATAAAGAAAGACCCTCCTCTTTTCATAGACATTGCGTAGACAGTCTCAAGTCGTCCGTGTTATAAACTTTGCATTTTCCTAACGCAATGGTCGGCTTGGTAAGGCCCTAATGTAGGCGAAGTGTTTGACACTGCATTGTCCTTCCCTCTTCTTTGCTCCCACTGCGGCCCACACCCAACCACTCCCATCACCTGTTCGAGGATCGATTTAAGCGTTGTATCAGACAATAGCCATGTATATTTGAAGGTAAAACAAATTCGAAAGAAATTAATACTATCAGAAACTTTTAAGAATACGAAATCCTCAAAGTGCAAAACAATCGTGTAAAAGTTTTATTTTAAGCATACAAGAACAATCCAGAGATGCGAATTTTAACTCTCTCGATCAGAATCCAGCCAGAAATATTTACAGGAAAGATTAAGATTGATACAGCTGCGGACGAGAAGTGTTCAGAAGGGACATAACTTTGCTCACTTCCTGCTTCAGGGTGACATTACATCTGACAGTTCCGTTTCCTTGGGAAACATTTCTCAACTAAAATCCCAGAAGACAGTCTCGACGGCTGCTCGGGAGACTCAGCATGCATAGATATTTGATTTGATTGATCGTGTACAGTCGGAAGTCTTATGATTCGCACACTGCTGCAGCTTGACATTATGCATAGATGTGTTTCTCGATGGGCCATTAGTGACACACCGATGCTGTTAGACATCCCCAAGAGGATTGCAATGGCGCTCAGACCACGCAGAATGAATATCAAGAAGTCGAGAACCATGGAAAACGTTTCTCGTTACGCTAGACGCGACTACAGTGCGTTGTCTTGAAAACAATAAGATCAACATACCAGACAGATAATATAGCAAACTTAATGGTGACGTTTGTGTGAAAGCACCTGGTCACCTGTTTTACTGCTGGGGTTGCTTGGAGACAACGGGTTTTTGTTGTGGATTTTGTGTTATTACCTTTTTGTCTGTATCTTTCTGTTTCTGTCTCTGACTGTCTCTGCTTGTTGTTCCAATTATGCGTCTCTCTGTCTTTGTCTATCTGTCTCTGTCTCTGTTTGTCTGTCTCTCTGTCTCTCTTTGTCTCTCTCTCTCTCTCTCTCTCTCTCTCTCTCTCTCTCTCTCTCTCTCTCTCTCTCTCTCTCTCTCTCTCTCTCTCTCTCTCTCTCTCTCTCTCTCTCTCTCTCTCTCCCCTCTCTTACCACTCTACAACAATGATTTGTAACCACACTAGGGCCAAAGGCTATTCATTAAAATTGTTCAATGTTCAGTGTTTTCTCTTCCCACCCCACAAACTCCAAACGGAAAATAATATAACTTTCCACGGAGAGGCAATGACGGCAACATGCTAGCAATGCTGCAAACAGGTACTACACCTCTAAGGCACACAACTCTCGGCTCTGTAGAGGGTCATGTCAACCGCCGTTTTGTCCAAATTCCGCCGTTTTGTCTATAGACAAAACGGCGGGGTTAGATCCGCCGTTTTGTCCAAATTTTCTATTATGATTTGGATAAATACGGCGGTTCAACAATCCGCCGTTTTGTCTATACAAAACGGCGGGTTGGACAAAACGGCGCCCGATTTTGAACCGCCGTTTTGTCCAAATGAAAGTTGGAGTTATAAAAACTCATTCTTGACAAGTTCTCATTTAAAAAAAATCTTTGTTAAATAAAATGAATAACAAGCTGACCACTGACACTGGTCACTTTGGCCTAATTTTACCGTTTGAATGCTAATTAGTGTATTAGGAGATCATATGAACAATTGTTGATGTGGTTGACCAGTGGTCAGGTCACTTTGGCCTATTTTCACTGTTTGACTGCAAATGGGTGTATTAGGAGTTCAAATGAACAAATTTTGATGTCGTTGACCAGTGGTCAGTGTCACTGACCAGTGGTCACATTTGCCTATTTTTACTGTGTGACTGCAAATTGGTGTATTAGGAGTTCAAATAAACAACTTTTGATGTTGTTGACCAGTGGTCAGTGTGACTGACCAGTGGTCATTTGGGCCTATTTTCACTGTTTGACTACAAATTAGTGTATTAGGAGTTCAAATGAACAAGGTTTGATGTGGTTGACCAGTGGTCAGTGTCACTGACCAGTGGTCACTTTGGCCTATTTTCACTGTTTGACTGCAAATTAGTGTATTAGCAGAGAGAGAGAGAGTCAGTGACACTGACCAATGGTCAACCACATAAAAAATAGGCCAAAGTGACCACTGGTCAGTCACACTGACCACTAGTCAACGACATCAACATTTGTTTATTTGAACTCCTAATACACTAATTTGCAGTCAAACAGTGAAAATAGGCCAAAGTGACCACTGGTCAGTAACACTGACCACTGGTCAACGACATCAAAATTTGTTCATTTAACCTCCTAATACACCAATTTGCAGTCAAACAGTGAAAATAGGTTAAAGTGACCACTGGTAAGTGACACTGACCACTGGTCAACATCAAAATTTGTTCATTTGAACTCCTAATGCACTCCTTTGCAGTCAAACAGTGAAAATAGGCCAAAGTGACCACTGGTCAGTGACACTGACCACTGGTCAACCACATCAACAATTGTTCATATGATCTCCTAATACACTAATTAGCATTCAAACGTTAAAATTAGGCCAAAGTGACCAGTGTCAGTGGTCAGCTTGTTATTCATTTTATTTTAACAAAGATTTTAAAAAAAGAAGAGAACTTGTCAAGAATTAGTCTATAACTCCAACTTTCATTTGGACAAAACGGCGGTTCAAAATCGGGCACCGTTTTGTCCAACCCGCCGTTTTGTCTATAGACAAAACGGCGGATTGTTGAACCGCCGTTTTGTCCAAATCATAATAGAAAATTTGGACAAAACGGCGGATCTAATCCCGCCGTTTTGTCTATAGACAAAACGGCGGAATTTGGACAAAACGGCGGTTAACAGTGACATAGAGCTGGGAACTCTTCTAGTAGATTCCTTGTCCTTTTCCTTTAAAACTCCCATAATCAGGTGCCAGACACAAGCAGTCATTATTAGAAAGTGTCATCTGAACACACACACACACACACACACACACACACACACACACACACACACACACACACACACACACACACACACACACACACACACACACACACACACACACACACACACACACACACACACACACACACACACACGCACACACACACACACACACACACACACACACACACACACACACACACACACACACACAAACACACACACAAACACACACACAGTGACACAAACACACACACACACACAGCCTCATATACACATTTTTTTCTCGAACACACACATGATGTTTTCTTCTCATTTTAATTCATTGATTTCTTCCTTCATTTATCTCTCTCTCTCTCTCTCTTCTCTTCTCTCTCTCTCTCTCTCTCTCTCTCTCTCTCTCTCTCTCTCTCTCTCTCTCTCTCTCTCTCTCTCTCTCTCTCTCTCTCTCTCTCTCTCTCTCTCTCTCTCTCTCTCTCTCTCTCTCTCTCTCTCTCTCTCTCTCTCTCTCTCTCTCTCTCTCTCTCTCTCTCTCTCAGTCTAATATCACCCGTTTTGTGATCAGACTTTAAATTAAATCAATCAATCTTCATCAGCTGTACAGAACCAGTTTGTTATGGCGGTAAGGGCAATACGTTTGTTTGTTCTAATCACTGATATACAGGTGTTTTTTCCCTTTAGTCTTTACCTTGTACGCGAAAGTATGCGTGGTGATTTATTGGGTCAGAAAAGAAACAGTTTCGTAAGTGAAGTGACTGTTCAAAAGTTTAGTATTTTCTGAGAACGGTTCTATTAACCCTTTCACCGCCAGCCATATTTCAGCTAAAAATGTCCATTACATTTACCTGGGTAGAGAACAAAATCTGTCTGCAGTATTGGGGATTCTTCTGTGACAGATATAAAATAAGGTCTAACCGTACTTCGCAAAACTAAGACAATAGGGTCTTTTGATAATAGACGCCAATTTGATGCCTTTTAGTGACATAGGTGTTAAATCACTGAGGTGCTATCATGCGACTTTGGCAGTGAAAGGGTTAAATCGGGCCAGTCCCTCCCTTTCATCAAATCCCATAAACTAAGATGTTCTGTTTTTCCTAATAAAAATATGAAAGGTCTTTTTTTCTTCAAAATATACTCATTATTATAGATATACACTAAATTATTAAAGTGACCTCTCTGTTTTCGTTTATAAGTAGAGCCCTTTTGTTAGAAATCAATAAGAACCAATTAAAATCGTACACTTCTTCAGCTAGCACCATTAATGAATCGGATTCACTGATATATAAGCGTTAAATGGTGTCCTCGGACAAAGCGATTGATTAGGCGCAGACATCTAAGATTTACATAGATGGTAAACTAAAAGACTATTGTTTTTACTCTATTAGTACCTAAATCGCATTCTCTCTCCCATGTCACTAAAAGGCATCCAATCAGGGACTGTAATCCAAAGACCCTATTTTCTTAATTCCGGGAGGCAAGGATAGGCCTAATGTTACACATTGTCACAGAGGAACTCCCAATATTGCATATAATTTTTCGTCTCTACCCAGTTAAGATTAATGGCATTTTAAAAAAAAGGCTGGCGGCGAAAGGGTTAAAACAGTATTTGAAAAGGAAAGATATCTTATCGATATGCATGGATACACATTGTTGGATCCGTGTTGCTATGACTCAGTCTACCATTGACTAATAATGTTTATAGCTGGGAACAATTCCTAGGGCATCGCCATTGTAAATATAGCAACAAAATCGATTTCAAAATGTAACGTATATGCGTCAATACTAATGTTACAACTGAACTAAAAACACCAAAAAGGCTACACTCACACAAACATATGAAGATGATTATTTTTAAAGATAATAACCGATGTGAAGAAAACCTAAATTTTCGTCTTAAAAAAGACTGTTTTCCAAGGCGATGGGGCAATGTGGTTGTATACAAAATAAATACTAACGTTACTGTCCATTTACCAACTACCGGTAGTATCTTTATGGAGTTAATTTTGAAAGTTTGTGAATGGTTGATTTTCGTGTCTTCACATTTCAATTACTTGAATGTAGGCCTACTTCAAAAAACCAATTTTCTTGTAAAATACTACCCTCCTCCCCAAGGACAATGTGTATTAAAAATGTTCTGCTTCTGACTTATCTGTC
>CM065690.1:40346030-40348530 GCA_017654935.2 Phymorhynchus buccinoides
AACATGAGTATGCCCACGATGCTGTGATTTTGCTTTAAATCCGTGAAGGACATTTCAATCAATTTGGATTGAAGACATATCGCTTTCTAAGCGCATTGCGCTCACATTACACTCAAGCCTACTTAATAACGAGGAAATTATCCAGCAGGTTATCAATCATCTGTATTATTAAAAAATCGGGACTTTCCTGGTGTTGCGCTGCCTCCGGGCATTGCCTCCAGGATCGTTTCCACCATCTTTATATCTACTAATGTCCCGTATGTGTCTGTTCAAGACCGGAGGACGTTAAGCAGAATTTCTTCTTCCAGCAGTTCATTAGCAGCTCAGGAACAATATTTGAAATTTATTTTCTTACATGTTAATACTAAATACGACCGGGTGCTACATTGCCTCGTATGCAAATCGAGAAATACCATACACGCGCGCAAGCACACACATGCGTGCGCACAAACGAAAGTACGCGCGCGCGAAACACACACACACATGCACACACACTTAAACACACACAAGCACCCACCCACATACATACACACGCATACTCAACCGCACACACGCGCCCATGCACGCACGCACGCGCACAGACACACGCACACACACACGCGCGCGTGCACACACACGCAACCACGCTCACACACATGCAGACACACACACACACACACACATACACACAGACACACAGACACACACACACACACACACACACGTACACACAAATACACACACACAGACACACACACATACACACAGACACACACACACGTACCCCCCCCCCCCCACACACACACACACACACACACACACACACACACACACACACACACACACACACACACACAACAGTGGGACAGCGTGCGGGATTCGGGTGGCTGCAAACGGTCACATCGCGCGAGCGGCAGCAACATCACTATCATCACCAACGGCAAAACGACCGAGCGCTAAGACTACAGAGAATGGAACTCGGGAGCTAGAAAGAGAGGAGGGTGGTACACTGAGCGCACTGGGCAAAACTTCGTGAAGAGATGCGTTAGTGCGTCAGGTGCGATCGAGAAAGGTATTATACTATGTGTGTGTGTGATCGTGATCTCTCTCCGTCTGTTAAATCAAACTCGTGGTGTGATGTTATCAGGTTAGTCCATCAATATAGAATGT
The DNA here is from genome assembly GCA_017654935.2 of Phymorhynchus buccinoides. NCBI lineage: Eukaryota > Metazoa > Mollusca > Gastropoda > Neogastropoda > Raphitomidae > Phymorhynchus > Phymorhynchus buccinoides. The sequence goes on from CM065690.1 coordinate 40,347,180, forward strand.
TTGTTATTATTAGGCATGACTTTAATCAATTAAGTATGGGACATCTGCCTGTCCGTTTGTTTGTTTTTGTCTGCTTGTATTTTCTCTGACTATTTCTCTTGCTCTTACATTTTTGTTGTTCTTTTTCTTAATCCCTGTAGAACAACTTTAGAAAATGTTGATAGATTTTGTTTTATATATAGTCAGTATTTGCGTATATCGAGGTGTTAGAGTCTATTGCTGCTTTATGCCCTGCTTGTTTAGAATCGTTTCTTGGAGAAAAACAAATTAAGCCATTTTTTAAGAACACAAGATAATCGAGGCTGCACTTCAAATTGAGGCCGCTCTTTAAAATGATGTCTTTTAAAGCGTACAAAATAATAAACATACGTAATACAGACACTACAACAGACACGACGAGTATGCGGTGCTTCTTTTGATGAGCATAAGTAGGATACATAGTTTTAAATGTTTTCCAAAAGATATAAAAAGTTGCAAAATGGGGCAGAGATAAAATTCTGGTTTACAGATTAAAATTATTGAAAAGCCAGGGGAGGTGACTGGAGTGGTAAAAATAGACCGCGTGCCACAAACTATTGCGATTTCGCGCTTGTTTTATTGTCATTCTGTTCTTTCTGTATTTCTGTAACCTGCTTTTCTTCTTTTCTCTTTTCTTGCCTTCTTTCTTCCTCCTTATTAGGCCTACAGCTTTTTGACGTTTCTCGTTAGTGTGCGCTTTTTGTCCGTTTTATTATTTATCTGTTTCAGTTTTCCGGTCTTGTTTGTCGTTGAACTTGTTAAAATCCTGTTAATCTTTCATTTTCATCCTTTCCTCGTTCATTCCTTCTTTTCTTTTCTTTTTCCTTTCTTGCCTTCTGTCTTCCTATTTACAGCTTTTTTTTACGTTTCTCGCTAGTTCGTGCTTCTTGCCTGCTTTAGTTTGTCTCTCTTTCAGTTTTCCGGTCTTTTCTGGTCGTTGAACGTTTTAAAATCCTGTCAATCTTTCATTTGTTTTCCTTTCTTCGTTCGTTCCTTTTCTCCTCCTTTTCTCTTGTTATCAGTGAACGTTACTAGTTCTTGTTGTACCTGTCATTTTGTTTTGTAACAAAGCTGTCCAACATGCCCTGTCGCCCTTTCTTGGTTATTCTGCCCCCCTGTAGCTCAATAGGAAATAATTAAGGGGAGTAATTTCATAGTGTGTGGGAGTGATCTTGCCTACTTCAATCGGTCAAACAGTTGCTCTATCATCTGGTAGATCCCTAGCTCTCGCCTCGTGTGCTTGAGTAGACATACAGCACTTAGAACACCGTGCGTCATTCTAAAATTGATGTCATTTATATTATAAGTCACATTTTGCCAGTTTTATCAGTTT
>CM065690.1:40383530-40393530 GCA_017654935.2 Phymorhynchus buccinoides
TGATTGTCTTTCTCTCCCACTTCCACCACTCTCTCTCTCTCTCTCTCTCTCTCTCTCTCTCTCTCTCTCTCTCTCTCTCTCTCTCTCTCTCTCTCTCTCTCTCTCTCTCTCTCTCTCTCTCTCTCTCTCTCTCTCCCTCCCCCCCTGTGTGTGTGTGTGTGTGTGTGTGTGTGTGTGTGTGTGCGTGTGCGTGTGCGCGCGTGCGTGCGTGTGCGTGCGTGTGTGTGTGCATGCATGTGTGTGTGTGTGTTCCTTAAAGCATGACCACCGAGTCTTTTATAATGTAATTTCCCCCTCAATTACAGACTCAGACACTAAAAGCTTTCACATTTTCACTGCAAGGGAGGGATAGTTTGGATTTATCTAAAACTCCGGGCAAAAGTTTCAAACATTAATAGGCCCAGATTTCCATTTGCATGATTTTCTGCTCTGTTTGTCACCAACTGAAATAATAAACATACAAAAAGGACATTATAATCTCTGATAACACTTCTGTTTCCCTGGACAACTAAATCGAAATGTATCTGAAATTGTTCGTGGCGACAAAGCTATTTTGCCACAGGCACATCACATTTTGTACCCCATTTTAAAACGTAGTTTGTTTCCAAAAGGAATATTTTTCTTATCAAAAATAATGTTTGATGTTATTATTTTTTAAAGCTGTCTTCAGATTTCAGACACTGTTTAAAAAAAGCCCGATTGGAAAGGATATCCCGCATTTTAGTGATACTTTATATCTCCATCAGAGATAATATTGATACTTGTATTTATGAATCTTTGTGTCTGTCTTACTATTTGTCTGTCTTTGTCTGTGTGTCTGAATATCTGACTGTCTTCTTTGTTAAAAAATACATTGTTTATTTTTTAATTTATTATGAACTGTAATATTCAATGTGTGGATGTTTCGTATAAATGTTATGAGCATGTAGGGTATTGGAAAGAAAATATTGCATTCGCGCTTTGAGTGAAAAGTAGGGGGGCATAGAATTCAAGTATATAAGTAAGAATGTTGAGTTAAACGAGGAGGCGTAGTACCCAAAAGTTTGATGGTATAAACAAACTTTTTAAGAATAATACATTTGAATAAACGACTTTGTAAGAATTCTACAAAAAGCGTGGGTTCAGAATATCCCAGGAAGCTCATGCAACGTGTTATTTGAAAAACAAGTTTGAAAGTTTTACCCCTAAAGGCAAGCCTTTTTCTTATACATCTAGTTCTAATCTGATAGCCTTTGAACCACTTTCAGACCGTACTCTGTCTCTCTGTCTGTCTGTCTGTCTCTCTCTCTCTCTCTCTCTCTCTCTCTCTCTCTCTCTCTCTCTCTCTCTCTCTCTCTCTCTCTCTCTCTCTCTCTCTCTCTCTCTCTCTCTCTCTCTCTCTCTCTCTCACTGCCTCAGTGTTTCATTCTTTGCTGCTTAGAAAAAAAACCAGCCAGCTCTTGCTCACACTTTGAGTTTCTTTTTAAAAATGAATGGCTTCAAACTTTCACTTTTCCCCCATTTGTGTTTGTTTGACTGACATTAAAAATTCAACTGTTAACATACAACGTGTTTGAAGTGCGTTTGACCCTCTACATAGGAATTTGATATCTAATATAAACTAATTTGTGGCTGGCGGACAATTCTGACAAGTGTTTAAAAAAATAATAATAACATTCATTACATTTCCAGCCGCTCCTACGGCAAAAACTATCATTGTCAACGGGGAGTTCCATCCATATATTATGTGTAATGATATCCAAACACTCGTTTCAAATTTGACACAGTTGTTTGCAAATGATTGGCGTTTTTACAAGAAACAACATGGTTTTAGTTATATTTCGGGGAGGTATTTTTAAGATCAAATTCACAATAGATGTCCACGCACAAAAAATAGGTTCAGGCTAAAACCATAATGATGTTCACAAAAACGTCAGGAGAGATACAAGTGAAAACAAGATTAAGCAAAAGAGTAATTATTCAAGAAGCTAGGGGGAAACTAGATTGAAAAGTTATCGAATGTAGCATTCGAGAATCACCCGCGGAGTTACACAGCCACACCCCGACTTCGGAGGATGACTGTGGTTATCTTGCGGCTGCTGCATACTGTCACTATCTTACTGTTTCTGCTGCTGACTGTCCCTATGTTGCTGAGTAGATTTCCCATAAAAGCTTCCGAGAATCACCCGCGTTGCTAGTTTTCAAGGTCACACGCCAAGGTCATGACCTTGACCATGACCCCATTGACCTTGACATTGACCTTGATTGGTCAACAATATTTGGAAGGAGCATAAGCCAAACCACCTTCATGCCAAGTTTCAACATCCTATGTCAACTGGTGCCCGAGATATGGCTAAAAATAGATTTTCAGTTTTCAAGGTCATACGTCAAGGTCATAACCTTGACCTTGACTTTGACCCCAAAAGGCACATCTACAGTACCTAACATACATGCACATCAAGTTTCATCTTCCTATCTTTATTCCTTCATTGTGATATGCTGTTAACAACTCCACACCACCCCCCCCACACACACACACACAACCACTTACACAACAACAAAAAACAATAGCACCTTCGCTCCGTAAACTCCGCGGGTGATAATGATACGTTTAAATTCTAATCGTTCTAAATATCCAAACTGTTTATTGAGAAATATTAACTGAGTCAGAGTTGAATGTTATATAAACTGTGCAGAACCTTTTTTTTGGCATTGTGTCTTGAAATAGCTTATTGCTGGGAAAATGAAAAAAATGTTTAACCCTTTCACCGCCAATGTTACATTTATGCACCACAATGGCTTACCACCCATGTCACTAAGAGGTATCCAATCCGGGCCTATTATTGGAAGACCCTATTTTCTTAATTTGGGAAGTAAGGATAGGCCTAATGTTATGCATGTCACAGAGGAATTCCCAATATTGCAGATTTTTTTCTGTACCCAGTTAAATTTAATGGCAATTTTTGGCTAAAAATGGCTGGCGACAAAAGGGTTAATCTGAATGAAGCGCAATTTGACTGCATCGAGCACAGAAATAGAACGGGCGCTTCGGGTCATCCAACGGCATATCACTCTATTGGCTTATTTTATTTCCCTATGTGGAGTAGAAGGCAAAATCTATTTTTGCCGCACGCTACAGAGAGAGAGAGAGAGAGAGAGAGAGAGAGAGAGAGAGAGAGAGAGAGAGAGAGAGAGAGAGAGAGAGAGAGAGAGAGAGAGAGAGAGAGAGAGAGAGAGAGAGAGAGAGAGAGAGAGAGAGGAAGAGACACAGAGACACAGAGAAAGAGTGAGTGAATTTGTCGTTGCTACGAAACTGCCATCATAGCGACTCGCCATGCACCTCGTGTCAAAACCCCAGCTAAACAGCAATTTAGTGAAGTATCTGATCGCTTCTCGGCCTTTTGTCTAAGACAGTGATTCAGGAACATAAATTTTTGTTTATACCATGGTTGGTTTGTTCAGCCCGTCGTACATGGCGAAAGCCGATACGCGACGTTAAACTGAACTTCCATCCAATTTAGTGACCCTCCCCCCCCCACCCTTTTTTGTACTCCTCCCTACGTTTACTGCCTCCTCCCTACCCTCCCACCTTTTACGAACTGTAGGCCTACTGTCATCACAGACATCTTCGCACCATCAAGTCCTCCTTTCAAGAGAAATACGTTCGACCTTATCTGTCTAAGCCTTCCGGGACACAACAGGAGTTATCTTTGTCAGCAGTGATTTGTCTCCCCTTATTGGGTTATCCTCCCGACACAGGAGTGGAATGATTGACTCTCTAATGGACTCCTACTTTTGGTCTCTGACCCCTCCTTGCTTTGAAGGGAAGAGTCTGGGGGAGGCGTTTTAGGGCAGTCTTCGTCTCTCAAACGCACTTAATTTGCGCTGCTTGGAACCAGGTACACCCTGACGGATGAGGTTTTGGAAGAAACGCGTCGAGATCACCAGGAAAACAGCCTTTACAGAGATCACAACGCTCACTTGTCTCTGGTTTCGTAGAAATCTAGCCATCAATTCGGCGATTACTACTTGGCGGAGGTGCTGGAAGTCAGATTATTTCAGTGAAAGACAAGCTTGTCTTGTCTACTGGCCGCCTGAGTCAGACCAAATCGTTTGCACGAAATCTCCACAATACAAGCATTTTTTGTTGGCTATATTATACAGTTTACCAAAAAGGGTTTCACTCACAACAACGGAGATTTGCTCCAATCTTTTGTTTTACTGCACTACACAGAAGAAAAAAAAGCTTCAAACACTCAAGAGTGGCCTCCATCCACCCCGTCCAAAACGACTTCTCTCTCCGGCAACTCCGCCAAAAAAGAATCGCCGTTTGGACGGTTTGATTTCTAGGAAACCAGACCAAAATGAATGTTCTGATCCTTGAAAAGGCTGTCTTTCCGGTGATCTCGACGTGTTTCTTGCAAAAACTCATCCGTCAGGGTGCTCCTTTAAGTGATTTCTACTACGTGATTAGAGGAAGGTAGTTGTTGGGGGAAAAAAACTCCTCGCTTTTGCTTTCTTTTTCTTTACTGCTCATGCTAGGGCGAGGGTTAGCTTGACAGCAGACGCCAAACTGTCTTCAAATATACGTCTACTGACTTGGTTCTATAGAGGGAGTAAGTTGTTTGAACATGTCCTTGCTTGTTTGCGTTCTTCGTTCTGTGCTGTCATGGTGTGTCTGTGGAGTAGGCAGGCTGAAGTGGTCTGCTGTGGTTTGTGCTGAGAAGATTGAATGGACAGTATTTTGTGTTATTGTGGTGGTAGTGGTGCTGGCTTGTAAAGGGTGTCCTGCTGCAGGGTTTTGAACATTCGTCATTCCAGACTTTCGCCACAACATGCAGATGTTTCAATCATATTACTTTTTTGACGATCGTTCAAAGTCTAGACAATCTGGCATTTCGATTGTTTCTTTTGCTTTTTTGGGGGTGGGGGTGGTATTCATCTGAAACTTTATTTTATTTTATTTTAAACGTAATCTCATGTACGCCGAATAGGACTTATAACTAAACTTGCAAATGTGAAGGCATTGTCTACTAAGGTTAATAATAGTTGTAAAGTATAATGCAACTTTTCATGAATATCACATTACTATAGAAATTGATACAGTAGCTAAAATGAGGGTCGCCGCATGGGATGGTGGTGATATTAGAAGTTAGGGAGCAGAAGATAACATTGACCATTTTAAGCGCAAGAAAAAAGGAAAGAAAAACGACGGAGTTAATCATTTACGTATGGGGAGAAATAGTGAGATTGTCGATTCTCTTTTCTCCTGTCTCACTGTGTCTGTCCCTATCTCTCTCTCCCTTTTCGTGTCTCCCTCTTTGTCTTTTTTTGCCCTGTCGACTTCTCTCTTTTCTCTGTAACTGTCTCTCTCTCTCTTTTTTCTCTCTCTCTCTCTCTCTCTCTCTCTCTCTCTCTCTCTCTCTCTCTCTCTCTCTCTCTCTCTCTCTCTCTCTCTCTCTCTCTCTCTCTCTCTCTCTCTCTCTCTCTCTCTCTCTCTCTCTCTCTCTCTCTCTCTATATATATATATATATATATATATATATATATATCTATCTATCTTTTCAACATTTGTCTGTCTGTCTCTCTCTGTTTCTATGTCTCTTTTTCTCAGGCTGTCTGTCTCTGTCTCGCTCTCTCTCTGGCTCTCTCTGTCCGCTCCCTCCCCCACCTCTATCTCTTCCCGTTCTCACACTGTATCTCTCTTTACTCAACAACAACAACAACATACAGTATTTATACGGCGCTGAATCTGGATAGGAATCAAATCAAAGCGCACGTTAGCATTCATAGCGCATTCAGACAAAACCGCAATTCAAAGCGAACACACACGGATGACATAAATGGAATACAGCAGAAACAGACCTAATGGCAAGAGAGAGAAGAGAAAGAGAGCGGAGCTTTAAATGACGGGGGAACAGGTGGGTTTTGAGATTAACTTTGAAAGCAGAGAGGGTCGGTCGCTGACGGAGGGAGAGAGAAAGTTTGCTCCAGGAGGTCGGTCCTGAGACAGCAAAAGAGCGCCGGCCAAACCACCCTCTAGTTCGAACGAATGATGTCTCCTGAATTAGAAGTGTCAGAACACATTAGCTCGACAGACCAATAAGCCGCATTTAATGTGCTGTATGACATATCAGAAAATGTGCACTTGGAGCCTTGAATTATATTTAATTTGATAATTTCAATTACGTGGGGAAAGAAGTGTGTCATGGATATTGATTAAAATGCCTTCTAATATAAAAGCATTGGACTCTCTCTCCCTATCTCACTATCACTCTCTCTCTCTCTCTCTCTCTCTCTCTCTCTCTCTCTCTCTCTCTCTCTCTCTCTCTCTCTCTCTCTCTCTCTCTCTCTCTCTCTCTCTCTCTCTCTCTCTCTCTCTCTCATCTCTTTCACTCTCTCACCACTCAAGATTTGCCAACAATATTCTTATCCCCAAACCCAGAACTGATCTTTTCAAAACAAGTTCAGCTTTCTCAGGTGGAAACCTGTGGAACTCCTTGCCATCTTATTTGAAACAAAACCCCAGAATTAATTCCTTTAAAACCGCGTATCACAGTTTTCTGTTTCAAAGATTAAAAGATAACACGTGAACGTAATCATAATAATAATAGCTTCATTATTTTTCAGTCACAGGTTTCGATTATTCACCTTATGATTTTGTGTTGTGCCTTAGCAAACCCCCCCCCCCCCCTCCCACCTCCCACCTCCCGTCTCAGTTTCCCCCGCAGTTTTATGCATGCGTTACTTAGTTTTGTTGTTTGAAGTTGTCTTTGATTTCTTGTTATTCATTATTATTTCCCCAGGGCTGGGTGGAAAAAAGGCTGTCACTGCTTATCTCATGTTCCCAGGTTAAATAAAAAGTCGTGTTCGTTCTCTCTCCCTCTCTCTCTCTGTAAGAATAGGCCTGGCCTAAAATCTCAATCCTTGCGTAATAAAGTTTTCAAGTGTCAAGCGTCAAGTGTCTCTCTGTCTCTCTCTGAAACACACACACACACACACACACACACACACACACACACACACACACACACACACACACACACACACACACACACACACACACACACACACACACACACACACATACACACACACACACAACCCCCCCCCTCTCTCTCTAAAACATAATGTAAGCTGCACAATGTATTTGTTTATTACCCGGCCAGAGGCCAAGGTATTGCGATTGGTTTGTGTGTCTGTGTGTGTGTCTGTCTGTCTGTCTGTCTGTGTGTGTGTCTGTGTATCGATTATCTTAAAAACTACTGTTTGGATTTTGATTAAAATTGGCAGAGGGGTAGACAGCTGGAAAAGGAAGCTTCCTTTCGTTAACCAACACCGTGCTGACCTTGACCTTGAAGTTTGACCTTGAAAACCGAAAATCTTTAAGGGGCCATAACTCCCACACCGTTGGTGTTAGAGTCTTCACATTTGGCATGTAGGTACTTTGGCTTATGCCCGTTCTGATGGTGGCATACCGAACAATGTCAACGTCACGGTCCGGGAGATCAGTAGGCCTTGAAAGTGGTAGGGGTCTGCAAATTGGGTTTTAAGACATATTTTCCACATTTGTACTTAACAGAAGCGCTTCAGATTGTGTGTGCTACTGTATACCCTAGAGTAGAAAACATCCGAGCATAAATTATCGCCATGATGATCTTGACCTTGAAGTGTGACCTTGAAAACCGAAATTTCCTTCTTTGCGCTATATATTTATTGTCCAAGCTGTATCTCGTGAACTACAAGACATAAGCACTTCAAAAGTTGTGTCAGGATGTGACACTAACAGTATAAAACATTCGTATATAAATTATCTCCCGGAACTATAATATTGCCGAGCGGCAGACATGTTTCCGGCCTACTACTTTTGAATCGTGTCATAAACTATGAGAGAGAGAGAGAGAGAGAGAGAGAGAGAGAGAGAGAGAGAGAGAGAGAGAGAGAGAGAGAGAGAGAGAGAGAGAGAGAGAGAGAGAGAGAGAGAGGGGGGGGGGGGGGAGAGAGAGAGAGAGAGAGAGATATAGTGTTTATTGGGGGGTGGGGGGGGGGGGGAGAGGACATAACTCTGGCCGGGTTTGCATTGTCACAATGCCTTGCTGCTGCTCGGCGATGCACTTACAATGCGTTGCTGCCGCTCGGCGATGCCCTTGTTCCTGTTGTTATGGGCCAGAGGCCTAAGTATTAACATATGTTTGACTTAGACTTTTGACTTTGATTTTGACTCTCTCTCTCTCAAACATATGGCGACACTGGCATTATGATTGTTCTCTTTTGGATGCTTAGTTCTCGCTGCTTTAACCCAAATACAAATGGCTATGCGGAGAACACAAATCGGAACATTCTAACAGTTCAAATATTGTTTCCGTCTTGTTCACAGACCCAGTACTTGTAATTTGTGTCTGCTGCTAAAAGCTACCACCAATAAACCCTGTCTTCCCGAGTGATGCGCTTCACGACTCCAAGAAGAGACATTATGGTGATTATCAAAAGTACAAATACACTTTAGTATGATCCCCTCCATTTCCTGAAGTATGAATCAATAGCAGCAAGAGTGTCTGTATGTGGGCCTTGGAAGAGTACTGTGGTAAAAGAGAGACGAATTTACCATTTCAAAACACAATATCATAGGTGATGGAAAAGAACGTAGTCTTGGGTGATATGTTTTGTTCTCTAAGAGTACAACATCCACAAATATATGGTGCTTTTTGTAAACGTACAAGAATTGAAGAAACATTAAACGAAACGTATGGAGTGGAGTGTAACATACTACTACTACTACTACTACTACTACTACTACTACTACTACTACTACTACTACTACTACTACTACTACTACTACTACTACTACTACTACGACGACGACGACGACGACGACGACGACGACGACGACGACGACGACGACGACGACGACGACGACGACGACGACGACGACGACGACGACGACGACGACGACGACTACTACTACTACTACTACTACTACTACTACTACTACTACTACTACTACTACTACTACTAATAATAATAATAATAATAATAATAATAATGATAATAATAATAATAAATAAAGCTTCTACAGCGCTCTTCGATGATACAAAAAATATCCTGAGAGCGCTTTGCAAATATTACGAGAGAAAACAATCAAGAAGAAATACATTTTAGATTGATGTGTGTTTAGAGGGCTGGGGACTGAAAGAGATGACCTAACTATAGCATGTTAAAGATGAAGACCCCGAAATAAGAGCCATTCCTATAAGTTACCGAAATTAGGCATTAGGTATTAGGTATTAGGTATTATTAGGCATTAGGTACTTTATAGTCACAGAGGCGTATCTGTGAAATTCGGGTTGCTCCCACCTGGAGAGCGCGTCGCAGCTAGAGGCGCGCCGCCCAATTATTATTATTTATTTATTTTGCATGCGATTTTTGTCACTGATGAGGGAGGGGTGGGGGGTGGGGTAAATTTTGACCAAATGACAACTTTTTCGTTGCCTCTGGGTTTAACGTATGCTAAGTGCATGGGCACACGGGACCTCGGTTTATTGTCTCATCCGAAAGACTCCACGTTCAGACCGTTAAGGCCTAGTGCAGAATGAGAGGAAAAATCCCCTGTACCCAGGTTCGAACTCGGGTTTACTTGACACGAAGCGAACGCAGATACCACTGTGCCACTCTACACATCCATGAAAAAAAAGGCTTTTCAAAACGAGATGAATACTTCCACGATCTCCCTTCTGAAACCGTGGAGTGTTTCTGAAGTCTAATGACATTTACATTGTCCATCAACACCTTTGAATTTAGAAACCCTGTCTGGGGCAGTGGGTGGATGCCTCGTGCATCCATATGGGGAGCTGGACGACCCCGCCCCCTCCACGAGTCATTCCTGTGGGGATACCGAGGGGTCTTTTGTTAAAATAGTTCCCCCACCTTCTGGATGTTCTGTGCTTGTAACTTCCTCTAATCTGTCACTCTCTTTGACTCTACCTTTTTTCTTTGCTTTTTATCATCTACTATCTTTCTGACT
>CM065690.1:40398530-40426030 GCA_017654935.2 Phymorhynchus buccinoides
GAGTAAGCTTACAGAGTTTTCTGACCGTAGCAAACGTTTAGGGTGTTTCTTAGGCCCCTTTTGGCGTAAGCGTTATTCGCGCGGCGACCGTTATCCAGAGAAACTCGACCCAGACATCTGGTGGAGTTTCAGCTTGTCAGCCGCGGTTGACGTCCCCTTATCACTCCTCTCCTGACAGAGAGGTAGGAAAATTGGCGTTTAAATGTAAGGGGAGGGCCCCGTCTGGAGTTTTGTTCCCAAAGAGCTCTGGGCTCTCATTGGTTTGCTTCTAGCCTGAGTGAAAGTGAGTGATAGAGTGGCACTTCGGTACTGACTGTCCGCCGTCTAAACATTATTATTTTGTTTATACTGCCACAATGAAATATCGTTTAAAAAAAACAAAAAACTATATAAGGGCTCCTGGTTTTTCTTGGTTAGGTAGGGGGAAAAAACAACCACACAACACAACTGTCTGATCTAAAGTGGTGTTTCATCATATAATAATAATAATTATAATAATAATAATAATAATGGTTATTTATAGAGCGCTTAACTCCCTTTGCAGGGAGCTCAAAGCGCTGAACTAAGGCCTAAACACTAACATACAGATAAACATACACATTCAAGACAAGCCAAGAATAATCAACATGAAGACAAGTATCAATGAATATAAACATTAAAAAATAAGTGAGACTGTTAATACAAAATACATGTATTAATCTCTCTCGCCCTCACTGTCCCCTCCCCCCCTCCTCCCCCCCCCCCCACCACACACGCACGCACGCACGCACGCACGCACGCACGCACACACACACACACACACACACACACACACACACACACACACACACACACACACACACACACACACACACACTTGTTTGTAGAGAGTTGAACGTCCTCATAGCCGAAGCTCTTAGGGACAAACACACACACACACACACACACACACACACACACTGCAGGTTAATATCATCAAGGACCAGACAACAGTTCTGTCGTCTGCTTGATTGTTAATATTCCGAGACAATCACCCCTCGCCCCCTTTCGTTGTCGTTTCAGAGAAGAAAAAAACCCCATTCTCGTCGCCAGCATATTGGCTTCGACGGCTCATTGAACTTGGGCATTAGCAAATTACTGGAACAAACTTAACCGTTTCTTTCCTTATACTTTGTTGTTGTTGACATTACCAGTCTGGACAATTTATTAACCAATCCTACAATAATGAATAGGATAAGTACGAGAATAATAATAATAATAATAATAATAATAATAATAATAATAAGCATCTATAGCGCCTAATCTTAACAAAAGCCCTAAGCGCTTACAATAATAAATTAATAAACCAGCAAGCAATATAAATAAAGACATGACAAAAATATATTATACACACGCGCGTGCGCGCACACGCACGCACTAGACACAGACACACGGACGCACTAAACAGACACACATACACAAACACACACACGAACGCACCACACGCGCACACACACACACACACGCACACGCACATGCAACACACACGCACATACTACACGCATGCACACAAACACAGGTGGATGGAAGGGGCACAGTACTTTGAAAAGAAATATAGCAGGCTGTGATTTGAAAAGAGTAGTCTTGAGAGAAGACGTGAATGAAGAAAGGGAGTTGGCAGAACCGAGAGGTAAAGGGAGTCTATTCCAAGAGGAGGGGTCCTCATATAAGCACAACAAATGGCACCAACTACATGGGACTAATGCTTCGTCGTATTAAAGATCCATCAAACTATCAGTCACGCGATGTGTCAAATCTACACGCTTAGGCCTTTGTCTAACAAGTTTGTCCAGCTATATATTAAAGATCCATCAAACTATCAGTCACACGATGTGTCAAATCTACACGCTTAGGCCTTTGTCTAACAAGTTTGTCCAGCTATATATTAAAGATCCATCAAACTATCAGTCACGCGATGTGTCAAATCTACACGCTTAGGCCTTTGTCTAACAAGTTTGTCCAGCTATATATTAAAGATCCATCAAACTATCAGTCACGCGATGTGTCAAATCTACACGCTTAGGCCATTGTCTAACAAGTTTGTCCAGCTATATATTAAAGATCCATCAAACAATCAGCCACTATTATATCTTCAAGTAAAACCCTAATGCCCCACATGGCCGAAAGGCCGAAGAGGGCGTAAAGCCTTATTTCCTCAATCAGCCACTGGATTATTTTAGTAATATTAGCGTTTGTTTACTCCTTGGGGAGCATGGGTTGCATTATTTGCTAAATAATGTTTTTGTCTTTTTCCAGAACACAACGATAGCGTGAGACGCATTTGCTCAGAAATACAGAAAATACAAAGTGGACGAGAACTCTACGTGGACATAAGTATTGGCTTTCCTGACAAGTGAACGAAGAGTGTCACAACCCTTTGGGACCGTCACAATTCGAACTGCGCAGTATGTCATCATAAGTAAACAAGCTATCATTCCCCTCAAAAACTCGCACACCCAGGATGTTAAGCAGCTGAAACAAATCTGTAGGAACATGGTTCATTATTTTTGTTATTAATAGTGCTACCCCACACTGTGACCATTATCACTTTTACGAACACATTCTTAACCACCGAGGCTCAGACAGTTGGCTATGAATAATTATTGATCGTGTCTACGTCGATAATTTCACAGGGCCCATCAGCCCTTAATAGGGTCTGTGTGGTCGATTGGGTTTGCGTGATGAAACGGAATCTCAAACTCATAAATCACATTTATCATAGACTGGGGTGGGTTCAAGCTCAAGTCTGGCCAGTGTTGCGCGCATGGCACCACGCATGCCAGTTAAAGAGCAGCTGAAAACATCTCTGGAGTGTGTTATATCCATGGCTAGGGTATCGTTGGGTACCATAGGGTAAACGAGGTAGACTAAAGCTCAAATTCGATCACCGTTGCGTATCATGACACGCGTGCCAGTTACAGAGCAGCTGAAAACATCTATGGAGTGTGTTATATCCATGGCTAGAGATCGTTGGGTACCATAGGGTAAACTGGGTAGACTAAAGTTCACATTCGATCACCGTTGCGTGTCATGACACGCGTGCCAGTTACAGAGCAGCTGGTTATGTCCCTGATTGGTTCTGTTATCATGAGCTGCTAGGGTATCATTGATGGTAATGTGGGATTGGGCCTTCAGCTGCTGTAGGGTAAATAGTGTTCGGTGTTTAGTTGCTTTTGTTTGTTAAAAGCTGTGTAAACGAGGCTCTCTTTGAAAACGTTTAGATTACTAAAGTGTAATTTTCGTTTGACCTTCTCCTCAGCGGTTCTACAGCAATACAACTCGAACAATATGGTGTTCTCATTTGAAGGTGATGCATTTCAATGCCCATAACATGCTAACAAAGAGCTGGAGTCACTTTTTGAAAATAAACAGAAATTGTGTCTTACATAGCAACTGGGTCAGATATCAATAATCTGAAAGTTCTGGAATGCACGTAGTATACAAGACTCCATTTCTAAGATGTCTTAGGGATTATGTTTTGAATATTTCATTGTCCTTTTCTGCGAAAGTGGTGATTATCCTTAAATTATTTAATTGTTAAGCATGAGTTTGACTTCTCAGGAAAACCACAATCCATAGACTACAAAGTCAGTGGAGAGTAACAAAAAAACAACCCACAATATCAACATTTGATATAACGCAAACTAACGTAAACTAAAAAAAACCTTCACATTGCACAATCAAACGAATCTTAATGCAATCTGAGCGCTGACGCCAAGGAAACTCACCACCCCTCTGCAGTAACAGTATCACCAACACCAACCAAAGCACTATGGAACAGTACCCCTCGTCAGCACCGTGGCAGCAGAACATCTCCAACGAATGGGGTTCCTCCTCCGGATCCCACCTCTGGAACTTCTCCCCGGACAACAGCAACAACAACAACAATGGTTCATTGCTGACCACCTTCAACCAGAGCACCTCCCTATTCGATTTCTCCTCCCCGGACAACTTTTCGGGAGTAGCAGAAGGCTCCGATCCTCGCTTACGAGGAGGAGGAGGGGACGGACGACCTCGCTTTCCTCCTCCTCTCCTTCCTGAAGACATCCAGACCTTGCAGATGCTCTACAAGCACCTGGACCAGGTGATGCCCGTGACCTTTTGTCTGGGGATCGTGGGGAACGTTCTTGCCGTGCTGGTGTTCATGACGTCTCCCTTGAAGACGGTGTCGCTGAGCCACTACCTGTCGGCCCTGGCCGTGGCGGACTCCATGAACCTGCTGGCGGGGCTGGTGCTGTGGGTGTCCCAGCACTGGGTCAACCTCTACACCAAGGTGGGGGTGTGCCAGCTCACCTCCTTCATCCTGCTCATGTCCAGGTCGGTTCACTTGATGCGTATGTGTCATTTTTCTCTCGCTCTCTCTGTGTGTGTGTGTGTGTGTGTGTGTGTGTGTGTGTGTGTGTGTGTGTGTGTGTGTGTGTGTGTGTGTGTGTGTGTGTGTGTGTGTGTGTGTGTGTGTGCCTAAAAGAAGGATGGGGCAGACAATTGTTTAGTTTAAGATTGTATTTTCTCCACTCATTTGTTTTCTTTGGGTTGTTCTTTGTATTTATGTTTGATTTCTTTTCTTCAGTTTCTATTTTTTTTGCATGAGGACTGGACGAAAAAAAGCAATGTTGCTTAATCTATTATCCTCAATAAAGAAAACTTATTCATTCATTCATTCATTCATTCTCTCTCTCTCAAGGACAGATTGGAAGAATAGGTTCTGCCTAAAATATTTATCGTTCTAAAATAAAATGAGTTTTTTTTGGTTTCAGTTTCTCTCTTTCTCTGTGTCACTCTCTGTCTCTCTCTGACTGTCTGTCTGTCTGTCTCTATCTCTGTCTCTGTCTCTCTGTTACTGTCTCTGTCTCTGTCTCTGTCTCTGTCTCTCTCTCTCTCTCTCTCTCTCTCTCTCTCTCTCTCTCTCTCTCTCTCTCTCTCTCTCTCTCTCTCTCTCTCTCTCTGTCAATTCCATTATCCAAAATAATATTACCGTATAATAAAGAGATAACAAACAGATAATATTTTAGATTAGTGGGTTAGAAAGTATTCAACATGCAACATGAGTTAAGAGAGTCATCAACAGTGAAAGCCTCAATAAATCACTGCGTAGAGTGTCTGTCTCTCATGCCAATGGTTCCGGGTTCGATTCTCGGCAAAGGCTTTATAGTTTTTAGGTTGTATCCATTAACGATAGTTTCGTTTTTACTTTAAATACCCCTTCATGTTTACGACCCTCCATCTCAAAGTCATTATGTATTTGCAATCTTGTAGTTTAAACACCCCCATCATGTTTACGACCCTCCATCTCAAAGTCATTATGTGTTGGCAATCTTGTAGTTTAAACACCCCCCTCATGTTTACGACCCTCCATCTCAAAGTCATTATGTGTTGGCAATCTTGTAGTTTAAACACCCCCATCATGTTTACGACCCTCAATCGCAAAGTCATTAGTTGTTGGCAATCTTGTACTTTAAACACCACCTTCGTGTGTACGACCCTTACGACCCTCAATCTCAAAGTCTTTATTTGTTGACAATATTGTACTAAAACACGCACATACACACACAGCCGAGTGAGCCTTGAAGGCTTTGCATCTTGTTTTTCCATTCTTTCGTTCGCTTATTTTTGTGCGTACCTTTCATTTGATTGACCTGAACTTTATTCCTCTCAATTGTTCTTCGCTTAATGCATGGTGTGAATGTGTATGTGTGAGGGCATGGTTCAAAGAAGTTCTTGAAGCTTATCATTTGTTTCTCAATAAAACAGTCGTTTTCGTATTCGTACTCTCTCCCTCCCCTCCCTCCTCTCTCTCTCTCTCTCTCTCTCTCTCTCTCTCTCTCTCTCTCTCTCTCTCTCTCTCTCTCTCTCTCTCTCTCTCTCTCTCTCTCTCTCTCTCTCTGTCGTTGCTTTATTACTGTTAGTTGTTGTTTTTTGTTGGCGATTTTCCTGTGTCTCAATGTTCATTTATAGTATTAGTTATGTATTGCATGCTTAGAACCAAGGACAGAATGGAAGACTAGGCCCAGCCTAAATTCTTTTCCTTGTAAAGTAAAGTTTCTGAAGTCTGAAGTCTCTCTCTTTCTCTCAAACCCACTATTATCCAAAGTTCGTATGATCGCAAAATGATACAATAAGTATCAGCACATCTACACTAACCACCGACCGTATCATAATAATGCACAGCAATAGTGTGTGTGTGTGTGTGTGTGTGTGTGTGTGTGTGTGTGTGTGTGTGTGTGTGTGTGTGTGAAGTCAAGTCAAGTCAAGTCAAGTCAAACTTTTATTTCCAGATGGGAACATTGTATAAGCAAAAACATGCTTTTTTTCAACAAGCCATCCATAAAAAATGATGTGAAAAAAATAAAGAACTAAACATTCGAAAGTAGCGAACAAGAAAAGGAAAATATACAAGTAAACAATTAATTAAAGAAACAAGCAAATATTCCACACACAAAAACAGGAAAAAGGATGGGGACTGGGCGAATAGCATATTATGTACAATATATACATCAACATCAACAACGAAACATTTAAAACATCACATTTACTTACCAAAATATGTTATGTAGGCTACGTGTCCATTATTTCAAATAATTGGAATAAAGTTATCAATTATGTTCTGTTAAAGAGATACATTTTCATTTTTTTCTTGAAGTAGTTCTTGTTTTTCATGTTTTTAAAAAAATGGAGGCTAGTTTGTTCCATAAATCTCCACCCGAATAGAGGAGACTAGATTTGAATAGATTATTATTTGGTCGAGGGAATGAGAGTAAATGGGTGTGTCTGCTTGTGTTTGTCGTAAATGTATCTGTTATCTTTTTTGGAGCATTTCCGTTGACAATATTATGCATGCAGATTGCCTTTTTGAGGAAACGTCTGTCTTGAAAAGTTAGTATATCTAGTTGTTTGTAGTCTTCAAAGGTAAGTGTGTGTGTGTGTGTGTGTGTGTGTGTGTGTGTGTGTGTGTGTGTGTGTGCGTGCGTGCGTGCGTGCGTGTGCGTGTGCGTGTGCGTGCGCGTGCGTGTGTGTGTGTGTGTGTGTGTGCGTGTGTGTGCGTGTGTGCGTGTGTGTGTTTCTCTCTGTGTCCATGGAGTAACTCGTGTTTGTCTCTCTCACTCCCTTTCTCCATCTCTCTGTCTGTCTGTCTCTCACTCTTACTCTCTCTCTCTCTCTAACACACATACACGCTCACATGCAAGCACGCACGCTCGTGCACGCACGCGCACACAAGCACACACACACACACACACACACACACACACACACACACACACACACACACACACACACACACACACACACACACACACACACACACACACACACACACACACGCACACACAAACACCACCCGTAAATTAATCCACAAAACCCCTGTCAAAACTCATGACTAGTCAAGCCTAATAAGCAGCTTGCAATCCCCCACCCAAAAAACCCCACACACAACAAAAACAAGGACAAAAAAGCAATAACAGTGAACACAGCAATAACCACAACAATTAAAAAAACCAGCACAATAGCTAGAGCGTGAAAACGCTAGATCAACCAGCCGCGTGGAAGCATTCTGGGTCCAGTGACCTTGACCTTTGACAATGACCTTCATTTTCGAACTAGGCCTAGATATCCTAGCTACCAATCCGCATGCAACATTTGACAGAGTGAGATCCGAGCAGCAAGACAAGTAAAGACAAGTGAAGGGAAGTAACAAGGTGCTGTTGTGGCCGGTTGCGAAACAAGATTCGTTTCCCTTGAACCATTGTCTTGCAAACAAAAACCCGGCTCCAGTGACCTTGACCTTTGACCGATGACCTTCATCTTCGGACTTGGCCTAGATATCCTAACTACCTATGCGCATGCAAAGATTGATCGTCCTAGGTCCCTCCGTTCAAACGTCAACGTGGTAACATAGCCAGCCAGAAAGGCGAGAGTGCTCTAAAAACTACCCAGCCTGTCTCTATGGCGGGGACATATTAAAGGGGCACCCTGACGGATGAGTTTTTGCAATAAACACGTCGAGATCTCCGGAAAGACAGCCTTTTCGAGGATCGAAACACTCACTTTGCTCTGGTTTCCTAGAAATCAAACCGTCAAAACGGCGATTCCTCCTTGGCGGAGTCACCGGAGAGAGAAGCCATTTTGGATAGGGTGGGTGGAGGACACTCAGAGTGGCTGAAGCTTTTTCTACTTTGTAGTTCAGTAAAAAAGAAAAGGATCTATTTCCTTTGTTCTGAGCGAAACTCCTTTTGGTAAACTGTAAATAAAAAGGCTTGTATTGTGGACATTTCGTGATTTGGTCTAAGCGACTCAGACGGCCATTAGAAAAGAGAAGGCACGTGCTTTCTCTTTCAGTGAAATAATCTGACTTCCAGCAACTCCGCCAAGGAAGAATCGCCGATTTGACGGTTTGATTGATAGGAAACCAGAGCAAAGTGAGTGTTGCGATCTCCGTGAAGGGTGCTTTCCTGGTGATCTCGACGTGTTTCTTGCAAAATTCTCATCCGCCAGGGTGCCCCTTTAACCCTTTTACCGCCAATGTCGCATTTTTGCACCACAATGATTTAACACCCATGTCACTAAAAGGCATCAGACCAAGGTCTGTTATCCAAAGTCCCTATTTTCTTCATTTTGGAAGGTAAGGATAGGCCTTTCTTTAAATATGTCACAGAGGAATGTCCAATATTGCAGATTATTTTTGTCTCTAAACAGGTAAGATTAATGGACATTTTGTGCTGCAAAATGGCTGGCGGTGAAAGGGTTGAAGACGATTATTGTTCCGACTCTTAGACAGGTCGTCAGCTTCCATTGACAATGTGGCACGGAACGCTAATGGTGCCAGATTGGCCTTTGTCGCCCCTTTCAGACACAAAAATGCTGTTTCCTTATTTCTGCCTGGAACGACGGAAGTTGGATTTGTGACGACGGTTATGTAGCATTGTACCCCCGTTTCTTATAATGTGTCCCCCAATGTCGTGTATGTGTGTCCCCTGTCTCTATGTATCCAGGTTTCTCTACGCATCCATGTTTCTCTATGTATCCATGTTTCTCTATGTATCCAGGTTTCTCTATGTCCCCTGTCTCTTTGCATCCAAGTTTCTCTATGTATCCAGGTTTCTCTATGTATCCAGGTTTCTCAATGTCCCCTGTCTCTATGCATCCATGTTTCTCTATGTCCCCTGTCTCTATGTATCCAGGTTTCTCTATGTATCCAGGTTTCTCTATGCCCCCTGTCTCTATGTATCCAGCTTTCTATATGTCCCCTGTCTCTATGTATCCAGGTTTCTCTATGTATCCAGGTTTCTCTATGCCCCCTGTCTCTATGTATCCACCTTTCTATATGTCCCCTGTCCCTATGTATCCAGGTTTCTCTATGTCCCCTGTCTCTATGCCCCCTGTATCTATGTATCCAGGTTTCTCTATGTCCCCTGTCTCTATGCATCCATGTTTCTCTATGTCCCCTGTCTCTATGTATCCATGTTTCTCTATGTCCCCTGTCTCTATGTATCCAGCTTTCTCTATGTCCCCTGTCTCTATGTATCCAGCTTTCTCTATGTATCCATGTTTCTCTATGCCTCCTGTCTCTATGTATCCATGTTTCTCTATGTCCCTTGTCTCTATGTATCCATGTTTCTCTATGTCCCTTGTCTCTATTTATCCATATTTCTCTATGCCTCCTGTCTCTATGTATCCAGGTTTCTCTATGTCCCCTGTCTCTATGTATCCAGGTTTCTCTATGTCCCCTGTCTCTATGTATCCATGTTTCTCTATGTCCCCTGTCTCTATGTATCCAGGTTTCTCTATGTCCCCTGTCTCTATGTATCCAGGTTTCTCTATGTCCCCTGTCTCTATGTATCCAGGTTTCTCTATGTCCCCTGTCTCTATGTATCCAGGTTTCTCTATGTCCCCTGTCTCTATGTATCCAGGTTTCTCTATGTCCCATGTCTCTATGTATCCAGGTTTATCTATGTATCCATGTTTCTCTATGTCCCCTGTCTCTATGTATCCATGTTTCTCTATGTCCCCTGTCTCTATGTATCCATGTTTCTCTATGTCCCCTGTCTCTATGTATCCATGTTTCTCTATGTCCCCTGTCTCTATGTATCCATGTTTCTCTATGTCCCCTGTCTCTATGTATCCATGTTTATCTATGTCCCCTGTCTCTATGTATCCATGTTTCTCTATGTCCCCTGTCTCTATGTATCCATGTTTCTCTATGTCCCCTGTCTCTATGTATCCATGTTTCTCTATGTCCCCTGTCTCTATGTATCCATGTTTCTCTATGTCCCCTGTCTCTATGTATCCATGTTTCTCTATGTCCCCTGTCTCTATGTATCCATGTTTATCTATGTCCCCTGTCTCTATGTATCCAGGTTTCTCTATGTCCCCTGTCTCTATGTATCCATGTTTCTCTATGTCCCCTGTCTCTATGTATCCATGTTTCTCTATGTCCCCTGTCTCTATGTATCCATGTTTCTCTATGTCCCCTGTCTCTATGTATCCATGTTTCTCTATGTCCCCTGTCTCTATGTATCCAGGTTTCTCTATGTCCCCTGTCTCTATGTATCCAGGTTTCTATATGTCCCCTGTCTCTATGTATCCAGGTTTCTCTATGTCCCTTGTCTCTATGTATCCATGTTTCTCTATGTCCCCTGTCTCTATGTATCCAGGTTTCTCTATGTCCCCTGTCTCTATGTATCCAGGTTTCTCTATGTCCCCTGTCTCTATGTATCCAGGTTTCTCTATGTCCCCTGTCTCTATGTATCCAGGTTTCTCTATGTCCCATGTCTCTATGTATCCAGGTTTATCTATGTATCCATGTTTCTCTATGTCCCCTGTCTCTATGTATCCATGTTTCTCTATGTCCCCTGTCTCTATGTATCCATGTTTCTCTATGTCCCCTGTCTCTATGTATCCATGTTTCTCTATGTCCCCTGTCTCTATGTATCCAAGTTTCTCTATGTCCCCTGTCTCTATGTATCCATGTTTCTCTATGTCCCCTGTCTCTATGTATCCAAGTTTCTCTATGTCCCCTGTCTCTATGTATCCATGTTTCTCTATGTCCCCTGTCTCTATGTATCCAAGTTTCTCTATGTCCCCTGTCTCTATGTATCCAGGTTTCTCTATGTCCCCTGTCTCTATGTATCCAGGTTTCTCTATGTCCCCTGTCTCTATGTATCCATGTTTCTATATGTCCCCTGTCTCTATGTATCCAGGTTTCTCTATGTCCCTTGTCTCTATGTATCCAGGTTTCTCTATGTCCCTTGTCTCTATGTATCCAGGTTTCTCTATGTCCCCTGTCTATAAGTATCCAGGTTTCTCTATGTCCCCTGTCTCTATATATCCAGTTTTGTCTATGTATCCATGTTTGTCTATGTATCCAGGTTTCTCTATGCCCCCTGTCTCTATGTATCCATGTTTCTCTATGTCCCCTGTCTCTATGTATCCAGGTTTCTCTATGCCCCCTGTCTCTATGTATCCATGTTTCTCTATGTCCCCTGTCTCTATGTATCCATGTTTCTCTATGTCCCCTGTCTCTATGTATCCATGTTTCTCTATGTCCCCTGTCTCTATGTATCCAGGTTTCTCTATGTCCCCTGTCTCTATGTATCCATGTTTCTCTATGTCCCCTGTCTCTATGTATCCATGTTTCTCTATGTCCCATGCCTCTATGTATCCAGGTTTCTCTATGTCCCATGTCTCTATGTATCCAGGTTTCTCTATGTCCCCTGTCTCTATGTATCCAGGTTTCTCTATGTCCCCTGTCTATATGTATCCAGGTTTCTCTATGTCCCCTGTCTCTATGTATCCAGGTTTCTCTATGTCCCCTGTCTCTATGTATCCAGGTTTCTCTATGTCCCCTGTCTCTATGTATCCAGGTTTCTCTATGTATCCATGTTTCTCTATGTCCCCTGTCTCTATGTATCCATGTTTCTCTATGTATCCATGTTTCTCTATGTATCCATGTTTCTCTATGTCCCCTGTCTCTATGTATCCAGGTTTCTCTATGTCCCCTGTCTCTATGTATCCAGTTTCTCTATGTCCCCTGTCTCTATGTATCCATGTTTCTCTATGTATCCATGTTTCTCTATGCCTCCTGTCTCTATGTATCCCTGTCTTATGTATCCAGGTTTCTCTATGTATCCAGGTTTCCTATGTCCCCTGTCTCTATGTATCCAGGTTTCTCTATGTCCCCTGTCTCTATGTATCCAGGTTTCTCTATGTCCCCTGTCTCTATGTATCCAGGTTTCTCTATGTCCCCTGTCTCTATGTATCCAGGTTTCTCTATGTCCCCTGTCTCTATGTATCCAGGTTTCTCTATGTCCCCTGTCTCTATGTATCCAGGTTTCTCTATGTCCCCTGTCTCTATGTATCCAGGTTTCTCTATGTCCCCTGTCTCTATGTATCCAGGTTTCTCTATGTCCCCTGTCTCTATGTATCCAGGTTTCTCTATGTCCCCTGTCTCTATGTATCCAGGTTTCTCTATGTCCCCTGTCTCTATGTATCCAGGTTTCTCTATGTCCCCTGTCTCTATGTATCCAGGTTTCTCTATGTCCCCTGTCTCTATGTATCCATGTTTCTCTATGTCCCTTGTCTCTATGTATCCATGTTTCTCTATGTCCCCTGTCTCTATGTATCCATGTTTCTCTATGCCCCCTGTCTCTATGTATCCAGGTTTCTCTATGTCCCCTGTCTCTATGTATCCAGGTTTCTCTATGTCCCCTGTCTCTATGTATGCATGTTTCTCTATGTCCCCTGTCTCTATGTATCCATGTTTCTCTATGTCCCCTGTCTCTATGTATCCAGGTTTCTCTATGTCCCCTGTCTCTATGTATCCAGGTTTCTCTATGTCCCCTGTCTCTATGTATCCATGTTTCTCTATGTCCCCTGTCTCTATGTATCCATGTTTCTCTATGCCTCCTGTCTCTATGTATCCAGGTTTCACTATGTCCCCTGTCTCTATGTATCCAGGTTTCTCTATGTCCCCTGTCTCTATGTATCCAGGTTTCTCTATGTCCCCTGTCTCTATGTATCCAGGTTTCTCTATGTCCCCTGTCTCTATGTATCCAGGTTTCTCTATGTCCCCTGTCTCTATGTATCCAGGTTTCTCTATGTCCCCTGTCTCTATGTATCCAGGTTTCTCTATGTCCCCTGTCTCTATGTATCCAGGTTTCTCTATGTCCCCTGTCTCTATGTATCCAGGTTTCTCTATGTCCCCTGTCTCTATCTATCCAGGATTCTCTATTTCCCCTGTCTCTATGTATCCAGGTTTCTCTATGTATCCATGTTTCTCTATGTCCCCGTCATGTATATCGAGGGGTATTCTGCTATCTCTACCAGGCAGTTTTGGTTGGTGGTGTTAACTCTCTCTCTCTCTCTCTCTCTCTCTCTCTCTCTCTCTTTCTCTCTCTCTCTCTCTCTCTCTCTCTCCCCCCCCCCCCCCCCACTGTTCTCTCTCTTTACTTCTACACAACACACATGGTACACTGCTCTCTCTCTCTCTTTACTTCTACACAACACACATGGTACACTGTCTCTCTCTCTTTACTTCTACACAACACACATGGTACACTGTTCTCTCTCTTTACTTCTACACAACACTCATGGTACACTGTTCTCTCTCTTTACTTCTACACAACACACATGGTACACTGTTCTCTCTCTTTACTTCTACACAACACACATGGTACACTGTTCTCTCTCTTTACTTCTACACAACACACATGGTACACTGTTTCTCTCTCTTTACTTCTACACAACACACATGGTACACTGTTCTCTCTCTCTTTACTTCTACACAACACACATGGTACACTGTTCTCTCTCTCTTTACTTCTACACAACACACATGGTACACTGTTCTCTCTCTCTTTACTTCTACACAACACACATGGTACACTGTTCTCTCTCTTTACTTCTACACAACACACATGGTACACTGTTCTCTCTCTCTTTACTTCTACACAACACACATGGTACACTGTTCTCTCTCTCTCTTTACTTCTACACAACACACATGGTACACTGTTCTCTCTCTTTACTTCTACACAACACACATGGTACACTGTTCTCTCTCTTTACTTCTACACAACACACATGGTACACTGTTCTCTCTCTCTTTACTTCTACACAACACACATGGTACACTGTTCTCTCTCTTTACTTCTACACAACACACATGGTACACTGTTCTCTCTCTCTTACTTCTACACAACACACATGGTACACTGTTCTCTCTCTCTTTACTTCTACACAACACACATGGTACACTGTTCTCTCTCTCTTTACTTCTACACAACACACATGGTACACTGTTCTCTCTCTCTTTACTTCAACACAACACACGTGGTACACTGTTCTCTCTCTTTACTTCTACACAACACACATGGTATACTGTTCTCTCTCTCTTTACTTCTACACAACACACATGGTACACTGTTCTCTCTCTCTTTACTTCTACACAACACACATGGTACACTGTTCTCTCTCTCTTTACTTCTACACAACACACATGGTACACTGTTCTCTCTCTCTTTACTTCTACACAACACACATGGTACACTGTTCTCTCTCTCTTTACTTCTACACAACACACATGGTACACTGTCTCTCTCTCTCTTTACTTCTACACAACACACATGATACACTGTTCTCTCTCTTTACTTCTACACAACACACATGGATACACTGTTCTCTCTCTCTTTACTTCTACACAACACACATGGTACACTGTTCTCTCTCTCTTTACTTCTACACAACACACATGGTACACTGTTCTCTCTCTTTACTTCTACACAACACACATGGTACACTGTTCTCTCTCTCTTTACTTCTACACAACACACATGGTACACTGTTCTCTCTCTCTTTACTTCTACACAACACACATGGTACACTGTTCTCTCTCTTTACTTCTACACAACACACATGGTACACTGTTCTCTCTCTTTACTTCTACACAACACACATGGTACACTGTTCTCTCTCTCTTTACTTCTACACAACACACATGGTACACTGTTCTCTCTCTCTTTACTTCTACACAACACACATGGTACACTGTTCTCTCTCTTTACTTCTACACAACACACATGGTACACTGTTCTCTCTCTTTACTTCTACACAACACACATGGTACACTGTTCTCTCTCTCTTTACTTCTACACAACACACATGGTACACTGTTCTCTCTCTCTTTACTTCTACACAACACACATGGTACACTGTTCTCTCTCTTTACTTCTACACAACACACATGGTACACTGTCTCTCTCTCTTTACTTCTACACAACACACATGGTACACTGTTCTCTCTCTCTTTACTTCTACACAACACACATGGTACACTGTTCTCTCTCTCTTTACTTCTACACAACACACATGATACACTGTTCTCTCTCTTTACTTCTACACAACACACATGGTACACTGTTCTCTCTCTCTTTACTTCTACACAACACACATGGTACACTGTTCTCTCTCTCTTTACTTCTACACAACACACATGGTACACTGTTCTCTCTCTTTACTTCTACACAACACACATGATACACTGTTCTCTCTCTCTTTACTTCTACACAACACACATGGTACACTGTTCTCTCTCTCTTTACTTCTACACAACACACATGGTACACTGTTCTCTCTCTTTACTTCTACACAACACACATGGTACACTGTTCTCTCTCTCTTTACTTCTACACAACACACATGGTACACTGTTCTCTCTCTCTTTACTTCTACACAACACACATGGTACACTGTCTCTCTCTCTTTACTTCTACACAACACACATGGTACACTCTCTCTCTTTACTTCTACACAACACACATGGTACACTGTTCTCTCTCTCTTTACTTCTACACAACACACATGGTACACTGTTCTCTCTCTCTTTACTTCTACACAACACACATGGTACACTGTTCTCTCTCTCTTTACTTCTACACAACACACATGGTACACTGTTCTCTCTCTCTTTACTTCTACACAACACACATGGTACACTGTTCTCTCTCTTTACTTCTACACAACACACATGGTACACTGTCTCTCTCTCTTTACTTCTACACAACACACATGGTACACTGTTCTCTCTCTCTTTACTTCTACACAACACACATGGTACACTGTTCTCTCTCTCTTTACTTCTACACAAAACACATGGTACACTGTTCTCTCTCTCTTTACTTCTACACAACACACATGGTACACTGTTCTCTCTCTTT
Source organism: Phymorhynchus buccinoides (assembly GCA_017654935.2). NCBI lineage: Eukaryota > Metazoa > Mollusca > Gastropoda > Neogastropoda > Raphitomidae > Phymorhynchus > Phymorhynchus buccinoides. The sequence goes on from CM065690.1 coordinate 40,414,757, forward strand.
ACTTCTACACAAAACACATGGTACACTGTTCTCTCTCTCTTTACTTCTACACAACACACATGGTACACTGTTCTCTCTCTTTACTTCTACACAACACACATGGTACACTGTTCTCTCTCTTTACTTCTACACAACACACATGGTACACTGTTCTCTCTCTCTTTACTTCTACACAACACACATGGTACACTGTTCTCTCTCTCTTTACTTCTACACAACACACATGATACACTGTTTCTCTCTCTTTACTTCTACACAACACACATGATACACTGTTCTCTCTCTCTTTACTTCTACACAACACACATGGTACACTGTTCTCTCTCTCTTTACTTCTACACAACACACATGGTACACTGTTCTCTCTCTTTACTTCTACACAAACACACATGGTACACTGTTCTCTCTCTTTACTTCTACACAACACACATGGTACACTGCTCTCTCTCTCTTTACTTCTACACAACACACATGGTACACTGTTCTCTCTCTTTACTTCTACACAACACACATGGTACACTGTTCTCTCTCTCTTTACTTCTACACAACACACATGGTACACTGTTCTCTCTCTCTTTACTTCTACACAACACACATGGTACACTGTCTCTCTCTCTTTACTTCTACACAACACACATGGTACACTGTTCTCTCTCTTTACTTCTACACAACACACATGGTACACTGTTCTCTCTCTCTTTACTTCTACACAACACACATGGTACACTGTTCTCTCTCTCTTTACTTCTACACAACACACATGGTACACTGTTCTCTCTCTTTACTTCTACACAACACACATGATACACTGTTCTCTCTCTCTTTACTTCTACACAACACACATGGTACACTGTTCTCTCTCTCTTTACTTCTACACAAAACACATGGTACACTGTTCTCTCTCTTTACTTCTACACAACACACATGGTACACTGTTCTCTCTCTCTTACTTCTACACAACACACATGGTACACTGTTCTCTCTCTCTTTACTTCTACACAACACACATGGTACACTGTTCTCTCTCTCTTTACTTCTACACAAAACACATGGTACACTGTTCTCTCTCTCTTTACTTCTACACAACACACATGGTACACTGTCTCTCTCTCTTTACTTCTACACAACACACATGGTACACTGTTCTCTCTCTTTACTTCTACACAACACACATGGTACACTGTTCTCTCTCTCTTTACTTCTACACAACACACATGGTACACTGTTCTCTCTCTCTTTACTTCTACACAACACACATGGTACACTGTTCTCTCTCTCTTTACTTCTACACAACACACATGGTACACTGTCTCTCTCTCTTTACTTCTACACAACACACATGATACACTGTTCTCTCTCTCTTTACTTCTACACAACACACATGGTACACTGTTCTCTCTCTTTACTTCTACACAAAACACATGGTACACTGTTCTCTCTCTCTTTACTTCTACACAACACACATGGTACACTGTTCTCTCTCTTTACTTCTACACAACACACATGGTACACTGTTCTCTCTCTCTTTACTTCTACACAACACACATGGTACACTGTTCTCTCTCTCTTTACTTCTACACAACACACATGGTACACTGTCTCTCTCTCTTTACTTCTACACAACACACATGGTACACTGTTCTCTCTCTTTTCTTCTACACAACACACATGATACACTGTTCTCTCTCTCTTTACTTCTACACAACACACATGATACACTGTTCTCTCTCTCTTTACTTCTACACAACACACATGGTACACTGTTCTCTCTCTCTTTACTTCTACACAACACACATGATACACTGTTCTCTCTCTCTTTACTTCTACACAACACACATGGTACACTGTTCTCTCTCTTTACTTCTACACAAAACACATGGTACACTGTTCTCTCTCTCTTTACTTCTACACAACACACATGATACACTGTCTCTCTCTCTCTTTACTTCTACACAACACACATGGTACACTGTTTCTCTCTCTTTACTTCTACACAACACACATGGTACACTGTTCTCTCTCTTTACTTCTACACAACACACATGGTACACTGTTCTCTCTCTCTTTACTTCTACACAACACACATGATACACTGTTCTCTCTCTCTTTACTTCTACACAACACACATGATACACTGTTCTCTCTCTCTTTACTTCTACACAAAACACATGGTACACTGTTCTCTCTCTCTTTACTTCTACACAACACACATGGTACACTGTTCTCTCTCTCTTTACTTCTACACAACACACATGGTACACTGTTCTCTCTCTCTTTACTTCTACACAACACACATGGTACACTGTTCTCTCTCTCTTTACTTCTACACAACACACATGGTACACTGTTCTCTTCTCTCTCTTTACTTCTTCTACACAACACACATGGTACACTGTTCTCTCTCTTTACTTCTACACAAAACACATGGTACACTGTTCTCTCTCTCTTTACTTCTACACAACACACATGGTACACTGTTCTCTCTCTTTACTTCTACACAAAACACATGGTACACTGTTCTCTCTCTTTACTTCTACACAAAACACATGGTACACTGTTTCTCTCTCTTTACTTCTACACAAAACACATGGTACACTGTTCTCTCTCTCTTTACTTCTACACAACACACATGGTACACTGTTCTCTCTCTCTTTACTTCTACACAACACACATGGTACACTGTTCTCTCTCTTTACTTCTACACAACACACATGGTACACTGTTCTCTCTCTCTTTACTTCTACACAACACACATGATACACTGTTCTCTCTCTCTTTACTTCTACACAACACACATGATACACTGTTCTCTCTCTCTTTACTTCTACACAACACACATGGTACACTGTCTCTCTCTCTTTACTTCTACACAAAACACATGATACACTGTTCTCTCTCTCTTTACTTCTACACAACACACATGATACACTGTTCTCTCTCTCTCTTTACTTCTACACAACACACATGGTACACTGTTCTCTCTCTCTTTACTTCTACACAACACACATGATACACTGTTCTCTCTCTCTTTACTTCTACACAACACACATGGTACACTGTTCTCTCTCTCTTTACTTCTACACAACACACATGGTACACTGTTCTCTCTCTCTTTACTTCTACACAACACACATGATACACTGTTCTCTCTCTCTTTACTTCTACACAACACACATGATACACTGTTCTCTCTCTCTTTACTTCTACACAAAACACATGGTACACTGTTCTCTCTCTCTTTACTTCTACACAAAACACATGGTACACTGTTCTCTCTCTCTTTACTTCTACACAACACACATGGTACACTGTTCTCTCTCTTTTCTTCTACACAACACACATGGTACACTGTTCTCTCTCTTTACTTCTACACAACACACATGGTACACTGTTCTCTCTCTCTTTACTTCTACACAACACACATGGTACACTGTTCTCTCTCTCTTTACTTCTACACAACACACATGGTACACTGTTCTCTCTCTCTTTACTTCTACACAACACACATGGTACACTGTTCTCTCTCTCTTTACTTCTACACAACACACATGGTACACTGTTCTCTCTCTCTTTACTTCTACACAACACACATGGCACACTGTTCTCTCTCTTTACTTCTACACAACACACATGATACATTGTTCTCTCTCTCTCTTTACTTCTTCACAACACACATGGTACACTGTTCTCTCTCTCTTTACTTCTACACAACACACATGATACACTGTTCTCTCTCTCTCTTTACTTCTACACAACACACATGGTACACTGCTCTCTTTCTTTACTTCTACACAAAACACATGATACACTATTCTCGCACTCTTTAAAAAAAAAAAAAACATTACTGAACATGAACAGCTGACCCTGGACTGTCTGCACCCTTTTTAGAGCAACTTTCGTATCTATGCCTCTTGATTAAATACAAATTCGTAGGGTAATACAGACTTTGTCTTTTAAATTTTGCTAATACACATTATGGCCTACCAGAATAACATTGTTAATACAACAGTAGTTATTTAATGTGTTTTTCCTTTCAAACCCAAACAGTATGTCAATTACTAATAAAGTTACTTTCAAGCCGGTCTTTGAGCAGATTAAGTTTTCAATGTATATCCAAAACTGTCTTACAGTAGGGCAGTCGTAAAAACCTTTTTCAATGACGTCCACAGTATTACTATTAGGACAATAATTACACGGCTCTGAATTACTCACACCCATTTTATGCAATAAAATAATTGTCGGGTAGATCTCTCTCTCTCTCTCTCTCTCTCTCTCTCTCTCTCTCTCTCTCTCTCTCTCTCTCTCTCTCTCTCTCTCTCTCTCTCTCTCTCTCTCTCTCTCTCTCTCTCTCTCTCTCTCTCTCTCTCTCTCTCTCTCTCTCTCTCTCTCTCTCTCTCTCTCTCATATTTTAGTTTACAGCATAATAGCCAATTCATGCGAAATTATACTGTGACAGGAAATAGTTGTTCTTGTTCTAGAACTAATTACTTGAAGCAATATTTGGTTGATAATCATTTCGCTATGAACGGTATTTATTATTGCATAGCATGATGTCCAATATTAATAGCCACATTATCACCATTGTTTATGCACCCTTTACATGTCCTCCCCTTCACCCGTTCGTCGTTCCCCATTGTACTGTGGCCCAAGGCCGAAGCGCAATTAAAAACCTTTCAGTGTTCAGTGTTCAGTGTTCTCTCTCTCTCTCTCTCTCTCTCTCTCTCTCTCTCTCTCTCTCTCTCTCTCTCTCTCTCTCTCTCTCTCTCTCTCTCTCTCTCTCTCAGGGACACATAGAGACGGGGACATTTTAGAGACGGGGACATAATTATAGAGGCGTGGACTCATAGAGACGGAGGCACAATGTAGGCGGGGACACATAAAGACGGGGACACATAGAGACGAGTACACATAAAGACGAGGACACATAAAGACGAGGACACATAGAGACGAGTACACATAAAGACGAGTACACATAAAGACGAGGACACATAAAGACGAGGACACATAGAGACGAGTACACATAAAGACGAGGACACATAAAGACGAGGACAAATAGAGACGGGGCATACAGAGACGGGGGCACAAAATAGACAGAAACACATAGAGACGAGGACATAATAGAGATGATGACACATAGAGACGGGGACATATAGAGACGGGCATACAGAGACGGGGGACACATAGAGATGAGGACACATAGAGACGAGGACACATAGAGACGGGGACATATAGAGACAGAGACGGGGGCACACAATAGACGGGAACACATAGATATGAGGACACATAAATACGGGGATATATAGAGACGGGGGCACAATATAGACGAGGACACATAGAGACGAGGACACATAGAGACGAGGACACACAGAGACGGGGACACAATATTCACGAGAACACATAATGGCTGGGACACATAGAGACTGTGTACTATAGAGACGGGGACACAATGAGGATGACGCATATAAACGGGGGCACATCGACTTGATCCCGTGGTGACAATGGTACTGATGATGGTGGTGGTGGCTGGGGTGGGGGGGGGATGCTTTACTGCCCTCTTGTCCTCCTATTTAATGATAAGAAATGGGTGGAATTTGCATCGCCTAATATGTGCGTTAGCAGCGTCTATTATATATGTTTTTTATCTCTTGTCGAAGTGGGGTTCTACTAAATCAGCGATTGCTTCAAAACAGTCTGAGAGCTTTTATCTATAAAGCCTGTTTAACTTCACATATATTTGACAAAATGTTGAATATGTTGTTGTTGTTGATGATGATGATGATGGCGATGACGACGACGACGATGATGATGATGAAGAAGAAGGAGAAGAAGAATAAGAAGAAGGTGATGATGATGATAATGATGATGATGATGATGATGATGATGATGATGATGATGATGATGATGATGATAATGATGATGATGATGATGAAGAAGAAGAAGAAGAAGAAGAAGAAGAAGAAGAAGAAGAAGATGATGATGATGATGATGATGATGATGATGATGATGATGATGATGATGATGATGATGAAGAAGAAGAAAAAGAAGAAGAAGAAGAAAAAGAAGAAGAAGAAGAAGAAGAAGAAGAAGAAGAAGAAGAAGATGATGATGATGATGATGATGATGATGATGATGATGATGATGATGATGATGATGAAGAAGAAGAAAAAGAAGAAGAAGAAGAAAAAGAAGAAGAAGAAGAAGAAGAAGAAGAAGAAGAAGAAGAAGAAGAAGAAGAAGATAATGATGATGATGATGATTATAACAACGACACAAACAACGACATCGACGAACATGACGATGACGACAAAGATGATGATAGTGATCAACTTAAATTATTAATGAAACAATACAACGTTAGCGTGATATCTTTCCATACCATACATAACACGAAAAAAAAGAGAAAGGAAGTTATCATTTTTGTAAATCTAGCTGCTAAAAATAAACGAATAACACGAAACAATTCTAAAGGTTATGTAGGCCCACAGAGAAATTGGTAATGGGCAAATATCACTCTTTCCATCTTTACTCTGATAGAAAGTTTACCATTTTTCTGTTTATCCGGATCCTTACCCTGAACCTTTTCTTGTGTACATTTTATACAGAAAAACACACGAAACGGATGATTTACTTTGAATACATTGTATCTAGCTTACGCTATAGGCGCTTTTTATACGAAGGCATGTGAAGGACAACACCAATTTTGGTTTTGCAAACAAATACACGACAAGTGCAAAGTGACGTTGTTTTATTAACGAGACAAAAAACAGAACATTATCAAACAACATGAAAAAATACAACAATACTTCCCCTCTTCACAGGCGAGCAGTCTCAAAAATTATCTGCTTTAGACAGAAAATTAAAAAAAGCATTTTTTTATTATTTTTATTTTTTATTCAATTTTGTTTTTATTCCATCTCTTCTTACATTCCACAATTCCTGCTTTCACTCAATCTTTCATCCAATCAACATATATACAAGTAGCACAATTTGAGCAAATAAAGTAAAATAAGGATAAATAAATAAATAAGTAAATAGTTCATCAATATCAGGACAGGGCTCGGTTAGAGTTACAAACAGAAATAGTAGTAATAATATCATAATTGGTTGGTCAAGCTTAATTGAGAGAAGTATATAATTAAAAGCAGTATTACATAATTAATATCATTAGTCAATGAAGAGAGGGTGTGGATGTTTTTTGCATTACAAAACAACAACAATGACAACACTAACAAACAAATAAAAGCATTGTTGTTGAGTAGAGTGCAGCCCTTGATTTTATGAAATTCTACTAAAGCTTAAGTGGGACACTAAACGTTGTTACTTTCTAAATTCAGTAAACCGATTTACTTAATTTAGAAAGTAACAACGTTTACTTTCCCACTAAACGTTGTTACTTTCTAAATTCAGCAAACCGATTTACTTAATTTAGAAAGTAACAACGTTTACTTTCCCACTTATGCTATCCCTTTCGTCGCCACTGTCGCCTCTTGGCACGACAATGATTGAGCACCCATGTCACTAAAAGGCATCAAATGAGGGTCTGGTATCCAATGACCTTATGTTCTTTATTTTGGGAGGTAAGAATAGGCCCTATTCTATGCACGTCACAGAGGAATTCTCCAATATTGCAGACGAAATCTGTTCTCTACCCAGGTAAGTTTAATGGTACATTTCGGCTGGGGAATGGCTGGCGTTGAAAGGGTTTTAAGCTTTAGTAGAACTTCCATAAAATGAAGCACAGAAGTGTAAAGGGTCAGCCACACGTCAGCTAAAGTCGAACGACTGTACAATACGATTCGATTCACGTGATCTCGAAGCGCGAATCACATTTTGTTCTTGGCGACCACGTTCTGTTTTGTCTCGTCAATAAACTAACTGGTCACGAGCGAAAATGGTGTTTTACGTCCTCTTGGTCTGAATCAGACACATATGGGACATTTGTAAATACAAATATGGTGGGAACAATACTGGAGGCAATGCCCGGAGGCAGTACGAAACCAGTAAAGTCCCGATTTTTTAAAATTAATACAGATAGCTGTAACTAACTGGTCACTCTGCACTTGTTGTGTATTTATAAATGACATCAATTTTAGAATGACGTTACAGTCTGTTTCAGATTTATGTTTGGTATTCAATGATAGACCAGGAAATGAACAATGGGTGATGCATACCAGACACTAATCTTCAATAGGAATTGTTCGGAACTAATGAAGGGGAGTAATTTCATGGTGTTTGGGAGTGATCTGGCCTAATTCAATCGGTCAAACAGGGGAAGTTACTCTACCATCAGGTAGATCCCCAGATCTCGCCTTGTGTGTCTGACTAGGCATTCAGCACTTAGAACACCGTGCGTCTTCTAAAATTGATGTAATTTATATTTTTTGGCGTCACTTTTTGCAAGTTCTATCAGTTTGTCTAAAAAAGAATGTTTGCAAGTCGCTGACTCGCATCCTGCGGTTTCAAGCTTCGACGCCATTGTTACATTGTTGCTATGGCATTTGACCGAGTAATGGAGGTAAGCAACTCCTAAAATCGTCTATTAGCACCAATGATTAAACCGTCACAGGAAGAATATGTTATTTTGAAACAGAATTATATGCTTGTCTATTTCTAGCTTTCATATTTCCATACGACTTGTTTCACAAGCTTCAGATTATGTTGTTGCTGTTGTTATTGATTGCTATCTGCACTTGCTGCTCATATTATTGGATTTGTTTCGTGTTTTTATTGTGGGGGGTTTTCCAATATGTTTATGTGTAAAGCGCCCTGTAGCCTGCTTAGTATGATGGGCGCTATATAAATACTCCTCATTATTATTTATTATATTATCATACAAAAACTAGGATTTTCAAAATCAACCGTTTTGGCGTTCGCGGATTACGCCTTTTAGGTTATAGCACATTATAATCGTACAAAAATACGGGTTTCATATAGCAAGAAAACAATAGGTGGGATTTGTTGTACCATAATTACCATTCTACCTCTATAATGATTTCTGTACCATTTTTTCTCTCGTGATTATTGTCTAACTTTTCTTATACTATATCTATCTGTGCCTTTCTGTAGACGTTTACTTTGTTTGCATGTGTCTGCCTATCAGTTTGTCTCTGGCCATATGTCTATATACATAACCGAGCTCTCTCTGTGTGTGTGTGTGTGTGTGTGTGTGATCTTTATTGAGGTGTGTGACAGCTTTTTTTCATCCTGTCCTCAGAATGAAAAGTAATTCGAAAGCAACTCGAAAAATAACTCAACATGCAAAACAAAACATTCCAAACTACTAAACATTAGCCTAATAATATAACGCATTGAAATAACTCGAGAGAGAGAGAGAGAGAGAGAGAGAGAGAGAGAGAGAGAGAGAGAGAGAGAGAGACGAGAGAGAGAGAGAGAGAGAATAAATGAATGGGATATTGAAGTGAATGTGGTTTTCCCTTCCCCATTTCATTTCCTCCCCATCACCCATATTAACAAATGTCCCGGACACAATGGAACAAAGCAAAGAACAATCAAAGTATAAACATTGTAAAGTATCAATTAAAAGAACATGTCCGACGGAATAGGTGCTAAATTTCTAAAGTTAGAGACTAATTCATAGGGTTTCTAACATATGAAATTTAAGTGCTTTCATAAATGTCTGTCTTGATGTACACGAGTTTAAATTAAAAGATAAATTGTTCCACGCCGTACAGCCGGAGTAGATTTATAAAGATTATTACGGGGTCTGGGAAAAGAAAGTTTGTGTGTATGTCTGCTTTCGTTGCTAACAAAATGTTGGGTGATTTTCTTAGGGGCTATTCCATTCACAACGCTGTACATGCATACACATTTGTTATATAACAGTCTTTCCTTAAATGGCAGGATGTTTAAAGATTTGTAATCACAGTTAATGAGTAAACTGGACTTCAACTGTATTAATGTTATTGCTCGTTTGTGTAAACGTGTTTCAGATTTGTTTCGCTGCTATTGTCCCAAAGAGTTGATGCCATGGAAAAAGCTTTTTCGTGCGTCACGATTCAAAAATCATTCTTGCAAGTTGATATATTCTTTTTGAAATGCGTTTGCCCATGATTGGACCATGATAAATTATTGTCTATAACAACACCTAAGACTTTATGTGAAGATACTTCACACGTGTGTTTGTGTGTGTGTGTGTGTGTGTGTGTGTGTGTGTGTGTTGTGTGTGTGTGTGTGTGTGGTGTGTGTGTGTGTGTGTGTGGGTATAACACCATATTTAGCGTGGTTTTATCGCCGCCAAACTCTCACAGTATCCAGATGGATGATCCCGGCTTAACATAGGGTACATTATATTTTGCAACACGCTCCGTAATTAGCGTAATTAGTCAAAGTCAAGAAAGCGATCGACCAGGTCAGTGGTTCTACCCACTGCTTTTTACAACTATAAGGCAACATTTTCAACAGACAGCAGCAAGATACAATAGCCTAATGGTTAAGTCGTCGCATACTGACACAAACGTTCCGGGTTCGAACCTGGCTCCGTCAATTTTTTTTTTAACAATCAACATACGCAAATAATAATACAGTGCATTCTTAATACAGTTGACTACGCTTATATCCGCGAAGCGGGTAGTAACCGGCTAGTATATATATATATAATCTGTCTCTTGCTCATTCTGTTTTGTTGCTGTCTCTGTCTCCCTGGTTCTCTCTGTCTCTGCATTGCACCGTCTCGTTCTGCTTTGTTGCTGTCTCTGTCTCCCTGGTTCTCTCTGTCTCTGTATTGCACCGTCTCGTTCTGTTTTGTTGCTGTCTCTGTCTCCCTGGTTCTCTCTGTCTCTGTATTGCACCGTCTCGTTCTGTTTTTGTCACTGTCGGTCCATGTACCCGTGTTTCACCTTGCCACCCTCCCCTCCCATTTAACTAAATGTGTCTGCCTGTCTTTTTCTCTGACTTTGTGTTTCTGTATTATCTGTCTCAATCTGTTTTCTTGCTGTCTCTGTCTCCCTCTCTCTCTGTCTCTCTGTCACCGTCTCGTTCTGTTTTGTTCTGTCTCTCTCTCCCTGGTTCTCTCTCTCTCTCATTGCTCTCTCTCTCTCTTGTGTTGCTCTCTCTGTCTCCCTCTCTCTGTCTCTGTCATTGCACCGTCTCTCTGTTTTGTTGCTGTCTCTCTCCCTCTCTCTGTCTCTCATTGCACCGTCTCTCTCTGTTCTCTCTGTCTCTGTCTCTCTGGTTCTCTCTGTCTCTGTATTGCACCTCTCGTTCTGTCTTGTTGCTGTCTCTGTCTCCCTGGTTCTCTCTATCTCTGTATTGCAC
>CM065690.1:40438530-40441030 GCA_017654935.2 Phymorhynchus buccinoides
TCACGTTGAGATAGCATGAGACTTAGCATGATGCTAACTTAGAAGCTCTTCCATTGTCCTATAGGATTTAATAGGACTTTTGGAAGAGCTTCTAAGTTAGCATGATGCTAAGTCTCATGCTATCTCAACGTGAATACAGGCCCTGTCCACATAAACCCTAGTGGCTAAAGAGCTCACTAGAATGGGTGGTAAAACATAAAATATCATTATCCTTGTTTGTGGCTGCAACATCATGTTGAAAATCGCCCATCTGAAGTGTCGCTAAGAAGCTTGCAATACAAAAGAACGAATACGAAGAGGGGAATGAGATTATAATGTTCGTTTTTGTTCTTTTAAAATGACATTCGGAATGTTTATTGGCTTTCGCAGAATTGATTTATTTACTTGTTGACTAGCTGCTTCCGAGTGAAAACAAAACCCTACCACTTTTAAATTAATCCGATTTTGTGTGATGTCATTTTGATTGAAATAAAATCCGATTAAATTTCAATCAAAATGTATTTAATGATCGTAAATATGGGAGGCTTGGTTCACAAACTGAAGTATGTAAATGTGCATAAACACAAGTGTTTAGAACGAACGAACAACCAAATAAACAACCAAACACATCAGTGTCTGAATATAGTCTTAGAGAACAGCAAAAGGGTGTGTACACGTGTCTTGTTGTTAGTTTGTTTTTGTGGGAAACACAAGCATGTTCCCAAGCATATTCCCTTTGTAGGCTATATCAACGATATTACAAACACATATTTACCTTCTGTCACAGGGCATGTTTTTGTCCTAGCTGGTGTGTCTATTTGCCTTTCTGAATGTTGAAATCTGTAATATTTTTGCTAAAGCTATGAAGAGATTTTGTCAAAATATTATTTTTTGAGCTTAGGGATAATAAACACAGTGCAGGATTATTTATTGGACGACATGTTTTAACATAAAGAGGATACGATATGTTTAAAAGATAAAGGATAAAGCACACTGTAGATAGCAAACAAGTGTTTTGTACACGTATTATTATGGAAACTTTTTATTTTTTTTATTTTTTTTAAAAATACGGAAATCGGTGTAAAATGTTTGAGCGTTGGACACACACAATAAAACGGAACTGGTCTGACGGCTCGTGCGGCATTCATAATTAATATTGTATCGGAGCTAATGGACACCCTGTGTCCTAAACAAACTTGACAGCACGAGAAGGTAAACATCATCAGTTACCATCACTGATAACCATCTTCTACATTTGGCCTCGAAGCTCAGGGATTGTGTGTGTCAAAGTCAAAGTCAAAACCACTTTATTATCTCTACAAGAGAAACTACATTTGTGGTCTCATGATACAACAAGGGAAATAGAAAACGGAATAGCCATGCATTTGAACAAAACAAAAAGAGCAGTCTAAACAAAAACAAATCATGGTACACAAGGACATGTGTGTGTGTGTGTGTGTGTGTGTGTGTGTGTGTGTGTGTGTGTGTGTGTGTGTGTGTGTGTGTGTGTGTGTGTGTGTGTGTGTGTGTGTGTGTGTGTGTGTGTGTGTGTGTGTGTGTGTGTGTGTGTGTGTGTGTGTGTGTGTGTTTTCGTTGGCGCTCTTTTGCTGTCTCAGGACCTACCTCCTGGAACAAACTTCCTCTTTCCTTCCGTCAGTGACCGACCCTCTCTGCTTTCAAAGCTAATAGCAAGACCCACCTGTTCCCCCGTCATTAAAGCTCGGCTTTCTTTCTCTTATCTCTCTTGCCATTAGGTCTGTTTCTGCTATATTCCATTTATGTCATCCGTGTGTTCGCTTTGTATTGCGTTTTTGTTTGAATGCGTTATGAATACTAACGTGTGTGTGCGCTTTGATTTGATTTATATGAAGATTCAGCGCTGTATGAATACTGTATGTTGTTGTTGTTGTTGTTGTTGTTGTTGTTGTTGTTGTTGTTGTTGTTGTTGTTGGTGGTGGTGGTGGTGTGTGTGTGTGTGTGTGTGTGTGTGTGTGTGTGTGTGTGTGTGTGTGTGTGTGTGTGTGTGTGTGTGTGTGTGTGTGTGTGTGTGTGTGTGTGTCTGTGTCTGTGTGTGTGTCCGTGTGTGTGTCTGTGCGACTGAATTTGGGCATGTGAGTCGGCCCCGTTAGGGAGATAGGGACAAGACAGAAAAGAAACAAAGTCATGCGGCAATGTTGAAAGACCTTAACGGGACACCCTGACGGATACGTTTTGTTGCAAGAAACACGTCGAGATCACCAGGAAAACACCCTTTACAGAGATCGCAACACTCACTGTGCTATGGTTTCCTAGAAATCAAACCATCAAATCGTCGATTCCTCCTTGGCGGAGGTGCTGGAAGTCAGATTCTTTCAGCGAAAGATGGCCGCCTGATTCAGACCAAATCGTCTTTTAGACAAAATGTCCACAATGCAAGCCTTTTTTTAAAGCTATTTTATGCAGTTTAACAAAAGGAGTTTCGCTCACATTAAAGGAAATAGCTCCATTTCTGTTTTTACTGCACTACAAAGAAGAAAAAGCT
>CM065690.1:40446030-40453530 GCA_017654935.2 Phymorhynchus buccinoides
TTTCAGTCGTACGACCATGCAATTATGACGACGTCTGTGAGGCGTGATTCTGATGAAATACTACTGTCTAAATGATTCTCACGAAATCCTACTGTTTTTGTTCATCACATTCACGTAGACCCTATTACGCAAATCTGATAAAATATCTGGTACAGAAACCCTGATTATTCCTCAGATTCGTGTACGGGGGACACAGCTGTTTCGGGAGGAACATTTAGTTTATCTATATTTTCATAAGTTTTTTTCAAGCAAACTTTAGTTAACTATAAGTAACTTTTCATAAATAACAGGCGAGAATATGTTGTAGTATGTGACAAGATTACTTATAGTCAGTGGATATTGCTAGATTTTCACTCATAGGCAATCTTATTTATGTTTGTGATACTAAGTATATTATTTCTACTAGATATGTTGATTGATACTGCTCACAAAAATAAGTTTTTACCATAAATCTGAGGGAAGGAATATATTTGAAATACTATGTAGAGCATACAGCCAAAATATCTTTACAGACAAAAGCTTGGTACAGTTTTTATCTAAGATTTCTAGATTCAGGCTTTTAACTAAATAGCTTGATTTTGTGTGGGACGGAACAGCTGTGGGGACTACAACACATTGAAAGATATCAGCATGATTTGGTTTAAATAAATGTTTTATTCATTCCAAACAGTCACACAGAAACACCATTAGAGCACCAACCAGCTCGAGGCTTTTACCGTGCTCCTTCCATTTACATTTACACCGTTGACTGAACAGATGGAGACTGCGTTTAAACCAAGTAATGTAATAATGAACAGAATAAAAGGTATTATTAAAAAGACCCACCATGTCACGTGTCAAAATCACGGTTTTCACGTGTTTTCCCTCTTATAGCTGGTACGAAATCTTCCTAGCATAAGAGGGAATGTAACACGTGACGTGGGGGGTCTTTAAGCAATCTTAATTAGAAACGTACCACAACTGTAAACACAACAAGAAGAATGTAAGAGAAGAAAGAATGAAAATAGCAATCGAGAAGGATTTCATCGGAATCATGTAGACAGATGTATTTCATGAGAATCATGCCTAACCCAATGTCACAGTTGGATAGTTGTACGACTACAGTTGGACAAGTGGGTCGACTCTTAGATCCAAAGTGTGGGTGAACGTTGCGTCGTTGAAGAACAGCGCGGGTCACCCACCTACACAGTTATAATAATGCTGACCGGACACAGTGTCGCTTTATAAAAAGGTTACCTCAGGGACAACAACAAAACCTGGCAGTGGAATGCCTCGTGCCTCGTGTCTCCATTCGGGGAGCTACACGACCCCGCCCTCCGCGGATCTCTCGGACTCTCTCCCCGTGGGAAAACCTGGGGGTGGGAGGGTGGGGTGGTTCTTTTGCATAAA
This sequence comes from Phymorhynchus buccinoides, assembly GCA_017654935.2. Classification (NCBI taxonomy): domain Eukaryota; kingdom Metazoa; phylum Mollusca; class Gastropoda; order Neogastropoda; family Raphitomidae; genus Phymorhynchus; species Phymorhynchus buccinoides. The sequence goes on from CM065690.1 coordinate 40,447,420, forward strand.
TAGTGCCATAAATATATGTCATGCCGCAAAAAGCATTCTGCTGTGATGGAGTATTCTGTGCCACAATCTGGAACCCTTAGAAGGACTTAGAAGGAGGGCCTAAAAACCTATATACGTATATCACGTGCACCGTTTACTGAGGGTTGACAGTTCGTGTTCTTGCCAAACGAACCGAAGGCCCTATACCTAGGTTGCAGGACGTTCGGTCGGCATTTAACCCTTTCACCGCCAATGTCGCATTTATGCACCACAATGGTTTAACACATCCATGTCACTAAAAGGCATCAAATCAGGGTCTGTTATCTGAAGACCCTGTTTTCTTAAGTTTGTGAGGTAAGGATAGGCCTAATGTTATGCATGTCAGTTGTCACAGAGGAATTCCCAATATTGCAGATAAACATTTTCTCTACCCAGCTAAGTTTAATGGTATTTTTTGGCTGAAACATGGCTGGCGGCAAAAGGGTTAAGCATGCACACACACACACACACACACACACACACACACACACACACACACACACACACACACACACACACACACACACACACACACACACACACACACACACACGTGCACACACACACACACATACTCTCTCTCTCTCACACACACACACACACACACACACACACACACACACACACACACACACACACACACACACACACACACACACACACACACACACACACACACGCACGTGCACACACACACATACTGCACTCTCTCTCTCTCACACACACACACACACACACACACACACACACACACACACACACACACACACACACACACACACACACACACACACACACACACACGCACACACACACACTCTCACACACACACACACACACACACACACACACACACACACACACACACACACACACACACACACACACACACACTCGCACACTCACACACACACTACACACACACACACACATGCACACACACACACACACACTCACACACACACATGCACACACGCACACTCGCGCGCACGCACACACACGCACACGCACACGCACGCACGCACGCACACGCACACACGCACACACACACACACACACACACACACACACACACACACACACACACACACACACACACACACACACACACACACACACTGCTCGTAGGGCAAGGCAACTATTGTATTTCCTCCCCACTTGGGGCACATACAGATACAAGAAAGCACACACAAAACGAACCATTCAAATATCAGAAAAGACTGATGTCCAGGATATCACTTTCACAAAAGACAAACAATATCGAAAGTAAATAAACACATCGATGGACAAATATACCTGTAACACAACGCAATAGAATAGACAGAAAAACATGCCAAAGCAAGAACTGTAGAAACCAACGCCCCCCCCCCCCCCCCCCTCAAATCTCTCTCTCTCTCTCTCTCTGTATATTTATTAGTATTAGTTCTTTTTCTTTTTCATCTATTTGTTTGTTAACGGCAAGTATGACAAATGGCTACTGTATGCCAATACGTTTACCGTTGTAAAATAAAGGGTCATTTCATTTGAGGTCAGGTCAGGTCAGGTAGTTAGGACATTAGGCCTCGCGGTCCTTTCATTTGTGTTTGAACTTTCGCACAGCTGTGTTCAGTTCATTTCTTTCGCTTTCTCTGCTCAGGACAGGAAGTTCATCGATCACTAAAAAACCAGCCTCTTGTCATCCCACTTCTATTTTCCAAAATCGATATCAGAAGCATGTTGGCGGAAGCTCTCATCTCTCTAATAGCGGAAATGCTTCTGACTCTGTCCCTGTCGAAGCCAGTAGGCCATGTAACCGATATCAACAGGTTTTAACCCTTTCACCGCCAGCCGTTTATCAGCAGAATATTTCCATTAATCTTACCCGGGTAGAGAAAAAAAAATCATCTGCAATATTGGAATTTTCTCTGTGATATGCATAAAGTAAGGTCTATCCTTACCTCCAAAACTTAAGAAAATAGGGTCTTAAAAAAAAATAAAAAAAATAAAAATAAATAAATAGGGTCTTTGGATAACAGGCCCTGGTTTGTTGCCTTTTAGTGACATGGGTGTTAAATCATTGTGATGCGAAAATGCGACATTGGCGGTGAAAGGGTTAAAACCGGCTGAAGACTTAGTTACCTTTGTACTTAGCTGTAAGAGAGACAATTCAACAATTTCAACAACTTTATTGCCATTAGCTTACAAAGCCCTTGTGGCAAGGGGGGTTACAATACTAATTTACATAAATTGAAGTGAAGTGAAATGCGGCAAAGAAGAAATAAAATAGAAAATAAACAACAATACCAAACTATATTACGGTTATGCATAATGTGGCACACCGACACATTTCGCGTGTACACACATACACACACACACACACACACACACACACACACACACACACACACACACACACACACACACACACACACACACACACACACACACACACACACACACACACACACACACACACACACTTACTCACTTGCTACATGAATTTTCAAAATAAACATTATGAAAAGCATCATCATCATGACCTCCAACAATCATAATCAAAGTAAAGTAAAGTAATCAGAGCTCAAATATCACACACACACACACACGCACACGCACACGCACACGCACACACGCACACACGCACGCACGCACGCGCACACGCACACACACACACACACACACACACACACACACACACACACACACACACACACACACACACACACACACACACACACACACACACACTTGTTACCTGCGTAAATATTCATATGCAATATACATCTTACAAAGGAGTAATGGTAAGAGAGAGAGAGAGAGAGAGAGAGAGAGAGAGAGAGAGAGAGAGAGAGAGAGAGAGAGAGAGAGAGAGAGAGAGAGAGAGAGAGAGAGAGTGTGCGTGTGTGTGCGTGCGCGTGTGCGTGTGTGTGCGCGTGTGTGTGTGTCTGTGTGAGTGTATGTGTGTGTGCCTGTGTCTGTGTGTTTGCATAGGTGTATGTGTGTGTGTTTCAGTGCTTTCTGAATTGTTTATGGTGTTATTTTATTGTCAAGACTAGGTCAACTGCTTTGCTTTAGATAAGAAAATGAGACACGTGTGTGTGTGGGGGGGGGGGGGGGGGGGGGGGGGGGGGGGTGGAGGGGTGGGGGGTGGGGGGTGGAGGGGGGGTGGAGGGGGTCTTTTTGACAACATAGCTCCTTGAAAATAGGAATAGGATTAATTTTGATCTTTGGGAACCGTTTTGAGGTAAGTTAATGAGTGATTCATTCCACTCCGGTTAAAGCCGGAAATGGATCCAAATGCTAGACTGCTCCGGAACTTACTGATTTTCTTTTCAAGAAAACGTCTTTTATCAAGATGGACGGCAACTGTTTTGAAGGGTTACCTGTGAAGGGCAGAACTGCTTTTAGTGGAGGAGCGTGCCTTTGGTCAATGAATCAATGTTCCACTTTCAACTTTTCTTGGCCATAGTTAACCAAATTGTTCCTTTATAAATATATTTGTTTTGTCATATGCCGTAGTCAACCGAACTGGACCTGTTTCTTTATTTCTTTTCTTCTTTTTCTTTCTTCTTCTTCTTCCGTCTTCTTCTTATTCTTCTTGAACTTTTGTTGTTCCTGTTCTTCTTTCTTCTTTCTTTCTTCTTCTTTTCTTCTTCTTTCTTCTTCTTTCTTCTTCTTCTTCTTCTTCTTCTTCTTCTTCTTCTTCTTCTTCTTCTTCTTCTTCTTCTTCTTCTTCTTCTTCTTCTTCTTCTTCTTCTTCTTCTTCTTCTTCTTCTTCTGCTTTGCTAAAGGTCTATGTACACGTCAACACATTCACATAATATTTCTATTTCCCCATGGCAGCACAGTGAGCTGTAAGTCATATTAAGAGTGGGCTATCACTGTGTTGCCATGGGGAAATATAAATATATCGTGAATAATGTTAACGTGTACACAGACCTTTACTGAGCGACTGACTTGTGGAAACGAGGACATCCCGCTATAGCTACGCATCGATAACACTACCAAGATAAATCAGTACGGCTATCACTACGTATCGATAACACTACTGGGCTACATCACTACGGCAACTAAGGGTTAAAATAGTGTTAAACTTAGGTAAGGAATAGGGTTTGGTTGCGAAAAGGGTTCTGATTAGTGATTAGGGTTAGGAATAGGGTTAGGGTTAGTCTGTCGGAATTCAAACTGACAGATTGGCACAGTCATCATCAATTGTTCTCTATGGGTAGTAGTGGTGTCAACGTGTAGTTCTTCCAATACGTAGAGATAGCGCTACTCACTCGTAGAAACGAAACCAATGTACACATACAGAGTATGGCTTTCTCGGTAAGTGTATGCCTTACCAAGTGTCTGTGTATCTGCTTATCTGTCTGTCTGTGTGTCTTTGTGTGTGTCTTTCTCTGTGTGTGTGTGTCTCGGTCTCTGTCTCCCTATCTCTAACCTTGTCTCCGTCCGAGCCTGTTTTGGCTATGTGCCCCTGCGTGTGTCTCTCTCTTTCTTTCTTTGTTTCGGTGCATCACTCCGCTTCTCTCTCTCTCTCTCTCTCTCTCTCTCTCTCTCTCTCTCTCTCTCTCTCTCTCTCTCTCTCTCTCTCTCTCTCTCTCTCTCTCTCTCTCTCTCTCTCTCTCTCTCTCTCTCTCTCTCTCTCTCTCTCTCTCTCTCTCTCTCTCTCTCTGTCTCAATGGGCCGATGGCTTTTCTGAATAAAAGACTTCAGACTTTCAGACTCTCTCTCTCTCTCTCTCTCTCTCTCTCTCTCTCTCTCTCTCTCTCTCTCTCTCTCTCTCTCTCTCTCTCTCTCTCTCTCTCTCTCTCTCTCTCTCTCTCTCTCTCTCTCTCTCTCTCTCTCTCTCTTTCTGAATCTCTCTCTCTCTCTCTTCTCTTCTCTCTCTCTCTCTCTCTCTCTCTCTCTCTCTCTCTCTCTCTCTCTCTCTCTCTCTCTCTCTCTCTCTCTCTCTCTCTCTCTCTCTCTCTCTCTCTCCCTCTCTCTCTCTCAATGGGCCGATGGCTTTTCTGAATAAAAGACTTCAGACTTCAGGCTTTCTCTCTCTCTCTCTCTCTCTCTCTCTCTCTCTCTCTCTCTCTCTCTCTCTCTCTCTCTCTCTCTCTCTCTCTCTCTCTCTCTCTCCTCTCCGTCTCTCTCTCTCAATGGGCCGATGGCTTTTCTGAATAAAAGACTTCAGACTTCTTCTCTCTCTCTCTCTCTCTCTCTCTCTCTCTCTCTCTCTCTCTCTCTCCCTCTCTCTCTCTCTCTCTCTCTCTCCCCCTCTCTCTCTCTCTCTCTCTCTCTCTCTCTCTCTCTCTCTCTCTCTCTCTCTCTCTCTCTCTCTCTCTCTCTCTCTCTCTCTCTCTCTCCTTGGAAGCATGCACGACGCGCCGTGATGTGATGACGATGGTGATGATACTATCTGTCTTGGTGACAGCCTGCCTCTGTCCCCAATTTCTGCACCGCCCCATAACGTGGTTGATTTACTCCCATAATCATGCTGCCTTCCGGACAGTGATGGCTGCCGGACATGCAAACTGCCAGACCTGGGCACCCCCCATTGAGGATACCGGGGGGTCTTTTGCATAAATAGTTCCCCCACCTTCTGGAAGTTCTGTGCTTGTAGCTTCATCTAATCTTTGACTCTGCCTTTTCCATTTGCTTACTGTCATCTACTATCTTTCTGCCTTACGCGGTCCATTCTCCTGCCTTTTTTTGTCACGAAACACTTTCAAAAACATTTCCTCCAGCTGAAGTCGGACTTGCTGGGCCTATTCTTTAGTTAGGCGCATTGCGGCAGCATGACGCATCTGCGCTCATAATCGACAGGAAACTGTCTGAGCGATCGAAGAAGAAGAAGACCTGGGGAACGCCACGGTCAGACAACCCTCAGTAAGACACAGAGGGTGGGGAAGGGTTGGGTGGTGGATGCCGCCAAGACATACCATGTGGTCATCTGTCTTCTCCTCTTCCGGTTTTGTTTTTCTTCTGTTCTTTCCTGCGTCATTTCTTTCTTTCTTTGGTTTGCTTTATCTCAATCGTTCTTTCATTCCTCCATTTACTAGTTTTCAACGAAGCGGGGTACATGTATAAGTTTGTCTAGGTCTGGGTTTTTGTTTTCCCCCAATT
>CM065690.1:40461030-40476030 GCA_017654935.2 Phymorhynchus buccinoides
GGATGGAAACTGACACTGCATAGACAGTGAGGGGTGGAAACTGACACTGCATAGACAGTGAGGGATGGAAACTGACACTGCATAGACAGTGAGGGATGGACACTGACGCTGCATAGACAGTGAGGGATGGAAACTGACACTGCATAGACAGTGAGGGATGGACACTGACACTGCATAGACAGTGAGGGATGGAAACTGACGCTGCATAGACAGTGAGGGATGGAAACTGACACTGCATAGACAGTGAGGGATGGAAACTGACACTGCATAGACAGTGAGGGGTGGAAACTGACACTGCATAGACAGTGAGGGATGGAAACTGACACTGCATAGACAGTGAGGGATGGAAACTGACACTGCATAGACAGTGAGGGATGGAAACTGACACTGCATAGACAGTGAGGGATGGAAACTGACGCTGCATAGACAGTGATGGATGGAAACTGACACTGCATAGTCAGTGAGGGATGGAAACTGACACTGCATAGTCAGTGAGGGATGGAAACTGACACTGCATAGACAGTGAGGGATGGAAACTGACGCTGCATAGACAGTGATGGATGGAAACTGACACTGCATAGACAGTGATGGATGGAAACTGACACTGCATAGACAGTGAGGGATGGAAACTGACACTGCATAGACAGTGATGGATGGAAACTGACACTGCATAGACAGTGATGGATGGAAACTGACACTGCATAGACAGTGATGGATGGAAACTGACACTGCATAGACAGTGATGGATGGAAACTGACACTGCATAGACAGTGATGGATGGAAACTGACACTGCATAGACAGTGATGGATGGAAACTGACACTGCATAGACAGTGATGGATGGAAACTGACACTGCATAGACAGTGATGGATGGAAACTGACACTGCATAGACAGTGATGGATGGAAACTGACACTGCATAGTCAGTGATGGATGGAAACTGACACTGCATAGACAGTGAGGGATGGAAACTGACACTGCATAGACAGTGAGGGATGGAAACTGACGCTGCATAGACAGTGATGGATGGAAACTGACACTGCATAGACAGTGATGGATGGAAACTGACACTGCATAGACAGTGAGGGATGGAAACTGACACTGCATAGTCAGTGATGGATGGAAACTGACACTGCATAGACAGTGAGGGATGGAAACTGACACTGCATAGACAGTGAGGGATGGAAACTGACACTGCATAGACAGTGAGGGATGGAAACTGACGCTGCATAGACAGTGAGGTGTGGAAACTGACACTGCATTGGTGGAAATGATTGCCGGGTTAAGAACTGGGTGGATCAGTTCGATTATCATCCTCGTTGTTTCCCCGTATCTATATATTATGTCCCCGTCTCTATGTGCCCCCGCCTCGATGCGTACCCTCTGGTTAAAGACCCACCACGTCACGTGTCAAAATCACGTTTTTCACGTGTTTTCCCTCTTATAGCTAGTAAGAAATCTTAAGAAATCTTCCTAGAATAAGAGGGAATGTGACACGTGACGTCGGGGATCTTTAAGGTATGTGTACACATTAACATTATTCACGAGATATTTCTATTTCCCCATGGCAACACAGTGCTAACCCACTCTTAATATGACTTACAGCTCACTGTGTTGCCAAGGGGGAATAGATATATCTTGTGAATAGTGTTAACGTGTACTCAGACCTTTAGGGATATGGTTAGGGCTAGGGGTAGGATTTGGGTTTCGGGTGATAGTTTATAGGTAGTTGATAGGTAGGTTTCGCATTAGGTTTAGGGTTTGGATTCTGGTTAGGGTTAGGTTTCTATCTCGCATACTGACAGATAGGTCAGGGACACATAGAGACGGGGACACGTAGAGACGGGGGCACATAGAGACGGGGACACATAGAGAAGGGGACACGTAGAGACAGGGACATGCATAGACGGGGGCACATAGAGACGGGGACACATAGAGACGGGGACACATAGAGACGGGGACATATACAGACGGGGACACACAGAGAAGGGAACACGTAGAGACGGCGGCACATAGAGACGGGGACATATATAGATACGGGGACATATATAGATACGGGGACACATAGAGACGGGGACATATACAGACGGGGGCACACAGAGAAGGGAACACGTAGAGACGGCGGCACAAAGAGACGGGGACATATATAGATACGGGGACATATATAGATACGGGGACACATAGAGACGGGGACATATATAGATACGGGGACACATAGAGACGGGGACATTTATAGATACGGGGGCACATAGAGACGGGGGCATATATATACACGGGGAACACATAAAGACGGGGACACACAGAGACCGGGGCACACTGAGACGGGGGCATATATAGATACGGGGACACATAAAGACGGGGACACATAGAGACGAAACCGGGGACACATAATGTAGACGGGGCACAAGGCTACGCAACAGGAACTCAAAATTATTATTTTAAAAAAAGAAAAAGGAGAGGGCTGAGACAAACTTGGGAAAAGGGATTGGGGTGAGGACGGGACAAGTGTGTGGTGGGGGTGGTAGGGGGGATTATGATGAATGATCGGCGTGTGGACTATCTCCCATTGCAAATGTTTATCAACCGTGTTGCAAGACAGGGGTGCCAGTCTAGTCCGGAACCAAAGCAAACACCTTTGACCTGGTAAACACGCGCGATGACGTAAATCCATACGTCACGCAAATGTCGTCACTTGACGGTGGGTTGTTGTCTGGCTTTCTTTTTTGACCTGCATGGGGCCAAATCCTGTTTGGTTTGAAGAGAGAGAGAGAGAGAGAGAGAGAGAGAGAGGAGAGAGAGAGAGAGAGAGAGAGAGAGAGAGAGAGAGAGAGAGAGAGAGAGAGAGAGAGAGAGAGAGAGAGAGAGAGAGAGAGAGAACGAACGAACGAAACTTTGTTATTGGGGGGAAAAAGAGTAAGCACACAATGGGCTTTTTTGCATCTTGCCCTCAAACAAACATGCAAGAAAATCCAGAGAGAGAGAGAGAGAGAGAGAGAGAGAGAGAGAGAGAGAGAGAGAGAGAGAGAGAGAGAGAAGAGAGAGAGAGAGAGAGAGAGAGAGAGAGAGAGAGAGAGAGAGAGAGAGAGAGAGAGAGAGAGAGAGAGAGAGAGAGAGAGAGAGAGAGAATACGAATACGATTACGATTGTTTTTATTGAGGGTAAAACAAATAAGCTGGGTAGCTTTTTTACACTATTGCCCTCAAGCAAATAAACTACAATTAATACAGAAAATGATTAACAGAAACGTAAAAACAACAAACACGAAAACCGGCAACAATAGTGACAAAAATATACAGAGTAATATAATACAAGAGAGCAGCAATAGAGAGAGAGAGGAGATAGAGAGAGAGGAGAGAGAGAGAGAGAGAGAGAGAGTAATGAGAGAGAGAGAGAGAGAGAGAGAGAGAGAGAGAGAGAGAGAGAGAGAGAGAGAGAGAGAGAGAGAGAGAGAGAGAGAGAGAGAGAGAGAGAGAGAGAGAGAGAAGAGAGAGAGAGAGAGAGAGAGAGAGAGAGAGAGAGAGAGAGAGAGAGAGAGAGAGAGAGAGAGAGAGAGAGAGAGAGAGAGAGAGAGAGAGAGAGAGAGGGAGAGAGAGAGACAACAGAGAGAGAGAGAGAGAGACGAGAGGAGAGAGAGAGAGAGAGAGAGAGAGAGAGAGAAAGAGGAGAGAGAGAGAGAGAGAGAGAGAAAGAGAGAGAGAGAGAGAGAGAGAGAGAGAGAGAGAAGAGAGAGAGAGAGAGAGAGAGAGAGAGAGAGAGAGAGAGAGAGAGAGAGAGAGAGAGAGAGAGAGAGAGAGAGAGAGAGAGAGAGAGAGAGAGAACACACACAATTGAACACAATTTTAATGCTTCAGGCCTCCGGCCTATAACATAGGAGGTGCATGAAAAGAAATGACAACAAGTGTATAATAATTAATATACTAACACTAGCATTAATCATCAATGTGGCTAGTTGCTTATCATATCTGAGACACGAGTTCTTCTCTTTTTTCCTCAGTGCATCGTGGATGTCCATAGCAATATATCTAGTAATATGTACATTATTATTCGCAAGTAGTTGTTTTAGTTCGACATAATTAACATTCGAAAACTGTCTGTGCTTCAATATGTATTTTCCTCTGAGAGGAGTATAGACGTTGCATATCAATAAAAAGTGCAGTTCATTCTCAATTTGGTTGCAGAATGGGCATGTTTGAACATTTTCTTTGTATCTGATATTGATGTTCAGGTCGTTTACGCCAAGACGAAATCTTGTAAAATGTATTCTAATCTTGTTAACTGTGAAGTAGGCCAAATAGGATTCTGGTTGCAAGAGAGACTTAAAAAATTTAATAATGAATAATAAGTACTGAAGCGATCACTTGAATTAAGCTTGCTAACCCCATCCTGCTGAAAACAATCAACCATCCTTTGCCTGAAGATCTTCTAACAAGATTTTAACATTACCAACCCCGCGCGCTAACCAGACATCAGAGAACCCATATCTATCAAGACAGCATTGTATATCATAAGCCCAGTTATTTTGTATTGCTCTACCCTCGGTGATGTTCGGGGAATGTGACTAAAGGGTACCACATTTTCAATCTGTTTTGAGAAAGAACTTGTAGACCATGGGCCCTCCTAGACAGGGGGGCCCCCCCCCCCCCCCCCCCAGGGAATTTTGCAGACAGGTACCACTGGAAAGCTTAACATCTAAGCTACTGAAAACAGGTTGTTGGCCAGTGATCCTCTGCTGGGTGTAGCTGTGGTGGCTGGTCAAAGTTAGGTACCCGCGAGAATTGCGCATTCCATAGAATGGCCTCTTAGATCCTCCTTTATCTTTTTTGGGGGGATGAAATCTTTATAGAAGAACTACTGAAAGGTCTGATGCCTGTTATAGTGGTTGACTGCCATCAGTCTTCTGTGGTAAAAAGGATGGTATATGTTTGAGCAGAACTGAATTGGTCTTCATTTATCGACATTTGAAAAAAAAGTTCCTTCGAGTTTTGGAGCGATGAAACATGCCCTGCAAAAGGTTCCTGACGATTCGAAACAAAAACAATTCCTTTGTAAGAAATGGGTTAAGCACATATCACACATGATACAGCCTCTTGTTACTCAACAAAGCATTTTGTGAAGAAAATTACAGGCCTTTTTTTAAAATTTATTCTTGTGTCTTAAAGACACAGTGACCCACCACGATTAGTTCTCTTGGTGTGTTTTTCTGGGTAGCTGTGACCCACATACAAATATCCCCAACTTCAAACTGAGGCTGCTCTTTAAAATGATGTTTCGCTTTTAATTTGGGGGCATTTGTATGGGAGTCAACCCTGGTCAAAACAAGATTTTTTACCAGCTATAAGAGAACACGTAGAAACCCGTGATTTTGACACGTGACCTGGTGGGTCTTTGAGGGCTGTTTGCCTGCGGCATTTTATCACGCCTTTCTCTTTGCATGTTGTTGTTTTTCTTCCTCAAATTTCTATCGTTTTAATTTCTGTTTTCAAGGCTATTTTGGTGCCATTTTGAAGCGTTTGATTTTGTTCAAACTTGTTTCTTTAATATGCGCGTCTTTGTTTTTGTTGTTGTTGTTTGTTAGTTTCAAATAACCTAAGCATGCTGCCCCCGGGCCCCCCCGGGCCACCTCCCCCCCTCCCTACCCCCCCCCCCCCCCCCCCCCCCTCCCCCCACCCGCCCTCCCGTTGATATCATCGTTTTATTTTCATTTTATTTTAAGTGGTTGGCTAAGGCTTTTCAACGAAGAAAGATACAATATTGGTTGCTTTGTTGGTGCAGTATGATAAAACAAAATGGAACAATACATGTTCTTTTACTCTCCTTTTTCTTTTTTTCTTTTTTGCTAGTTATTAACAGACAAGAAACAAACAACTACACAAGCGTAAAGTGACATTATCGATGGCTTGGAGTCAAAACGGACTATCTTTAGATAGTCCATTGACATATTATTGAACTTATTACGAAAACTAATAACTTGTATACAAACAAAGACTGCTGAAATATAAACAGCAAAATCCTCTTTTTATATTTCTGCAGTTTTTGTTTGATACAAGTTATCAGTTTTTGCAATAAATCCAATAATACGTCAATGGACTATCTAAAGATAGTCCGTTTTGACTCCAAGCCATCGTTATGTTTTACACTTGTCGTGTAGTTGTTTGTTTGTTGTATGTTCCAGTGACGTTGCAGTCTGTTTAAAAACAAATGTTTTGTTGTTATTAACAGAACTATGTTAAATTATTTTCTAATTACAACAAGCAAACAACTACACGACAAGTGTAAAGTGACGTTATTTTAATCACAAGAGACAAAACAAAACTACTGAATATTTCGGCGAATGCGCCTTTATCGACATAGACAAACAAGAAAACAGCAAACAGCAAAACGAGCAAAAAGCGGGCAACAAAAGGAGCAAAACATCAAGATAAAAAACCAATACTTCCCCTCTACAATCCAATGCGTAAATGAGCGTGATTTTGTGCTAATCTTTCAATCAATCTCCCATCTATGTGACTGTTTACTTTTTGTGTTTTTCACGTTCATTTATAGTTTAATTCTTCTTTTTCTTTCCATAACTTTTCATCCCTTTTGTCCATTCCTTCGTCTACCATGTTTCTTCATTAAATCATCATTTTTCGAAATCCTTTTTTTCCCCTGATCATTCTATTCTTCAGCCTTATTGCGTTTCTTTTTCTAGTTATGGTTTTTGTTTTCCTGTTTGTTTTCCTGTTTGTTTTCCTGTTTGTTTTCCTGTTTGTTTTCCTGTTTGTTTTCCTGTTTGTTTTCCATCTTGTTATTTCAATCCTAGCACCTTTATTGCTTTGCTTCACAATGTTACAATTTAATTTCTTCTTTACAAAAACCCAATTGTGTCTGCGTTTCTCATTTTTTCGTCCTTTCATTTCCTCCTCTCTCCTTTCTTTCAATGACAAGGTGACAGTAAAGTCTTTTCAGAGTGTCTGCTTGTCCGTAACTTGTGTACTTTTCTCTATCTCCCGTTCTCGAAAGCTATCAAAGCCTAAAGTTAGTGTTTCTGTATGCATGTCTGCCTCTCTCTCTCTCTCTCTCTCTCTCTCTCTCTCTCTCTCTCTCTCTCTCTCTCTCTCTCTCTCTCTCTCTCTCTCTCTCTCTCTCTCTCTCTCTCTCTCTCTCTCTCTCTCTCCTCTCTCTCTCTCTCTCTCTCTCTCTCTCTCTCTCTCTCTCTCTCTCCTCTCTCTCTCTCTCTCTCTCTCTCTCTCTCTCTCTCTCTCTCTCTCTCTCTCTCTCTCCTCTCTCTCTCTCTCTCTCTCTCTCTCTTCTCTCTCTCTCTCTCTCTCTTCTCTCTCTCTCTCTCTCTCTCTCTCATCTCTCTCTCTCTCTCTCTCTCTCTCTCTCTCTCTCTCCTCTCTCTCTCTCTCTCTCTCTCTCATCTCTCTCTCTCTCTCTCTCTTCGAAATAAAACTCTCTCTCCCCTCTCTCCCTCCACGAAAGCTATCAGACGTGTGTACTGTGATGCCTCCGTTCAATGGCCAAGTTGGACTGTTTATAGTGGCTGTTCATTTCTGATTTTTTTTCGGATTTTTTGCACTGTGCTGTTGGTCGATTTATTTTCATAAGATACTGTTAATTAGTGGCGGAATTTGGTTATGAACATTAATACACAAATAAGAGGAAAATTCAAACGTGAACTGTTTTCCCAAATTAGGGCAACCTCCCACACCCTCACTTCCCTCCTCCCTCCACGCAACAACATGAATGAAGCACGTGCAAATCGTATTGCTACTCGCTACAAAAGGAAGAGAAACCGGCGTGTACAGGTGTTCAAAATAAAACTTGTTTGGCCACTGACTTGTATGACGACACTGCTGATTGGCTCTGCCCCCCCCCCCCCCTGCGTGCGCATCTCGACCCTTCCAACGGAAGTGTCGCCATCTTAGTAAGATTTGTGTGTAAACAGCATCGATCTGGCATTTTTCAAACAAAGTTACTGACTAAGATGGCGGTCTCCCATAATATGGCACGCTCCTTGTGGCCGGATATGACGACACGTGGGTACCAGCCATTGTGATAGCAAGTATCTGCCTTGGTCAAAAACATGCTACGCTGGTTGGTTGTGATTATCACCCGTCTCAGCAAGCTGGTGACGTCAACACACCTCAACGGACGTCTACGTCTACACCTACAACGAGTGTCCCTCTACGTCTACAACGGCTACACACCTCAACGAGTGTCCCTCTACGTCTACAACGGCTACACACCTCAACGAGTGTCCCTCTACGTCTACAACGGCTACACACCTCAACGAGTGTCCCTCTACGTCTACAACGGCTACACACCTCAACGAGTGTCCCTCTACGTCTACAACGGCTCACACCTCAACGAGTGTCCCTCTACGTCTACAACGGCTACACACCTCAACGAGTGTCCCTCTGCGTCTACAACGGCTACACACCTCAACGAGTGTCCCTCTACGTCTACAACGGCTACACACCTCAACGAGTGTCCCTCTACGTCTACAACGGCTACACACCTCAACGAGTGTCCCTCTACGTCTACAACGGCTACACACCTCAACGAGTGTCCCTCTACGTCTACAACGGCTACACACCTCAACGAGTGTCCCTCTACGTCTACAACGGTCTACAACGGCTCAACGAGTGTCCCTCTACGTCTACAACGGCTACCTCGAGTGTCCCTCTACGTCTACAACGGCTACACACCTCCGAGTGTCCCTCTACGTCTACAACGGCTACACACCTCAACACGTCTACAACGGCTCAACGAGTGTCCCTCTACGTCTACAACGGCTACACACCTCAACGAGTGTCCCTCTACGTCTACAACGGCTACACACCTCAACGAGTGTCCCTCTATATCTACAACGGCTACACACCTCAACGAGTGTCCCTCTACGTCTACAACGGCTACACACCTCAACGAGTGTCCCTCTACGTCTACAACGGCTACACACCTCAACGAGTGTCCCTCTACGTCTACAACGGCTACACACCTCAACGAGTGTCCCTCTACGTCTACAACCTACACACCTCAACGAGTGTCCCTCTACGTCTACAACGGCTACACACCTCAACGAGTGTCCCTCCTCTACAACGGCTACACACCTCAACGAGTGTCCCTCTCTACAACGGCTACACACCTCAACGAGTGTCCCTCTACGTCTACAACGGCTACACACCTCAACGAGTGTCCCTCTACGTCTACAACGGCTACACACCTCAACGAGTGTCCCTCTACGTCTACAACGGCTACACACCTCAACGAGTGTCCCTCTACGTCTACAACGGCTACACACCTCAACGAGTGTCCCTCTACGTCTACAACGGCTACACACCTCAACGAGTGTCCCTCTACGTCTACAACGGCTACACACCTCAACGAGTGTCCCTCTACGTCTACAACGGCTACACACCTCAACGAGTGTCCCTCTACGTCTACAACGGCTACACACCTCAACGAGTGTCCCTCTACGTCTACAACGGCTACACACCTCAACGAGTGTCCCTCTACGTCTACAACGGCTACACACCTCAACGAGTGTCCCTCTATATCTGCTCCCTCTACGTCTACACACCTCAACGAGTGTCCCTCTACGTCACAACGGCTCACACCTCAACGAGTGTCCCTCTACGTCTACAACGGCTACACACCTCAACGAGTGTCCCTCTACGTCTACAACGAGTGGCTACACACCTCAACGAGTGTCCCTCTACGTCTACAACGGCTACACACCTCAACGAGTGTCCCTCTACGTCTACAACGGCTACACACCTCAACGAGTGTCCCTCTACGTCTACAACGGCTACACACCTCAACGAGTGTCCCTCTACGTCTACAACGGCTACACACCTCAACGAGTGTCCCTCTACGTCTACAACGGCTACACACCTCAACGAGTGTCCCTCTATATCTACAACGGCTACACACCTCTACGAGTGTCCCTCTACGTCTACAACGGCTACACACCTCAACGAGTGTCCCTCTACGTCTACAACGGCTACACACCTCAACGAGTGTCCCTCTCTCAACGAGTGTCCCTCTACGTCTACAACGGCTACACACCTCAACGAGTGTCCCTCTACGTCTACAACGGCTACACACCTCAACGAGTGTCCCTCTACGTCTACAACGGCTACACACCTCAACGAGTGTCCCCCTACAACCTACACACCTCAACGAGTGTCCCTCTATATCTACAACGGCTACACACCTCAACGAGTGTCCCTCTACGTCTACAACGGCTAACACACCTCAACGAGTGTTCTACAACGGCTACACACCTCAACGAGTGTCCCTCTACGTCTACAACGGCTACACACCTCAACGAGTGTCCCTCTTTTACAACGGCTACACACCTATCTCAACGAGTGTCCCTCTATATCTAAAAACACCTCAACGAGTGTCCCTCTACGTCTACAACGGCTACACACCGATCGAGTGTCCCTCTACGTCTACAACGGTTTCCCGCTTTCAACGAGTGTTCAACGAGTGTCCCTCTTTTACAACGGCTACACATCTCAACTTCTGTGTTCTCTACGTCGACAACGGCTGTCAACGAGTGTCCCTCTTTTACAACGGCTACATTTCTCAACGAGTGTTGTTTTGTTTCAACGAGTGTATTCTATATACAACTTCTACACACTCCGAGTGTCCCTCTATTTATTGAGTGTCCCTCTTTCTGTTACACACCTCTTTTGTCCCTGTATCTACAACGGCTGTGTGAGTGTGTCTGCGTGTGTGTGTGTCCCTCTGTGTGGCTACACACCTGTGTGACTGTGAACTCAACGTGTGTCCCTCTGTGTCTGCTACACACCTCTGTGTGTGTCTACGTGTGTGTCAACGTGTGTGTGTGTCTGTACACACCTCAACGAGTGTCCCTGTGTGTCTACAACGGTGTGTATATCTGCTACACTCTGCGTCTATCTATACGTCCTTCTTCTTTAGTGGACAATCTTGTACGGAAATATCTAGTGTTCACCTTAAAGTTATGTCCCTCTATGTACACGTAAAAATATTCACAAAATATCTGTATATCCCCATGGGCAACACAGTGAGTTGTACAACGGTCATATCAAAGGTCTCTGTACACGTTAAAAACATTCACAAAATATCACTACACACCTATTTCCCCATGGCTACAACAACAGTGAGTTGTAAGTCATATTATGAGTGGCCTAACTCAACGAGTGTTGCCATTGGACAATAGATATATTTTGGTGAGTAATGTTAACATGTACACAAACCTTTGTGAGTGTCCCTCTACGTCTACCGGCTAACACTGTGTTGCCATCAACGATCGTCCCTCTACGGGAAATAGAGATATTTTGTGAATTGCTAACGTGTGCAGTTAAGGCCTGTGTACACGTTAACAATATTCACAAAATATCTCAACTTCCATATTGCAACACAGTGTTAGGCCACTCATGATATGATTTAAAAGTCACTGTGTTGCCATGGGGAAATAGTGATATTTTATGATTTTTGTTCACGTGTACACAGACCTTTAAGGAATGTGGCTGGTTACATGTGTCAATAGAAACTCTGTCAGAATCCTATTTCGTTCTTGTCTGCTTGCCTTCACTTGCCAAAAGAAACACGCAACTAACTGTGGTTCTTCCGTTTGTATGAATGTATTTGTGAAAAGACATATTGTCACAATCCTATTTCAATCTGTTTGGTAGCTTCCTTTGTAAAACCGACACACTGTCACAAACATATTTTCATCAGTTTGATTGCCTCACTTGTTAAAAGACACACTGTAACAATCATATTTCAATATGTTTGGTTGCAGCACTTGTAAAAAGACACACTGTCACAATCCTATTTTCATCTGTTTGGTTGCAGCACTTGTAAAAAGACACGCTGTCACAATCCTATTTCCATATGTTTGGTTGCAGCACTTGTAAAAAGACACGTTGTCACAATCCTGTTTTCATCTGTTTGGTTGCAGCACTTGTAAAAAGACACGCTGTCACAATCCTATTTTCATCTGTTTGGTTGCAGCACTTGTAAAAAGACACGTTGTCACAATCCTATTTTCATCTGTTTGGTTGCAGCACTTGTTAAAAGACACGCTGTCACAATCCTATTTCCATATGTTTGGTTGCAGCACTTGTAAAAAGACACGCTGTCACAATCCTATTTTCATCTGTTTGGTTGCAGCACTTGTAAAAAGACACGCTGTCACAATCCTATTTCCATCTGTTTGGTTGCAGCACTTGTAAAAAGACACGCTGTCACAATCCTATTTTCATCTGTTTGGTTGCAGCACTTGTAAAAAGACACGCTGTCACAATCCTATTTTCATCTGTTTGGTTGCAGCACTTGTAAAAAGACACGCTGTCACAATCCTATTTCCATCTGTTTGGGGTTGCAGCACTTGTTAAAAGACACGCTGTCACAATCCCATTTCCATATGCTTGATTGCAGCACTTGTAAAAAGACACACTGTCACAATCCTATTTCCATCTGTTTGGTTGCAGCACTTGCTAAAAGACACGCTGTCACAATCCTATTTCCATCTGTTTGGTTTCTTCACTTGTTAAAAGACAAGCTGTCACAATCCTATTTCCATCTGTGTGGTTGCAGCACTTGCTAAAAGACACGCTGTCACAATCCTATTTCCATCTGTGTGGTTGCAGCACTTGCTAAAAGACACGCTGTCACAATCCTATTTCCATCTGTGTGGTTGCAGCACTTGCTAAAAGACACACAGGCAGACAGATGGATAGACAGATGGGGGGGGGGGGGGGGGGGGGGGGGGGGGGGGAGGTGTCGAGGTGGGGGGGGGGACGTGTCCGAGTAGAAGGATGAAGAGAAAGAAGACAGAGAGAGGGAAAAGAGGGAAAGAGCATGAGTGTGTGTATGCTAGTGTACGTGTGTGCATATGTGTGTGTGTGTCTAGTACGTGCGCGTGTGTGTATGCTCATGCGTGTGTGTGTATGTATGTGTGTGTGTGTGTGTGTGTGTGTGTGTGTGTGTGTGTGTGTGTGTGTGTGTGTGTGTGCGTGTGTGTGTGCGTGTGTGTGTGTGTGTGCGTGCGTGTGCGTGCGCGCGTGCGCGATCGTGAATCGTGGGCGTGTGTTTGTGCTTACGCGCGCCTGCGTTTGTAAGACGGATTGTGTGGGTTGGTGTGAGTGTTTGCATGTCGGGATATTTGCCAATAATCAAAGAAACGATACATGATTTTATTTCTTCTGTCCATTAAAGATCCACCAGATCACGTGTTTTCCCTCTTATAGCTGGCAAGAAATCTTGTTTTGACCAGGTTTTACTTCCATACAAATGCCCCAAAATTGAAAACGAAACCTCATTTTAAAGAGCAACCTCAATTTCAAGTTTAGGGCATTTGCATATAGGGCACAGCTACCCAGAAAAAAGACCCCAAGGGACGTAATCGTGGTGAGTCAGTGTATCTTTAACCAAATACGCAAAAAGGCAAGCTTTGCTTTTCCTGCGTTTCTTGAAAATAATATTTGAAGACTGTCAGCTTGGAAAAGATATTTGGCCAGGAATGAGGTTGGACAGAAGAAGGAAAAGGGAGAAGGAAAGATGGTCAGGGGTGGGTGGATGTCTGCGAAAGTTTAAAGTACATGGGGTGGGGTGCGGTGGGTGGATGCGTGTGCGTGTGTGGGGAGGGTGGTATTGTTGCATTCATCACACACTTACAAACTCGACCTATAAGAAAATTGTGGTGACACATTTTGCTTTGCTTCTTATAACCGATTGTTTTGCATCCGCTCACCATTGTTCGGGCCATTGGGCGTAAACGATACTCATGTATATTCTAATGCAGATGGATCATTTGTATTTGATTGATTGTCCAGTGTCTTTGTGCTCGAAAACCGTTAATAATGAAGAACATACGGTCTTCGGACAACAGGCCTTGATTTGATGCCTTCAGGTGATATGGGCGTTACACCATTTTATTATTATTTTGGTGCATAAATGCGACATTGGCGGTGAAAAGGTTCAGGCAAAAATGAAACCTGGCGGATGTGTGCGCTGCGTCAGTGCTTTCCGAATCTTTATGGTCTTTTGTTTCTTATTTATCTCGATGTTGTTCTGTCCCTTCTCGTTTTGTGCTATATTCGTGTTCTTGTTGCTGTCTTTTTGGGTTTCTTTTTTTTTCAATTTTCTTCCTTGTTTTGAACTTGGATTTTGCCTAAAAGACAAGAAAACGTTTTCGATTTATTTATCTCACTCTCTAAGGTTGGACTAATGTGACCACCTCACTATGTACGACAATGAACGGGTTTAACGAGTTTGTTTTTGCTTTCGTGTTGGACCCCCCCCCCCCCCCCTTCCCCCCCCCCCCCCCCCCCCCCCCCCCCCCCCCTCTAAGAAAAACAAAACAACGACGTTTCTGAGACGTTTAGCCGATCTTTTTAGTTGCTGTTTCATTTTTCTGTCCCCTTTGATCACTTTTAACGGTTTTTTGTGTTAGTTTTTTTTAAACTTTCCTCAGCTTTTTCCCCACGTCTGAGTTTGTACTTGCTGGTTTGTTTCTTCCCATTTTGGATGGGTATTTTTTCGTTTTGAATTTGTTGTGCCTTTTTTTTTTTTTTTTTAATATAATTTTTATGCGAGCATGAGTTCTCAGTTTACTTTGCTTTACTCTTGTTTTATATTTTTTATTATGGACTGTTTTCGGTTCCTGTCATATTTCATTCTCCGAAGGCCTACATTATTTTCCTTCCATTACCCCAACATTGTTTTCATGCATGTAGGCTGATTTGTTTTTTTTCCTTTCTTCAGTTTTCTGTTGTCACACTTTTGTCGTTGGATATTTTGGCGTCAGCCTACTGTTTTTAAAGCGTGCATAGATGTGTGTGTGTGTGTGTGTGTGTGTGTGTGTGTGCGTGTGTGTGTGCGTGTGCGTGTGTGTGCGTGTGCGTGTGCGTGTGTGCGCGTGTGTGTGCGTGCGTGTACGTGCGTGCGTGCGTGCGTGTGTGTGTGTGCGTGCGTGTGTGCGTGTGCGTGTGCGTGCGTGCGTGCGTGCGCGTGCGTG
>CM065690.1:40481030-40486030 GCA_017654935.2 Phymorhynchus buccinoides
AGCTCCAATTTCGTCTATATGTGCCCACGTCTTACCCTCGTTTTGCCCCCGTCCCTATGGGTCCCGGATCCCGATCTATATGTAGGTCCAATTTCGTGAATAGAGACGAGGGCACAATGAGGTTACACATAGAGACGAGGGCACAATGAGGGTGAATAATAGAGACGAGGGCACAATGAGGGTGAATAATAGAGACGAGGGCACAATGAGGGTGACACAAATAGACCAGGGCACAATGAGGTTACACATAGATACGAGGGCACAATGAGGGTGACACATAGAGACGGGGACACAATGAGGGTGACACATAGAGACGAGGGCACAATGAGGGTGACACATATAGACGGGGGCACAATGAAGGTGACACATAGAGACGGGGGCACAATGAAGGTGACACATAGAGACGAGGGAATTATGAGGGTTACACATAGAGACGAGGGCACATGATAATTATAGACACAACTGGTAGAATAATTATAGAGACGGGGGCACAATGAAGGTGACACATAGGGACGAGGGCTCAATGAGGGTGACACATAGGGACGAGGGCATCAATGAGGGTGACACATAGAGACGGGGGCACAATGAGGGTGACACATAGAGACGAGGACACATATGAGACACATAAGACTGGTAGCATAATTATAGAGACGGGGGCACAATGAAGGTGATACATAGAGACGGGGGCACAATGAGGGTGACATCATAGAGACGGGGGCGCAATGAGGGTGACACATAGAGACGGGGGCACAATGAGGGTGAATCATACAGACGAGGGAACAGTGATGGTGACACATAGAGACGGGGGCACAATGAGGGTGACACATAGAGACGGGGGCACAATGAGGGTGACACATAGAGACGGGGGACACAATGAGATTGACACATAGAGACGGGGACACAATGAGGGTGACACATAGAGACGGGGGCACAATGAGGGTGACACATAGAGACTAGGGCACAATGAGGGTGACTCATAGAGACGGGGGCACAATGAGGGTGACACATAGAGACGGGGGCACAATGAGGGTGACACATAGAGATGGGGCACAATGAGGGTGACTCATAGAGAAGGGGGAACAATGAGGGTGACTCATATAGCGACGGGGCACAATGAGGGTGACACATAGAGATGGGGCACAATGAGGGTGACTCATAGAGATGGGGCACAATGAGGGTGACTCATAGAGACGGGGGCACAATGAGGGTGACACATAGAGACGGGGGTACAATTAGGGTGAATCATAGAGACGAGGGCACAATGAGGTTGATTCATAGAGACGAGGGGCACAATGAGGGTGAATCTTAGAGACGAGGGCACAATGAGGGTGACACATAGAGACGGGGGCACAATGAGGGTGACACATAGAGACGGGGGCACAATGAGGGTGACACATAGAGACGGGGGCACAATGAGGGTGACACATAGAGACGGGGGCACAATGAGGGTGACACATAGAGACGAGGGGCACAATGAGGGTGACACATAGAGACGGGGGCACAATGAGGGTGACACATAGAGACGAGGGCACAATGAGGGTGACACATAGAGACGGGGGCTCAATGAGGTTGACACATAGAGACGAGGGCACAATGAGGGTGACACATAGAGACGGGGGCACAATGAGGGTGACACATAGAGACGGGGGCACAATGAGGGTGACACATAGAGACGGGGGCTCAATGAGGGTGACACATAGAGACGAGGGGCACAATGAGGGTGACACATAGAGACGGGGGCACAATGAGGGTAACACATAGAGACGGGGGCTCAATAAGGGTGGATCGTAGAGACGGGGGCACAATGAATGTGACACATAGGGACGAGGGCATTATGAGGGTGACACATAGAGACGGGGACACACATAGACAACACTGGTAGCATAATTATAGAGACGGGGGCACAATGCTACATACAATTCCTGAGCGCCTATATCTTTAAGGGTCAGCCACACTGCATACGATTCGATAGCAATGTGATGCGATTTGACTCTTTTTTTTGTAAGGCATGATTCTCGTGGAATTCAAATGTCTACATTAACCTGAAGAAATCCTACTAGTTTTTTTCTACTACATCAATATTTTGTAGTCCCTCGTATACGAATCTTGTGAAATGTCTAAATTTTTGTATCATACATTTTATTGGATTCATGTATTGGGTGGGGTATACTTGAGTGTAGTGAGCGAAAATAGTAGAATTATTTTTAGATGGAAGTGTTTCACGTGAATCACGCTTCACAGACATCGTCACAATCGCATCGCATTGAGGTTGAATCGTATGCAGTGTAGCGGCCAGCGGGCCCTTTAAAGGGGCACCCTGATGGATGAGGTTTGTTTTTTTTGCAAGAAACACGTCGAGATCACCAGGAAAACACGCTTTACAGAGATCGCAACACTCACTTTGATCTGGTTTCCTAGACATCAAACCGTCAAATCGGCGATTCCTCCTTGGCGGAGGTGCTGGAAGTCAAATTCTTTCTTTTCTAATGGCCGCCTGAGTCGCTTAGACCAAATCACGAAATGTCCACAATACAAGCCTTTTTATTTACAGTTTACCAAATGGAGTTTCGCTCACAACAAAGGAAATAGCTCCATTTTGTTTACTGCACTACAAAGAAGAAAAAGCTACAACCACTCCGAGTGGCCTCCATCCACCCCGTCCAAAATGGCTTCTCTTTCCGGCAACTCCGCCAAGGAGGAATCGCCGTTTTGGCGGGTTGATTTCTAGGAAACCAGAGCAAAGTGAGTGTTCCGATCCTTGAAAAGGCTGTCTTTCTGGTGATCTCGACGTGTTAATTGCAAAAACTCATCCGTCAGGGTGTCCCTTTAATCTGTCGCACGAGAAAACACTGCCGTACGGCAGTCGGGCATCAGGCATCGGACATCACTGAAACCGTCACTTGTCATGCTCTCTGTGATGCTATCATAAGCGTTATGCGGGTTGGGGGTGGGAGTGAGGGGAGGGACATAGATTACGAATGTTGCGAAATAGGAACGTTAATTTGTGGAGGGTGACAAGGATAAGCTACAATTTAGCTTCTTTGCACCTTGCCCTCTCACTCACACATTCACACCATGCATCACAAGCAAAGAAGAAGAAAAACCATGACATAAAAACAATCAAGTCAAGGAAATGAAACACGAGAAAGAAGAAACAAAACTTAAAAGGGAGAATTGATTTAACAGCAACCCCCAAGAAACAAAAACCCAACCTTCTTGCCAATACACACAGGAAAACCTTTCCATTGTGGAAGGACCTTGTTGTGGAGGTGAGAGGATTCACACACACACACACACACACACACACACACACACACACACACACACACACACACACACACACACACACACACACACACACACACACACACACACACACACACACACACACACACACACACACACACACACACACACACACACTACACACACACACACACACAACACACACACACACAACACACACACACACACACACACACACACCACACACACACAACACACACACACACACACACACACACACACACACACACACACACACACACACACACACACACACAGGATCAATTGCATGGGAAATGCAGTGTGCTGATTTTTCATTTGCTTATGAGTAAACAACAGCATCAACAACTCTGGTGCTCTATAAAAATTGTAATCATAAATGCACAATCAATTGATGCAAGGCCACCAATATTAATCACAATTGCTGTTATTACATTTTTTTTTTTTAATGCTATGACACTAAAAAAAAAAGCATAATATTACTTGATAAATATTTATTGCATGTCATCGTAAAATAATATAGGCGAACTTGAATGATCGAGTTCGCCAATGAAACGTTTTGTTGTTATCATTTATGTATTTGTACCCTACAACTGATCTTATTTTTGTTACAAGTGGTGTTAAAATTCATTAGATGCGTACGTGTGTGTGTGTGAGAGAGAGAGAGAGAGAGAGAGAGAGAGAGAGAGAGAGAGAGAGAGAGAGAGAGAGAGAGAGAGAGAGAGAGAGAGAGAGAGAGAGAGAGAGAGAGAGAGAGAGAGAGAGAGAGAGAGAGAGAGAGAGAGAGAGAGAGAGAGAGAGAGAGAGACTAGAGAGAGAGAGAGAGAGAGAGAGAAGAGAGAGAGAGAGAGAGAGAGAGAAACTCGAATGAAACTCGAAACTCGAATGTTTATTGAGAATAACTAAATAAACACAAAATATGGCTTTTTTTTTCTTGGCTTTTTTTGAAGAGAGAGAGAGAGAGAGAGAGAGAGAGAGGAGAGAGAGAGATGAGAGATAGAGAGCGAGAGAGAGAGAGAGAGAACTCGAATAGAGAGAGAGAGAGAGAGAGAGAGAGAGAGAGCTTGAGAGATGAATGAACTCGACAAAACTCGAATGTTTATTGAGGATAACTAAATAAACACAAAATATGGCTTTTTTTTTCTTTGCTTTTTTTGCTTTAGAGAGAGAGAGAGAGAGAGAGAGAGAGAGAGAGAGAGAGAGAGAGAGAGAGAGAGAGAGAGAGAGAGAGAGAGAGAGAGAGAGAGAGAGAGAGAGAGAGAGAGAGAGAGAGAGAGAGAGAGAGAGAGAGAGAGAGAGAGAGAGCAAAGCGGCCCACAATCTGTCCCAGATTCTGAACTCATCCTTTTCATCAGTGATGAATATTGATTTTCTTTGGTTGTTGTTTTTAAAGAAAATCATCATACTTTGGAAAATCAAATGTTTTTCTTTGAACAGAAACAAACAAACAAACAAACAAACAAACATGGATCCTTTTCAATTTGACACGTGCGTGATAGGCTTACCCCCCAAAAAAAAAGCTGTATAAACAAAACAAACATGCAAATAAAACACGAGGGATTATTTCCTCCAAACGTTTGACGTTTCTATTCTACCATTCTTTATTATTATTGTTATTATTATTATTATTATTATAATTATTATTTGGCGTGGATTTGACAGTTTCTGCTGACACAGATATTCCCATACAGGGAGATAACCGGAGCGGAATGTGA
>CM065690.1:40493530-40496030 GCA_017654935.2 Phymorhynchus buccinoides
CGAAATGTTCGCAATACAAGCCTTTTGTTCTTCTTTTAAACAAAATATATTTTATTCGGATTATCTAAAGGAGTTTCGCTCACAACAAAGGAAACAGCTCCAATGGGTTTTTTACAGCACTACAAAAAAAGAAAACGCTTCAACCACAATGAGTGACCTCCACCCACCCCATCCAAAATGGCTAGTCCCTCCGGCATCTCCGCCAAGGAGGAATCGCCGTTTTGACGGTTTGATTTTTAAGGAAACCAGAGCGAAGTGAGTGTTCCGATCCTTGAAAAGGCTGTCTTTCTGGTGATCTCCACGTGTTTCTTGCAAAAACTCGTCCGTTAGTGTCCACCTTTAATCTATCACACTCTTCCACTTTGATTAGTCCCTTTTCTTACTGTCGTCTGCTATTCTTTTCTGTCTTAATCGCCCATTCTCCTACCTTCTTTCCAAAATAAACGCCTAAATAAATAAATAAACCCTTTGAGCTCCTCCGAAATCGGAATACGTTGGCTAAATGCAGCGAGGAGACCAGTGAAAAACCAGACACGTATGGCCTGGGAATACAAAAGAAGATGAAGACGTTTTTTTCAGATGTACTTTGATTTCTACTCGTACCTTAATTGTACACACTTAAAAGCGCGCGCTTGATCACACTCTTTGATGAACGGTACTCTTTAGAAAGGGAAAGAAGAAAAATAAATCCAAAATCAGAGTCATTTCTTTTTCGTTTCGTCCTACTTCCGGTGATGACCCCCTTATTGGTGACATCTGTACCGATTCAGTGATTCTTTCCCTTTCCTACTTTTTTTAATTTGCGAATATCAATGTTTGACGTCCTCTCGGCCAAAGGCCATATGGGACATTGCTGTAACTTAGTTATTGAGCGGGCCCTACGACTATTAATGTTTGACGTCCTCTCGGCCAAAGGCCATATGGGACATTGCTGTAACTTAGTTATTGAGCGGGCCCTACGACTATTAATGTTTGACGTCCTCTCGGCCAAAGGCCATATGGAACATTGCTGTAACTTAGTTATTGAGCGGGCCCTACGACTATTAATGTTTGACGTCCTCTCGGCCAAAGGCCATATGGGACATTGCTGTTACATTAGTTATTGAGCGGGCCCTACGACTATTAATGTTTGACGTCCTCTCGGCCAAAGGCCATATGGAACATTGCTGTTACATTAGTTATTGAGCGGGCCCTACGACTATTAATGTTTGACGTCCTCTCGGCCAAAGGCCATATGGGACATTGCTGTTACATTAGTTATTGAGCGGGCCCTACGACTATTAGTGTTTGACGTCCTCTCGGCCAAAGGCCATATGGGACATTGCTGTTACATTAGTTATTGAGCGGGCCCTACGACTATTAATGTTTGACGTCCTCTCGGCCAAAGGCATTTTTTATATGGGACATTGCTGTTACATTAGTTATTGAGCGGGCCCTACGACTATTAGTGTTTGACGTCCTCTCGGCCAAAGGCATTTTTTATATGGGACATTGCTGTTACATTAGTTATTGAGCGGGCCCTACGACTATTAGTGTTTGACGTCCTCTCGGCCAAAGGCATTTTTTATATGGGACATTGCTGTTACATTAGTTATTGTAAAGCTTTTTTTTATATTTGTAGTCTCTCCCCATTTTATACTTGTAGTTGATCGTTTACTCAAAATGGCTTTTTATCTTCGGTTGACTTCAGGGCCCGAAAGTGGAGCCAACTGTAACATTAAACCCGTGTGTGTTGCCTGTCTGTCGTTTCCGACAATGACTGCCAGATAGCAGAGGGGGCAGATACTATTCTGGCGGGTTGTCGATAAATAGTTTACAGCGGTGATGCCTTGCCCAGGGTACATCCCCACTCTCTCGGCCAAAGGGAATTGAGGACGAGAGCTGGTTTTGGGGAAGGTCCTCAAAGGCCAACCAATCCCTTTGGCTGCAGCACCAGAGCAGGTGCAAGCCCCCCCCCCCCCCCCCTCGGGCCCATCTCGTTCGAGAGTCATAGTCTTCCACGAAAGACTAAGCTGTAGAATTATGACATTCAAATGCTGTAGAATATCATTTATAGTACAGCTCTCATATACTACAGGTTAATGTCAACCAGTGATAAAAGCCGTATGAGTACAGGGCCATATAGGTAGACCTATACGTATACATTAACGGATTTTTAACCCTTTCACCACCAGCCATATTTCAGCCAAAATGTCCATTCAATTAACATGGTTAGAGAACAAAATCCACCTGCAGTATTGGGGATTGTTCTGTGACAATTATATAAAATTTTAATAAGGTCTATCCTTACTTCCCAAAACTAAGACAACAGGGTCTTTGGATAATAGACCCCAATTTGATGCCTTTTGGTGACATAGGTGTTAAATCACTGTGGTGCTAAAATGCGACTTTGGCGGTGAAACGGGTTAAAGTATTGGACAACTAGGGTACATGTTAGTCTGTGGTGAACGAATACAACCCTCAAGCCGGGAGACATGTTGTACTGACCCTTAGGAAGGGC
>CM065690.1:40498530-40501030 GCA_017654935.2 Phymorhynchus buccinoides
AACATGTTACATTTTGTCCATGCAAATCATCGAAAAGAACTGTTTATAGCTGTAACAAAGTGCTTAAGCTTAATCAAAAGTTTCTTATTTTTTGAGGAAAACAAAGCATTAAATTTATACGCATTTGGTCGCACAAAAAAGTACCGTGGAAGATATCTATTTCTTTCAGCATTAAAGAAGGGACAGACAAACAAATAATGGAACTCATCTGCCACATCATGTACGCTACACTTTTCGCAATTTCTTTCACTTCTGGGTATATTATCGTAGCGCAGTGTGGTACCTGATCTCAGCCCACGTGGAACGCCTCCTGATGCTGTACGGGAAGCCCAACGGGAAGCGGTGGTGCAGCGTGTTTTTGACATTTTCCGGCTCCTCCTCCTACTTCTCCCCCGCCTCCTCCTCTCTTTCTTGAGTCTGAAAATCATCTATCTCCTCGTTCCAGGTTTCTGACGGTGTGGTACCTGCTCTCAGCCCACGTGGAACGCCTCCTGATGCTGTACGGGAAGCCCAACGGGAAGCGATGGCGCAGCGTGTTCCGCACCAAGTGCATAATTATCTTATCCTTTTCTCATCCTTATTCTCAAAATATCGTTTTTCTTGTGGTACTCCTTACAGATTTATGACGGTGTGATACCTGCTCTCAGCCCACGTGGAACGCCTCCTGATGCTGTACGGGAAGATCAACGGGAAGCGATGGTGCAGCATGTTTTTTTTACATTTCCTACTCCTCCTCCAACTTCGCCTCCTACTGCATTCAACTCCTACTTCTCCTCCGCCTCCACCTCTCTTTCTTGCGTCTTAAAATCGTATATCTCCTCGTTCCAGGTTTCTGACGGTGTGGTACCTGCTCTCAGCCCACGTGGAACGCCTCCTGATGCTGTACGGGAAGCCCAACGGGAAGCGATGGTGCAGCGTGTTCCGCACCAAGTGCATCATCCTGACGGTGTTCATCCTGTCCCTGGTGGCCTTCCTGCACTACATCTGGAGCCACGTGGTGGTGTGGCAGAGAGGCAGGTACATGTGCACCACCATGCAGGAGAGTGTGGTGCACATCAACCGCCTGAGGAGGGTGGAACTGGTGAGTTGCTTTCTTAATAAATCAGTTTTTTGTTTGTCTTTTCGTAAGTGCTCTCCCAGTGTTTCCGTCGGTTTTATACTACACTAGCGAACAAACGTTAAGGCCCAGAAAGACAATCATCTCCGAAAACTCGTTCTGATTATTGATTTTTTGAAACTCACGAACTCAATAAAACGCACCCAGCTCATAACAAAACTGAATTTATTCTTTTAACATTAAGTTCATTCCAAACAATCAATAATCAGAACGAGTTTTCGGAGATGATTGTCTTTCTGGGCATAAACTTTTGGTCGCTAATTGATTCTGAGTGTGACTTTTCAAGAGGAGGGGGAAGTTGTTGAAAGGGGCATTTTGGTGACTGAACTCGTTCTGATTAAATATGTTTTGGAATGAACTTAATGTTAAAAGAATAAATTCAGTTTTGTTATGAGCTGGGTTCGTTTCATTGAGTTCGTGAGTTTTCGGAGATGATTGTCTTTCTGGGCCTTAACTTGTGTTCGCAAGTGTACAAAGTGGTCCTTTTTTACCACGAAATCAGAACCTGAATCATAATACATTAATGAAAGAACGAACTGTTTTTTTTATTCCCTCTGCTTTCTTATGAGCTACTACGAAAGAGGGGATGACCACGCTTTGCGTTGTCTCTCACGATGTGGCCCACATAGGATGAAATATAACTTTGATCTCCTTTGGAAAAATAATAAAATAATGAAAGAACGGAAGGCATAAAGTCTTTGATTTGAATACTGCCTTCAACGAGGAGACCATGATTTGATCCATTTGGGATTTTCTTGGCAGCCTGTTTTTGTGTGTGTATTGTCTGTTTATATGTTGGTATGTCAGAAATCCACTGCCCTTCCACAACTACCTGTGTCTGTAATATATTGGTTCACTCTTCAATTTGTTTTTACTGTCTTGTTGTTCCCCTCATCTCCATCTGTGAAAATCTGTTTAACGTCCTCTGGTCTGGAACAGACACATATGGGATATTAGTAAATATAAAGATGATGGGAACGATCCTGGAGGCAATGCCCGGAGGCAGTACAACACCAGGAAAGTCCCGAATTAGTAACAATACAGGTGTATACGTATATTAAAGGGCCACCCTGACGGATGAGTCTTTGTAAGACAATGGTCGAGATCACCAGGAAAACTCGCAACACTCACTTTCTTCTGGTTTCCTAGAAATCAAACCGTCAAATCGACTATTCTTCCTTGGCGGAGGTGCTGGAAGTCAAATTATTTCACTGAAAGAGAAGGCGTGTGCCGTCTCTTTTTTACTGGCCGCCTGAGTTTAGACCAAATCGTTTGCACGAACTTTTTGCAATACACGCGTTTTTATTTATTTAGGTTTGATTTGTATACAGTTTATCTAAAGGAGTTTCGCTCGCAACAAAGGAAATAGCTCCAATTTGCTTT
>CM065690.1:40516030-40521030 GCA_017654935.2 Phymorhynchus buccinoides
GCTTCTCTTTGGGTGAAATATTTTGACTTCCAGCACCTCCGCCAAGGAGGAATCGCCGATTTGACGGTTTGATTTCTTTGACACCAGAGCAAAGTGAGTGTTTCAATCTCTATAAAGGGTGTTTTCCTGGTGATCTGGGCGTGTTTCTTGCAAAAAATCATCCGTCAGGGTGCCCCTTTAAGACTTATTCATAGTAGCTAATCAGTGATATGACTGACCTGCGTTTTGATAGTGGTACTTTGTCCTGTATTATTCACCGACTGCGCCGCTTCCCTAAAGGGCCTGTCACACTACATGCGATTCACTGTCAATGCGATGCGATTGTGACTATGCGAGTCATGCATGATTCACGTGAAATTCACGCATTGGGTCTACTTGAGTATGTAGAGCGAAAGTAGTAGAATTATTTTTAGACGGAAGTATTTCACGTGAATCATGACTCGCATCGTCACAATCGCATCGCATTGACAGCGAATCGTATGAATGGAAATCTGTTTAACGTCCTCCGGTCTGGAACAGACACGTATGGGACATTAGTAGATATACATATGGTGGGGAACGATCCTGGAGGCAATGCCCGGAGGCAGTGCAACACCAGTAAACTCCCATTAAAAAAAGCGATACAGATATGTATTAAGATGCGTGAAATGTAGCAGGTCTTTTATATTCCATCAGGTAGACCCCTCCAATAGGGGTTCTCATTACCAAATATTAAGAAAAAACAGGTTTCGAAAACAGGTTTCACCTTTTAGAAATCATCTACCCCCCCCCCCCCCCCCCTTCCAAACAAAAAAAGCATTGTTTCTGCACGTTGATTTTGATTTCTTTTCAACAGTCATTTAGTGCATTGCCAAACGGATGGGGGTTTTTTCTTCAGAAATGAAACGTCCATGACTTAAACCGCTATCAATGCTGAAAACGGAATACAAAGTGAATGAAACCACATTCAAAGTGTAAGATTATGCTTTAAACAAAACCGAAACTCACAGGAACACGTCTCTATTTGTCTTTTTATCTTTCTCTCTCGACAGAGGAAATAACAATGATAATGATAATTTTACAACAGGGTGAATCCTAATAAAATTTGACATTTCGATAGCGCATATTCTACAAAAACCTACAAAGGCATGGTGCCTTATAAGGAACTAAAAGTGCAGACATTCCAATAAAGGTACAGTTATCCAAGCTTCCAACAACGAAAACAATAACTTAAGTATAGAAATAACATGATGATCGTTGTTTTGTGTGTGTGTGTGTGTGTGTGTGTGTGTGTGTGTGTGTGTGTGTGTGTGTTATCAGGTTATATTATGAGAATTTCTGTCATCAAAACAGATGTTGTAATATTTTATGCAAACATATAATAATAATAATAAACATATAATATTTTATATAAACACAGAATAACAGATTTTGTAATATTGTATGCACGGCCTTTAAAAACAGAATATCAGATTTTGTTATATTTTTTGCACGGCCTATGAAAACAAGAGAAAACAGCAAAACATGGGTTTGCTGATAAAACTGCCAAGAAATCGTTATTTGAAACTATCGTTTGCTGTTTTGCTTTAAAATGACGTATCGTATCAATTGTTTTGAGTAGTGCGCTATCACATGAAATGAATAATAATAATAATAATAATAATAGTACATTTATATAGCGCTTTACCTCAGATGAGCCCAAAGCGCTTTACAATCAATTTTTCATCAACAAATAGACAACAAAAACAGCATTCAAGAATGACACCAACCAGCAACAACGCATACATACAAAGCAACTAACTCTCGCTCTCTCTCTCTCTCTCTCTCTCTCTCTCTCTCTCTCTCTCTCTCTCTCTCTCTCTCTCTCTCTCTCTCTCTCTCTCTCTCTCTCTCTCTCTCTCTCTCTCTCTCTCTCTCTCTCTCTCTCTCTCTCTCTCTCTCTCTCTCTCTCTCTCTCTCTCTCTCTCTCTCTCTCTCTCTCTCTCTCTCTCTCTCTCTCTCTCTCTCTCTCTCTCTCTCTCTCTCTCTCTCTCTCTCTCTCTCTCTGTCTCTCTCACACACACACACACACACACACACACACACACACACACACACACACACACACACACACACACACACACACACACACACACACATACACACATATATATATATATATACACACACACACACACACACACACACACACACACACACACACACACACACACACACACACACACACACACACACACACACACATTTAACAACACCGACTCGTTCATCCCCCATTCAGTAAGCACACATCAACTGAGCCGCACGGACTGACCACATACACCAACACATACAGAAACACCCTCACACACAACGTACGCACGCACACAGACAAACACACACACACACACACACACACACACACACATGCGTGCGCACACAACCCACATAACCAAACCACACAGAAGCACACATGTATGCACACATGCATGCTCATACACACAGAACACACACACACACGCACACACACACATACCA
Organism: Phymorhynchus buccinoides; assembly: GCA_017654935.2. NCBI lineage: Eukaryota > Metazoa > Mollusca > Gastropoda > Neogastropoda > Raphitomidae > Phymorhynchus > Phymorhynchus buccinoides. The sequence goes on from CM065690.1 coordinate 40,518,524, forward strand.
CAAAACACAGCACAAACCTCTTATTCAATCTTCCCTCACGTGCACACAACGATAGACAACTGATCAAATATTTAGGGTGCAGCAGGAAAAAGATGGGTTTTAAGAGAGGTTTTGAATGAGGAGACTGAGTTGGAGTGTCGGAGAGGAGAAGGCAGAGGTTGAACACTTATTAAATAACGGGAACGGGTGTATCAAATATTTGCTTTTTACAACAACAATAGGAGGTGATTTTATGAATGGAGATAAACTTATGAATGCGTAAACAATGCAATTTACAATCTATTACTATATTACGGAACTTCACAATATGGTAATGAAGTTAATGAAACACATGCAAAATATTGACACAGAAACCCGAGAAAATAAATGAAATGTGTTAACATACAAGCTTAATGATTTACATGTGTCAATATGTTGTGAATTTATTGATTGATATTTATTATTATTATTATTATTATTATTATTATTATTATTATTATTATTATTGTTATTATTATTATTATTATTATCACTCTCATTACTTCTATTTTGTTCACACTTAAAACTCTTCTTTTGTATTCACAGTTGTTTATAGTACTTGGTTTAACCCTTTCACCGCCAATGTCGCATTTTTGCACCACAATGATTTAACACCCATGTCACTGAAAGGCATCAAACCAGGGTCTGTTATCCAAAGACCCTATTTTTGTAATTTTGGGAGGTAAGGATAGGCCTTACGCTATACATGTCACAGAGGAATTTCCAATATTGCAGATGATTTTATTTTCTCTACCCAGGTAAGATTAATGGAACATTTTTGCTGAAAAATGGCTGGCGGCGAAAGGGTTAAATCAGTCTCCATCTGTTCAATCAATTGTGCAATTATGACGTTAATTTAAGGAGCACGGTATATAAGCTTCGAGCTTCTTGTTGCTTTAATTGTGTGACTTGGCTTTTTAAAAAATCACTTGTGGCGGTGCCATAGCCGATGAGGTTTAACCGAGGCGTGGTCACCGCTACAACTATCTGTATTTATAATTTTTTAAAAATCGGGACTTTACTGGTTTCGTACTGCCTCCGGGCATTGCCTCCAGTATTGTTCCAACCATATTTGTATTTACAAATGTCCCATATGTGTCTGATTCAGACCAAGAGGACGTAAAACTCCATTTTCTCCCTTGCTTTAATTGTCTTTCTATTTGATCGTTTCCGAATGAATAAAGATTTGTTTAACCCTTTCACCGCCAGTCACATGTCAGCCAAAAATGTCCATTAAATTTTACCTGGGCAGAGAACAAAATCCATCTGCAGTATTGGGGATTCTTCTGTGACATATATAAAATAAGGTCTACCCTTACTTCCCAAAACTATGACAATAGGGTCTTTGGATAATAGACCCCAATTTGATGCCTTTTAGTGACATAGGTGTTATATCACTGTGGTGCTAAAATGCGACTTTGGCGGCGAAAGGGTTCAACCAATATGTTGTGAATATATCTGAAGTATTTCTCTTGAAAAGACGCAGAATGGAAAGGGGCCTGTTTCTGCACTTTGTACGAATATCCGAAGCATGATTCTCATAAATAAAACAAACGAACAAGACGATGACAAACTGTTGATTCTGCTCGAGTTGTTACTAATTATCACACGGAGAGATGAAATGTTCCTGTTGCAGTTCTTGTAATAATAATAATAATAATAATAATAACAATAACAATAACAATAGCAATAACAACAACAACAACAACAACAATAATAATAATAATATTAATAATAATAATAATAATAATAATAATAATAATAATAATAACAATAACAACAACAACAACAATAATAATAATAATAATAATAATAATAAATATTATGCTATATGTGTTTGCTCAGAGCTGGACAATGGCTATGAGCATGGGCAAAACTCAATATATATCTCTCTCATTCGCCTCCTTATCCTCTCTCTCTCTCTATATATATATATATATCTCTCTCTCCCCCCCCCCCCCCTCTTCCCTCCTTCCATCTCTCTCATTTATGTAATCCTTCCCCCTCTTTCTCCCTCAGCTGCCTTTCTCTACCCCTCCCCCCCCCCCACCCCCTCAAATTCCCGTTCTCCTTACTTTCCCACCCTCCGATTATTATTATTAGTCCCCGAGCCGAAGGTTCGGGGAGCTATTGTTTTTGTCTGGTCCGTCCGTACGGTGTCTGTCCGGTGTCCGTCCATCCGTCCGGCGTGCATCCGTCCGTCCGGCTATTCGTCCGTTTTTCTCAAAATCTATTCAGTCTATCATCATCAAATTTGGTATACTAGTTTGCCAAGATGCAAACTATCCACTGATGTATTTAGTTTGACATTAAGGTCAAGGTCGCGCCAGTTACGGGGTTCAAACCCCGAAACACATCACCGCTAATATCTCGCGAAGTTTTGCATGTATTTGAATACATTTTTTTTCACAACATTTCTTCATGAATGGTCTATAACACAGTTGTCATGAAGTTTTCTGTGCGCGCGTGTGCGCATGATCGCACGCGCT
>CM065690.1:40538530-40541030 GCA_017654935.2 Phymorhynchus buccinoides
CAATGTTTTGCAACAAACATGATGATTTCCCCATGTCACGAGAACCCAGTGTTAATGACAGTAAAAGGGTCCATTGTCCACTCTCCCTCTCTCTCTCTCTCTCCCTCTCTCTCTCTCTCTCTCCCTCTCTCTCTCTCTCTCTCTCTCTCTCTCTCTCTCTCTCTCTCCCCTCTCTCTCTCTCTCTCTCTCTCTCTCTCTCTCTCTCTCTCTCTCTCTCTCTCTCTCTCTCTCTCTCCCCTCTCTCTCTCTCTCTCGCCCTCCACCCTCCCCCTCTCTCTCTCTCTCTCTCTCTGCGCTTGTGTGCATGAGACCAGGGGTGTGAGACCATTATATACTGAATCCAGCATAACAGTTCTGTCTGAACCACCCACCCCATCATCCACTCCCTCTCTCTCTTTCTCCCATTTCCTTATTAACCTATCCTAATCCCAAAATAACCCTATGAGAGGAGGGGGGGGGGGGGGTGGCATGCAAAGAGAGTGGTAAGAACAATAACATATATTTGTTTTCCAAATCAGGCTACAAATGGGCAGAAGGCCGACTTGTCGTTTTATGTGTGATTTATCACGCATTTAGGATTCTTGTTGATGTTTGTCCTCATCTCCCAATGTCAGCAACCTTCTTTCTTTCGGTCTCTGTCTCTTCTGTCTTTGCTTCTGTCTCTCTGTTTGCTTCGTGTGTGTGTGTGTGTGTGTGTGTGTGTGCGTGTGCGTGCGTGCGTGTATGTGTATTTGTGTGTGTGTGTGTGTGTGTGCATATATATATATATATATATATATATATAAGCTATCCACAAAAAGTTAAGGATCACTTGCAAACTAATTCATAACTTTCCAAATAAGAAAGCCAATGCGTTGAATTTTGGCCAACATTTAATTCAATGCTTTAGTGATAACGATACACAATTGCCTTCAATTTCGAGCAATCGTTTGGTCTGTACATTTGATCAAAGTGGGTACGTATCGAAATTTGATTTCCCAAAGTCATTGAAATCACAAGACAGGGCATTCTGATGCTCCCAAAAGTTCAGTAATGCGTGTATCCGCCATGGCTGTTCTGGCACTCGACGCAGCGAGTCCTCATGGAGTTGACCAGGGTGGTGAAGATCCTCTGTGGAAGCGCCTGCCACTCAGCCTGCAGCATCTGGTAGAGGTGCTGGGCATCCCTGGGAGGGGGGTGGTTGCTCCTCACTTTGCGATCCAGCTCATCCCAGAGGTTCTCAATCGGGTTGAGATCGGGACTGCATGCTGGCCACTCCATTCTGTTGACTCCAGACTGCTGCAGGAAGTCGTTGACCACCCTTGCCCTGTGGGGGCGAGCGTTGTCATCCTGGTAGACAGCCGGCGGTCCCATCTGCTGCAGTGTAGGCACAGCCAGCGGTCGAAGGATCTCATCCCGGTATCGGAGGCCAGTCAGGTTACCCTGTACATGATACAAGGGTGTTCTGTGGTGAAGGCTGAAGGCCCCCCAGACCATTACAGAACCTCCACCAAAGGCCACCTTTTCTTGGACAGTGGCGTCAATAAAGCGTTCCCCTGGGCGCCTCCAGACCCTCAGTCGGCCGTCGTTGTGGTTCAGGGTGAAGCGTGATTCATCACTGAACAGGACCTGGGACCATTGCTGACGTGTCCACCTCACGTGACGTCTGCAGAAGGCGCGGCGTGCTGCCCTATGGGCTGGAGTTAAGCGTGGCCGTACAGCTGGGCGACGAGAACGGAGGTTAAACCCATGAAGGCGGTTCCGTATGGTCTGCTGGCTGATGTTGATGTTAGTAGCCACCCTCAGCTGCCTTCGAATGATGCTGGAAGAGGCTGTTCTTGTCTGCAGGGCTTGTCGTTCAATGAGACGATCTTCACGTGGAGTTGTCTTCTTCGGTCGACCAGATCTGCGTCTTTCATGGACCCTCCCAGTGGCTGTGAAGCGTTGAATCAGTCTGACAATGACCGAGATGGACACCTGAAGTCGCCTGGCCACTTCTCGCTTGGGAACACCATCTGGGAACCATGCAACAGCTCGTCCCCTATCCAACTCGCTCAATTTTCGTCGTGGAGGCATTGTCAAATCAGGCCTAATACTGGTGGTATGTCTTCTTATAAAGCCAAGCAAGAGACAGCATCTCACACATAAACAGCAGTGCTTGCACGTGCATAATGGTTTTTCCATCTGGCTTGTGCAATGTGTTCATGCAGAACGATCCAAAACAAGGTCCTTTTTCGCAAGTTTCCGCTTTTTCTTTTGCTGCCAAGCTCAGTAATAGAGAATCACGTGCAATGTTTCCACTAACACAACATCGCCCACTTACAGCTGAACAAGAATTCATAACAATTTGGCTTGACTAAGAAATAAATAACAGGAGCGAACGGAGTTTATTGCGCACCTGTTTTCTCATAGTGATCCTTAACTTTTTGTGAGTAGTGTATATTTCAAATGCAACTTTTTAGTCCTACAGAGTTGTGTGGAGTGGGAAGTTTGGCTTGTGCGGCTGTTATCTTTTTCTGT
>CM065690.1:40548530-40551030 GCA_017654935.2 Phymorhynchus buccinoides
TAGAATGAAACGATAATTGTCAGGTTCACCTTTGTTGACGTTGGCTTCCGTTTAAAAAAAGAAAAGAAAAGCTAAGTTCTCGTGAGATTTTAAAAACGCCGGAAGTAAGAATATTTCCCATGATTCATCAAATAACTTGTGGATAGTCACCCTTGGAAGAGCCACAAAGTGTTTGCGAAACTATCGGCAAACGAAGGTGTTTCTTAGGACCGGTTTTGTCGATTTGAGCCAGCGGCTATAAGCGTTCGCGCTTGTCAAACGCCCCCCAGTGCTCCATCGTATTTCATTAGAATCCGTTCATACTGTGTTTCAGTAAAGTTGTTTCCAGACATACACGCAAAAGAAAAGAAGCCTATAACATCCTCGATCAGTAGTAAAAGGAAGAAGAAGAAGAGAAAAGCAAACAAATCTAGCAAAAGAAATATGCCTGGTAATAATTCATATTATTAGCATTATTAGTAGGGAAAAGCTCTTAATGTCCCCTTGAGATCAAAGAATAAACTCGAGGAATGAATTCCACAGAAAAAGAATAAAAAATAAAACAGGAAAACATGTTATTATTAAGATCAAGAGATGAGTCCACTGTCCAGCAAAATACCCTCCTGAATCTCGGGGAGTAATCTGAGTTATTGATTAGTCATAATGTCTAGATTTCAATTCATCCGTTCCCCCAAACTGAAACGAAAAAATAAAGGATCTTCTTCATATTGTGATTAATCTTTCATGTTTTGCGATATCTTGTACTTTTTTTCTTCAACCCCAAGTTGTGCTTCCCTTATTGTGACGTTTCCTTCGTTCATTCCAAATCCAAAGTGAAGAGTTTCTCGTTCTTAGTTTCATATTCTTAACATGGTTTTTTTTACGTTCATCGTTCATTGTGTTTCGCCCAAAAAACATATAGGCCTAGTGATGCTAACTTTATTATTGCCCAGTTCAGCCCCTGCTCCGTTGGTGTCCCACAGAAACGTTCTTCTATTAATTATGTCATTGTAGAGAACGAAGTAGCACGCTGAACGGGCGCTGGCTGGCCTGGTTTAAAAAAAAAAGAAAAGATTAGGGTGTGCTCTCCCTTAGTTTCGTTGATGAATATGCCACGATGTGGCCCTATCAACTATGGATGCAGATGCAGAAGTCGATATTTTCTGCATAACTGAATGCTGGCTTCTACCTTCGGGTGACGAAGCTAAATGCGTCGATCTCTCTTTCCCTGGCTACAAAACCATCTCCTATCCTCGCTCTTCACGTGGCGGAGGCATTGCCTTTGTCGTGCGTGGAAAACTGTGCCCCCATCTCACCTCTACCTCCCTCTCCCCCTTTCCACACTCCTCCTTTGAACTGGCCCAGCTCTCTGTTACTCTCCGTCAGCACTGCCTACAGCTTGTCTGCCTCTACCGCCCCCCTCCCAACAGGAAAAACACACTTTCGGACTCCCTCTTCCTCGACGAGCTTCCCTCTTTGCTGGAGCACTGCAACACTATCAACGGTGTTCCAATCATCATGGGAGACTTCAACATCCATGTTGATGTCCCCACTGACACCCTCACCCTCCGCTTCACCGCACTGCTGGATGACTTCGACCTGCACCAGGCTGTGACCTTCCCCACCCACCACAAAGGTCACACCCTTGACCTGGTTATCGTCAGGCGTGACGACGAAGACGTCCTGCAGTCCACGGACTTCTTCCTAGACTTTTCTGACCATCACTGTGTTGTTTCCCGCCTCCGGTTATCTCGCCCTTCATGCCCTCCTGTGTATGCTGAGACCAAGAAGATCTCCTCCGTTGACCTTACCGCCTTCATGTCTGACCTCAGGGTCAGACTGCACTCTTCTCTCCAGCCCTCTGCTGACTAGCTCCACCACCTCCACCATACTCTACCCTCCTCTATCCCTGTGTCTGAACTCCCTCAAAGTGTCTCTGATTTCCTTCACAGTAAGATAGCCACTATCGCCGAAACCTTGATTCTCAATCTGCTCCAACCCAAACTGTCCCTGACCCTTCCTTTTCTGGAATCATGCGGTCTGAGTTCCACTCTATGTCTACTGAAGAGGTTAAGAAGATTTTGACCCAAACTCAGACTAAAACCTGTGAACTAGACCCTCTACCTTCATCTCTCTTCTCACAGTGTCTTGATGATCTCCTTCCTTCCTTTGCATCCATCATCAACGATTCTCTATGTTTGGGCTCCTTTCCATCTCAGTTCAAATACGCAGTTGTCACATCTTTGCTAAAGAAGCCAAGTTATGATCCAGAAAACCTAAAGAACTATCGGCCTGTCTCTAATCTTTCATTCCTTTCTAAACAAACGGAAACAGAGGTTCTTAAGCAACTATCTGTCCATCTCCAGGAACACGATCCTTTCTATCCCTTGAGGTAAAGCGCTATATAAATGTAAAGTTATTATCATTATTATTATTATTTCATGTTTACCTTCTCTTGTTTTTGCGTGGAACTGTGCTGTTTACGGCTCTGCTGAAAAGGATCGCATGTTCATTTCATGAA
>CM065690.1:40553530-40571030 GCA_017654935.2 Phymorhynchus buccinoides
TGTGTGTGCGTGTGCGTGTGTGTGCGTGCGTGTGTGCGTGCGTGTGTATGTGTGTGTGTGCGTGCGTGTGTGTGTGTGTGGAGTGGGGGTGGGTGGTGTGGGTGTGTGTGGTGTGTGTGTGTGTGTGGGGTGCGTGCGTGTGCACACAGCCTTGTGTGTGTGGTGTGTGCGTGACACTAGGCTCATTTTGTTTTTGCGTTTTGCCGTATGAAACAATTGCGTAGGCGCGCGCGCGCGCGCGCGCGCGCGCGCGCGTGTGTGTGTGTGTGTGTGTATGTGCTTCTGTCTCTGTGTGTGCGCGCGCATGCATGCACACAGCCTTGTGCATGTATGTGCGCGTGTGCGTGACACTAGGCTCATTTTGTTTTTGTTTCTTTTGCCGTATGAAACAATTCCAGCTTTGAAATGTGTGAATATGTTTATTTGTGAGTAAAGAAAGATTGGCACTGGGGTTATAGGCCTAATTATTATCATCATCTCAAATCTTCAGTAAATTTAATAGTTGATATTGCAGCACATACATTAACCATCGCATCTCTTGTGTTTCCTTTATCTGACTTCATTTCCTTTTAGTCTCTCTCTCTCTCGTCTCAGTTGATCTCTCTCTCTGTCTCTCTCTCTGTCGAATCTCTCTCTCTCTGTGTATCATATATCTCAGGCAAAATGCTCTGCAAGCACTTCTCTTGTTATTACATGTGTCATCATCTGTCTCTCTCATTTGTATGGGCCTGTGGCCTCTCTCTCTCTCACTCTCTCTCTCTCTCTCTCTCTCTCTCTCTTTCTCTCTTGAAATTGAAATTCAATGACATTTCAATTTCAGTTGCACACAGCACACAAATTCCACACAAATTCCCCTCATTCTGGCTCCTTTTAGTTTTCCACAGAGAGCTGTTTGTTTCAAGTTATTTCTTTTAACAGGGGCAAATATTCTTTTCATCAATTGTGGTTATGGATAAAAAAAAGACCTTACAAGTGGCATACCACTATGAAACAATGTAAGCCTGATGGATAAAACACTTTAAATTGGTTTATGCTGGTGATGAGTGTTAACAAAAGGCATGAACTGACAGGAGGGCTCTCTCTCTCTCTGTCTCTCTCTCTCTCTCTCTCTCTCTCTCTCTCTCTCTCTCTCTCTCTCTCTCTCTCTCTCTCTCTCTCTCTCTCTCTCTCTCTCTCTCTCTCTCTCTCTCTCTCTCTCTCTCTCTCTCTCTTTGTTTCTTTGTTTGTTTGGTTTTCTTGAGCTGAAAACGCGAATATTAATTTTCGTCCACTCTCCACAATGTGCATAATTATGTGTCACGTGGTTGTTGCTTTTTCCTCTTGAATCAAGGTTGATTATAATTATTCCGGTAAATTTGCTCGCGGGCTGAATGTTTTTTGTTTGTTTGTTTTTGTGTGTGTGTTATTTTGTCTCTAATGAACGGGCTTGATTGCAAAGAAAGAGCTTTGTTCTCTGCATAATTGTGTGCTACAAATGCGCTTCATTTTCCCCTAGTCAGTGGCCGTGATTGGATAATGTGAACGAGTGGAAGGCGTGAAAGAGTGAGCCAAGACGTTGTCCTTTTAGATTCGATACGAATGCAGATCTAAGAGAGAGAGAGAGAGAGAGAGAGAGAGAGAGAGAGAGAGAGAGAGAGAGAGAGAGAGAGAGAGAGAGAGAGAGAGAGAGAGAGAGAGAGGAGGGAAGAGAGAGAGAGAGGGAGGGAGGGAGGGGGAGGGAGGGAGGGAGGGGAGGGAGAGAGAGAGAGAGAGAGAGAGAGAGAGAGAGAGAGAGAGAGAGAGAGAGAGAGAGAGAGAGAGAGAGAGAGAGAGAGAGAGAGAGAGAGAGAGAGAGAGAGAGAGAGAGAGAGAGAGAGAGAGAGAGAGAGAGAGAGAGAGAGAGAGAGAGAGAGAGAGTTCAGAAGAAACTGAAAACCACATCATTATACACAGTATATGCAACCAATGAACGCCAGAGGGTACTATCATTTAAAGCAGGGTATAGCAGTTTTTTCTGACTGTGCCCTCCTTGATTTTGATGCACGCATGATGCGTGTCTTTCTTGCACCAAGGACATTTACACTGGAGAAGATAGGTAAATATGCACATCTGTCCAACACAAAATATAAGTTATGCTTTCGTTTCTGCTGTCCATTACAGTCGAAATCTGGACTCGAAACGAGGCTAAAGGCACTGACGTTGCCTCGCCAACCGAGCATTTAATAATGTAGTGCTGCATACTGCTACCTTGATTGACGACGATGGTGATGATGACAGCGAAGGTGGTGGAGATGGTGGTGATTATGATGACGATGGTGATGAGGAAGAGGAGGAGGAGGAATTGGAGGAAGAAGAGGAGGACGACAACGACGACGACGACGACGACAAGAACAACAACGAGAATGGTGGTGATGGCGATGATGATGATGATGATGATGATGATGATGATGATGATGATGATGATGGCGATCTTGATGTTGATGATGTTGATGATGATGATGATGATGATGATGATGATGATGATGATGATGATGATGATGATGATGATGATGATGATGATACTAATGAATTGATGATGATGATGATGATGTTGATGATGATGACGATGATGATGATGATGATGATTATGATGATTATGATGATGACAACGACGATGATGATGATGATTATCATTATGATGATGATGATGACGACGACGACGACGATGACGATGACGATGACGACGACGATGATGATGATGACGATGCCGACGACGACGATGATGATAATGATGATGATGTGAAATAAATCAACAGATGAAGGGCCCTGCTTGCTTCGGAATGTGGCAATACCATTTTATGCATTTTTTGTGAAGAACAACAAAAAGCTGGTAATATTAAACAACTCAGTCTGTGGGTGTAGGAAATAGCACTGGAAGCGATAGGATGGGCAGGAACTGATCAGGGCAATTTGTACAGTTAAATTAGCACATGACGATTCTTAGATTATTTCACTTGTTTTGAGTGTAGATTTGGTAGACTGGTGTTGAATCGTTGAACAGTTGGAATGGAGCAATGCGTTTAAAAACAATAACAACAACAAAAACACACACCTTTTCACTAAGATATTAATTCTGAGTAACACTTTTAAATACCTATGTACAAAAGTAACGAACAACCCCTTGTAAGCTTAGATTAAAAAAATCTCGTTGTTTGAATATTAATTTTAAGAATTGCATATTTTCGGGGGGTTCTTTTTTTCTACATCCTTTATGATTATACTGTTAACTTGTTCCATGCAGCTATATGCATCTTCAATATGCATCGTGATATAGCCGTGGTTTTGGGTGATGATAATGGGTTTTTTAATTAATAATAATAATTGGCACTTATATGTATATATAGCGCACATATATAGAACATTCTATTCATGGTACTGCACCAAGAAATAAAACTATAAACATTTCCATTCACACACACACACACACACACACACACACGCACACACACACACACAGAGAGAGAGAGAGAGAGAGAGAGAGAGAGAGAGAGAGAGAGAGAGAGAGAGAGAGAGAGAGAGAGAGAGAGAGAGAGAGAGAGAGAGAGAGAGAGAGAGAGAGAGAGAGACTCAGACTCAGACTCAGAAACTTTATTTTACAAGGAAAAGAATTTAGGCTGGGCCTAGTCTTCCATTCTGTCCTTGGTTCTAAACATGCAATACATAACTACTACTATAAATGAACATTGAGGCACAGGAAAATCGCCAACAAAAAAACAACAACTAACAGTAATATAGCAACGACATGGTAGTCAGAGCATCAACATCAGCAATAAAAACCAACACAAATAGAAAACTAACCAACCAAACAAACAAATAATTGGATGAAAAACACATCTTTCACTACAATTTACTTCTTCTACTACCATTACTTGTGTAAGACAGGGCAAAAAGCCCATGGGCGGGCAAGAAGCCCATGTCAAGTATCCCACGAAACAAAGCAAATCTCGGTCACATTTTGCCCATGAGACGAGTGTTAACGAGAGAGAGAGAGAGAGAGAGAGAGAGAGAGAGAGAGAGAGAGAGAGAGAGAGAGAGAGAGAGAGAGAGAGAGAGAGAGAGAGAGAGAGAGAGAGACACACACACACACACACACACACACACACACGAAAAAGAAGAAGAAGACAAAGAAGAAGGGGAGAGGGTGAGAAGGGGGTGACAAAATTAAATTACGTGAGCAGCCATCTTTGTTGCTCTTTGTACTAACATAAAAAAAACCCAGGAAGGGCGTATAATATACTGTTATGCCTTCAAGGAGCAGAGCCAACCGACATGACCAAAAAAAATGAATAAAAGAAGGCTACTGGTGCAAAAACTAGTCCAAAATCTGCAAGTCCACGGAAAAAGGAAGGCGCGACAGAGTGTTCTCCCCTACCTGATAAATATTCATGGTGTGCGGAAACGAAAGTGAGCGGGTTGTCCCACAGACTGTATAGGGGAAGATAAGCATCCGGTCTCTTTTCCCTATATGAGTAGTGAGGACAGAAACACTGGTTATGTCCCTTTTAAACAGGACACATTTTACACGTCGATAGGCCGGTTGAATTCTCCGTTCAAGTTCCAGTCTGAGTTTTTGGATAGCCTGCACTGTGAATAGTGTACTGTCCCCACTAACGATAACTCTATCAGCCCGGTTCGCCGAGCTCTTAAGTAGTCCATCTTACCCTTTTAGAATATCTTTGGTTGTCCTGCCTGACAAATGTGGGGAATAAAGAAGAAGCGAGAGATCGCTGTTCTTGACGGACAGTTTGTAGGGAATAAGGTAGGGCAAAGAAATATAAGGCATGTAGTAGTTTTGAATGTTTGTTGTTGTTGTTTGTGTTGTTCAGTTCAGTTCTTACGGAGGCATTGCTTTTGTTGCTGTTGTGTTTATGTGGCCGAAGAGGGCGTAAAACCCTATTTCGTCATGTGCATGTGTGTGTGCGTGTGTGTGTGCGTGTGTGCGTGTGTGTACGCGCATGACTTTACAGAGTGTCATGGAGTCTCTCTCTCTCTCTCTCTCTCTCTCTCTCTCTCTCTCTCTCTCTCTCTCTCTCTCTCTCTCTCTCTCATTCTCCCTCTCTCTCTCTCTCTCGCTCATAAAGTTTAAGCTTTTAACGGCCTGTATATTTTTTTGGGCTGAGAAAGTTTCGTGAATGTTCCGTTGATGTGTCTCTATCTACCATTTACAATATTCCTGATTTAGGTAATGTAAATGCTGTTATGTTATTTTAGGAATGCAGCCCACGTTGCTAGACGCATTAGGACCGAAATGGATTAGATCTATTAGCTTCGAAGCATCTTGAGCAATCTCGCGCGACTCGCTTTTCTACGGACCTTAGGTATCAAACTGACCATTCTGAGAACATTATACATCAGACAAGTTTCTTTCTAATGATGCAAGAACCATTCTTATATATGTTTCCGTTCCAGAGTTATGAGCATTATAAAGTTAGTAGGGTGAGTGTCGGTCATTTGGTGAAAACAGTCTAAATTCTAGCCTAGCTGAAGAAAACGCATTGACCTACTCATTTTAAAGCACTTATAAGACCATTTAGAGACCGTATTAAATAAAGATTGTGCTTTATAAATATGAAAGATTAAGATGTTAGAGAACAAGACATCACCCATAACTGAAAACTGACAAAAAAAATGATATTTTTGACTTTCCATGTCTGCTATTAAAAACTAGCCCAGCGACTTAATGTCCCACATATATAACACACTGAACCTTGTTTTGTCCTGATCCACAATGTGTGTCATTTAATGGCATCAAACCAATGCTGCTCACTAGCATATGCGCAATCTCAGATTCATTCTATCCAATCTACACGGATCAAGCAATATCATCACGCGGTCACGAGGTAACTCACCAGAAGAATACGCTGTATTGTTGATGAGTGATACCGTGGGTGTCAATGGAACCTGTTCTGAGGAATCAAACGTTGGGGCTTATCCCTCGAAGTCGAAGTATGGCTGCTCACGTGGCGGGGTAATAAACAAAACGGTCACACGCGTAATGTTCTCATCCGCAGCTGATGCGCGTGTACCATAGTGTTCAAGTGCTAATTCCGTTGGGGTGATCCCTGGAGTCTTTTAGCCAGGGTAAGCCAAGAACAGCAAACTCTGGGGAGAACTGAAGTGGACAACATAGGGTCTTCAGAGAAAGTCCTCACCTCAGTCAGGTGTCTGGGCCCTGAAATCCTTACACTCTAATGTAAGAAATGAGTGGACGCTTATATTTCTTATAATATAGCCAAATGGAGGTTCAGTACGGAACTTGCGGATGCTGAGCATATCAGACTAGGGAGTCTGTTAGATATTTCTGTGTACCCCCCACCACCCACCCCCACCCCACACGTTTTTGCATTATTTCTTATTTTCTTTACTCATTTTTTATTTCTTTACTAATGCATGTGACCTCCGTTTTCCTTCTTTTTGTATATTTTTTTAACCGCAAAATCGTCAACCTGATGAAGGTGACCGATTGACGAAAAGAAGAAGAAGAAGAAGAAGAAGAAGAAGAAGAAGAAGAAGAAGAAGAAGAAGAAGAAGATTGTGGATGTAACGTGCATAGGCCCTAAGAGGGCTGAGCCCCACCCAAAACCCGTGTAATGAGTCTGGGTGCCCCTCTGCTGTTTTCTGGTTCTTAGAAAAAGCACCGCGGATTTAAAGAGCGCAGTAAGCTTACATCTTCTTTATTACCCCCATTCAGAAGGCGAAGCTTACTGAATGATAGATCGTGATTGTTAATAATGGTCGACATATATCTCTCCTCTCACCGCCGATATAATCAAGTGGGTCCTCAGCTAGTGGTAACTCTCTCTCTCTCTCTCTCTCTCTCTCTCTCTCTCTCTCTCTCTCTCTCTCTCTCTCTCTCTCTCTCTCTCTCTCTCTCTCTCTCTCTCTCTCTCTCTCTCTCTCTCTCTCTCTCTCTCTCTCTCTCTCTCCTCTCTCTCTCTCTCTCTCTCTCTCATAACTTGCTTATATCTCCCCTGGTTAAATAAAATTTCGTTTTTTTCGTTTTCGTTTTCTCTCTCTCTCTCTCTCTCTCTCTCTCTCTCTCTCTCTCTCTCTCTCTCTCTCTCTCTCTCTCTCTCTCTCTCGCTCTCTCTCTCTCTCTCTCTCTCTCTCTCTCTCTCTCTCTCTCTCTCTCTCTCTCTCTCTCTCTTATAACTTGCTTATATCATGTTCCCTGGTTAAATAAAATTTCGTTTTCGTTTTCGTTTTCGTCTCTCTCTCTCTCTCTCTCTCTCTCTCTCTCTCTCTCTCTCTCTCTCTCTCTCTCTCTCTCTCTCTCTCTCTCTCTCTCTCTCTCTCTCTCTCTCTCTCTCTCTCTCTCTCTCTCTCTCTCTCTCATAACTTGCTTATATCATGTCCCCTGGTTAAATAAAATTTCGTTTTCGTTTTCGTTTTCGTTTTCGTTTCGTTCTCTCTCTCTCTCTCTCAAATCTCTCTCTCTCTCTCTCTCTCTCTCTCTCTCTCTCTCTCTCTCTCTCTCTCTCTCTCTCTCTCTCTCTCTCTCTCTCTCTCTCTCTCTCTCTCTCTCTCTCTCTCTCTCTCTCTCTCTCTCTCTCTCTCTCTCTCTCTCTCTCTCTCTCTCTCTCTCTCTCTCTCTCTCTCTCTCTCTCTCTCTCTCTCTCTCTTATAACTTGCTTATATCATGTTCCCTGGTTAAATAAAATTTCGTTTTTCGTTTTCGTCTCTCTCTCTCTCTCTCTCTCTCTCTCTCTCTCTCTCTCTCTCTCTCTCTCTCTCTCTCTCTCTCTCTCTCTCTCTCCTCTCTCTCCTCTCTCTCTCTCTCTCCTGATGATGTGTTGTCATTGTTGTTTTTCCTTTTGTAACCCCCTCCCCTCTAACATGGGCAGAAGGCCTGGATCAATACACTTTTGTGACTCTCTCTCTCTCTCTCTCTCTCTCTCTCTCTCTCTCTCTCTCTCTCTCTCTCTCTCTCTCTCTCTCTCTCTCTCTCTCTCTCTCCCCCCGCAACAAAGGTTACCACTAAGTGAGTACCCACTTGATTATTTCGCCACCTGGCGGTGAAACGAAGGAGAGAGCTAATTCACTCATTACCCCTCCTTCCGACATAGCAAAGAAAGCTTCAAGCAATGCCGGTCAGAATTGATCAAGTACCACTCATGCATCCCGAATCCCTGATAAGCCCGCTGCTCTCAGCCTCAGACATTCTATCAATAGAATCATCTTTGCAAGCCTAAAAAACAAAAAAAGGGAAAAAAACAAAACACAAAAACAATCAACGTGTCAGTAGAGTTTTGAAAACAGTTATATTAGCGAATTTGAAGGTGGTGTATTTGGAAAGTGACAAATGTAGTGGCAATATTCAACAACTGGCCTACTAAAGAAATCAAATGTTAACTCGGAAACAAGTTGCGTGTCAGTCCTCTCTCTCTCTCTCTCTCTCTCTCTCTCTCTCTCTCTCTCTCTCTCTCTCTCTCTCTCTCTCTCTCTCTCTCTCTCTCTCTCTCTCTCTCTCTCTCTCTCTCTCTCTCTCTCTCTCTCTCTCTCTCTCTCTCTCTCTCTCTCTCTCTCTCTCTCTCTCCCTCTCTCTCTCTCTCTCTCTCTCTCTCTCTCTCTCTCTCTCTCTCTCTCTCTCTCTCTCTCTCTCGCTCTCTCTCTCTCTCTCTCTCTCTCTCTCTCTCTCTCTCTCTCTCTCTCTCTCTCTCTCTCTCTCTCTCTCTCTCTCTCTCTCTCTCTCGCATCGAGTAAACGTCTTGTGATAGCATTTTCCCATTAATATTCTAATGTCCAGAACTCGCTTTCAAATGTTTGTTTGCTGGTTGGTGGGACAAGAAAATGAAGAATAAAAAACATAACTGTCTGGGGTCACTTTTTAACAGGGAACACATTTTAAGGTGCGCCTCGACATTGTACACAAACTACACCAAAACAGCCATTTGTTCTAAGAACATGCGTAAACAGTCGTCTGGCTTCATGCTACTTAATCACGTTAAGCATACACAAGACTGATTACTGCGGTTGCAATTCTTTAGTAAACACTGAAAAAAAAAGCATTCAGTGCAGCCGTTTTCAAGTTATTTAAGATTACAATTTTGCCATTAATTTGCCAATGTTGGCCATATTTCGGCCACAGTTTGGCCAATCGGTTTAATATTGGCAATCTAGCATTTGAATAGTGTCCTTCGATACTCCTGCGAATTTAATCGAAATCGGATGGAATTTTTTTTTTTTTAAATCCATATATATATATATATGTGACGGGTGATTCTCCAATCTGGGGGAATTTCAAATTCCCTCGGGGGAAAGTCCAATTGGAGTTTCCCCGGTTGAAACTGCAATTGGAGTTTCCCCTTGGGGCGATTTCAAATTCACCCAGATGAAATTGCAATTGAAAGTTGTCCCGTAAGAATTTCAAATTCCCCCGACCCCACTTACTGAACTCTCCTACTGACGATTTATTTATTTATTTATTCCGCGTTTTCCCTTTATACGCTTTGGTTTGCAATGAAGATGTGATTACACAAAGACACACACGGGTACACACAAAGAAAGACACACACGGGTACACACAAAGAAAGACACACGCGGGTACACACAAAGAAAGACACACGCGGGTACACACAAAGAAAGACACACACGGGTACACACAAAGAAAGACACACACGGGTACACACAAAGAAAGACACACGCGGGTACACACAAAGAAAGACACACACGGGTACACACAAAGAAAGACACATAACTATTATTGGCAGAAGAAAAAACACACACAGACCAAATCAGAGAGGTATCAAAATGTTTTATTTTGATATACAATTTATAAAAAATGTAAACGAGATAATACATCACATGCACGCACGCACGCGCACACACACACACACACACACACACACACACACACAAACACACACACACAGCACACACACACACACATATACAATATTGTGCGCGCGCACACACATACATACACGCCTACACGCAAAACTAGGCCCTACATTTAACTTTGGCAAGAAAACTCTGGTCAGTAAACTCACACACACACACACACACACACACACACACACACACACGCGCGCGCGCGCGCGCGCATCAAATCCCCTTGGTAATGACATGGTAAGCATGTCAGCATTTACCTATGACATAAAATGTTTAAAGCTTAAAAGAGACCATACACACACACACCTAATGGATGCGCGTGCACGCCCGCGTGTACATAAACAAATCACTTATTCCTGCACACATTGTTAGGGTGACATTTTGTCGAACATGGAACTCTTTGTTTCAGGCATGTGCAGCGCTTTGTAGTGCACTGGCCTTTACATGAGCATACAGACGATACTGCCCGTCCCCAGCCCCCCTCTGCCCTTGATGCAGAGAGCAGGGAAACAGCTTCCAAACTGTCTGGGTCAATCAAAGAATAAAATAGTGAGGCCAAGAGAGGAGATGACGAAATTGAACAAAGGGTAATTACTCTCTTTTTGTAATTAACTCCCCTCCACCAAAGTTGATTACGATACCATTCACCTAGCAGTGCGTGGGTCAGAACCAAAGTGAGACAAGCAAAGCATCATTCTTAAAAACTAATGTGCCAAGCTCGCCTTTATGACCCTCACCCACACACTACGCATCAACAATGGTGGAGAGGACAACATACAAACGAATCAACACATGTCCAAGAGTGGCATAGCCTTCTAACCTTGAATATGTTACACATAAACAACATACAACACAGAACAAACTGGTAAGCCTCGAAAGAAAGTTTGGTTAATCAAAGAATGAAATAGTGAGGCCAAGAGAGGAGATGACGAAATTGAACAAAGGGTAATTACTTTTTGTCTGGGTCAATGTTGGAGAGAGGGAAAATGAACGCTTCGCAAATCCATCAGGTCTTCAGAATTGAACAGAGGTTTCAACACACCGTGAGAAGAATATACCCGGTACATGACACGAACACCTTTCCCTACAACCTCTTGTATTTTGCACGGTAGCAACTTTTTACCAGTGTTTGTTCGGTCTACACGATCTGTAGACACCCACAGTGTCACCAACCACACAATTCTTTCTTCGCTTGTTGCTCGGCTTATTATTGAAAACGGGTCTTTTCTCTACCTCACGCAGAAGTGTTGAAGCGTAAGATCGACCTTTTCTGCCTTAAAAGTGTGTTTTGATCAGAAATGTCTGCATGGTTGTTTGGTATATGTGACGGGTGATTCTCCAATCTGGGGGAATTTCAAACTCCCCTGGGGGAATGTCCAATTGGAGTTTCCCCGGTTGAAACTGCATTTGGTGTTTACGATTTCAAATTCACCCAGGTGAAATTGCAATTGATTGCTTGACTATTTTACTGAACATAGATCACCTAAAGGTAGTAGATATGAAAACGTCAAACACTGACAACATTACTTTGTTTTTAACTGACGCATAATCACCGAATCACACAGCTGGGCTGACACATAATCACCCGTAATGTGTAATCTCTCTCTCTCTCTCTCTCTCTCTCTCTCTCTCTCTCTCTCTCTCTCTCTCTCTCTCTCTCTCTCTCTCTCTCTCTCTCTCTCTCTCTCTCTCTCTCTCTCTCTCTCTCTCTCTCTCTCTCTCTCTCTCTCTCTCTCTCTCTCTCTCTGTTTCTTACACACACACACACACACACACACACACACACACACACACACACACACACACACACACACACACACACACACACACACACACACGCACACACACACACACACACACACACACACACACACACACACACACACACACACACACACACGCATGCACACACACGCACGCATACACGTCGCAAACTCTAACAAGAGTGAATAAAATTAACTTTCTAGTTGAACGTTGCCAAGATAACTACATAGTTTTGTTTCTGTTAAATTGGAGATCACTCCGGGATAATTTGAAATTTAGCCACAATTGTAAGTCTCTGGGGGAATTTGAAATTGCTACAGGACAACTTCCAATTGGAGTTTGCCCCGCCTATGTTTCCAGTTGAAACTCCAATTGGACTTTCCTCCGGGGAAACTCCAATTCAACCTAGATTGGACTTTACCCTGGGGGGAATTTAAAATTTCCCCAGATTGGAGAATCACCCGTATATTGGAATTAGTCAAAGTGACACAACCAAATTTACATATATTTGAATAACTTCTAAACTATTTAACATATCTTCAACAAACTCCTTTCAGACCTGGGCCAGAGTAATAACTACAAAATCCAATAGTTAGTTTTGTGACGTCACTTCCGGTTTTGTCTATTCCGTAAACATGAACCAAATAAAAGCTGGCTGACCATATCTGGGGCACTTCCGGTTCAGTGCTTTACTGGTAGTGTTGTAAATCTACATTGTAGTAAATTCGGAAAATATGTACGAAATCCGTTCAGCCAATTTTGAGATATTGAAGATTGAAATTTCGCCGATTTCGCGGTTTTTTCGGCCATATTTTGCGGACAATTCGGCGAAATCATTTCCCATTTCCCATTTCACATACCCATAAGGTCCTGCAACTTTACTAAAACTTTCAGTCAAATCGGACAAAAAAAGGGGGAAGAAGAAAAAAAAGAACCCCCCCAAAAAAAGAAGAATGTTTACGTATGCAATAGTATTATCCTTAACGGGGAGAATCCTAACGACATTTAAAAATAAAACCGACAGACAAAAAAACTCTGACGTTCCATTACAGTAGAGCATCAGCTGTCGTCTCTGGGGGGATTTAATTGACAAAATGCGGGTTTGTAATGCGTTGTTTCTCTTTAGTTGGAGACCATTTGAATAATTTCTTCTTTATCTGGCATTGCTGTACAGGTCTTAGAAGCGATTGGGTTGTTTGTGTGTTTGTTTCGTTTTCTCTTCGCTTTGTAATGTTATTATTCCCCTTCGGCCGTTGCAGTTTTGTTGCTCCTCCAGCTTTTTCTTCACTGAAGCCTAGCATGCAAACCAGAGACACTATATATGTTGTTTGTTGCTGTTGTTTGTGTAGTCTGTGTGTGTTGTTTGTTTGTTGCGATTTCCCCTGCCAAATCATTTAACTCATTCGCGATAGAAAGATAGTGTTTTACGTTCTCTCGACCCGGCAACTATGGGACATAGTTTAACTCATTGGCATCGCAACGATTTTGAATCATTAAAATAAAACTCACAAATCACTCCAGCCATACACGCAAACAAATCAGACAAAAAACAAAAAGAGAAATGAAAGAAGATGACATGTTTTTGCTTCAGGTTTAGACATAGGGAAGTGGTAGATCAGACTTTTTTTTAATAATATACAGACTTTATATAGAAACATTCTCAACAGCAATTAGTCACCCCACTTCAAACCACTACACACGCATAATAAGAGGCACAAGTGTGGTCTAAGGGAGCGAAGCGATTGTAGAAGTGACCAAAGTGGGGTGTGCATACATATGTACTTCCCTTGAAACAAATTCATCAAATTGACAGCTTTATATTAATTCCGGCCATGTATGGCTGGAACGGCCTGAATGAGTTAATGCAACACAACCCTGTTTTGAGATTCTCCCTCTATACAGACTGCCGGTATTATTCAGCACACAAATGTTGCAATTTTATTGAGTAGAAAAAACGTCTGTGTAAACAAACATTTCGATGCAGAGACAAAGGGAAGGAGGAGTGAGCGAGTAGGGTGATGAAGGAGGTGTTTATATGCGCACGTGCGCGCGCGCGCGCGCGCGTGTGTGTGTGTGTTTATGTGTACGTGTGTATAATGTGTGTGTATGCGTGTGTGCGTGCGTGTGTATGTCCTGTGTCATGTTTAGTTTATGACCATTGTTGGTCCTTTCTATTGCAGCAGATGAAAGAAAAAAAGACAGAGAAAACAAAGAAAGGGCAGGCTATATAAACTACGTAGGTGAAGACGGGGTAAAAAGCCCATGGGCGGGTAAGAAGCCCATGCCAATAATCTCATGAATTAAAGAAAAGTTCAGTCAAATTTATCATGCATAGTACGTTGGCACAGTATAAGCTTTAAGCTTGTTGTTGCCGTTATACTTGCTTAACATGTATGTAATGTACGTTTTGATAAATAAATAAAACATGTAAACCAAATTTGCCCATGAGACGAATGCTAAACATTAATACTCGTCTCATGGGCAAAATGATACTGACATTGACTTTATTTCATGAGATTATTGCATGGGCTTTTTACCCCGTCTTACCATAATAGCTAGCAAAAGTAGAACAAAATGAAGAAAGAAAACTGAAACGCGACATTTAAACAGAAACTTCACTTCGTTTGAAAAAAAGTACGAACAAATTGAAGACAGGAAGTGAAGCAAAGGTTACGTAACCACTGTTCGTGTCTCTTCGATGTTTGTTTGTTTTATGTATTTGTGTTGTTTCATTAATTGTTGTTGTTGTGTTTTTAGTTCGCTTATTATGGGTTTCTTGATTACCTTGTTCACATTTTATGCCAAGTGTTAGAACACGAGAAGCTGTATAATGTGGTAAGGAAAAGAACAGTCAATGACAAATGTAAGACAACATCATAATATAAATAACTACAATAGTTAGAAATTCGGGACTTTCCTGGAGTTGCACTGCCTCCGGGCATTGCCTCCAGGATCGTTCCCACCATCTGTATATCTACTAATGTCCCATATGTGTCTGTTTCAGACCGGAGGACGTTAAACGGATTTTCATCATCATCAATACAAATAACCACAGTACACAATTGGTCTCTACAGTTATAAGTTGGCTAAGTAAAATGTGTTGTTGCATGGGAAAAAAACTATATAAGTCGCTCAGAAATGTTTGAGCAAAAGCCAAAAATAGTCCACAACCCACATAATATCCATGTTCTATTAGGGCACATTTCTGTCTATTTGTTTATGTATTCTACCAGTATCCACAGCATGAAAGACAATTTCGAACGATTTCTTTGTTTATGTGATTGTTTTCTAAATCATGTCAATAGAAACAAAGAGGCAAAAGTGTATCTTCTAATAGTTTTATGCCCGACTTTAGCAAATGATCTATTTCGAATGCCAAACTTCAAATAATTATAAAATATAAAAACTAGGCAAGATAACTCAATTCGGGTTTCTGTGTATTAACAAGGAAACATTGCTCCACAAGGACAAATTAAAATCCCCATTTATGCCAATATTCCATTATGTTTGTTTTCCCATGCACTGTCACAAATTATTGGGCTAATCATTTCGGAAGCGATTTTTACTTCAGCTGTTCCATTAAGCAACACGTTGAAATTGCATCGTTGTTCCATTGCTGCTGCTGGCTAATATGACACGCACCATTGGGTGTTTAGGGTGGTCAGGAATTACAAGCATCAACCTCTGAATAGTGAGAGAACTTCCTTTGATTTTCATCATTATTGGTTCAGTTGTTGGCCACATACTCTTATGAATAAACATGCGCCCACAAGCATGCGCACGGACAACACAAAACCACGTCAGATCACAATCCCAAATCGATTTACATACACTTATAGGTGTATGTGTGCATGCGCGCTCACAGAGAGATAAGTACATGCTTATATTGACTGCAACTTTGCGCACGAGAGAGAGAGCTAGAGAGAGAGAGAGAGAGAGAGAGAGAGAGAGAGAGAGAGAGAGAGAGAGAGAGAGAGAGAGAGAGAGAGAGAGAGAGAGAGAGAGAGAGAGAGAGAGAGAGAGAGAGAGAGAGAGAGAGAGAGAGAGAGAGAGAGAGAGAGAGAGAGAGAGAGAGAGAGAGAGAGAGAGAGAGAGAGAGAGAGAGAGAGAGAGAGAGAGACGAATGTTTTATTGAGGGCAAACATAAAACTTGACGAGAGAGAGAGACGATCAAGAATTGAAGAAGGAAAAAACAAACACACCATTAAACGTTCCTCTTATAGGTGCGGAAGTTTATTTGTACATTGGCCTTAGGCCACGATGCAACTTAAGAGAGAGAGAGAGAGAGAGAGAGAGAGAGAGAGAGAGAGAGAGAGAGAGAGAGAGAGAGAGAGAGAGAGAGAGAGAGAGAGAGAGAGAGAGAGAGAGAGAGAGAGAGAGAGGGGGGGGGGGGGAGAGAGAACTTGAAAACTTGAACTTTATTTTTCAAGAATAAAGATTTTAGGCAACGCCTAGTCTTCCAATCTGTCCTTGGTACATATACGAACATAGAATACAAACATGGCAAAGCATGATATTACAGAGAGAGAGAGAGAGAGAGAGAGAGAGAGAGAGAGAGAGAGAGAGAGAGAGAGAGAGAGAGAGAGAGAGAGAGAGAGAGAGAGAGAGAGAGAGAGAGAGAGAGAGAGAGAGAGAGAGAGAGAGAGAGAGAGAGAGAGAGAGAGAGAGAGAGAGAGAGAGTGAGAGAGAGAGAGAGAGAGAGAGAGAGAGAGAGAGAGAGAGAGTACGAATACGAATGTATTGAAAGTAAAACGGACACATTTCAAGAGCTCCTTTGTATCATGCCCTCTCACACTCATAATCACACCATGCAACAAGTGAAATGAAATAAAATATGAAAATCAAATAAAATAAAATGAAGTCAAGCACATCATGAAAGGTGAACAGAAAAGCAAGCACTTGAACTATCGGAACTGAAATGGAAATGAACTAGCTAAAACCAAGAATGGACACAAGTATGACCAGTCGGGGTTCGAATTGAAATTACTCTTTGGTTTCTGTATTTAGAGAAGTTTCTACTACTGTTCATTCCCGAAAACCTCTGAAGCTGCTGAGAAAGTTTATCCCGTTGATTCCTACGGGCATCTTGTGCTCGTGATGTCATGCAACATGATGCAACTGTTATTAATTTTATCTTCTATAATTGCAATGAGAGGTTTTTTTTCTCACTTTTCTTACTGGGGCAAGCCCCCTGTGGGGATACTGAGGGGTCTTTTGTATAAATAGTTCCCCCACCTTCTGGAAGTTCTGTGCTTGTAACTTCCTCTAATCTGTCACTCTCTTTGACTCTGCCTTTTCCCTTTGCTTGCTGTCATCTACTATCTTTCTGCCTGTCTGGACCATTCTCCTGCCTTTTTTTCAAGAAACGCTTTGAAAAAGATTCCTCCAGCCGAAGTCGGACATGCTGGGACTAGTTATTTCTTGCTTAGGCGCATAGCGGCAGCATGACGCATCTGCGCTCATAATTGACAGGACACTGAGCGATCGAAGAAGAAGAAGAACTGGGGCAAGTATTGTTTATGAAAGAGAAACAGGCTGCTGAAAACATGCCGCATATTCACAATAACATAACACCCCTTTATACAGTTTCACTCTCTCTGGAAACCCAGGAATAGGGCTATAGAGAGCTCTATAAAGCTAGGAATCTGCAGTTCCCATTCAACCTCAAAAGCGGGTAGCAGGAACGAAAGAGTTTTACAAAGCAAAAATATGATCCACATGGCAAGTCTACTACATAATAATACCACTTAAAATGAAAACAATAGGTTATGCATAACGAAAAGAGGGAAACAAGAACGAAGAGAGAGAGAGAGAGAGAGAGAGAGAGAGAGAGAGAGAGAGAGAGAGAGAGAGAGAGAGAGAGAGAGAGAGAGAGAGAGAGAGAGAG
>CM065690.1:40581030-40586030 GCA_017654935.2 Phymorhynchus buccinoides
TGCGGTAACGTGGGGTAGACCGCCCTGTGGTGAATTTTTCCACGGTGTACACCAGTGGACAACTTGCCACCTCCAGGAGTTTGAAGAGTGTATGTTACCGTGCTTAATGCTAGGCACACATATAGTTACACACATAGTTATGCACATTGGAAGGCACATGTTAGGACAGACATGGCGGGACTAAGATATCCTGTATTGTGACTAGAATATAGTTTTGCCTGTCCGCAGCTGGCACCCAAAGAGCAGCTCGGCCCACCCATGGTGTCGACCTATAGTCCGCCTCCCAGCCCAACTATAAAACCCAGTTAGCATACTATCGTTGGTGGGCATGACCCTTCCACAAACAGAACGCTGGCAGCTAAGCCGCTAGATCTGGTGTTACTGTTGGTCGGGGCGAATGTACTTGCGTACCACTAAGGAACGCCACCTTCCCTTCTCTATGATAACATGCTCGGGCACTCCATTACTGGCTGCTGTGGTGGCCGCTCCGATGCGGAATGAGTGCGTAGAATAGCGTGACATGTCCCAACCTAGCGCCTTGGCTGCTTTCTTTATGGTTGCTTGAAATTGTCCCCGGGTTACTGGCTGACCTCCGAAGTGTATGAACAACCTCCCGCTCTGCAAGGGTCGAATATGTAAATACTGCCGCATTGCTTGTACTGGGCAAACATCTGGCAGGTTGCTAACTGGAGCCACGGTGATCTTTGTGCCCTTATCTATGTCCGCCTTCGTATGAACGATCCCCGCCACAAAAGTCATTTATATAATGGATCAGGTTGTCGGATGTAGAGGCGGTTCTGGCGCACCACTCCAGGAAGGTGCTAAAGTTTTCGAACAAGGCGCAGGAAATAGAGCAGCCAAAGGGGAGTGCTTTGTCAACGAAGTAATAACCGTCAAGGGCCATTCCCAAGGGCCATTCAAGGGCCATTTTACAAGGATAAGAATTTAGGCTGAGCCTAGTCTTCCATTCTGTCCTTGGCTCTAAGCATGCACTACATAACTAATACTAGAAATGAATGTTGAGACACAGAAACATTGCCAACAGAAACAACAACAGTAACAACTGGAGGAGAGAGAGAGAGAGAGAGAGAGAGATAGAGAGAGAGAGAGAGAGAGAGAGAGAGAGAGAGAGAGAGAGAGAGAGAGAGAGAGAGAGAGAGAGAGAGAGAGAGGAGAGAGAGAGAGAGAGATAAAGAGAAAAAAGAGAGAGAGAGAGAGAGAGCGAGAAAGAGAGAAAGAGAGAGAGAGTTCAAACTTCAAACTTCAAACTTCAAATACTTTATTTTACAAGGATAAGAATTTAGGCTGAGCCTAGTCTTCCATTCTGTCCTTGGCTCTAAGCATGCAATACATAACTAATACTAGCAATGAATGTTGAGACACAGAAACATTGCCAACAGAAACAACAACAGTAACAGAGAGGGAGAGAGAGAGAGAGAGAGAGAGAGAGAGAGAGAGAGAGAGAGAGAGAGAGAGAGAGAGAGAGAGAGAGAGAGAGAGAGAGAGAGAGAGAGAGAGAGAGAGAGAGAGAGAGAGAGAGAGAGAGAGAGAGAGAGAGAGAGAGAGAGAGAACTCAACTCAACTCAAACTCAAAAACGTTTTAATGATTAGGCCATCTGCCCGTATCAAAAAGGGAGACAAAGGGGAAGGGGTACCGGTGAAAATCCAATGATCATAATATAAAAAGAAGAAGAAATGACTGGAGCAAAGCCAAAAATAAACCCAATCCGGACGATAACATCATACAACCATTATGGATATATATATATATATATTATATATAAGAGGAAAGTTTAATGGTGTGGTTGTTTTTTTCTTCTTCAATTCTTGTACGTTTATATTATATATATATATATATATATATATATATATATATATATATATATATATATATATATATATATATATATATATATATATATATATATATCATTCAAAACAAAGGAAAAAAACAACAAGTGGGATGACTGTGGTGTCAATTTAATGAGCAAATATTTCGGACTACTGTCCTTTGACGATGCCTATCTCCTTCTGCCAGAAAGAGTCACATTTAAAATATATGTAGAAACAGTGATTAAAATTCACAAATATTAAAACAACTACATGTTTCTAGCAAGCAAATAAGGTTGGGAGTTATTAAGAAACGAAAGAGAGGGACGAGAGAGAGAGAGAGAGAGAGAGAGAGAGAGAGAGAGAGAGAGAGAGAGAGAGAGAGAGAGAGAGAGAGAGAGAGAGAGAGAGAGAGAGAGAGAGAGAGAGAGAGAGAGAGAGAGAGAGAGAGAGAGAGAGAGAGAGAGAGAGGGTGATGGGGGGGAGGGAGAGAGAGGAGGAAGAAAGAAAGATAGGGAGGAAGAAGAAAAGGGATATAGAAAGAGAGAGGTGAGAGAGAGGGAGAGAATGAGAGGGAAGGAAGAAGAGAGAAAGAAAGGGATGGAGGGGGAGTGGAAAAGTACTGGAGAAAAACATTGAATGGGGGACAAACTATTAGATATATTGACAGTAAAGAGGAGGGTTATGAGGGGGGGGACAATTGGTCATGGCAGGTGGGGGAAGGGGGATATAAATGTTAAGCATGGACATAAGTAACATTGATAACAGCAGTAGATACATCAATGCACGTATTATGACAACATTAATAGTTCCAGCATCACACCATAACCATGCCAAATACCACTTTTAAAACAATGACAATACCATAACAATAGTTGTGCCAGCAAAAATGGAAGTGCTAATACTAATGATGTTACTGACACAACCAGTCACAATAATAACAGTATCATTTTGTAAAGTTGAGCACTCCTCGCACACGCACACACGCGCACACGCACACGCACACGCACACGCACTCACACTCACACTCACACTCACACTCACACACACACACACACACACACACACACACACACACGCGCGCGCACAGGCATGCACACACACATTCACGCGTGCACTCACGCGCGCACACACATTGTATGGGTCACTATTGGTGTGCGCGCATACTCGGGTGGGTGGGCGCGAGGAGGGCGGGGGGGGAGTAGGGGGGGGGGGGGGGGGGGGGGGTTGTTGCTCGCAAAATCATGTCAGTAGTATAAGAGGGAAAGAAGAAATAGTGTTGTTGTAAAACATGTCTATTTACCTGGTAGACAAATGGGGTTAGTATACTTAGTACAGAGTGTTTAGTCCGTTGGGGGAAACTGTTTTGAGTTTGCTAAACCAGAACTGTTCACGTTTGAGTCTGTAGTTGTGGTTGTCAGTGAGGATTTTTTCGATGGCCATGCATTTCATGTCAGAGAGGGAATGGTCAGGCTGATTAAAATGTTTAGTCACAAGGGTTCCAGAGTTTTTGTTTATGTTCGAACGATGCAAATAGAAGCGGGTTTTTAGTGAGTTTTTGGTTTCTCCTACATATTGAGAGAGACTGCATTTGGAACAGAACAGGAGGTAGATGATGTTGCTACTTTCGCAGGTAAGATGATGACGGATAGAGAAGGTTTCTAGGGTTTTGCCACTGTGGAAGGTTGTGGTTTCCACACAGTGCTCTCGGCACAGTACACATGTCTTACCACATTTGAAGAAACCTGGGGGGCTGGTGTCGGAAGTGGGTTGGGGTAGAGCAGAAGGCATCAAAATGTTGCGGAGGGACATACTGTTTCTTTCGCCAATGATGGGGGGTTGTGGTATGGCTTGTTTCAGTCTTTTACTTGTGTGTAGGATGGGTAAGAGATCTTTGGTTAGTTTACGTAGAGGAGGATTAGCTGGGTTGTGGGTTACCACAAGGGGCGTTCTGTTGCACTCATGTTTAGGTTTGTATGTCAGGGAGTCAGCCCTGGCTGTGTGTTTGGCCTTTAGCACAGCCTTTGTCAGGATGGAAGGGGGGTAGCCTCTCTGCAGAAAGTGCTGAAACATTTCTTGACAGCGTTTGTGGAAGTCAGAGGGGTCGGAACAGAGTCTTTTTATGCGGAGGAACTGGCTGTATGGAAGGTTGTGTTTGCAGTGGGAAGGATGAAGTGTGGGAAGGATGGCTTGACTTGAAGTGTAGGTAGTTGTGCATGTCTGTAGGTTTGGAATAGAGATCTGTGAGGATGATGCCGTTTTCAATGCGCAGGAGAACATCAAGGAATGGTATCTGATGCTTAGAGGAATTAACAGTGAATTTTATGGTGGGGTGGAAGGAGTTGATGTACGTTTCGAACTTTTCTAGATCAGAGATGGTGCCAGTCCAGAGTAACAGAATGTCGTCAATAAATCGTTTCCAGTGTTCTAATGGAATGGGGACGGTGCTGTTAGCAAGCAACTGTTTTTCCAACCAACCCATGAACAGGTTTGCAATCGTGGGGGCCATCGGAGTTCCCATGGCTGTGCCCTGTGTTTGACGATAACATTTGTTTTCAAACGTAAAAACATTGTTCTTTAAAACATGATCAACTATCGTCATGACTGTGTCTGGGGAAGGGGCAACATTTGCAAAATGGTTGAGGAAAAATCTAATGGCCGTATTGAAATCATCATGAGGTATGTTACTGTATAGGCCTACCACATCGATGGTAACAAGCATGACATCACTACCAAAAGGTCCATGGTTAAAATTCCATTCTAAAACGGTGTTCAGTAAATGAGTGGTATCTTTAACGTAACTTGGTAGGTCACTCACCAAATCACGCAGCCAGTGGTCCACGAGGCGCGACAGGTTTTCAGTGGGCCCTCCCACACCTGATACGATGGGTCTACCTGGGGGATTAGTTAGCGTCTTGTGGATCTTGGGTAACACATAAAACAGGGGGGTTCTAGTCCTATTCACCTCATTGAGGGCCCATTTGTACGTAGGCTCGTCAATGTCATCCTTTTCGTGCAGTTGTTTCACCAGCACGTTTGATGTTTTGGCGATTTGATGGGTAGAGTCTTTATTCACTTGTTCGTAGTGGTTGGTGTTGTCCAGTTGTCGCGTGGCCTCTTTGATGTAGTCCTCGGTGTTGAGGACCACAACGGCGCCCCCTTTGTCAGCA
>CM065690.1:40593530-40618530 GCA_017654935.2 Phymorhynchus buccinoides
ACGCTGAAACCTTGGCTCCGGTGGTTGTATCCAGAGGATAAATCTGCTGAGGACAGGAACAGACAAAGCGAAGATAGAATCCAGAATCAGGGGAATCTCGGGAGAAAGGCAGCTACCTAAATACCCTAACAGACAGGCGTTTCCATAGAAACTGAAGGACCCAGTTTCAGAATCGGGGAGAAATTCATGTGCACCCAACGTAGACTTATAGACACACCCGTGGATAAGACTTTGGTATTTAATCAAAAGAACTGTTAAATATTTTGGTTTAATTAATTAATAGAAACTATTTTGGTTAGATTAAAACAACTTGGATTTTATAGTAGTGTTGTTGTAAGACATGTATTTACATTTGAAAGAAAAAATACTTTCAAAACTGATACATCCATTATACAGGCATTAAACTGTGTGGATTAGAGGTTTATATTCCAACAAGTGTGTACGTGTACTGCACTGTAAGGTATGTGTTTTATGGTATTTGCACTCAAAAGAATGTACGTACTCCTGTGATGTTCATTTAGGTTAGCAGCAGAGTTTGTTATTCCCTTAATTGTATTGCTGTTGGAGTATAGCTTTTGCTCTAAGCTTAATTCAGCCAGTTGGATTCTGGCGATATATTCTGTTACATCTTTATGTTACCAACTCTACGTTGTTATTTTTTCCTCAAAACAGTGATTGTATTTTTCAGTTAAAGAACTCTACTGAACTGGTTAATTAGGATTTTTTTTCTCCAATTTATGTCAGCTTTATTGTCAGGTAACTAACTGCTAGGCTGTTTCCATTTCTCCAATGTACATAAATTATGGTTTTAAATAAGTTTGTGTATGTGTGTGTTTTTTAAGCAAAGAGCTTATTATTGTACATTCATCAGTTTTCTTTGCGGGATAAGGAGTTTGGTTTTGGTTTAACGATTGTTTTTTGCTGGGGTGTGCAGCGAATAGCTGAAGTGACATTTAGTTTTAATTGTGTTGAAATTTGCACAGAAAACTGCTGTCTCCTACACGTTTGGTTGTTTTTATCCTTTTAAGTTGATAATATCGATAGAGTGGCTTTGACTTTGGTTATTTTTTTATCCTTTTAAGTTGATGATATCGATACTGATAGAGTGGGTTTGACGTTTGGTTGCTTTTATCCTTTTAAGTTCATGATATCAATTAGAGTGGGTTTGACTTTTGTTTTTCGAATAATTTGATATTGAAAGTATGGTGCTGAAAGTTAACGATTTCTGTTCCTCTTCTCAGCAGATTTGGTTGATGTTTTTCCTGTTAATGTGGGTAATGTTTGTTTGTGTTGTGTAGAAGAAAGAAGTACAGTGTCTATGTTGTGACGTTGACAGCGTTACTGTCTTGAACGAATAAAGTTTTGTGGAAACCCAAAAAAAAAAAAAAAAAAAAAAAAAAAAAAAAACTGGGGGTGTTTACAAAACATTGTGTTAGAGAAAGAGAGAGAGGGGGGGGGGGGAGAGAATGTGACAATGACAATGACAAAGTTTTATTCCCGAAAAGGCATCGCCCCGTTTGGAAGGGTCTGTGACAATATTTAAGTACACAACATCAATCATCCAAGCACAAAGTAACAGACCAATACTCACGACAGTACGATATCTCGAAGTTTAAAAGCCTTGTACAAAAATATAGACAACTTTCGAATTGTGTTTCCATTGGTACTAGACATCAGGAGACTACGTTTTTAAATAAACTAGGATTCCGGTAAAATTTAAGTGCAATTAAATCTGTTTTAAGGTCGTTGAAAAATGGACATATAAATACAAAATGCAACTCATTATGTTGCTCTTCTTTTCAAAGAGGGCATATCAAAGTGTTTAAGAGAGAGAGGGAGGGAGGGAGGGAGAGAGAGAGAGAGAGAGAGAGAGAGAGAGAGAGAGAGAGAGAGAGAGAGAGAGAGAGAGAGAGAGAGAGAGGTGAAGTGAGACAGACAGGTAGGCAGACAGACGGACAGACAAAAGAGTATAGATAAAGAGAATGAGAGAGAAAGAGGAAGGATACCAAAAATATATATACATATCAAATTATTTTTGATAACACAATCATGGTGTCAAAGTATTATACTCACAATGCACAACGTAGCCCCTCTCTCTCCAACACCCTCCCCCCTCTCACCCCCCCTCTCTCCCTCTCTCGCGCACGCACACATACACACAACACAGCACCAAAACACACACAGACACACACACACACACATGCGCGCACACGCACGCACACACACACACATGCAGACGCGCATTCATATAATTCATCAACACCAATATGAAGGTTATTCAAAAGTGTCCCAATGACATGCTTTGTACATGTCAAATATATTAAGCCACATTTTGTAAGCAGTGTCTCCTCTGCTTATTAATAAGTTCAAATATTCATCAAAATTAGATAGAAGTGACAATATTATTGGAACATGTTAATCATAATATTGTAATACATTTCAAGGCATTTCAGGGGTTAATGACAAGTTTTCACTGCTCATAAGATAAACAGAAAATGATGTTTTAAATCTTCCAAAATGTGGTTCAGCTTTTAAATAAATAATAGGAAGCTTATTCCATAACCAGCTACCAGAATAGGACAGGCTCGATTTAACCAGTGTTATGGAGGGAAAAGTAGAGAGAGAGAGGGGGGGGAGAGAGAGAGAGAGAGAGAGAGAGAGAGAGAGAGAGAGAGAGAGAGAGAGAGAGAGAGAGAGAGAGAGAGAGAGCGAGAGAGAGAGAGAGAGAGAGAGAGAGAGAGAGAGAGAGAGAGAGAGAGAGAGAGAGAGAGAGAGAGAGAGAGAGAGAGAGAGAGAGAGAGAGAGAGAGAGAGAGAGAGAGAGAGAGAGAGAGAGAGAGAGAGAGAGAGAGAGAGAGAGAGAGAGAGAGAGAAATCAAATCATGCATGTCTCCAGCAGCCATTCGCGTGCGGTTTTAATACCATCACAACAGGGAAGCTCTTAAATGGGGCGTGTATGATGTTTTTTGTGTGTGTTTGTTTTTCTCCGATTGAGGCAAAACGGTTATTCAAAAGTAAGTCCCTGAAAGGGACTTCGCGTGCGCACACGCAAGCAATTCCTAATTCGTTATACATGGCACGCGCACAACGCCATTGGGATTTTGATTTTAAAAACAACAAGAGGCAAAACCTTCAAGGCTCACTCGAACAGGCACACGTGGGGCAACAACAGACAACGATTGAGGGGGGTGGGTGTCTAAAGTACAAGATTGCCAATAACATTTTAAAGTACAATGCATCTATCGTTAATGGACACAACTATAACCATATATGAACAATTAACCATCGGCATGACAGACAGGCACTCTACCAATGAGCTATCGAGGCTTTCAGTGTTGATGAGTTTCTTAACTCATGTTGCCTGTTGAATACTCTCTAACCCACTAGTCTAAAATGTTATCTGTTTGTTATCTGTTTACAGTGTTGTTTTTAAGTATTTAATTATTCAAATCATTATTGTTTGAAAGCTCGCATAAACATATATGTGAATGCAAGGTTTGAGCAAAGTATGCCTTCTATTTCCCAAGAAAATGCCAACGTTAAAGTTTGGAGATTAGACCACGGACGCAACACACACACACGCACGCACGCACGCACGCACGCACGCACGCACGCGCACACGCACGCACACACACACACACACACACACACACACACACACACACACACACACACACACACACACACACACACACACACACACACACACACACACACACACACACACACACACACACACACACACACACACACACACACACACACACACACACACACACACACACACACATACACATACATACACACACACACTCACAACCGGACAACTATCATACTATATAGACTTACTTCGTGTTAGCACGAGTGAGCCCAACAGGTCAGAGCTCAGGATTATAAAAACACAACTCCTAGAAATGATTCGTGGGAAATAACAAGGAAACAATAAAGGCAGGACCCAACAAAGAGGTAAACTGACAGTAGATCCATAATGTCCAAGCAAATGCAGCAACTTTTCTTTCTAGTTTGACTGAAAAAATTCGAACTGAACGTCCAGTCCTTCGGATGGGGACTTAAAGCTAGTCTGACCCGTGCGTTTTAGGCACGCAAAAATCCCACGGCAGTTGAAAATCGGCAAGAGCAGGGATAAATCCCGCTGCCTGGTATGGCCGAATTGATAGCTAGGTTTTCCAACTGTGCCCACACACCCTCCTCACCATGTGCCCCTCCCCCCAAAAACAAAAAAATGGTAGGCGCTGCACTTGCGGCGACGCCCTCTCCAGGGGAGAGCATCCCGAATTTCACAGAAGTAAGTCTGTGACTAGAATATGCCAAATACCAATACAAAT
The DNA here is from genome assembly GCA_017654935.2 of Phymorhynchus buccinoides. Taxonomy (NCBI): domain Eukaryota; kingdom Metazoa; phylum Mollusca; class Gastropoda; order Neogastropoda; family Raphitomidae; genus Phymorhynchus; species Phymorhynchus buccinoides. The sequence continues at coordinate 40,597,876 of CM065690.1, forward strand.
AGAGTGTAGAGTGGCACAGTGGTAGCGCGTTCGCTTCGTGTCAAGTAAACCCGAGTTCGAACCTGGGTACAGGGGATTTTTTTCCTCTCATTCTGCACTAGGCCTTAACGGTCTGAACGTGGAGTCTTTCGGATGAGACAATAAACCGAGGTCCCGTGTGCCCATGCACTTAGTGGCAACGAAAACGTTGTCATTTGGTTAAAAGTTACCCCCCCCCCCCCTCATCAGTGACAAAAATCGCATGCCAAAATCTTTCTTTTTTTTAAATTGGGTGGCGCGCCTCTGGCTGCGACGCGCTCTCCAGGTGGGAGCAACCCGGGTTTCACAGAGACGCCTATGTGACTATAAAGTAACTAATGCCTAATGCCTAAATACTAAATTACTACTTCTGCCGTTGCTATGCTACTGTTATTACTACTGCTGCTGCTGGCACTACCTCAGCGGTTACGTGTGCCTCATTACTACTGTTAGGGTACGTACACATACATGCGGAGATTCCGTGCGGAAACCCGTGCGCAATCCGTACCTAAGTAAAAGAAAGAAGGGAGGGAATAGATTTGCGCACGTGTCCGAATTTCCCCTAATGGGTAAGTTTTTACCCTTCTTTCTTTCACTTATTTACGAGTTATGCGTGGAATTTCCGCAGGAACTGTGTACGAGGCCTTGCGATCACTACTACTACTACTACTACTACTACTACTACTACTACTACTACTACTACTACTACTACTACTACTACTACTACTAAAATACTACTACTACTACTACTACTACTACTACTACTACTACTACTACTACTACTACTACTACTACTACTACTACTACTACTACTAAAAACTACTACTACTACTACTACTACTACTACTACTACTACTACTACTACTACTACTAACTACTACTACTACTACTACTACTACTACTACTACTACTACTACTACTAAAAACAACTAACTACTAACATTACCATTACAAAAACAACTACAACTACAAAAGCAACAACCACAGCTTAGGCTTAGGCCCAGAGGTATATCTGGTCAATATGTACAGTAGTGTACTGTGTACTACTGTACTGTGTATGTGTGTGAGTGTGTGCTGTGCGTGCGTGCGTGCGTGTACGTGTGTGTGTGTGTGTGTGTGTGTGTGTGTGTGTGTGTGTGTGTGTGTGTGTCTGTCCGTATGTCTCTATGTCTGTGTGTGTATGTGTGTGCGTGAGAGAGAGAGAGAGAGAGAGAGAGAGAGAGAGAGAGAGAGAGAGAGAGAGAGAGAGAGAGAGAGAGAGAGAGAGAGAGAGAGAGAGAGAGAGAGAGAGAGAGAGAGAGAGAGAGAGAGAGAGAGAGAGAGAGAGAGAGAGAGAGAGAGAGAGAGAGAGAGAGAGAAGAGGGAGGCGCATGAAATGTTGGGAACGGGGACCCAAAATATGTGAAAGCTTGGGGTGATTTGGAGAGGGTGGGGGGTTGGGGTAGGGTGGGGGTGAACAAATGAATGCGATAATAGAAATGGTGGGAAAGAGGGCAGTTTTTAATGTTTTGATAGTCGCTTGTATCGACCCTAATTATGTTCAATTTTTTTTGCGAAGCATGATTTGTCATTCATTTTTCCTTAGTTTTGTTTCCATTTTTCATGCATGCAAATGTGTTTCTTTGATTGTATTGTGCTTGTACGAGACCACACTGTAATTTCACCTAACGTGATAATAAAGTATATTTTTGACTTTGACTTTGACAACACTATGCTACTACTACTACTAATACTACTACTAGGGGAAGACGGGGTAAAAAGCGCATGGGCGGGTAAGAAGCCCACCCCAATTATCTCATGAAATAAAGAAAATTTCAGTCAAATTTGCCCATGAGACGAATGCTAGACATTAACGCTCGTCTCATGGGCAAAATGAGACTGAAATTTGCTTCATTTCATGAGATAATTGGGGTGGGCTTCTTACCCGCCCATGCGCTTTTTACCCCGTCTTCCCCTACTACTACTGCTGCTGCTGCTGCTGCTGCTGCTGCTGCTGCTCCTGCTACTCCTTTGTTGTCGTTCGATCTGTCAACAAAACATTTTGCACCCGAACTTGTACCTCACACCATTATCTTAGGAGAGAGAAAGAATCCACCCACCTCCTCTAAAACTCACGAGCCTTTCAGGCTTAAAGACCACCCACGTCACCACGATTAAGTCCCTTGGTTTTTGTCTGGGTTGCTGTGACCCACAAACAAATTTCCCCATATTCAAATTGAGGCTGCTCTTTAAACTGATGTGTCGGTTTCACATTCCCTCTATTTCTTACCAGCTGTAAGAGGGAAAACACGTGTAAACCATGATTTTGACACGTGACGTGGGGGGTCTTTAACTGTGTGTTCATCGTGTTAAAAGAAACTACCTGGTGCGCGCGCTTATCAATAGACGCGTGTGTATCCACTTGTGAGTTGTATTTTAAACGTGTATTACGTGTAGCCTTAACATATTATATTATCATCATATAGTAATTTGGCAAGTGTCCCGTGTGTGTGTGTGTGTGTGTGTGTGTGTGTGTGTGTGTGTGTGTGTGTGTGTGTGTGTGTGTGTGTGTGTGTGTGTGTGTGTGTGTGTGTGTGTGTGTGTGTCTGAAACACGAAACGGGCCTTATAACTCCGCCGTTTTTCGACCGATTCGCTTCAAATTTGCTGTGAGCCCTCACGGGGTGATGGCAACGGCAACCGAAGCGGCCGTGTCATTTGCGCGGTTTCGCAAATGCGCGAAACGCGCATCCGCCGGCCTCTCGGCGCCCGTATCTCCGGCGTTTCTGGGCCGATCGCCTTCGAATTTGGCAGGAAGATGACCGGGGCCGGGGACTATCCGTGTGCCAAACCGGAAGCGAATCGGTTCAGAAACGCGCGCGCTATACGACTCCGCCGTTTCTTAACCGAATCGCTTCAAATTTGCTGTACTCGGCGTTACCAGTACTTGGCGTTACCGTTACTAGGCGTTACCGTTACTAGGCGTTACTTGGACTCGGCGTTGCGCTAGTGTACATAAATACTCACGAATGCTAAGAGTCGATGTCCGTATATATTTCATGCATCTTTGTTATTGTTATACTCATGTGACTTTTGCTTACAGGCACACTGACGCACCACGATTGAGTCCCTTGGTTTTTGTCTGGGTAGCTGTGACCAACATACAAATGTCCCCAACTTCAAATTGAGGCTGCTCTTTGAAATGATGTTTCGTTTTCAATTTGGGGACATTTATATGGGAGTCAAACCTGGTCAAAACAACATTTCTTACCAGATATAAGAGGGAAAACCCGTGAAACCCGTGATTTTGACAGGTGATCTGGTGGGTCTTTAAAGACCCAGTGACGCACCACGATTAAGTCCCTTGTTTTTTTCTGGGTTGCTGTGACCCACAAACAAATTTCCCCATATTCAAATTGAGGCTGCTCTTTAAACTGATGTGTCGGTTTCAATTTGGGGCCATTTATATGGGAGTCAGACTTGGTCAAAACAAGATTTCTTTCCAGTTATAAGAGGGAAAACCCGTGAAACCCGTGATTTTGACACGTGATCTGGTGGATCTTTATGTCAAAATGGTTTGTGCATGCTGAATGTCGATGTCGATGTCTCTGTTATTCTGGCACGTGAATGAAATTTCTCCTTGGGAGATAATAAAGTGATTTTGAGCTTTGAGTTGAGTTTGAGTTTGTTGAGGAAGCTTCTGCTGTAACTACTTCCAGGGGTCGAGGTGAGGTGGAGGTTTATGTCTGTAGCTTGTGTTTGTGTCTACATCTCTCTCTCTCTCTCTCTCTCTCTCTCTCTCTCTCTCTCTCTCTCTCTCTCTCTCTCTCTCTCTCTCTCTCTCTCTCTCTCTCTCTCTCTCTCTCTCTCTCTGTAAAGCCGGCGACAGACTATGTGACTGCCTCATGTGACTCGATCAGGTCGTGACGTTTCACCTCATTTGCATACCATGCTGCTCGATCAGTCTGACTCAGTCGGGCCCAGTCTGATGACAGGGCCGAATATGGCGGGTTCTAAATTTCACTGATCGAGTCTGATCGAGTCAGATGGCTTGTGACCTCTTCTGTGCGGGAAACAAAATTTGGTCTACGTCACGACCTGATCGAGTCATATGAGGCAGTCGCATAGTCTGTCTCCAGCTTTAGCCAGCATGTTCGAAGCGGTGATATTTGCAATTCCTTTCAACCCCCTCTTTTTTGCATAACTAACAGTACTTCATTGTTGTTTCTCCAAGTAAACACACGAACACCATTTTTTTCAAGCTTTCAAAACCCAACGTTGTTGTTATGTGTTTCTGACTTTCTACGCCGCTTAAAAAGCGGTTGATTCTTTTTTTTTTATGGGAGTCAGTATAAAAGAAAAAGGTTACCATGGAAACCAGTGTGATTGACCTACCTGATTAGTAAAGGACAGAGAGCAGGTGGACTATGTTGGGCACACGAGGTAAAAACAACAACATGATGAACAGCCAAGAAATGATTACATGAAATTCTAAACAGCAGACACAAAAAATCATCAGCGGTTTCAGTAGTTAAGTAAGTTTGTATAGGTATAAAATATTGGACACCACCTGATCCTATCACGTGCTTTGAAAAGTAGAATTCATGCCTGCCATATATGATTGTCTTCGGTGAGTCAGAGGACGACACACAAAACATATTGTTATGGTAAATGTTAATTCCAGTTGATTTAGATACTTGATCACATGGTATTTTTCTGCTGGATATCAATCAGGGGGTAGGTAGTGGGTGGGTAGGGTGGGGGTGGGGGTGACTTCAGTGTGCAGGTGGAAAAGTGGTTAATGGTTTTATACATGTTTTATTTTTTGTTTATATTTTGTATTTAATTGAGTTTGCATTTAGCTTTTCTGCTGTGTTTCATGCTGCTACATGCATTGATGACTGATTGCTTTTAGTCTAACTATTTTTTCATTCTGTTATCTTTTATTAAGCATGTGTACGTACAATTGTATTCATTTGGGTCATTGTATTATTGCGGAGGAGAAGGGTGGGTTTGGAGAGAGGGGGTAGATGGTGGGAGAGGGTGAGGGAGAGACGGGGGGGGGGGGGGGGATGGAGAGAAGAGGAGAGGGGAGGGGGAGGGAGGAGCAGGAGAAGGGAGAGAGAGAGAGAGAGAGAGAGAGTCATAGAGAGAGGGAGAGAGAGAGATGTTTTGCTTTGATTGTTCAAATAGGGTCTATAATGTGTTATTGCCAAAGTCCTGTGATGAGATGGGATGTTGGTGGGAAGGGTGGAGGGTGGTATGAAAGTGAGCGCGCAAGCGGGCGTGCAGTTGTTAAAGTGAGCGGGGCGTGTGAAGTGTGAAAGAATACTTTTAAAGCATGTAATTGCAATTTATTTTGTTATTTTTATAAATTGTTTGGTTTCTTGTGTGTATATTTGACGTGTCCGCAAGACAATTATCCTTGTTTTTATGAGGACAAAAGTTGAGTTGAGTTGAGTTGAGTTGATACATTTCAACACAGACACTGTGTGTTTACAATTAACCTTATTTGGAGTTTGGAATAACACACACACACACACCACACACACACACACACACACACACACACACACACACACACACACACACACACACACACACACACACACACACACATGTACACACATACACACACACGCGCGCGCGCGCGCACACACACACACACACACACACACGCGCGCGCACACACACACACACATGCACACACACACACACTCTCTCACACACACACACACAGACACACACACACACACACACACACACACACACACACACACACACACACACACACACACACACACACACACACACACACACACACACACACTGATGTATTCACAAGATGCCGTATCTCTTTTGAATTTTGTACAAACTTTAATGTTAAGTCCATTTGGCTCGTTTCTATGATTGCTGTTGGGTTTTTGTTGATAGAATGTTTGCATTTTTATTTTCTAATAGTTCAATTCTGGAGTTTTTATTTTATTTTCTTATCATTATTATTATTATGTTTTTTGTGTTTTAATTTTTTTTAAACTGTTTTAACTAAGCATACATCCCCTAATGTTACTTATAAATATGCACTTTAAGCACACACAGATACACATGCACATTCCCACGCGCGCACACTCACACACACACTTTCATGTCTAATATCACTTCTAAGTGAAAAGACGTTAAATTAAAGAAGAAGAACAACAACAACACACACACACGCACACAACAGCAATAACAACAACAACATACAGTATTTATACGGCGCTGAATCTTGATAGAAATCAAATCAAATCGCACACACACGTTAGCATTCAAAGCGCATTCAAACAAAAACGCAATACAAAGCGAACACACACGGATAACATAAATGGAATATAGCAGAAACAGACCTAATGGCAAGAGAGAGAAGATAAATAGAGAGGAGCTTCAATGACTGGGGAACAGGTGGGTTTTGAGGTTAGCCTTGAAAGCAGAGAGAGAGTCGGTCGCTGACGGAGGGAGAGAGGAAGTTTGTTCCAGGAAGTCGGTCCTGAGACAGCAAAAGAGCGCCGACCAACAGTTGAAAGCTTATACCTAGGGATCTGGAGAGAAAGAGGGTCGGAAACTGAACGTAAAGTGCGAGCTGGCGTATATATGGAAATATTGTCGCAGAGGTAAGATGGAGCAGTTTTATGAACAGATTTATAGCAAAGTTTGTTTAATTTATACTCAATTCTGTCTGCGACATGAAGCCAGTGCAAAGAACGCAGAAGAGGGCTAACAGGATCGAACTTTTTCTTCCTAGGGACAAGACGAGCAGCTGTGTTTTGAATACGCTGGAGACAAGATAGAGAAGAGACTGATAGGCCAGAAAGGAGAGCATTACAGTAGTCAATACGAGATAGGATGAGGGAAGTAACAAGCTTTGCTGTGGCTTCATCTGAGAGGTATTTACGAATATAGCCAATGCGACGAATTTGATAGTAGCAGGACTGACAGGTCTGAGTCAGGAAACTCTGCATGGAAAGAGTATTGTCCAAAGTGACACCTAAGTTTTTGACAGAGTCTGAGAGGGGAATGATATTGTTACCCAGTTGGATTGACTCTATGGAAACAGAGGCTAGGTTGTTTTTCGTCCCTAAAAGCATTGCTTCGGTTTTTTCACCATTTAATTGAAGTTTATTTTGAACCATCCAATTTTGAATATCCATATAGCAGTTGTTACTTTATGTAAGAATGGAATCACACACACACACACACACACACATACACACGCACACACACACACATCGCGCACAAACAAGACGTGTGCATTCATGTTCTGATAGAGGAGTGAGGGGATGGTAGAGGGGAATAAGGTGACCCCGTCTCCATGTTTCACCATTCTTTCTCTATGTGAGACCCCCCACCCACCACCCACCTCCCGTCTGTATATTATGTCCCCGCCGTATATATCATGTGTATGTGGCACAAAAACATAACCCTAACCCAAACCCTGAACGTAATCTGAACCCCCTTCCCTATTCGCATCCCTGACACGAAAGACGGAAACAGATTTTTTTTTCTCTAACCTGAAATCACAGTATTATCCCTAACTCTAACCGTATTCCTAAACTGAGCGGGGCGCTTGGAAACGTGGACATATAGACTGATAGATACGGGGGCACACAGAGACGGAGACACATAGAGACAGGGACATATAGAGACGGGGGCACAATGAGGGCGGCACACACAGACTGGAACACATAAAGACAGGGACACAACGAGACGGGGGCACAATGAGGGCGGCATACAGAGAGGGGGGCACATAGAGACAGGGACATATTGAGACGGGGGCACAATGAGGGCGGCACACACAGACTGGAACACATAAAGACAGGGACACAATGAGACGGGGGCACAATGAGGGGGGCACAATGAGGGCGGCATACAGAGAGGGGGGCACATAGAGACAGGGACATATTGAGACGGGGGCACAATGAGGGCGACACACAGAGACGGGGACACATAGAGACGGGGTACAATGAGGGGGGCACGCAAAGACGGGGACACATAGAGACAGGGACATATAGAGACGGGTGTGCATACATACAGGGACATATAGAGACGGGGGCACAGTGAGGGCGGCACACACAGACGGGGACACATAGAGGCGGGGGTACATAGAGACAGGGACATATAGAGACTGGGGTACATAGAGACAGGGACATATAGAGACGGGGTACATAGAGACGGGGACATATAGAGATGGGGACACATAGAGACAGGGACATATAGAGACGGGGGCACAATGAGGGGGGCACACAGAGACGGGGACACATAGAGACAGGGACATATAGAGACGGGGGACACATAGAGACAGGGACATATAGAGACGGGGGCACAGTGAGGGCGGCACACACAGACGGGGACATATAGAGACGGGGGCACAATGAGGGCGGCACACACAGACTGGGACACATAGAGGCGGGGGTACATAGAGACAGGGACATATAGAGACTGGGGTACATAGAGACAGGGACATATAGAGACGGGGGTACATAGAGACAGGGACATATAGAGACTGGGACACATAGGGACAGGGACATATAGAGACGGAGGCACAAGAGGAGGGGACACACAGAGACGGGGACACATAGAGACAGGGACATATAGAGACGGGGACACATAGAGACAGGGACATATAGAGACGGGGACACATAAAGACAAGGACAAATAGAGACGGGGGTACATAGAGACAGGGACATATAGAGACGGGGGTACATAGAGACAGGGACATATAGAGACGGGGGTACATAGAGACAGGGACATATAGAGACGGGGGCACAATGAAGGCGGCACACAGAGACGGGGACACATAGAGACAGGGACATATAGAGACGGGGGTACATAGAGACAGGGACATATAGAGACGGGGACACATAGAGACAGGGACATATAGAGACGGGGGTACATAGAGACATGGACATATAGAGACGGGGGTACATAGAGACATGGACATATAGAGACGGGGACACATAGAGACAGGGACATATAGAGACGGGGACACATAGAGACAGGGACATATAGAGACGGGGGCACAATGAAGGCGGCACACAGAGACGGGGACACATAGAGACGGGGATACGTCGGTATGATCCCAAAAGCACAAGTCCCTGGTCTCCTCTTTGCGTACCTTAGTACCTCAGTTCCAGTAAGTCAGACACCTACAACAACAACGACAATAGAAGCGACCACCTGAGTCTGGCACTTTGGTAGGAGCAGTGATCCCCTGGTGCTGATAATGAATCTGATGACCTCAACGGCCTCTAGATTGGATTATTGCGGAAGATTACAGAGCACACATTCTCATCAAAACAGAGTCCTTGAACGATCCATGCGCTGGTGGTCTGTCTGAGGGCGTTGATTTGACGTTTGGCTTGCGAAAGCAAATAAACTAAATCCATAATTATCTTGATTGTGCTTGCATTTATGTTGTCTTCACGCTATCCCCCCGATTCTCAAATCCCACTCCCTTCTCTCCATTCATCTCTCTGTCTCTCTGTATCTCTGTATCTACTCTCTCTCTCTCTCTCTCTCTCTCTCTCTCTCTCTCTCTCTCTCTCTCTCTCTCTCTCTCTCTCTCTCTCTCTCTCTCTCTCTCTCTCTCTCTCTCTCTCTCTCTCTCTCTTTCTCTCTCTCTCTTACACGAGTTAAAACAATTTTGCAAAGAAAAACATATCAACACATCATTGACCATAGCTGTGTTCGAAGTTTATAACAGTTTAATCAAACTCAAACAATTCAAAGCAAAAGGCTTAGATGAAATTGACACTAACATTATAAAACTCAGTGCACCAAACATTACAGAGTCTTTAACTTACATACATAATTTATGTATTGACAAAACCTATTTCCCTAAACGTTTCAAAACGAGTAAAATTATTCCTCTTTACAAATCAGGTGACCAAAACGATCCCTCTAATTATAGACCCATTTCAATTCTTTCTGTCCTGTCCAAACCACTAGAGCAGCACATCAAACGTAACATCGTACTACATATTGACAACTTTGACCTTTTGCATCCAAACCAGTCAGGTTTTAGAGAAAAACATTCATGCCACACAGCTTTAATAAATCTGGTCGACCAATGGCTTGCTAACATTAATAATGACGAATACACAACAGCACTTTTCGTAGATTTTGCAAAGGCTCTCGACACCATTGACCACTCTCTACTCCTTCGTAAATTATCAATTTATAATTTTTCAGCTGACACTGTTACACTTATATCTTCGTTTCTAAGTTCCCGTCAACAATGCGTTTGTATAGAAAATAATGTTTCAAATGTCAGTGGTAGAACAAGTGGTGTGCCACAAGGTTCAGTTCTTGGCCCTATTCTTTTTTCTTTATATGTCAATGATTTACCCCTCTCTGTTTCGTCCCCATGTGATCTCTTTGCTGATGATACCACGATTCACTCGTCACATCAAAATATAAACACTGTATATGTAAACTTGCAGGAAAGCGTAAATAAACTCGTTAAGTGGACTGACTGTAACCATATGTCACTGAACGCAGAAAAAAACTAAACACATCTTAATAACTACGAGACAGAAACGTCAAAACATCCAAGATACCACACTAAATATTTGTGTAAATAATAACAAAATAGAACAAGTAAAGTCTCACAAAGTTTTAGGTATAACTATTGATAATAACCTATCCTGGAATGACCACATCTCTCAATTAAGCAGAAATACATCAAAGAAAGTCTTTCAGCTATCAAAAATAAAACATTTTATCACTTACGAAGCTAAAAAACAGTTCTTTAGTGCTCACATCCAATCATTAATAGACTATGCCTCAACACTTTGGGATTGTGCCAGTGACAAGACATTGACACCACTTGTCCGCGTTTATAATCGTGCCTTAAAACTGGTTCTTTTAAAATCAAGTTATTTAACTTTGGAAGATTTTAAGGTTCTGAATATTCTACCACTCAAAAACAGACTAAAATTTAACAAAGGAAGGCTTATGCACAAAATAATGATTGGAATGGCGCCTTCCAGAATAACAATTAAATTTCAGTTGAATAATAAGAGACACATACACAAAATTGTTCTTCATAGACCAAGGTTAGATTTATATAAATCCAGTCTGCACTATTCCGGAGGTTCACTATGGAATGCGTTACCCGTGTATTTAAAACAAATATCAAGTCATCCATCTTTCATGAAACAATTCAAGGATTATATTATTACAAATGATTTTTAAATAATTTATCATTACACCTGACACATGCCTGTATATTCGTCTGTTCATCTCGTCTGTTTACCTATTGTCTGCCAAGCTATCTGTCCGTCGCCCCCCCCCCCCCCCCATCTCCCCTCTCTCTCTCTCTCTCTCTCTCTCTCTCTCTCTCTCTCTCTCTCTCTCTCTCTCTCTCACACACACACACACACACACACACACACATGCTTTTCAATTTCCTTATATTGTCTGTCTGTTGTCCTTAACTCGTCTCCCTCTTACATTGCTATTTTGTATATAGTGCTATTCTTGATGATGGTTTGAAGGATTGCTTTGATGCTTATGTGTTACTTTATAATGTTTTTGCATTATTTATTTGTTGGTCTGTTGGGAGAGAGAGAGAGAGAGAGAGAGAGAGAGAGGGGGGGGGGGGAGAGAGAGAGAGAGGGGGGGGGGGAGAGAGAGAGAGAGGTAGGGCGAAACAGGGAGAAACGAAACGAAACGAAACGAATTTTTATTTATACAGGGTTTTCTTGTTTGCCCACAGGGCTGAGTGTAAAAAAGCAATGCTTATCTCATTACCCTGTATAAATAAAAATTCGTTTCGTTTCGTTTCGTTTCTCCCTGTTTCGCCCTACCTCTCTCTCTCTCCCTCTCTCCTCCCCTCTCTCTCTCTCTCTCTCCTCTCTCTCTCTCTCTCTCTCTCTCTCTCTCTCTCTCTCTCTCTCTCTCTCTCTCTCTCTCTCTCTCTCTCTCTCCATGCTTTCTTCTCAGCAATGGAGACTCATGGTACAGGTTAGTCTTTTGCGGAGGACTCTCTCAAACTAGGAGGATCAGCACTGGTTTGCAGTGCTGCAGCCAAAGGGATCGGTTGGCCTTTGGGGACCTTCCCTTTTGACCGAGAGATTGAGGAGGTACACTGGGCAAAAGCATCTCCGTTTCCAAACACAATTTAGCCCAGCCGCCTAGAACAGCAGCTGCCCCATCATCTGCTATCTGGCAATGGTATTCAGAACGACTGACTGGCTTACAGAAACACTACACAGTCCGACCACTCTAGAGTTTAGTGGGGCCATCAGGCTGGGTGTTTGCAGCAGGAGGGTTATGCTAGTTAGTTAGTTAGTTAGTTAGTTAGTTAGTCTGTTATAGTCCCGTCAACAGCTATGGTTATCTCAGGACTGTCACCGCGTAAAGTTCGACCACGTATAACAAAACACATATCAATGATTCTTAACAGCGTCCAAAAACTTGAATTGTTTTAAAACAAAAATAAACAAACAGTACAATTCACGACATGGCATCTTCATCATTGTACCCTATAGCTCAATATTTTACGCAGTGCTGGAAACGTTGAGCCAGTCTACTAATCTTTTCGGAACCAGGTGGGGTTTTTTAAACTGTAAAAAAAAGAGGATAACAAACACATCCTAGTAAAACAAATAATATCTAAAAAGGCCATATTATAGTGTGCATGCGTTTATCCGTGCGTGCGTGTCTATGTAAAAATAATACAATCCTAATATCAAACGATAGAATTAAATGCATTAAAGCAAAGAGTTCCTTACTAATTAAGAAAACAACAACACAACATTAAAAAAGCAGGGGAAAAACACATCCGTTTTTGCAAAGATCAAAGAAAGAGTTCCGTGTTTGCGATTCTGAAATGTCCGGTATGTTTTTTGTGTTTTTTGGTGGTAGCCAGCATACTAGAAATAAATGTATATTTCTACGTTTGCTTTTGGGGAACTTCTTCAAACAAATGTCCACGAAAATGTCAGACTGAAGGTAGGTATAATTATGCTGCCATCTTTCGCCCTTTACGTGCTTCCTTTTGTCTTCGACCATCCCACTCTTACCACAAAAACAAACACCTAGACTCTATATTACAAATATAATCATCATAATTTGCTTGCATGAGTTTTAATCATAGCTTTTTTCTTTAATCGTGTACCACTGTATTTAAAGGCTGTTTTAGTTGCCCTGGTGCTTTGCCAGTCGAAGGCTAGAAACAAATAAACCGAAATATTACTATCTTATTAAGTGTTTGTTGTTTTTATATACTGAAATATAATAATTAGCATAGAACCTATCACAAAAAAAACACCTCAGAATATTGTTCCTGTTTGAAAGGTCAATGTAAGTAGTGCTTCCATCGTTGTACCCTAAGTGCATATATAATTGCTTTTTTTTGTTGAATGTTTTTTGTATTGCAGCGTCAAAGACTTCCTGTGATGTCTTCTTCTCTTTGCAATGCCTTCTTCTCTTGCAAAAAATGGATGTGCCCCCCCCCCCCCCTGTATTTCTCGGTTAATTCCATTTTCCCGTCTTTGCCTTTCTTACCAAACATAAAGCTGTATTTTATGAACCTTTTTAGCTAATAACCTTTTTGGAATATTAACCCTATCCCTAACCCTAGGCCATTATCTAATAGGAAACCCCCCCCCCCCCCCCCCCCCCCCGTATGCATTGCAGTACACGGCGCCATTTGTCACAGTCGTGGTTCGTTGCGTTTTCCCGTCTTATGGGGGGGGGGGGGGGGGGGTAGGGTTAGGGTTAGGGCTAGGGTTAGGGCTAGGGTTAGTATTCCAAAAAGGTTAATAAAATACAGCTTTGTGTTTGGTAAGAAAGGCAAAAACGGAAAATTGCAATTAACCGAGAAATGTAGGGGGGGGGGGGGCACATCTTTACCTTTACCGGGTCATTTTTAGGTCGGTTATAGTACGATCAACATGATGCCAAGCCATAAACAAAAAAACATTCCCAGTGAATCATTAGAGTCAAATCCTCTGTTTTCATAATCTCTAGTAGCATGCAGCCACCTATCCACCCATCCTCATTTAGCCGAGTGTCTGTTACAAAAACGATATCAATAGAGTTGATTTGACAATGTACATTTGTACGGTATCTGCAAAGAGGTCCGTGTTGCCAGACAGCATTGAGATCTTCCATAAATCAAGCAGTTTTTTTCTTCTTTTTTTTCGTTTTTTTCTTCTTTTTTTTCGTTTTTTTTTGGGGGGGATTGTAAAGCGTCAAGAATAACCATTTAAGCTTCTATAACTACACTGATATGTAATTTATAGACATCATATGTGAATTATTATAATCCCCAGTATTCAATGTATTGACTTTCTATCTTTAGTCAACCTACCAGGGCCGGATCTCGGGAACCCCCCTCTGTCCCAAGCATGTACCTTATACAAGGGTGAAAAGTAACAACATTACTGGATTGTTGCCTTAATAATCACTATATTGCACACATTTACTGGAGATTCGTCCCCTGAGCCCCCAAACGTTCACTGCCTCTTAACCCGAAACTAATGCAGCTTCCTCGATCCCCGGAGGACCCCCCCCCCCCCCCTTACGAATCACTTGGTCCGGACAAATGCATCGATTTTGCATCTTTTGTCAAAGTACTTCGTCAGTCAATGCACGAAGAACCAAAATGCCTGGCGTCTCTACCGGCAGAAATAGCAAAAGTCTTCCAAAAACGCATAATCTTTTTTTGTCTCGATACGAACGATGACATGAACGCTAATATAACTACTGTCACAGCGTAGAAGAAACACAACCCGACGGAATAAAAACTATTCATTACTGCGAAGCTATCAGCATCATATTGTGATTATCATTCATGTATTCATTAATTTAGGATCAGTCTCCGCGAACAATGCTATCTAAATACGGATGCTGCGTAAGAACCATGGTACATACAAATAACAGGCTGCTTCTCATGTACAGTATGGATATCAAATAACGACTCATATTTCATGACCCGTCCGTCTGTCGGAGGGATGCCACTTCGGCTCGTTCTGGATTCAGCCTCTGGAAGGGAATCAGACGTGGCTGTTGATTGGCTTGGCCTTTGTCTGCAATGCTTTGTTCCTGAGTGGGTGAGCATGTTTCGCTTGCGGAGCCCACTCTTGTCAAATCAACCATATTTGTTGACTTTTTTTAAACCACCTTTGTCGGCCTATTTGAACCACTTGTATTGACATTTTCAACCACTTTTGGCGACCTATTTCAACCACTTTTGACGAATTGTATTCAAACCACTTTTGTCGACCTTTTTAAAACCACTTTTGTCGACCTTTTTAAAACCACTTTTGTCGACCTTTTTACAACCACTTTGTCGACCTTTTTAACCATTTTTGGCGACCATTTCGAACCACTTTTGTGGAACCAAACCACTTTTGACGACCTTTTAAAAACCACTTTTGTCGACCCTTTTTAACCACTTTTATCGACCCTTTTCAACCACATTTGACGACCTTTTTCAACCAAGTTTGTCGACCTTTTAAAAACCACTTTTGTCGACCCTTTTCAACCACTTTTATCGACCCTTTTTAACCACTTTTGACGACCTTTTCAACCAAGTTTGTCGACCTTTTAAAAAACACTTTTGTCGACCTTTTTTTAACCACTTTTGTTGACCTTTTACAACCACTTTTGTCGACCTTTTTCAAACCAATTTTGTCGACCTCTTTAAAGCAAATTTTGTCGACCTTTTCGAACCGCTTTTATTGACCCTTTACAAACACTTTAGTTGACCTTTTTAAAACCACTTTTGTCGACCTTTTTCAACCATCTTTAGCGATCTTTTCGAACCACTTCTGTGGAACCAAATCACGTTTGACGATCCTTTTCAACGATTTTTGTCGACCTTTTTAAAACCACGTATGTCGACTGTTTTCAACCACGTTTATCGACCTTTTTCAAACCACTTTTGTCGACTCTTTTCAACTATTTGTGGTGATCTTTTCGAACCACTTTTGTGAAACCAAACCACGTTTGACGACCTTTTTGAACGACTTTCGTCGACCTTTTTAAAACCACGTTTGTCGACCTTTTTCAACCACGTTTATTGACCCTTTTCAACCACTTTTGTCGACCTGTTTCAACCAATTTGTTGACCTTTTTCAACCATTTTTAGCGACCCTTTCGAACCACATTTGTCGACCTTTTTCAAACCAATTTTGTCGACCTCTTTAAAGCAAATTTTGTCGACCTTTTCGAACCGCTTTTATTGACCCTTTACAAACACTTTAGTTGACCTTTTTAAAACCACTTTTGTCGACCTTTTTCAACCATCTTTAGCGATCTTTTCGAACCACTTCTGTGGAACCAAATCACGTTTGACGATCCTTTTCAACGATTTTGTCGACCTTTTTAAAACCACGTATGTCGACTGTTTTCAACCACGTTTATCGACCTTTTTCAAACCACTTTTGTCGACTCTTTTCAACTATTTGTGGTGATCTTTTCGAACCACTTTTGTGAAACCAAACCACGTTTGACGACCTTTTTGAACGACTTTCGTCGACCTTTATAAAACCACGTTTGTCGACCTTTTTCAACCACGTTTATTGACCCTTTTCAACCACTTTTGTCGACCTGTTTCAACCAATTTGTTGACCTTTTTCAACCATTTTTAGCGACCCTTTCGAACCACATTTGTCGACCTTTTTCAACCACGTTTATCGACCCTTGTCAACCATTATTGGCGACCTTTTCGAACCACTTTTGACGACCTTTTTCAACCACTTTTGCTGATCTTTTAAACACCACTTTTGTCGACCCTTTTCAACCACTTTTGTCAAACCAAGCCACATTTGACGACCTTTTTCAACCACGTTTGTCGACCTTTGTCAAACCATTTTTGTCGACCCTTTTCAAATCACTTTTGTCGACCTTTTTCAAACCACGTTTGTCGACCTGTTACAACCACTTTAATTAATCGACCTTCTTTAAACCACTTTTGGTCGACCTTTTCGAACCACTTTTGTCAAATCAAACCACTTTTGTCGACATCGTTGACACTACTCCTGTAGAAACGTCCACTTATGTAGACCAGCGATATAAGCGTGGACCTTTTCCCAGGAAAATGGCGACTTAAATGGTTGGGTCGACAAAGGTAGTTTCAACGGTGTCGACAAATGTGGTTAGGTTAAACAGAAACTGGTTGAAAAGGGTCAACGAAAGCGGTTGGTTGACATGAGTGGTTGATTCCACAAAATTGGGCTCTACATTCTTTGCTTCGTTTGTCCATCATTTGCCTTACTCAGAAAAAAGTCTGCGATCTCAACTTTTTGTATCCCCTTATTCTATCATTTGGCGTCATAATGACAAGGTCATTTGGCGTGATAATGACAAGGTCATTTAGCGTGATAATGACAAGGTCTGCGATTTTAGTTGCAGCGCTAGCATTTGACCTGGACATGAGAAAATGAGGATTAAAATGAGATCATGAAATAATAATTGCATAATAAACACACGAAAGAAGTAATAAAGAAACGAACAACGTTAGCAATGTCAGGCAGATGACATCATGGCATAGAAAGGAACTGGTTTGGTTACAACCGTAACCATGCACCAAATGTCAGTCAAAACGTGTCAAAGTTACATTATTCACAGATAGGCAGAGACAGATGCAGACTAACATGTATCAAAAAATATCATTGAGGAAGGTAATATCGTCGGTGAAATTCAATTTTGTTTTTGTTTTGTTTGTTTGTTTGTCTGTCTATGTGTGTGTCTCTCCCTCTCTCTCTCTCTCTCTCTCTCTCTCTCTCTCTCTCTCTCTCTCTCTCTCTCTCTCTCTCTCTCTCTCTCTCTCTCTCTCTCTCTCTCTCTCTCTCTCTCTTCCCCCCCCCCTCTCTCTCTCTCTCTTCCCCCCCCCCCTCTCTCTCTCTCTCTCTCTCTCTCTCTCTCTCTCTTCCCCCCCTCCCTCTCTCTCTCTCTCTCTCTCTCTCTCTCTCTCTCTCTCTCTCTCCTCTCTCCTCTCTCTCTCTCTCTCTCTCTCTCTCTCTCTCTCTCTCTCTCTCTCTCTCTCTCTCTCTCTCTCTCTCTCTCTCTCTCTCTCTCTCTCTCTCTCTCTCTCCCATTTACATCATACAGTCAACAAGCAGATGTATATAGTTTTTTGTTTGTTTGCTTTCTTTTTCTCTTCTCCACTGCAGCCTCTCAAATGCATGCTAATTAGCATAAATTATATACAATAACAGAGCGTTATTCATTAACAAACCCTGTCCTTCAATTTCGTGCATCAAACATCTTCTTCCCACAAGACATTAGTTTTCGTCTCTTCCAAACAAAAGAAGCAATCTGATCAGAACCCCTACTTTCGTAAAATAAAATAAATCAAATATTTTTCAAAATGCTCGCTGACTTGCAAAAACTGAACATGATCCCTGTCTTTGTGAAAGAAGCTTTTAGACCTACTACCATTAAAACCCTTTCAGCGCCAGCCATTCTTCAGACACAATTTACCATTTAACATACCCGGGTAGAGAAAAGATGTCGTCTGCAATACAGGGGATTCCTTTGTCACGTGCATCAAATAGGGCATATCCTAATCCCAAACTTAAAGACGGGCCACGTTTGGACGTTTCTGTCCCAGACACGCGTAGAGATCACCGAAACAACACCCCCTTCAAAAAACACAACTCCCAGTTTGCTTTGGTAACCGAGAAATAACGCCTCAAAAACCTCGATTTTTACCTGGGATTTTTAGTTCCGGTATATGAACATACGGGTCTTTTGATTTATAAGAGTGAATAAGAGGGAACGCTAACTGGTTGACAGACCCTCATATGATGCCTTTTAGTGACATGGGTGTTAAATCATTGTGGTGCCAAGAGGCGACAGTGGCGATGAAAGGGTTTAAAGACCCCCCACGTCACGTATCACATTCCCTCTTATGGTTGGAAGATTTCTTAAGATTTCTTGCCAGCTATAAGAGGGAAAACACGTGAAAACCATGATTTTTGACACGTGACGTGGTGGGTCTTTAAGAAGAGAGTCTCTCTCACACGACTTTGGTCTATGGGAATACATGCATGGGATCGAACAACATAAAAGCGTGATAATCCATCAATAGATACGATGCACCAACATTAGAGTTTTGTTTTATCAGAAGGGATAACACTTCGCTTCCATTGTTCATAACAGAGTAAGCTGAACAACGCGCTTAAATTTTCTTGTTGCCCTATCTAATGAATATTGGGGGGGGGGGGGGGGGGGGGGGGGGGGGGGGGGGGGGGGGGTTGTTCGTGACTTTCAAAAACTAAAATTGCTATTTAAACCAACAACGCGTTTGTTGAAATATTTGTATGTGTATAATATGTGTGTGGCCTGTTCAGTCTAGGCAATGCATCGAACGAGATAGTGTGTCCATTACTGAATCGTCTTAAAGGGGCACCCTGACGGATGAGTTTTGTTGCAAGAAACACGTCGAGATCACAAGAAAGACAGCCTTTTCAAGGATCGGAACACTCACTTTGCTCTGGTTTCCTATAAATTAAACCGTCAAAACGGCGATTCCTCCTTGGCGGAGATGCTGGAGAGAATAGCCATTTTGGACGGGGTGGGTGGAGGTCACTCATTGTGGTTGAAGCGTTTTCTTTTTTTGTAGTGCAGTAAAAACAAAAAAGAGGAGCTATTTCCTTTGTTGTGAGCGAAACTCCTTTAGATAAACTGTATACAATTTAAAAAAAGAAAAAGTAAAAAATGCTTGTATTGCAAAACTTTCGTGCAAACGATTTGGCAGCCATTAGAAAAGAGACGGCACACGCCTTCTCTTTGGGTGAAATAATTTGACTTCCAGCACCTCCGCCAAGGAGGAATCGCCGTTTTGACGCCTTGATTTCTGGAAAACCAGAGCAAAATGAGTGTTGCAATCTCTGTAAAGGGTGTTTTCCTGGTGATCTGGACGTGTTTCTTACAAAAAAACTCATCCGTCAGGGTGCATTGACGCCATTTACTACTAAAAAGCATCTTCCATCGCTAAGTCTCGAACAACACAAGGGACGGTTATTTACAATAAGCTTCTTTGTGTTTTCCATTCCTAATAAGTAATATCGTACCACCCATGTTTTTTGCTTCGCCTTTTAGATCATTCTTACAACGCATGGACACTAAACAGAGAAGACAAAACGAAGACGAAATCAAAGCATAACAGAAGATTGGTTATTCGGTTTATTTCAAAATCTGGTTTTTTTTTTGTTTTTTTGTTTTTTTCGCCTTTTCTCTTTAAAAGAGAGAGAGAGATTTGCAGAAAAGAAAGGAAAAACAACCGACCATTAGCTACTGCTCTACATAATCCCGTTGCATCGGCTTTTCTTCATGCTGTTTTTACTTTACTGCCCCAAGCCTCTGGAAGCATCAAGTCACGCTTAGCATGCATTTCTTATGTCCGCCACTTCCAGCATCTCTTTCGCACTTTTTTTGTTTGACTGTTTATAGCTTAAGGTCGAAATAGACGTTGTTAGTTTTCACTCTTTCCTCATGCGAAACACAGTGATGCTGCAGTAATAGTATAGATTGCCTATCGCTGTGTTGCCATGGTGGAGGAGTGAAAACTACCAACGTGTACTCCGACCTTGATGAAATATTTAGAAAGGATCTGGAAGAGAAGGACACGTAAACTGAAGTAGAACTTCTGGCAGCAATGCAA
>CM065690.1:40623530-40633530 GCA_017654935.2 Phymorhynchus buccinoides
TGTGTGTCATTTTCCCATTCTCCTTGTTCTCCTCTCTAATGATAGTGTCCTACTCCTTGATCTGCCAGACATTGCAGAAGTTACAATGTGTCTGACAGCTTCTGGTATCAATTATCTGCAAGGATAGAGCTGGCTGTTGGCCTGTGTGTCATTTTCCCATTCTCCTTGTTCTCCTCTCTAATGATAGTGTCCTACTCCTTGATCTGTCAGACATTGCAGAAGCCACCCCCCTTACAATGTGTCTGACTGCTTCTAGTATCAATTATCTGCAAGGATAGAGCTGGCTGTTGGCCTGTGTGTCATTCCCCATTATCCTTGTTCTCCTCTCTAATGATAGTGTCCTACTCCTTGATCTGTCAGACATTGCAGAAGCCACCCCCCTTACAATGTGTCTGACTGCTTCTAGTATCAATTATCTGCAAGGATAGAGCTGGCTGTTGGCCTGTGTGTCATTCCCCATTATCCTTGTTCTCCTCTCTAATGATAGTGTCCTACTCCTTGATCTGCCAGACATTGCAGAAGTTACAATGTGTCTGACTGCTTCTAGTATCAATTATCTGCAAGGATAGAGCTGGCTGTTGGCCTGTGTGTCATTTTCCCATTCTCCTTGTTCTCCTCTCTGATTATAGTGTCCTACTCCTTGATCTGCCAGACATTGCAGAAGTTACAAAGTGTCTGACTGCTTCTGGTATCAATTATCTGCAAGGATAGAGCTGGCTGTTGGCCTGTGTGTCATTTTCCCATTCTCCTTGTTCTCCTCTCTGATTATAGTGTCCTACTCCTTGATCTGCCAGACATTGCAGAAGTTACAAAGTGTCTGACTGCTTCTGGTATCAATTATCTGCAAGGATAGAGCTGGCTGTTGGCCTGTGTGTCATTTTCCCATTCTCCTTGTTCTCCTCTCTGATTATAGTGTCCTACTCCTTGATCTGCCAGACATTGCAGAAGTTACAAAGTGTCTGACTGCTTCTAGTATCAATTATCTGCAAGGATAGAGCTGGCTGTTGGCCTGTGTGTCATTTTCCCATTCTCCTTGTTCTCCTCTCTGATTATAGTGTCCTACTCCTTGATCTGCCAGACATTGCAGAAGTTACAAAGTGTCTGACTGCTTCTGGTATCAATTATCTGCAAGGATAGAGCTGGCTGTTGGCCTGTGTGTCATTTTCCCATTCTCCTTGTTCTCCTCTCTGATTATAGTGTCCTACTCCTTGATCTGCCAGACATTGCAGAAGTTACAAAGTGTCTGACTGCTTCTAGTATCAATTATCTGCAAGGATAGAGCTGGCTGTTGGCCTGTGTGTCATTTTCCCATTCTCCTTGTTCTCCTCTCTGATTATAGTGTCCTACTCCTTGATCTGCCAGACATTGCAGAAGTTACAAAGTGTCTGACTGCTTCTGGTATCAATTATCTGCAAGGATAGAGCTGGCTGTTGGCCTGTGTGTCATTTTCCCCACTACGACTGCCAGATAGCAGAGCGGGGCAGCTGCATGCTATTCTGGTGGGCTGGGCTAAAATTTGTTTATAGAGGAGATGCCTTGCCCAGAGTACATCATCACTCTCTCGGCCAAATGGATTTGAATACAGTGGAAGGTCCCCAAAGGTCAACTAATCCCTGTGGCTGCATCACTCGAGCCAGTGTGTGCATGTGTGTGTGTATGAGTGTGTGTGTGTTTGCGAGCGCGCGCGCGCATGTATATGTGTGTGTGTGTTTGCGCGCGCATGTATATGTGTGTGTGTTTGCACGCGCATGTGGCCGCGTGTGAGTGTCTGTAGGCCTATTTATGCACGCGTTCGTGCGTTTGTTTATCCACGGGAAGCGTCTGCATCCTCCTGTTGAAATACAAGAGCAACTTCGGATGAACTCTTACGTTGCACTTTTTTTTAAAGTCAATTGTTTACTAATTTTAGACAATAGTCTGGTCATTATCATATATCACTTTGACTCTAACAGCGAGTTGAGTGGCAAAATAATCAGAGTTGATCCTGGCCACGCACAGCGAAGAAGAAGAGTGACATTCGCTTGGTAAGTTTGTTGATTTCGATTACGGCTCAAATATCGCATAATGAGAATAAAAAGAAATTGAAGAACAAAATTA
Source organism: Phymorhynchus buccinoides (assembly GCA_017654935.2). Classification (NCBI taxonomy): domain Eukaryota; kingdom Metazoa; phylum Mollusca; class Gastropoda; order Neogastropoda; family Raphitomidae; genus Phymorhynchus; species Phymorhynchus buccinoides. The sequence goes on from CM065690.1 coordinate 40,625,628, forward strand.
TTGATCTAAATACATATTTTATATCAGTTAAAAATACTTACCCCTACAATCGAGTCGATATGTTCGAAGAAGAAGATATCCAGATAAGGCCTAGCCCTACTCGAAGCCGTTTGTTTACATGCAACCGGAAGTCACGTCGGACACTCTGCGAGCGACTGGCCACAAACAGAAGTTCGCAAGAGAGAAAGCGTTGTGACCTTGACTGAGCTGGCCGTCCCCTCAATGTAATGTCCATGGTTTATCGTAAAATCGGGTTGCTTAGCGTAGCAAAGAAAAGAAACACTTTTACTGAACAGAGCAAAATGGGCTGTTTTGGTGGAGTTATCGCCTTTAACGCTTGACATCAGGTGGACGTTCCCGTAGCAGTAAAGTGCATGAGACTCACGTTCCCGTAGCAGTACACGTCGTCGAAAAAACAGCGTTCTTTAAAGGTGGACCCTGACGGATGAGTTTTTACAAGAAACACGTCGAGATCACCAGAAAGACAGCCTTTTCAAGGATCGGAACACTCACTTTGCTCTGGTTTCTTATAACTTAGACCGTCAAAACGGCGATTCCTCCTTGGCGGAGATGCCGGAGAGAGTAGCCATTCTGGATGGGGTGGGTGGAGGTCACTCATTGTGGTTGAAGCGTTTTTTTTTTTGTAGTGCAGTAAAAATAAAATGGAGCTATTTCCTTTGTTGTGAGCGAAACTCCTTTAGATAAACTGCATAAAATATAAAAAAAAAAAAAGGTTTGTATTGCGAAATGTTCGTGCAAACGATTTGGTCTAAGCGCAGGCGGCCACTATTAGAAAAGAGACGGCACACGCCTTCTCTTTGGGTGAAATAATTTGACTTCCAGCAGCTCCGCCAAGGAGGAATCGCCGATTTGACGGTTTGATTTCTGGGAAACCAGAGCAAAGTGAGTGTTGCGATCTCTGTAAAGGGTGTTTTCATGGTGATCTCGACGTGTTTCTTGCAAAAACTCATCCGTCAGGGTCCACCTTTAATAATTGAAGCTCTGCAGAAGCCTGTTGCTTGATAATGAAATGATGATGATAATAATAACAATATTCACCATCCTTCACTGTCCCGTTGATTCTTTCGCTAATTATATCACGAAGATAATGAGAGACGACGGTAAAGGGGCGGGAAAAGATGACAATGTGTGTCATTGATTTATCATTTGACGGATGGGGGGGAAAAGAGCATCTGCGTTTTCTCCTATCAGAGAAATTCACATTATATAAAGGACAATCTGTCATCATCATTGAATCATTTTGCTTTACTCCTTGTGTTTTGGGATTTGTGTGTGTGTGTGTGGTCGTTTTTGTCACTGTTGTTTGTTTGATTGATCGATTTGGTTTCCTATTTGTTATCAATAACAGTTACTGCAGTTGTTTTGGTTCTTATGAATGATGTAAGTGTGTTGGTGATGAGACACGCTATTAACCCTTTTCACCGCCAGCCATTATCGCAACCAAAAAAATACCCTTAACTTTAGCTAGGTAAACAAACATTATCTGCAATATTGGGAATTCCTCAGTAACATGTATAAAGTAAGGCCTATCCTTACCTCCCAAAATTAAGAAAATACGGGTCTTTGGATAACAGGCCATGATTTGATGCTTTTTAGTAACATGGGTGTTAAACCATTGTGGTGCAAACATGCGACATTGGCGGTGAAAGGGTTAAAGACGGGCCACGTTTGGACGTTTCTGTCCCAGACACGCGTAGAGATCACCGAAACAACACCCCCTTCAAAAAACACAACTCCCAGTTTGCTTTGGTAACCGAGAAATAACGACTGCATTAGTAGGCTAAGTGTAATAGTGTTGGTGTGCAAGCGCGCACGCACGTGTGTGTAGGGGAAGACGGGGTAAAAAGCGCATGGGCGGGTAAGAAGCCCACCCCAATTATCTCATGAAATGAAGCACATTTCAGTCTCATTTTGCCCATGAGACGAGCGTTAATGTCTAGCATTCGTCTCATGGGCAAATTTGACTGAAATGTTCTTTATTTCATGAGATAATTGGGGTGGGCTTCTTACCCGCCCATGCGCTTTTTACCCCGTCTTCCCCTATGTGTGTTCGCGCGATTGTTTGGTTTAAACAAATGTTTTATTGACACACTTTTGCAACAACAAAATATATATGTAGACAGGAGTACAACAAGCCGAGGCTTATAAAAGTACTCCACACATAACCATCGTACTAGCAACAGGCTGCATCACACTGTACGATTGTTTGAGTATGTGTATGCGCGCGCGCGCGTGTGTGTGTGTGAGTGTGTGTTTGACTCATTCGCATCGCAACGATTCTGAATTATTAAAAAAAACGCAAATCACTCCAGCCATACACACAAGAAAAACATACATAAACAAAAGGAGAAATGAAAGAAGATTAGGTTTTTTTTACTTCAGGTTTAGACATAGGGAAGTGGTAGATCAGACTTTTCATATACATAGACTTTATAATAGAGAAACTCTCTACACCGATTGCTTTCCCCACAACAATACCACTACATAAGCACCATCAGAGGCAGAAGTGTGGTCTAAGAGAGCGAAGCGAGTTTACAAGTGACCAAGGTATGGTGTGCATACAGATTTACTTCCCTTGAAGCAAATGCATCGAGTTGACAGCCATCTATTAATTCCGGACATACATGGCCGGAACGACTTGAATAAGGGGGGTGTAAGTGTGTGCGGGAGCGCGCGTGTATTGTAAGAGAGAGAGGGAGAGAACAATGAACAATGAACAACTGTTTAATGACCAAGCCATCGGCCCATGTCAAGAGAGAGAGAGAGAGAGAAAGAGAGAGAGAGAGAGAGAGAGAGAGAGAGAGAGAGAGAGAGAGAGAGAGAGAGAGAGAGAAAGAAGGAGAGAGAGAGAGAGAGAGAGAGAGAGAGAGAGAGAGAGAGAGAGAGAGAGAGAGAGAGAGAGAGAGAGAGAGAGAGAGAGAGAGAGAGAGAGAGAGAGAGAGAGAGAGAGAGAGAGAGGACAAAATAGTGGTAGTTTGATAAAGAAAACACTCAGAAAAAGTAGCCACCCACCAAATGTAATTCATCGACTATTTACCTGGCTTAAAGATTCCAGGGGTCATCCCAACAGTCGAAGCACTTGAACACTATGGTACAAATGCACCAGCTAGGGATGAGAACATTACGTGTGTAACCGTTTTTGATTACCCCGTCACGTTTGAATGCACTGACAAATACATGCTTACAGTATGATAGCGCTTTCATCAGAAAACGTTGTGAAAAATAACCGCATTGAAATATGTGCAAAAGTTCACGAGATATTAGCCAGTAGGTATTTTGGGGTTTGAACCTCTTAATCTTCATGACCTTGACCTTAAAATAAAACTAAAGCTATCAGTCGATAGCTTAAAATTATCCTCTTAAATTTGTACACTAAAAGCGACAATCAGTCGATAGCTTATATCCTCTTAAATTTGTACACTAAAAGCAAAGACTGTAATAGGGGAAGACAGGCATCCGGTCTCTTTTCCCTATATGAGTAGTGAGGACAGAAACACTTTTAAACGTGACACATTTACACGTCGATAGGCCAGTTGAATTCTCCGTTCAAATTCCAGTCTGAGTTTTTGGATAGCCTCCACTGTGAATGGTGTATGACTACCCCACTAACGATAACTCTATCAGCCCGGTTCGCTGTAACTCTTAAGTAGTCCATCTTACCCTTTTAGAATCTTTGCTAAAAGTGATTGAAATAGATTGAAAGGTTTTCAAGAAAACGCTGCTGGACGGACTGACGCACGCACGCACGCACGGACTAACAGACGCACGCACGCACGCACGGACGGACGGACGGACGGACGGCTGAAACAAAAACAATACTTTCCGAAGCTTCGCCCAGTACGGGAACTAAAAACTGTCCAAACTTTCAAAAGCTCTTCTTGCTTTTCAATTACTTGACCGGAAATGGGAGGTGTCACTATTTTTTCCCCCTTGCTGTCACGTGATCCCAATGGGCACGCCACTCTCATCAAAGGTGGAAATTCAGTCAAAGAGTTACATCCCTTGCCCATTAGCCAAGGGGCAGAACTTGAAGGGGATTTGCCGAATTTGTAGGGTGGGTAAAAAATAAAATATACGTTAAAAAAAAAGTTTATTATCTCATCTCGCTTCTCTCTTCCCTGCCACAGAAACAAGAAGTCTACGAAACAGAGGCGTCTTGTGTGAAGATCTTATGGCTTCCGCTCTTCTCCATTTAAGGTTCACACTTTAGGGATTTAACCACCCCACCCTCTCCCCTTCCCTTCCTACTCTTTTCCTTGTATGCTAGTCCCACCCCTCCCCCTTTATTGAATATATTTGTATATTTGTATCGTTAAGCATTCGGGACTTTACCGGTGTTGCACTGCCTCCGGGCATTGCCTCCAGGATCGTTCCCACCATCTTCATATCTACTAATGTCCCATGTGAGTCTGTTCCAGACCGGAGGGAGTTAAACAGATTGTCATTTCCACCCATCCCGTTCCATGACACACACACACACACACACGCACGCACGCACACACGCACGCACACGCGCGCGCACGCACGCACGCGCGCGCGCGATCGCACACACGCACACGCGCACACGCACACACACACACACACGCACGCACACACACACACACACACACACACACACACACACACACACACGATGTAGAAACGCTGTTCAAGTATATTCTTTCATCCTCATTAAAGATCATTTGGACTTGATGGATTTTTTTAGAAATTAAAACTGAGAGGCTTAATATTTCACAGGAATAAACTCGCACTATGCATCATAAATATTCTGCTCTGGAATTTGTTTTGCAAAATATATTGTGTTAAACTCACTCTCTGCACATAATTAATTATTCTAAAAAAGACAAATAAAATAAGTAAAACATTGAAAAACAGTTCAAGATTGTGACGTTTCCAGCCACAGATTTATTATTCAGATAAAGAACTATTGCTTCTTCTTTTGCTCACGGATATCTTTTCTTTTTGCCAATTTCTCTTCGAGAAGCGCTAGAAACTCCTCCTTGGTGTCCTGGCTCTGTAGTCATGAGTGCGTCTTAGACATTCAAAACGGGGATTAGTATGTAAATTAAGGCTAAACAGCCAATCGTTTTGGGGAGTTTAGTCTAATTTACATACTATTCCCCGTGTTGACTGTCTAATTCGCCCTCATGACTACAGGGCCTGAGCAATACCACGACATTCTTCCATCATGCGGAGAGCACCTTGGATGTCGCACTGCGAATCGTCTTTCAACGTGACGATTGGTTTTCGCATTGCACGTGCAGTGTTCATTTCCTTTTCATCGTCCAATTTGTCCAGCATGTAGTTTCTTTCTCTTCCAATCCTCTGTCACTGTTCGCATCGTCTTAATATTTATTTCCTCGTCTACGGTGGACATCCCGTTTCTCCATTTCCCCCCAGAAAAACACACACATGGGGTCCGTTTCACAAGAGCTAGCGTTATGTAGCGTTGGCGCAAATCGGCACCTCTTTCGCCGATGTTTGCCAAAAACGTTTTGTGGCTACTCCCAAGGTATATCTTGGCGAACTATCACGTGACTAGCATGGGGTGAATACATTTCCTGTGTTGATTGGTCCATTAAAGTTTGGTTTAAATAATAAAACAAAAATTGACCAATCAGACAAGAGCTTGTACTATTCTTCCGCAAACGTTTTTATAAGTGTTTCTTAGGCTCCGTTTGGCGTAAGCGTTATTCGCGCGGCGACCGTTATCAAGAGAAACTAGACCCCGAACTCCTCTTTCTCTATAGCAGTTTTGCCAGTCAATATTGATATATTGATTTCCGCACAAATGAACACAATCACTATTTTCTTTCTTTTTTTCCAATCGTCTTTTATGAAGTCAACTGGCGTATGTGTTGGTTCACCCTGGGAGCCATGATAATCAATTCCAAAAACATTCTCCATCAATTCTAGATATCGAGGAATGGTGTTGATCAGGTTTGGAAACAGACTGATGCTCGGTAGCTGTGGTCAATCGTTAAATTCTGCGTCGGGCTTCCTCTCTCGTTGAACTGTGTCCTTCCTCCGCCATCTTTGTTCCAAGGCGAAGATAGAAGATATCCGAAAGTGCGCAGCCGTCTGTCAAACCAACGAATGAAAACAAGGCAAAGCTAGACTTCATTTTGGCTTGACTTGCCTTCACACACACACACACACACACACACACACACACACACACACGAGCGCGCGCGCACGCACACACACGCACACACGCACGAACGAACGCACACGCGCGCACACACAAAACACACACACACACACACACACACACATACACACACACACACACATACCCACACATGTATATTGTAGACAATTTCAAATACAAAAAGAAACTTCACTTTTGCAGTTTTTAGTCGATCGTTCAAACATGTTCCTGTCAATGTCAAATGAGCGCAAATGCATCATGCTGCCGTTATGCGCCCAACTAAACAAACATAGCCTGGACCAGCATGTTCGTCTTCGGCTGATGAAAATCTTTGTAAGAGTTTCGAGAACAAAGGCAGGAGAATGGACCAGTAAGGCAGAAAGAAAATAGATGACCGAACGCAGAGAGAAAGCTGCAGAGTCAACGAGAGCTCTCTCTCTCTCTCTCTCTCTCTCTCTCTCTCTCTCTCTCTCTCTCTCTCTCTCTCTCTCTCTCTCTCTCTCTCTCTCTCTCTCTCTCTCTCTCTCAGCGTTCGACGTTGGTCATTCTAAGTCTTCAGTCCGGTAGATGCCACGAATGTTGTCGTGAGTTCCAGGTCGGTGGCTGCGCCCCACAGCTTGGTGTGTAGGTCTGTCCCCTCCGGCCAGGTCTGGTTCCTCTGGACTCTATATAGGGGGAAATCCTGGAGAATGTGGGCTGGGGTCTGGTCAGACTGCGCACAATCACACAGTGCAGAGTCAGCTAGGTGCAGTCTTCTCAGGTGGGCACGTAGACCGCAATGGCCAGTACGCAGGCGGTAGATGACTGTGGCCTTGCGTCTGTCGAGTTGCTTGATGGCACCAATTTTGGTGAGAGAGTGACAGATTAGTGACACTTACAAGCACATAATTTCCAGAAGGTGGTACCAATTCCCATAAGTTAGTAGCTTCAGGATTTACTATGCACAGCGATTTTTTTTTACCAGAGGAGAATAAGCTTCCGCGTGTCACTCTAAAACCTTGAATGTGTTCTTGAAGAAACCAAGAGAACATTTCTTAATTCAGATTGATTTGCTTAACAACGCTGAAATGATTTTTGTCCCCGATGCTCTAAAGAAAGAACATGTGCGTGGCTTGGCATGTTTTAAGTGAAGCTTTCCAAATTCGTGGGTTCTCTTGCATTTCCCGCATCAATAAGTGAATTAATGTTGACAGAGGAATTAATTTGTCATGACACAAAAATGTTTGAGGATTTTTAATATATATTTTTAGTGGTTCTAACGACAGTTTGCATGTTTTGTATATTTTCTAATTGTTTTTTGTTTTTAAACATACTTGATCTGATCATTACGTTCGCGCGCGCGCTGTGTGTGTGTGTGTGGTGTGTGTGTGTGTGTGTGTGTGTGTGTGTGTGTGTGTGTGTGTGTGTGTTTGTGTGTGTGTGTGTGTGTGTGTGTGTGTGTTTGTGTGCGTGCGTGTGTGTGCGTGTGTGTGCGTGTGTGTGTTTTCAGCATCATGATTGCATTGTTTGTTTGCTAATGCTCGCAAGCGCGCTCAACTGCACTTGTGTTTCTGTACGTGTATGTCATGATTTTGAAAGAGGTATTTATTTATTTATTTATTTAATATGTATCTATTGATATATTTAGATTTTTTAATTACTGTTTATCCTTTATGAACCTAAATAAATATGAGTTGACATGCACTATCATTCTAATAGAACTGTGCTTGTCGTTTCTTTATTGTGAGACAT
>CM065690.1:40643530-40661030 GCA_017654935.2 Phymorhynchus buccinoides
CCGACTTCAGTCGAAGGGCCATCCAACTGTGACGACGTATGTGAGGCTTTTTCCATCTGATGAAATTACTACTTAGCATCATGCTAACTTAGAAGCTCTTCCAAAAGTCCTATTAAATCCTACAGGACATTGGAAGAGCTTCTAAGTTAGCATCATGCTAAGTCGCATGCTATCTCAACGTGAAACAGGCCCTGATGAATAGGATGCACTTGTAATACCGAAAGAGAGCAGTGTGACTGCTGGATGAGGACAACAAACACTGACCCTGATATGATCCTTGGTCCTTGGTTTATAGGCCTCTGCAACTAGGGTTATTAACGCCCTTGACAGTGAGAGTGATGCCCTTGCTGGTCAGTACTGACAAGGGCATTCACTCTTGCGAAAGGCAGACATTTAGTGGCCTCAAATAGGGTTATTGGCGAGAGTTATCCCCTTGTATGGTCAGTACTGAACCATCTTCCCCCACCCACCAAGGGCATTCACTCTTGCAAAAGGTGTTCTTCGCAGTAGCCAATAGGAAGACTCGAGTCAAGCTTTCGAGCTTAGCTCTTTTTGCCAGACTGAGATCTCCGAAAGGGTATTTGCTGCAGTAGAAAATGGTCCAATACAGTTCACACCAAAAGTTGGTAGGGACAAGCTGAATATATTTCAGGGTGACATTGTGAGGGAAGGATGGCAGGGTGTAAGGGTGGGTGAGGGGAAGGGGGAAGAGTAGTAGTAGGGTGGAGGAGAGGTTGTAGCAAGGTGGGTTGCTGGTCGTTGATAATAATAATAATAATAATAATAATAATAATAATAATAATAATAATAATAATAATAATAATAATAATGCGTATTTCTATAGCGCATATTCTCAGTAAGGGCTCTAAACGCTTTACAAAACATATTTACATTGATTAAAAAGAAAACATTAAACAATAAATATTAAACAAGAAAACAAACAACCAAAGAGCTAACGCGACGTAGCCTTGCACACCACCACTCACTGTCAGAACACACACGCGATTGCACACACAGACAGACGCACGAAAACAAACTCACACACACACACACACACACACACACACACACACACACACACACACACACGGCACGCCCACCCACCCAGACGCATGAACACATGCACACGCACCCGCGCGAGCACACACACATGCGCGCGCGCGTACGCAGGAACAAAAACAAACCTAGAGCGCACGCATCCAGGTACAAAAGCATGTCTATTCTTCACACAGACATTACTGGGAAGATCCAAAAAGTTTCCCAAAATTTAGGGAATCAGGGTCGGGATACAGGACAAGCTTAAGTTAAGACAATTTGAAGAGGTTAGTTTTTGTGGATGATTTGAATGACGTAACTGATGAAGAGTGCCTGATATTGAAAGGTAGTTTGTTCCAGAGAGTTGGGGCTTAGGATGCAAAGGAACGCTGCCCAAAAGATTTTGTTCTGACAGATGGGATGCGGAAAAGACGAGAATCAGCAGAAGAACGAAGCTGGCGAGATGGGGTACAGATAAAGAGAATGTCGGAGATATATTGGGGTCCAGTGCCAGTGACAAAGGAGAAACAGAGAGATGCTAGCTTGTAGTCAATTCTACTCTTGATGGGGAGTCAATGGAGGGACTGCAACAGAGGAGTGATGTGTTCCCGTTTGTATGCCTTACAAACGAGTCTGGCTGCGCTATTCTGGACTTTCTGTAATTTTTCAGGAAGGCATTTCGGTGAGCCAGACAAGAGACTGTTGCAATAATCAATCCTCGATAGAACCAGTGAACAGATCAGAGTTTTGGTGGTTTCAGTGGAAAGGAAATGTTTGATAGAGCTTAGTTTCCGGATTTCAAGACAGACTGCCTTACAGACATTAGAAACAATGTTGGGGGGAGAGAGTGAGGAAAGGTTTGAGTTGAAAGAAAAGAAAGAAGGGGGAAGTTAAACAGGGGGCAAGAGAAGGGGGAGGGGCGGAGGGAAGAGTGTCATTATCACTGACGACAGTTCAGGCTTCTGGGGACCGTGGTCCCCAAGCGGGCAATCAGGACCGACTCCCATGTGTTTTCTGTGCACTGCTGTGAAGATGCTTTGCCAAAGTGCGGTTAACCTTGTGGTTCTGGCTGTTGAAGTGGGCAGAAACAGGGGTGGGGTATTGCAGCTGGACACTTCTAAGGTGTTCAGTGACTCTTTCGTTGAGTGTACGGTAGGTTTCTCCGATGTAGTGTAGAGCACGTTCACATATACACCGGTTTCTGAATGCGGATTGAATCCGCATTCGGCGCGTTCGGTTTCATTGCATTTACACTAGGAAATACCATGGACACTACATGTAAACATAGGATCCGTGGAAATACAGAACCGCTCTGACCTCATACTGAACCCTGAATGACCCTAACGGCAGCCTGACATGAATGCCTGGAATGCACCACGGGCGCATAAGAAGCAGCAAGTTGTTTCGCTGTGTTCCTGGTTGTTGTTGTTCTTCTTCTTCTTCCTCCAGTTGGGGATGTTTATCCTGCCCCGCGCTCACCGGTCTTCATTCAGACCATTAATAGCGCACAGGATGCGTGCTATGTGAATTCGTGTCATCCATCTTACCGGTGTTGCATAACATATTTTACCCATGAAATAAATACTCTTTTCCTCATTCCTCTGTTATTGTTTTATTTTTATTTTTATTTTTTTGCAATACGCGCAAAAACTAAAATGTTTCTTTTCGGTACATTCAATTCGACTTGTAGGCCTATTTGGTCATCCGACCACACATCAATCAACAAACTTGTTTCATCAGAACTCCAAACACACCCTCTTGAAGCTTCGTCTTTCGTGAGAGAAAAGAAAAGGGGGGAAAAAATGAATGTAGGCCTGCATTGCTCTGAGACATTTTAGGCCTAAGGGAGGGGGCACATTCCAGAGATGTCTGGCATCCAAACAGACCGAAACCGGTCTCAGACCTGGTCGCTAGCAGGTCCGAGAGCGCTTTCGATAAAGCGGTTTCACGTGTAATATAAATGCACAAAACCGGTTTGAAATCGCTCTGAGACTGGAAAGCGATGCTAGTGTGAAGGGGCTAGTATTGTGTTGCACGATGAGCACTGGAGGGGTGGGCATACACCAGGCTAGATGATTGTTGACAATTGAAACGGGATCGAGCTGAGAAACTCCCAGATGGTCCAATGGTGGATGTGTTGTTGTATTTTAAAAATAATAAAATGGCAGGTTTTGCAATTAGATTTGTCACACCGAAAGTTGCCCATGGGGTGGTAATTGGTAATTGGTAATTGGTAATTGGTAATTGGGCTAGAAGTGTTAATAGGTTCGTTCACTATACTCACGTAGACCCCAGTACGCCAATCTGATAACATATTTATACATCTTCTTCTTCTTCTTCTTCTTCTTTGATCGCTCAGACAGTTTCCTGTCAATATATGAGCGCAGATGCGTCATGCTGCCGTTATGCGCCTAACTAAGAAATAGTTTGGCCCAGCAAGTCCGATTTTGGCTGGAGGAAATGTTTTTGAAAGTGTTTCGTGAAAAAGGGGCAGGAGAATGGACCGGTAAGGCAGAAAGATAGTAAAACAAAGGGAAAAGGCAGAGTCCAAAGAGAGTGACAGATTAGAGGAAGTTACAAGCACATTTAATACATGGATGCACATTATATCAGATCGTGTATGGGGGTCTACAAATGTATTCAGCAAGCAGGTTTCGTTTAGACTGTAGTATTTCATCAGGTTAATACTTCAAAGACGTCACAGTGGAATAACCGTACGACTGCAGTTGGATCATGGTCTTTGTCTTATCCGATTGCTTCATTGTCTCCACGGAATGAGAAAACCCACCCAAGATTTAATAGCCTGACGACCTTTTCACCTGAACCTCTGAAACCAAAGAAACATCTTTAAAGGTCTGTGTATGGCTCCAACCCACCTGCGTGCGCATCTCGACCATTCCAACGTAAGTGTCGCCATCTTAGTCCTTATTTGTGTGTAAACAAAGTGAAAATGTTATCTAAGTGTGTAAAGAAAACAACCAGATGTTATAAATACAGTTTAGATAAGTTTCGAATTGGAACAGCCAAATACGCAGCATCGATCTGGCATTTTTCAAAAAAAGGTAAGGACTAAGATGGCGGTCTCCCCATAATATGGCGCTCCTTGTGGCCGAATATGACGACACGTGGGTACCAGCAATACGTCAACGTTATTCACAAGATATTTCTATTTCCCCATGGAAACACAGTGAGCTGTAAGTCATATATAGGTATGTGTTACACGTTAACACTATTCACAAGATTTGTTTTCTTTATCCATGGCAACACAGTGATAGCCCACTCTTAATATGACTTACAACTCACTGTGTTGCCATGGGGAAATAGAAATATCCTGTGAATAGTGTTAACGTGTACACAGACATTAAGACAACTTGGCCTCTTGATTATATTTGGTAAAGAGGTCTGTCACTCTGTCTATTTTGTCTCTGTCTGTTTTGTCTCTGTCTGTCTGTTTTGTCTCTGTCTATTTTGTCTCTGTCTGTCTATTTTGTCTCTGTCTCTGTCTATTTTGTCTCTGTCTCTGTCTGTTTTGTCTCTGTCTCTGTCTATTTTGTCTCTGTCTCTGTCTATTTTGTCTCTGTCTCTGTCTGTTTTGTCTCTGTCTCTGTCTCTAAGAGTACATACACTTGCGTACGCGCGCATGCACACACGGAACATACACGACATCAAATTAATAACAAGGCAGCAATAACATTACATGTTTATTAATTACATCATGATAAGCATAGGCGTATGTAAGTATTTACTATTTTCTAGAAGATATACAGGCATCAAAGGGTAAATATAAGTAACTTCAAAACAGCCACACACATCATTGAAAGGAGATAATCTGGTTTTGTGAATAAGGAATCAGATGATATCATATTTCTTCAAGCCGTTCAAACAATTGATCTGATATTGTTTTTTTCATTTTTATCTTTTCAGTGGCGTAGGAACAGGGGGGGGGGGGGGGCGGCAGCAGCCCTCACCTGGCTCAAAGGAGGGGATGGGGCAGACATGTCTTCCTGCCCAGCCTAAAAATCGAGCAAGCCAGTAAGCAAAAATGAGAGAGAGCGAGAGAGCGGGAGAGAGAGAGAGAGAGAGAAGCGAGAGAAGAGAGAGAGAGAGAGAGAGAGAGAGAGAGAGAGAGAGAGAGAGAGAGAGGAGAGAGAGAGAGAGAGAGAGAGAGAGAGAGAGAGAGAGAGAGAGAAGCAGAGAGAGAGAGAGAGGAGAGAAACAAGAACAAGAACAAGAACAACGTTTTAATGAACCGGGCCATCTGCCCATGTCAAAGGGAACAGTGGGAAGGGGACATTGTTAAATCAAACAAACAAACAAAAAGGGAAAATCCATAACACAAAATATTAAGCAAAATATATTCATACATAATTACACCAAGCCTCGCTTATCTGCGCAGATCATAAAGCGTAATGGGTGTGTAGAGAGAGAGAGAGAGAGAGAGATCGAGAGAGAGAGAGAGAGAGAGAGGAGAGCAGAGAGAGAGAGAGAGAGAGAGATCAGAGAGAGATGAGAGGAGAGAGAAGAAGCGAGAGAGTAAGAGAGAGATAGAGATGACAAGAAGCACTTAACACATACCATAATGGTTACATAGAAATCAATGTGCGAAGAAAATAAATGGCACAGTTTAAACAATTTTTTTATCCACAAAAATGCAAAAGAACAAGATGTAAATCAAAGAAAACACGAAGAGGGAGCAAGAAAAATGGTTCTTATGATATGTCAAAGGCCATATGAACCGCGGACACACAACGAAGACAACTGCGTTCACAGCGTTGCATGCTGCTCACAACTACGCCAGACTTTCGCTCCTGCTGAAGCATTTAACGCAGTCTTATGCGTCCCTTGCACTGTGATACCCCCGATGATTTCTGCTGAAGGCGTGTCAGAATCGATTTTCTTAGTGTAGCATGATCAGTCATGTAGAAACCTATGTGAGACGTAGCGAGAGAGTATCGACTGGTATTTGAATTATTGGGTACCCGCTGAGGGAATTATTAAAAAATATTTTTTAAAAACACGTTGAGCAAGATTTGCTGCTCGCTGGTGCGTGTTATTTGTCCCCGAGTCTTCGGGCCAAAAGACTGGCTTAAAGAAACCACAGCCACATTGCCACTGCCAAAAACGTATTAACCCATTTATTCCACTTGTTTGTTGTGGTGGTTAAAAGCGTATTTTTAAAGTGTGAGGATTGTATGTCTAATGAGCTTATGTAAAAGAGAAAGTAACTTGAACTCCCCTGCGGGCTTCACCGTGTCGTGGTGGGGGCGCTTTAAGCTGAAGGAGCAGCCCCCTCCAGCCCCATTTTTTTTAAATTCTCTCCATCCTCATGTACACTTTTATGACATTCCAGGTTTGTTTCATATTGTTTCACCTGGTTTTCACGCGTGAGGCCTTACGCACTGAGGGGGCACATGTTGCCCATTCGCAGTGCGTATTTGCCATATTAGGCCTTTTTGTAATATTTTGTTTTTACTAGGATGTGTTTTTGTTATCCTTTTTTACGGTAGATGGCTCAGCGTTTTCCAGCACTGTGTAATTATGAGCTATTGGGTACAATTGTGAAGATACCATGTTGTGATTGTACTGTTTATTTATTTATTTATTTTCAGGTTTTTGGGACGTTGTTGAAATCATTGGATGTGTGTTTTTGCTATACGTGGTCGAACTTTACGCGGGTGACAGTCCTGAGATGACCAAGCTGTTGACGGGACTATAACAGAACTAACTACTAACTACAGTAACATAAAAATAGTCAATTTTGATTTTGAGCTAAAGAGATGTTAGCGTCCCTTCTTCACCCCACCAAACCCTTAACCTCACATTTTCGCGAACTGATTATATTGCCTATTTATTGGTATTATCTCCACTTTAGGGCATTTGTTTTGCTGAAAATTATCTAGAACTATTTATAAACAATAAAAAATCTCAATGCAATTGAATATGATTTTGAAAATGTAATAATCCAATACATTTAATAAGAAAGAACTGTGTGTGTGTGTGTGTGGTGTGGTGTGTTGCGCCTGCGCGCCGCGCGGGGCGTGTGCGTCGCGTGTGCGCAGCGCGCGCGCGTGTGTGTGTTGTGTGTGTGTGTTTGCGTGTGCGTGTGCGGGCGTGTGCGGCGTGGGTGATGTGTGTGTGGGGGGGGGGGTATGCGTGTTTGTGTCTGTCTGTCTGTCTGTCCTGTCTGTTTGTTCGCGCTGTAGTGCCCAGATCAGTGGATAGAACCGCTTCCAATGTTGTGTGGTGGTGGTATCCTAGAACCCAGAGGTCCTCATGCAAAAACAACATGTGGCCGTGCTGACTTGGGACCTTGAGAACCGAACATCTTCTTCTTTCAAGCTTTACGCCGATATAATGTATTTCATGTCCGAGCTGTATCCAGGGAGTGGTGGACAGAATTGGCTTCAAATGTTGTGTGGTGGTCCTATCATGGTTGCAGGGATAGTCCGTATACCAATGGTAACCTGTTGACTTTGAACCTTGAATTTTGATCTTGAAAACGAAATGTTTCTGAGGCCATATTCTTTTCACATCACTGTACTTACAATGTTCAAACGTGGCATAGGCCATCATTGGCTAATTGTGATTACTTAGTCTATCATTTGCTTTATGGATATCAAGCGTTATTGCCCACTATTATGATTGTGTCTCTGAGAATTTCATTGAGGTTCCGGGATGTTCTAATCCATATTAAAATATCCTCAGAAGGAAAAACAATGTCCCCAAGCACACTAACAACTTCTGAAGTGATATAAAGGGTCTAAACAGAACATGGATCTATACTAAGAATATGTAATTTGTAAACAAACTACCCTCTTGATCCCACTGTCCCTAAAAAGGGACACTTCTTTTACCCCTCGTAAAATCATGATATTTGATTTATGATAAAACCTAGAAACTCATCTCGGCATTATGCTTTAATAAACAATTTATGTTCATAATGATGGATGCAAAAACGTTTGATACAAACAATGTTGTGAGCCCACTTTTGAAGTATACCCCTCACCGGTTTCCCGCGCAATTATAAAATATATCCCACCGCCAAACACAGCAAAACCTAATATCAAAACAAACTGGTTGTGACAACGCCACTTCTTGATTTAAACAGAACAATCTGGGGTATCATCTAAAATAGGCCATAAATCTTAATTTTATTTAGTGTCTCTGAAAACGGGACAGCGGGATTATATGGGTTAATGATTCTATTACTGGATTATTGCATAGGTCTATCCTCTCGCGTTTTTAAGTCGGTCCTTCGGGTACGATGTATTCATGAACAAGAGGCAAAGCCTGGAAGGCTCACGTCTGATTTGTATTACTATAGCAGGCATGGGAATTCCCATGACAATTTTCATGCCTGTATAGAGAGAATACTGTTTTGTAGACACTTGTGCATCGGAAAACAGACAAAAATTTATTTTTTTACTGTGTAAATGAAATTGTTTATGTGCATTAAATTACCCCTACCCTTTTCTTTAAAATGTAATTATATGTATGCGCATGTAACATAGTGGGGCCCTATTTTTATTTTTGGCAAACAAGTAAATTTGAAAAGCATATTGACGAAGCTTTCAGAACACATATAGTGACCAATCCCCACCCCACCCCCACCCCCCCGCCGGGGTAAGGGGGTGTCTACGGACACCTGGAGTAGGCCTAGTCTTTGCCTGTGGGTCTAAGCCTCTTACGCTTAGAATATTAATAATTGAAGTTGCGTGATTCGTAAAGCTATACTCCTGATCTGTTACTGTTTTATACTGATTGTTCTTGCGATGAAAACTTTTTTCACATCATCTACATTTCTGCAAGATACTTTATTCCTAATATTTTATTTTCGTTTCGTTAATCCCCCCATCCCCTCGCTGTGCCACACAAAGCAAAGGTCAAGGTCATATCCAGCAAGCTCATCCATGTTTATCTTCCCCTGTACAGTCTTTGCTCATGGTGATCAATCGTCTAGGCCTAACAAAGGATTCGTACGTCGAAGGCAGTGAAATCGACGAACCCTGGATTTTCCGTATATTTTTTTTCAAGACTGAAATGAATGTGGGCTAAATGTTAAGTACGTCGTCTTGATTATGAGGTAAGGCATGGACTCTAGGCCGAGGCCTTGTTGCCGGAAGTGCGGTAGGCTAAGTTATGCGCAGGCAGATATGATGGGCAAATGAACACGAACAACCGTTACTCAAAGGCGCAAATAAAAGCTAAACAACCGGGCCGTCAACGCACACACTCGGTACATCCATTTGTTACAGAAAATATAAGTTAGCGACGTTAAAATGTACCTATTTGTACACACCTGAAGTCTTGTGTTCTCTTTTTAAAGAGCGTTTTTGTATATCTAATGGAGAGTCTTCTTTCCAGTATGTATCTCCTACTCGGTACAACACAACAGTTACAGTAATCTCTGCAACAAATGATTTTCTTTCTTTTGTTCTTACCGATGTATCTGACTGCTTTGATCGCCATGACTTGAAGGCTCACGTCAAAATCAAGTATCCTGCTAACTTTAACCCTCTAACATCTTATGTTTTTTTTGAGAAAATGACAACGTTAAAGTTTCAGTGGAGAGTGAGAGTCTTCTTTAGTTTGAAGAGTGTGACTGAGTCAAGGTTAAAGGTTGCACAACAGTAATCTCTGCAACAAATGATTATCTTTATTTTGTTCTTTATCTATGTATCTGACTGCTTTGATCGTCGTGACTTGAAGGCTCACGTCAAAATCAAGTATCCTGCTAACTTTAACCCTCTAACGCCTTATATGTTTTGAGAAAATGACAACGTTAAGGTTTTGAGTTAAGGTTAAAGGTCGGGGCGCACGGACGCAACACTCACACACTACACACACCCACACACACACACACACACCACACACACACACCCACACACTCACACACACACACACACCAACCGAACATGTACGATACAATAGACTCACTTTGTTTTTAAAAAACGACGTGAGCCAAAAATTGGGAGCCCAAAAAAGAAAAGAAAAATGAACCAATGTTTATTTTGGAACAGCCAGTCACCGCACATCCAACTGCAATCGTACGACTATCAAGCTGTAACATTTATGAGGCATGCTTCTGGTCAAAATTCTACTGTCGAGACAAATACAATGAAATCCTACCCGTTTCGGTACCATATATCCGTATACGAATCTGAACATATCGGGTTCATGCAGTGGTGGTGTCTACACCACCACTGCAGTAAGCAGTGGATGTCTTTGCATTTGGTGAGAGTGGAGAGTGATGTTTTGGGGCGAATCGTGGTGGTAGAAGAGTTACGTTTCGCGGGTTAGTTAGTCGTTGGATCATTTGTCACTCGTCACATTCATATCAGAGAGAAAGAGAGACACGTGTGGCACACTGATACCGAGTTGCACTTACTGTGTGGTTGGCACGGTGTAGAGTGGCACAGTGTCTCATGCGTTCGCCTCAAACCCGTTCGAACCTGGGTACAGGGGATTTTCACTCTCACTTTGCACTAGGCCTTACAGCCTGAACATGGAGTTTTCGGATGAGACGATAAACCGAGGATCCGTGTGCCCATGCACTTAGCACACGTTAAACCCAGTGGCTACGAAAAGAGTTGTCATTTGGTCAACATTTCCCCCCCTCCCTTTCCTTCCTCATCAGTTACACACAAAAAATCGCATGCACGAATTTTTTAAAATTTTAACTGAGGTGGCGCGCCTCTGGCTGCTGACGCTCTCTCCAGGTGGGAGCAACCCGAATTGTCAGATTCGCCTCTGTGACTATGGAAGTACCTAATACCTAATACCTTCACGAATATAATGAAACAAAATAATTGCGTATGATTTCGTAGATTCATTTAAACAGTAGCCTTTTCGTCAGAATCGTGTCTCACAGACGTCGTCACAGTTGGATAGCGAGTGTGCATGTTTCTGTGAACAAGTGCGGGTGTTCTATGTTTTACTAGATTAATCTTTATAAGAACATCATACTTTTTAATATATTATGATTAATGTAATGTTCGTAAATTATGCTGCTAAGGGTTATGAATTTTTTTACTAAAATTGATTATGTATTTCTCTCTCTCTCTCTCCCCTCCCTCCCTCTCTCTCTCTCTCTCTCTCTCTCTCATCTCTCTCTCTGGAGGTTTTTCAAGCTAAATCTTGTGTCTAATATGGGGAAGAGGGGGTAAAATGCGCATGGGCGGGTAAGAAGATAATCTGGTTTTGTGAATAAGGAATCAGATGATATCATATTTCTTCAAGCCGTTAAAACAATTGATCTGATATTGTTTTTTTCATTTTCTTCTTTTCAGTGGCGTAGGAACAGGGGGGGGGGGGGGCGGCAGCAGCCCCCACCTAGCTCAAAGGAGGGGAGGGGGCAGACATGTCTTCCTGCCCACCCTAACAATCGAGCAAGCCAGTAAGCAAAAATTGAGAGAGAAGGGAGAGAGCGGAGAGAGAGGGAGAGAGAGAGGAGAGAGAGAGAGAGAGAGAGAGAGAGAGAGAGAGAGAGAGAGAGAGACGAGAGAGAGAGAGAGAGAGAGAGAGAAAAAAACAAGAACAAGAACAAGAACAACGTTTTAATGAACCGGGCCATCTGCCCATGTCAAAGGGAACAGTGGGAAGGGGAAATTGTTAAATCAAACAAACAAACAAAAGGGAAAATCCATAACACAAAATATTAAGCAAGATATATTCATACATAATTACACCAAGCCTCGCTTATCTGCGCAGATCATAAAGCGTATGTGTTTGTGTGTGAGAGAGAGAGAGAGAGAGAGAGAGAGAGGAGAGAGAGAGAGAGAGAGAGAGAGAGAGAGAGAGAGAGAGAGAGAGAGAGAGAGAGAGAGAGAGAGAGAGAGAGAGAGATGACAAGAAGCACTTAACACATACCATAATGGTTACATAGAAATCAATGTGCGAAGAAAATAAATGGCACAATTTAAACACTTTTTTTGTTTTATCCACAAAAATGCAAAAATCTACATCAAACGTGGGTACATGCACACCAAACAACACACCACACACACACACACACACACACACACACACCACCACACAAGCACACACCACACACACACACACACACACACACACACACACACACAACACAACACAGACAGAGACAGAGGAGAGAGAGAGAGAGTGAGAGAGATGAGAGAGAGAGGAGAGAGAGAGAGAGAGAGAGAGAGAGAGAGAGAGAGAGAGAGAGAGAGAGAGAGAGAGAGAAGAGAGAGATGGGTCAAAACGCGCATACACTTTTACATATATACATAAAGTGGCTACGAAACGAAACGCATACACTAACAAGTATCTTGTCAGGACATTTCGAACAAATTCAAGCTTTCAGTCCTTCAAAGTGAAAACATGTGAAGGTCTGAAACACACATTACTAGTAGAACAATTATATACATTTTTCGCAATCATAACACTTTTACATATATACATAAAGTGGCCAGGAAACGAAACGCATACACTAACAAGAATCTTATCAGAACATTTCAAACAAATTTAAGCTTTCAGTCCTTCAAAGTGAAAACCTGAAGGTCTGAAAGCCCACATTACACACACATTACTAGTAGAGAACATTGTATACATTTTTCACAATCGTAACAACTGTCATCGACAAAAATCGACAGGCTTCAACTACAAAGCATACTCAAATGCTCGCACACGCGCATGCATCTCCAGATACTCACAAACACAGACATCTCTCATAGAGAGAGAGAGAGAGAGAGGGAGAGTAGAGAGAGAGAGACACAGACAGAGACAGAGAGAGAGAGCGGAGAGAGGAGAGAGAGGAGAGAGAGGGGGGTTTCAAAGGCTCCATTTGTTCATACAATAATTTACATCGATTTGAGTTTTAAAACTCTGATACTGAAATGATGGCCGTTCTTAAAATGTACAAGTACGAGATCTATCAAAATACTGTCCCCTTATCCATACCATCTGCCCCCTCCCCCTCCCCTTCCCCACATGTCCCCTGTGACATTTGTATTTAAAACAATAGTTGCACCCCAATTCTGCTTCTGTCGCCCCTCCCCTTACGTTCTGCACCATCCCACCACTTCCACACCCTTGAAGATGAAAAAGTACAAACGACACACACAAAATCCAAACTTCAGTTAAGTTGCTAATGTGAAGTCATGTGGTTGAAATTGAAAGCGCTCATTAGAGCTGAGGGCCTGCATGGTTCAGCCCGGTTTCACTGGTTTATTCGTTGTTCTCAAAGGTAGGTTTTTACCTTTGATCCATGTTCTATGTCATATTTTGAATCTTGAGATGGCAAATCATGGTAAATTGTTAATCTTTTGTGAATTACATTGAATCCCAAACTCGGAGGCACTTGCATTGGCTCTTACTAGTACTGCAGCAAAAAAGGATTATTTGGCCTTTGGGGACCTTTCCCCAGCACCAACTGTCTAAAATTTTTTTTGTTTCCAGGAGAGTGGGGATAATTTGGGCAAAGATTTTTTTTTTACATTTAACACTATGCCCAGTCCCCCAGAATAGTAATTGCCTCCTTTGTATGTTCTGGAAGTCGTGGCTAGTCAGACAGGACTGACCGACACACACGTTTTGAAGTTTTACATAATTGGTAGAATTTGTGTATGCTTTGTTTTATTAGGTGGATTGATAGTGATAATGACTGGTTTGTTTTGAACATGTATCACCGATCATAACTGATTTTTTTTATCACAATATTTGAATAACAATCCATCAATCAATCAAAGTATTGATTGTCTTTAGAACATAAAGAAAATTCTTTGTCTGGCGTGCACATAAAACACACATAAAAATAAAGAGAATAAGACAATATACAGTAAATACATCATAAGAATTAAAACAATACAATATTGCACACACACACACCAGTGGCCCACACACACCACACACAGACACACACACACACACACACACATGCAAAACAATTTCAACACACACACACACACACAGCTACACACACACACACAAAACACGCACACACACACACACACAGACACAACACACACACAGAGCTAAACAAACAATTTGAAGTAATAATAGGACAACAAACAAAATTTCTAGAAGGGGGGTACATAAAAACAAGGTTTATATTATAAAAGCCAATGCTGAATACTATAACAATGTAAAATAATGTATGCTAAAGTCAACACACATTCACACCTGGCTTCTCTCTCTCTCCCTCTCTCTCTCTTTTTTCCTCTCTCTCTCCTCTCTGTCTCTCTCTCCCCCTCTCTCTGGCCTGGTTTGATGTGTCCAATTTACCATGAAATATTCTCTGAGCTAGACCTACCCTATTAGTACTACAGTACACTTCCTGTGTTCAAATTTCTGATCGCTTCTCGGCCTTTTTTGGCTAAGACAGTGATTCAGGAACATAAATTTTTGTTTATATCCTGGTTGGTTTGTTCAGCCCGTCGTACATGGCGAAAGCCGATACGCGACGTTAAACTGAACTTCCATCCTGCTTATAAGCACGAACAATTTGAGTAAGTTTGCTCTTTTAATGTTTGGGCTTTTCTTAAACTCCATCATCATCAAGCAAAGACTTGCTACAATGTGATATGATGCTCAGATGCTTCATAAATGTATCCTTTCCTTTTCTCTTCTTTGACGTATAGGCCTGTCATTGTTTTAATATTGTTACATGTCTTTGGACTTGGGTACTACATCACATTTGAGAGGGGTCCGAGTGGACGTAAAACCTAATCTTCATTCAAACACTCACGCGCAATTTCTGTCATTTGCTATGATAAAAAATCAACCCAAAATCATTTATAAAACATTATATCATTTCACGTTATGTTCAAATAGCACTCCAACTCCAAGCAAACCTTTGATGCAAATAGTACATTTGGCTTGCTTTTGTATATCACAACTGCGCTTTTGCTTTATAAGCAGTTCACATAACACATGCACAGAGCTTTATTCTATCATACTACTGCTATTACATAAAAAAGAAAAACACGGACTATTTCGTTAAGCATTATGTACCACTGTTAATAATGTAAACGTCATACTGAAAGCAATCTATGTACACAATACCCACATACGATTAATTCAAATTGTCGGAGTTTGTACGGGCAAAAACAACAACATGCTAGCAAATAAACAAACAAATAAATAATAATAATAATAATAATAATATAATAATAATAATAATAATAATAATAACAGTACATTTATATAGCGCTTTACCTCAGATGAGCCCAAAGCGCTTTACAATCAATTATTCATCAACAGATAACAAAAAACAAGATTCAAGAGTGACACCAACCACCAACAGCGCATATGCAAAGGCACTCTCTAACTCTCTCTCTCTCTCTCTCTCTCTCCTCCCCTCTCTCTCACATCTCACTCATCCTACAATCCTCACATACACACACATCACTCACAACAACTCTCTCTCCTCGCTCTCGCGCGGCGCTCTCGGCGGCTCTAACACACCGCACACACACACGCCACACACTCCACACACGCACGCACACGCCACACGCACACACCACACACACACACGCACACACACGCACCACACACACACACAGACACACAGCACACACACACACACACACACAACACCACACACACACACCCACACCACATAAACCACACACAATTATTGACGCCAACTCGTTCATATACCCATTCGGTAAGACCCACAGCAACTGAGCTTGCATGAACTGACCACATAGCACCAACACACATTACACAAACCCCCAACCACACAAAAAACGTACGCACGCAGACACACACACAGACACCACGCCACACAAACACACACATGCGTGCACACACAACCCACAAAACCAAAAAATACACACAAGGCACACATTCATGCTCACACACACACAACCACACACACACCAACACACACACACCACACACTTCAATACACAACACACACACACACACACACACAGCACACACACACACACACACAAACACACACACACACACACACACACACACAACACACACACACCACGCACGCACACAACGCACCACAAAACACAGCACAAACCTCTTAAATCAATCTTCCCTCACGTGCACACAACGAAATAGACAACTGATCAAATATTTTAGGGCGCAGCAGGAAAAAGATGGGTTTTAAGAGAGGTTTTGAATGAGGAGACTGAGTTGGAGTGTCGGAGAGGAGAAGGAAGAGAATTCCACAGAGATGGTGCTTGACAAGAAAATGAACGTTGGCCAGCAGATTTGAGACGTATGGAGGGAATGGAAAGGAGACGAGACACTCTCCACTAGACACTCTTTAACACTCGTTGGAACTCTTTAAAGGTAACACTTAACTTGTAGAGGTTTTGATAAAATAAAAGAAAGTTTTAAAAAATAAACAATAGAAGGGTTCATCCACATTGCAATGATCATATAACTAATAAGATTATATTTTTAACAAATAAATACATCAATCTCATTCTCAGAAGAATCTTTAACAAATTTAAGAACACACCTGGACGGAACCAGTTTGCTTGTTTTAAGCTGTTACGGGAAAAAAACCACTTGGACGGAATTATTTCTATTTCTTTCGAGAATACTGGTAAGAAGACAGCTGGTAGGTTTGTTCTGGGGTTTCTTTGAAGCTGCGAACCTGAGATCTGAACTTCTTCCCCCCAAAAAAAAGACCCACGAATATAAAAAAAAACCACAACAACAACAACAACAACAAACAAACAAACAAAAACGTGTTGATTTCTTTTTTGTTAAAGAAATATAATTGTTTCTCTTTCACATTAGCAAGAAGAAACTTACTTTTGTAACAAGCTGGGGAACATTTTCTTGAATTTTGTTTATCTTTGTAAATTATATTGTTATATAAAACTTATAGGTGAAGACGGGGTAAAAAGCGCATGGGCGGGTAAAAGCCCACCCCAATTATCTCATGAAATAAAGAAAATTTCAGTCAAATTTGCCTATGAGACGAATGCTAGACATTAACGCTCGTCTCATGGGCAAAATGAGACTGAAATTTGCTTCATTTCATGAGATAATTGGGGTGGGCTTCTTACCCGCCCATGCGCTTTTTACCCCGTCTTCCCCTATACAATGTGGCGGTACCATAGCCGATGAGGTTTAACCGGGGCGTGGTTACCGCTCCACCTATCTATATTGTTAAAAACTCGGGACTTTACTGGTGTTGCACTGCCTCCGGGCATTGCAGCCAGTATTGTTCCCAACATCTTTGTATTTACAAATGTCCCATATGTGTCTATGACCGAGAGGACGTAAAACTGAACATCATTTTCATCTTTGTAAATTATTCCAAAATATTTTTGATGGCAACATTGTAATCCTTTCTAAGGGGTCAGCCACACAACATACGAATCGAATGTGAATGCGATGCGATTATGACGATTCGAATCATGATTCACGTGGAATTCAAGCATAGTGAGCATAGTGAGCGAAAATGGCAGAATTATTTTAGACGGAAGTATTTCACGTGAATCGTGACTCACGTGACACAATCACA